>OZ026628.1:61284572-61332582 GCA_964020975.1 Hermodice carunculata
ACATTTTCTGGATACCATTGGAATGTCGCATATAAATATATTCAGTAATGTTCATGTAAATGTAACGCAAATAACATATCTTTTGTTTGCTTAACCCATGCAGCAGTATAAATAAAGCGATTGTAATAATATTGCTCCTGCAGCGTTTAAAAAAAATGTGGCAATTCCTTCCCCCTCCCTCCCAAGGAAAAAATATAGCAGCGACATACAAATGTTAAAAAAAAAAAAAAAAAAAAAAAAGCAGCACATTATAGAATAAGTAGCCAAAAAAGACCCAGAAGCATGATACTGTTTATTATCATTTTTGAATTTCTACAACCTGTGTTTTTCAAACACATTATGTTCTCAAAGTGAAAGCGTCTGAGTAAGTATGAACAAATGAAAATTTTTTTTAGGGGGGGGGGGGGAATTACAAAAAAAAAGAAAAAACTAAAAATTAGATAGCACCGCCATAGAATAGACATCTTGGAACACATAACAACTGAATACAGTTAGGTAATCGGAGCAATATGGGACTTCATGTTATCTGATATCTTCGCGTCATCGTTTCCCTATGAGTGTTCACCAATAATTAAACTAGACCACACGCTAAAGTACTTACCTTACCCCCTTTACTTTGCAATCTGTTTTATATCTTTCTTTCAACTGCTCTCATTTTTGACAGTAGTAAGATTTTTTTTGACAGTACATTTAGTTACTACCTCTTTGCTTGCGGGATACAAGAAAAAATCCACGTGGAAAGATTTGTAGCCAATGAAACCAAGGGCTAAATGGGATACAAATCTTTTCACGTTGGTATTTTTTGTATCATTTAAACAGACAGGTACTGATGGTTTCGTGCTGTAATAGGACCATAAAGGTGGAATAAAAACTACTGAAAAGCATAACAATTTATTACATAACATCAAACATTTACCAACATGTAGAATTCTAGACTTGGCAACAAGGTCTTTTTTTTTTTCAATTGAAGTAGGCATACATTTTACTGATATTAGTCAGTTGATTTATGAACCTGATCGCAAAACGGTATACAGAATGGGTATATCTGTTTGGTGATCAAGTCCAAATAAGGCTAAATTTTGTATACCGGGAAATTCTTTCGTATGTTCGTATGTTCAAACCAATCAGCAACCGTAAATTTCATCTATAACAGGATAAATGATGTTATAACAGCAACGAAAGGTTTTAATCTACCCGGTAAAGGTTATTGCAAATTGGACTTAACGACTAACAAATAAGCAACTTAGCGAACAAATCACAACACTTATGACCCCTCTGTCTGTCATGTAAAAGTGAGTGTTGTCCTCTATTTATACCACTCGCATGATCACCCAGGTAAAGCTTGTCTAACCTGGGTGATTATCACATAAAAGGCTTTGTTAACATTCATCTTGGATACAAGATATGCTCAGCATGACAATAGAAATAAACATGGAATACAAAATACAGCGAAATACAATAAAACTGGCTATAAGTGCACGCAGTCAAACACTTATATGTACATGACCAGTTGGCTAGTAGATTCGTTGTTGTCGAATTTCAAAGATTTTATTTACATAAGAGAGTATCTAGGTGTGGCCAGCATTATACCAATTTACATGTAATTTCAATAAGTATGGGGTAGCTACCAAGTTCACCTATTACAGCCAAATAAGTAGTTTTTCTATGTACGCCAAGTATATATTCATAATACTTAATGTGGATCCGTTCCACCACTGGCTTATCACAGAGATTCAGAATATTGATATTCTCAATACCTTTTACCAACTAAGGGCCCCATGTTTCGCTACCATACGATAGGGTGGGGAAAAACGAGTGAGTCGAATAGTTTCATAGACAATCAGACATTGTCGTTAATGGGAAATTGTCGTAGTTTAAAAAAAAGCCTCGTTGGCTTGATCTTTCAATTTACCAACAGCATGTGTCTATGCACCAGAAGCATGAAAGGCTTTACCCAAGTAGCAATATCTCTGTGTAACTTCTACAGTGTAGTTACCAAATGGGATGCTGGACATTTGATTAACTTGCCTCCTTTAATAGATATTACTATTTTTGTCTTTGGCAAATTTACATTGAGTTTCCACGTACGGCAATATCCATTTATTTTATTCAGTGCATTTTGAAGCCCCGATGCGGATTCAGACATGGTGGCCAGGTCGCCAGCGTACGATAAGCAATTCAATTTAAACTCATGTAGCTCAACTGGGTCGCACGCGTGATCGAATATTTCTGATAAGTCAGAGACATAGAAATTGAATAAAATTAGACCGAACACACATCCCAGTTGTACACCCATGTTTGAGGGGAAAGGTTCAGTATACTATTTCCTGTTTTTACACAGTATCTAACTTATCGGTACTTGCAGGACAAAATATCCCACAAGGATTATGTGTGCAGCTGGTGTGTTTCATTTATCCTGTATTGACTGACTTTTTACAGTGAGAAGAATTCAGATGGGGCGAAGCCCTTTGACTTATCGTGGACGACATAAATATACGAAATTTCGGAATCGATGATATAAAATATGTTTAAACCGATTCACACCTTTTTATTCACCAAAACTTGCGTCAGGATTTTCTTGCAACATTTTAGCGATGCGCTTATATTCATTGTTACGTCACCTCTTCAAGGGTCCGCCCCACAAGGGGGACTCTTTCTGTTTTCGGGTTGTCCATCCGTCCGTCCGTTCAGGTGTCCGTCCGGATGTACATATTCTCATTACAGTGAAATCTAAAGAATGTTTCTATGTATTTTGCTCACATTGGGTAATACGCTTACCTTACCTGACAAGGTGAACTGATTAGATTATGGTGTCACCGTGACCTAGTTTGAGCAAATGGCAGACCCATCAGTCAACGCTTTGCGTAGAAGGCATGTTTAGTTCTTTTTTTTTCGGTTGTTTTGTCTGTTTGTTTGCAAGTTTGCTTGGTTGTCTGTTAATTCCTGTGGGTTTTTTTTTTATTTTATTTTCCAATGCTATGTTTTTCAGCACTTAGTTTGCAGGATATGCTTGAAAACGTTTTTTGTATATTTGAAATAAAATATCTGATTAAACTAAGGGGTCAATTGCTTTGAAAGTGTACAAGGACTTCTCGAGATATCGATGAGTCTTTATCAATTGGGACCTTTTCTAGGATGCAAGGGGTTGTTATTTGTAAGGCCTTTCTAAAACCTCACCACGGTATACCCCCAAATAGTAGCAATGTAGTTTGACCAAGAAAAACATTTTAAATACAGATATATACTATGAAGTTATTATTGTGTTGTCTTATACATCTGAATAATAATAATAATAATAATAATAATAATAATAATAATAATAATAATAATAATAATAATAATAATAATCATAATAATAATCATAATAATAATAATAATAATAATAATAATAATAATAATAATAATAATAATAATAATAATAATAATAATAATAATAATAATAATAATAATAATTCCTACCTTGTCAAATATTTTAGTGTTGCAATTTGTAATTTACGATTTTATGTGTGTTTTATATACCAAACTTTTATGTCAGTTGACATGGGTCCCTTCATTGAAAGACACTGCCACGCTAAACTACTGATACATTGGTTCATAATATATTGAATATTTCTATAAATTTCACGGTATACCTACAGCAAAAGCAATTTTTGCATGGCGGGTAAACCTTGTGACGTTCCCTTCCAATCTCGGTACCTGTCCATGAAATAAAGAGCAGAACAGTATCGTAACTGAAGTACACAAACGTATTTTCACCGTTTGACTGTTGCCTTAGACAAAAGCAAATTCTGACAGACAGACTTTGACATTTCTTGTTGTCCATGTATGTTCATTTATAGGTGATATATATATATATATATATATATATATATATATATATATATATATATATATATGTATGTATATATATATCACCTATAAATGAACATACGTGGACAACAAGAAAAAAAATCCTGCGTCACGAATCCTGGATCATCTAAACATACCGAAGGTAGCCTACATGACTTTCATTCTACTTAAATTTATTTTATTTTTATCTGTTATAATAATTATTAGTATCATCATCATCATCATCATCATCATCATCATCATCATCATCATCATCATCATCATCATCATCATCATCATCATCATCATCATCATCATCATCATCATCATCATCGTCTTTCATTTGCTTGCTTGCTTTTGCACTTAATAATCATGACACAATAATGATGATGATGACGACGACGACGATGATGATGACGACGACCACGACGACGACGACGATGACGATGATGATGATGATGATGATGATGATGATGATGATGATGATGATGATGATGATGATGATGATGATGATGATGATGATGATGATGTTGATGATGTTTGGGGTTAATTGGATTTGCCATGGGATAAAAATGCCGTGAAGGAATTAAACATAGCCATCTTCATAGGCCACCTCAGGAAGAGGAATATCAATTCTACAGACTGGTAAATAGAATTCCGAAGGACGCGTTAAACGCGGACAGTCTGCATTCATGAAGTATCCGTTCAATATACATTTTTATTCGACTTAAGGAAATGCATGATCACGTGATGAACACGAATTTTGTATTTATAAAAAAAAATCGTCTTTTTCCGAACAATTTGAAATACATGCTCATGTCAACAATGCCTCACTAAGAACAAAATTGATTCATTATTTCTAGTATCAGATATGAGCTCCTCTTGACACTCACCTTCATGTATCATAAATCGCTCTCCCCTGCAATGCATCATAAGGTAAATATAGGTGTGGAACACCACGCCAGCAGCAACGGAAGTGTATATAAGAATTGAATGCAAGGACCCGCCTTCCATGTAGAAGATGGCTTAAAAATATGATAATGAAAAGTTTAGAACAATATAAGTACTCTTTGAAATTTGAATCAACAGGCGTATTCCTAAGTTTTTCTCATATGTAGCTATATGTAAATATATGCCTGTATCTAATATTCCCAATTTTCAAGACAAAATAATATATTCCAATCAAAACTCGTTTGTTGCGCTTAACGTTTTATTTTCTGTGAAGGAGGGGTTTAGGAGTGTTTAATTAATCTAGTACAAACACAGAGTGTTTTATCATGATAACAGATCATATCATTCAGCCAATTACTTGCTGACAGAGTGTTGTAACGCATTATTAGCAGCCAGAAGAAAACTCACTTTCACGAGATAAACAAAAGACCCCTCGTGCTAATATCTTAGGATTGTGCACTTAATTTTACCTTTATCATCGGAGATCATGTGTTTGGAGGCCATCAACCAGTACACACAAATGTGTGTGCCTGCTATTATAATTCCAGCAATATCTAACAGCATGGCCCAGCTAACAAGCGCTGGTTGCGCCGCATACATCAGAACTTTTTTGTCCGAAGCTATAAAACGGAAAAATGATGAAGAATATAGAACTCGCCTGAAAGGCATTGCTTTGACTAAAAATCACGAAACGAGCAACATTACATCAATGTAAGCGAGAGTGAGTGTCTAATTAATATTAAACATGCAAATTATTGTTAAGAAATAAAAACACCTGGAAGTAACTCAGAAATTAAGTAGTATAAATGTATTGTATTAGATGCTACTGAACGGTGCTGCCACGCTAAACTACAGGTACATTGGTTAATAATATATTCAATATATCTATAAATTTCATAGTATACCTACAGCAAAAGCAATTTATGCATGCCGAGCAAACCTTGGGTCGTTCCTTTCCATGGTTGGTACCTGTCCATGAAATAAAGAGCAGAACAGTATCGTAACTACAGTACACAAAGGTTTGTTCACTGTTTGACTGTTGCCTGGGATAACTAGTGAGGTGGAAGTACAAATATTACTTGTGAATAAACGGCTACATCTTGAGCCATGAGTCGAATCAGATTCTCACAAAAAGACTCTGACATGATTAATAAGTGCAAGAGGAAGCTATAAAAGATCTTTGAATTAAAAAAAATAAATAAATGAAAATAAATAAAATAAAAATAAAATAAAATTAATGTCCTGCCAGATTACCTTCAGTATGTTCAGATGACCGGGATTCGTAAAACAGGATTTTTCCCCCTTTTGTACATGTATGGACATTTATAAGTAATATATATATATATATATATATATATATATATATATATATATATATATATATATATATATATATATATATATATATATATATATATATATATATATATATACATACATACATATATATATATATAGTTAAATTTGATTCTTTTTATTTTATTATTATTATTATTATTATTATTATTATTATTATTATTATTGTTGTCATTTTTTCCTTGTTTTTTCACTTAATAATCACGTCAAAGTCCGTTTTCTAGATGCTGATTCGTCAGATAGGTCGAGATGTAGCTGTTTATTTTAGCATCAATATTTTTTCTTACAGCATGAACGAAACGATTGGTGTTTCGCAATACTTCTAGATGTTCGTTTTCTGCGGTAATCTGCCAGGCCGAAACCGAAATTCGCTCGGATTCGGGTAAAAATTGTGACCATAAAAACGACAATACAATATTATAAATAGAAGCGAAGATTTGCTTCAAAGCAATGCAGTTTGTGTGCCTTTCAAAGTTGTAAATATTAAATGCTACAACTCTTATCCTTTGGCACATTTCATACCGTTTATGGCTGGATGGAAATTCCAAAGTCCAAATGAGCTTCACCTTTGACCTTTACAGTTCACATGGGAATAAAAAAAAATGTACAGTGTTAAAATACCGATAATTTACGCCCGACATGAACCAAAGCTGATTAAAAATGACCGAGTTGTGGCTGGATGAAACTTATGAAGGGCAAAATAACATTGCCTTTGAACTCTAGAGGTCATATACTCATTAGATATATGTGCAGGGTTGCAATACCTACCATATAAGTCCGACCTAAATAGAATTTGATAGAAATTGGCAGAGTTCAACGGATGGAAATTACAAAGAACCAAATGACCTTGAGCCCTTACTTTTAGAGTTCACCTGTAAATTACAAAAGAAAAAAAACAAAAAAACAAAAACAAAAAAAAAATCAAAAAAAAAAAAAAAAAAAAAAAAGGAAAAACAGTGGTGTTATAATAGCTACCGTTTGAGCCAAATATGTTCCCATTTGGATAATAAATGGCCAACTTGTAGCTAGATGAAAGTTCAAAGATCCAAATGACTTTGACCTTTGGTCTTTAGAGGTCAAATGTGCACTGTCACAATAGCTACTACTGAGCCCAACATGATCAAAATTAGATAAAAATTGACGAAGTTATGGCTAGCTGAATATTTCCAAGGCCCAAATTACCTGGAGCTTTGACCTTTAGGCCTTCAAACCTTGAGATGACCCCGACTTGAAATGAACTTTGACATGTAAAATGACATTTCAACCTAAAATTGACTTTTGACCTTGACATGACCTTTGACCTTGACATAAACTTGACATTTAAGAGGACATATGATTGTTATGATTGAAGTCCTATATACTCAGAACCACATCTGCTTCACTATAATATACTGAATATTTGAAATTTTGAAAAGCCCTCACTTGCACAATGTTAAAGATCATGAGCTCTCATGATAAAAATGCTAGACTTAATTCATAGAAATATATTTGTGGGAATTTGGGAGTTTCTATCTATAATGGTCTCCGAAAAGTGTTCATTCAAATTGGCTGGTATAGAAAGAAGGAAGCAGTAAGAAAAAAAAAAGAAAAAAAGAATATTTTTTTCTGTGAAAACAGTATGTCTGCGATGGCACAAAGATATAATATATATCGCCTATACTTAAACCCATATGCTGCAAACTTGCTAGAAATGTTGGTCGCATCTGACCAGGAGTTTCACAATGGGAATGATCTTTATTTATACATGCCGTGCTTTACTCGTTTGGTGTATTATAAATGTTTGACTAAAATGGTAAAAAAGTGTAATTTGATAAATATACTTTTTTCTCAAATGGTATGTTCTTTATGTCAAAAACACAAAGTATCTATATCAAATTTCAAGGAAGGACGCACACAAACTGTGGTTTATGTGCCTCTGGTTACACGGATATAGCCTTTCTTGTTGGCCATAACACAGGAGAAACGTGGATTTACAGAAGATTTAGCTTGTCGTCATACTTCTGGGCAACCTGATTTAAACCTTTATTTTTCAGCCAAACTCTACTTGATTAATACGTTGGCAAATCAAAATGTTGGGTTTCCCCGGGTAAAGAGATTCACGTCTATTTGTAATAGTTTGGCAAGGAATACTAAAGATCCGTTCATTGGAAACACTAGAGCAGGAGATACACGTGATACCTCCGATCAGTATTCTTCAGATGGGGATATCTGTACATTCCCGTCTCCTTCCACTATACCATTGATTCGTTTGTGTACTAACCCTAGGTGAACTGAAGCAAATCAGACAGGTTAGTTTCTAGTGCCACAGTTAACTGTTTGTGACATTTTCACCAAATCCAAAAGTCTAGACCTAAAACGAACCAAAACACATCCCAATGTTAGACTCCGATTTCGGTAGTTTCTGTCTCAATTATTCAGATATTTTCTGAATCAACAAGCAGATGGTGCATTTGTCAGTGATATGTTATCAATATGTGGATGTTGACACTGACACTTTGATCAGTTGGTGATTGACACCCAGTATGCTGCCTCAAAAAATAAAATTATTGTGTTGACCAGAAACGAATGCTGTCCATGAAATTCATATCCAAATACGAATGACGAGTAAGAGACAAATTAAGATATGCTATATGCATTGATAAACGCTGGGAGGAAAGGTCAAGCAAAAGAATCATACAATATTTCAAGTACTTTCATTAAATTATGCATGAATATAGTCGAACATTTGAACCTAGGTATATCACTTTCCTACATGCGCTTCATAGGCATAAAATATTTATTTTTGCACAGTGGAAAGCCTTTTTGAAATGTGCGAATGGGCTTCTGTTTCTGAACAGCGTGAGGTCTTTTCTCTATAACTTGTAAGAAATCATGACGAGTTAATTATTACTCAATACTACAATCTACCATGGACAGTTTAACCAAAGGCTATCTTTCTCTCTGTTATTAGGTATATTGGACGCTAACAATTTTGGGAGTAAACAATAATGAACACCAAATGTCAGTCAATTTGACATAAGATTGTAGTATGCAACATTTATGAATATGACTGATCGTAATAATCCTTAAATTACAGCGGGTTGAGCTCGGGCGATTGATGCCACCTGTTTTAGCTCAGCTGAACAAGTGGGGTGGGTACACTTGTCCCTGTCCTACAGATACTGGCCACAGGCCACAGTTTTAAATTTTTCTATTTTCATATTAGCATTTTTCAATCTAAAAAGTCAGCATTTTGGTATTTCAAAATTCCGTGAACGGCATTTAACAGATAAAAATGTCAGAAAAACACAGATGGATTTTTGTCATATAATTCTCAGCTCGTTAATCTGTGATGACAGAAATACCATACCATACCATACACCTCAATGTCAGCTTTATACAGGTGTATGAACTTTGCTCTTGCCAGGGTCGCATCATTGTAATTCCCCACCATGAAGTTCCCATCTAGCCTTGAAGACAGTACATCTATATGACTACCAATGAAGCTACTCTGTGATGCAGCAAACCTGACTTAGCTAACTTTATTTAAACAGAAGCTACAGCATCATGAAAACACAATTACCGACTCCGTTGGGATACGCAACCAGCCAATCACAACTGTGGTCTGGAACCAACTGACTACCATGACAGACTGATGCCGTTTCAGCAATATTCATGGGATCTTGTTTGACATGGGTATGATGGGACAGCTGATCTGATAATTAATGTGCATGAACTACATTAGCATCATCAAATCACTGGCTCTGCACCATCAAGCAAAACTGGAAACGTATTTGTGATGTTTTCATAGGGACCTCTGCTTAATATGTTCGCGACATGTGCTGGTTAGTGGCAACATGGGCTGTTTTGTGCAGGGTGAACAAACAATGGTATGATGAATGCTAGACATACCGGCCTTCTGTCACAGTGCGTGTGTGGTGTAGCCCAAGGTCTATCATGGTGATGAAATGTTGTGTAGCGTTGATGCATCGTTTTATTTTTTCGCCTGTACCAAACTTTTAAAACATTCGCGCATTCGATAATTTATAAGACATCTTAGGAAATTCGAATCTTACATATCAATATAAGAGTATCTTTTTTTTTTCCAAACTCAAATCTATATGGGGAAGGATGGGGGTGAACGAAAACAGGAATGAGGGAGCGATGAAACTAATTTTACGGAGAATCAGATATTATATATACATACATACATACATACATACATACATACATACATACATACATACATACATACATACATACATACATATATATATATATATATATATATATATATATATATATATATATATATATATATATATATATATATATATATATATATATATATATATATATATCAGACTCATCAGTACATGTACATGTTGGTCCATAGTGAGAAGTAGTAAAAGAGAAAGAAAACAAAACAAAAATATAGTGAAGGCACATAATGCCTAAGGCACAACCAAGGGTAATTGCACATAACTTGTGAAAACTACCAGACAAGGAACCTCAGGTTTAGGATATGCTAAAGAAAATCTAGGCTGAAACAAGAAAGCTAAATACAATTAGCCAGTATGCAAACATAACAAGTTTCTTCAGTGTCTTATTACAGGAGACTGATAGAATATGTCAGAGTATGATACACATTGGATTTAAGTATTGTTGCTGTTCTGTATACGGTGTTTCAGACTGAGTGCTTGTTTCCACCACAAGGTGTCAAAAGTATTTGCTCTTTTGGAGACCAGCATTTGACTGGCACTACAATCTGGAGCATAATGTAGAAATCTTCTAAAGGTATTATTGTAACTGGTACGCAACTTTCAAATAGAATTCTTCTGATACTAAGTCCACAAAGAGACGCAATACATAGAAGTACAGTATGAAATAAATAGCATGATTTACACATCATATAAGCAGTAATATAATGTTCTTAACAGTAGATTTGCCTGTTTATAAAAGTCCTAGTCTGTTGAAGTATATCATCATCACCTTTACAGGAATCAGTAAGAAATACATCCAGGTACTTATGGTCATTGACATAGTTTAACAACTGATCATTCATGAACAAATGAGGTGATTTATGCAACTCAAAGGAGTGCAACTGGAAGATCATACAAAATGTCTTCTTAGGATTAAATAAAACATCATGTTCACTAGCAAAAATGCAATAGATATTAATTAGTTTTAAAGACCTTTAGCAAGAGGGCAAAGTAGCAACAGATCATCGGCATATAATAAATGATTTACCATCACACCAGCCACATGGCAACCACTTTTAGTATTTATGAGATATTTACTTAAATTATCTATATATAAATTGAAAAGCTGAGGGGCCAATATCCCACCTTGCTTCACACCGTTAGTTACAAACAGAAAAAAATAGGATCAAAGAAGGGAGATCCCCAGCAAACACACAACATTTGACTGGAATACCATATGGCCAAAGTGCGTACAATATATTGGGGTATATTTCTTTGCACAACAACAGTAAAAAGCTTAGCATGATTGACACGGTCAAACGCCTTAGAGGCATCAAGAGAACACAAGAACACAGGGCTACCTTGTCTACGATACAGATGTAAAACCTCCTTCAGAATATATGTACACATATCAGTGGAATGTTTGGATTTGAAACCAAACTGATAATCAGTGGTAACGAGGTGTTGCTCACATCGAGATAATAAGACAAACTCTAAAACTGTAGACAGTACACAATAAATAGCGATCGGTCTATAGTTACCACTATCGGATAAATTCAAATTTTTGTTTTTAAATACATGAATAAGAGTAGTGACCATCAAGTCCTTTGGTAAGTAACCATGTACCAACATGGTGGTAAATAGCATGGATATGAGATATGTTAAGCGCCTACTGCAATATTTTATATTTTCACTGCATAAATTGTCTTTAGCTGTAGCTTTCTCTGACAACAAATTTTCAATAGCTTCCTGTACTTCAGCTTCAGTCACTCTTATATGGTCAGTGTTAGGAACATCAAACTTCATGTCCTGACCTAAACTGTTAGCGACAGAGTTAAACAACTGTTTATAATTGTTAAACCACATATCTGCCACCTCTTTAGGACCGCTACACCCATTATGCCAGTATAGGAAGTTCTTTTCATTTACTTACTTGTTTTTTATTTAGTATTTTGTTGTGTTTTTTTTTTTTTTCAAAAAAAGCAAAGCGTACCTGTAAATCGTTGCCTTTGTCTCTGTTCGGACGGGTACCGTTTAGTCAGGACAGACTGTCAAAAGCATTATTTAAGGCCAGCACCAATTGTTGAGGATTGTCCGAGACGCCTTGTACTGAAAGACGTTTCTGGGTAAAAAATTTCGCCCCTTGCGTCTGCTTAACGACCCCATGTACCAGCTCATTTGAGCACATTATCACAAAAATCTTGTGCCACTTGTAACTTTTAATGGAACTAAAGTTTTCAGGTTCAACATTTTACCGGGTCAGTTCCGCACTGCACTATAAGCTAAGGCGGCATACTTTCTGGACCGTTGATCGGCGGGGACCATATCCACAACGCCTCGCAGGAGTGACAAAAGTGATATATATGGATCATTTTTCATTTGCCATTATTTCTTAGTGACAACTAGTGCATTCCGAATTAATAGCACAGTAATGTGAAGAAATCTTTTCTAAAATGGACTAGGAAATATGGACAATAAAAAGGGAAGTTGGTCACGTGCAAGGGATTTGGGTCGAGCAAGCATTTCACGTACCAATGAAAAACAATAAGCTCATGCAACCTGGTACAATGGTGTAATAAACGGTATATATCCTCGCCGGATACCCGAAGCTAAGTTGAATGTAGAAATTTGGTAAAATGCACCATTTGCATGCAAAGCCTTGTGAAAGCTCAGCGAGTGCACTTCGTGTGAAACATATAAAAGGGAGTAGGAACAGCCAATTTACTAGGAACACTAGCGGTTCTTCAAGATGCCTCGTGGGAGAACCGTGTCTGATGATGTAAAGTATTGCTCCCGTGCTGTCCATGATCATTTCCAGAATGAAGAGGGAAACCCAGGTTGGCAATACACAGGGTTTTGGACAGAGTAACAACAGCTTTCAGTCTATTGAAGAGGAGCGCCACCAGAGTCTACAAACGCAGTGACTCCAAGTCCCCTGAGACACAAAGTCGACAGAAAGAAGAAGCCAACATCCTGTAGCTCCTTCACCATGACGGTGATCAGACAACGAATGTCCAGGTTCTATTGAGAGAAAAATCTGCCAAATATCTGCAGGCTACAGGCGTCACTGGAAAAAAGTGACATTTTTATCTGGGGACAATATTTGCGGAATGCTGAAGCAAACTGGCTTCATGTATCGGAGCACAAACAGCATTAAGAAGATAATTTACGAAGACCCCCCCCCCCCCCCACAGCAAGGAGAAATGAACATATCAGGAGGATAAGGGAGTTTCGGCGGACCAGCAATCTGATTGTCTATCTGGGTGAAACCTGAGCTAGCCAATTCTCTACAGCATCATGCAAATGAATAGATCAGCTTCCCGGGAAAGCAACAGATAATCACAAGAGTATGACCGTGTCGGCCCTACTCTCTGCAAAATTACTGCAAGCAGGGACCAGCAAAAAAATTGTTGTTTATGCTGGTTTTGAAAATATGTTTTTTTCTTTTTTTTTTTTTTTTCTAATTTTGTCCAGAAAGTTCTCAGCAAAATTTTATACAGCTTGTTGTCTTTGCTGTTTGAGGCTTCCTATTACAAATGTGTCAAAAAGACGAAAAGAGGCCTTCAAAGACCTATGTAGATCCCTAAAGTGACCATCTAGGTCACTTCAAGGTCATCTCAGCGTCACAGAACAGGTCTACTTTTGTTCTACTGGTATGATGTATCAACATGCCAAGCTTCATCAAATATAGATTTTTCGACCATTTGTATCCAGCATATCACCCCCAAATGGCTAATCTGATGCCCATTTTTGGATTCGTTGGCTCCAGTGTGTTAATCTCTTAATTATATCGAATATTTCAATGCTGGTATTTATCGCTTTATGCACGTATCGCCACTGGTTGATGGCTGCGATGGTAATTTACATGTTCAACATCCGCTCCAACGCTTGTGGTTATATTTACTTCAAACTTGCTTGGTATGCACCTTGGGTGGGTCGATGCTACATTTTGTAAAAAGAGTCAATGACTTTTATACATTCTTTTCTTCATTTTCTGGCAAAATCTTCCACAAAATAATGTTTTCTGAAACTTACCAGCTAATATTCCAATAGAAGTGAGATTCACACTGTACACGAGTATCCTAGACCCTATCCATATATTATAAGACTTCTTTTAAGTCTTTCAATGTCAACTGCAAATGAAGTCGAACTACTGACAATGAACTACACTGAATTATATTAAGGGTACCAGGCCCAGTATCCTTGTAGAATGACCTTTGGATCAATTACTGCCATGTCTGTAGTCAAACAGTAAGTAAAAAATACTCTAGATCAGCCACTTACCATGGAGCACTTTGGGTGCATCGCACGCAAAGTTAGGTTAGGAAAGTTGCTGATGGCGTCCACAACGTGAACTAACAGGGTTAATTTATTAAGCTATGATTTGAGACCACGGTTGCGATTGTATGTTTGTACATCGCAACGAATATAATATATATTTTTGAACATTTTTCGTTTCAGCATGCTGCAACTTGTTTTTAGCTTTGTTGATCGAAGGTCAGACAGTTCAGGAAATAATTCATATCAAATCATCCGTCCGAAAGCAATAGCTTGTCAACACGATAGGTTTGCAAGTTAGCCTGGTGAAAGTTTTCGGTCTATCTGTGCAATAAAAGAAACCATTTTTTCGCTGTTGAGATAAAATGTTGGATATGTACTAAGTTGAACATTGACTTTTTTAGGTTACAAGTAATGTTTTTGATTCTAACTGTATGAAATAGGCAAAGAAAGAAGAAAAAAATAGAATTTCACAAAGATAAGGATTGTTATCAAAATTAAAAAGAAACTTTCAATTAAATTGATATTTACAAATCCCACAATAAGAGCTTTAATATGGTGCATTTAAAACAGCCTTAACATTTAAAAGAAGTCACAGACCTACAAGACCGATTTGCAATCACTTACACTGATAAGGCGAGTACCAACTTTGGGATTATCTGCAAAAATATATTTTCTGGACGTTTTGAAAGATAAAAAACTGCCATAAACAATATTTCAAACATAACAGGAATGGATAGCCAAATTACATAAAAACCCTTGTGAATCTAGATTCATAGCTGGCGCTTCAAAATGTAGAACAAAACAACTATCAGAGGAAGTAACACTGTGTTTGACTGCAATTAAAAATCATTTTCGTTAATATTGTACTGCAATTTTTAGAAACAGTGAAATAAATTGGTTTTAGAGAATAAGCACATCGTTCGAATTTGTATTTTTAAAGTTCAAAGATCTGAAAGCAAAAAATACCAAATGTTATGATTTTTCTTTACTAAACACAAATCTATCTATAGATAAAGTCAAAGGTAAACCATATATAATTATTAGTTCATATCCAAAGGAAGCATATTGGTCGCATAATAAATATCTAAAAATTAATTTTAAATCTTACACTGTTGAAAATGTGATACATGGTATAAATTTTCTCCCGGATACACATTTTGTTCAAAACGGACCATGTTTTTTTTTCAACACATTAAAGCCATTTCAATGGGTAGCAACTGCTCCCCGTTACATGCGGAATAGATTTGACACGCCTTGAATTACAGTATACGCAGCAACTGATGACAAAAATACTTTCCAGTGGCAACAAAATTATCAATTAAAGCAAGATATATCGATGATATTGCTTGCATAAATGTACGGACTTTTAGTGAAATTGCCGAAAGAAAATGCCCAAAAGATATCCCTTTGGAAGGTGACAAATCAGGTGGTTTCAGAGTTGTGTTTCTGGACTTGGGCATTAGGGTCACTAACGACATGTTTTGCATTAAAGTCTCTTACAAAATTGATAAGTTTAACTTTGCTGTAGCTAACTATACTCTCCCTAACCGTTCTATTTCGGAAGCTATGGATATAATACATATTTGGGTCTAAATTTTGCGATTTGATCTTAAAAGTTCTAAATTTCAAGACTTTACATCTAGGTCCAAATTTGTTTACAAAAAACATGATTCAAGGTGCTTGAAAGATATACTGATATTTACATAAATTTTGATGTATATTTCCAGAGATTGTTAGAAAATGGCGTGAATTCAATTAGAGATTAAGACTTGCCTGTTTTAATACTGAATTTTATCTTTTGTCATGATTCTGTTTTAATATTCACCTTTCATACATTTTAAGCCAGCTTGTTTTGTTAGGGGCTATTTGTAGGAATCAGCGGCCTACGAGAATTTCAAGCTTGCATAATTGTGCTGGATATGTGGTTACCAAGAAATATATTTCGATTACATTTTCTTGAGTTAAAAGCTAATGACTTTCATTTTTCCTGACATGTCCTACAAATTTTGCTCGTAATATCCAGAGATTGTTAGGAAGTTAGTCTGCAATGATTTTTGATATTTTAGACTTGCCTGTTTTGCTTCTTCAATACATTTATTAGTGTCATTCTGTATCAATGTACATCTCTCCGACACTTTTAGGTTACATGATTTCTGTTAGGTTTAATTCCCAGGGGCTATCGGTAGGAAGCAGCGTCCGACAGCAGTTACATTTTTTTATCGTACTTAAAATATGGTTGAAAAAATTATGTTTTCATTATATGTTCTTGAATTAAATGCTAATGACAGTCATTCTTTTCTGACTTGCTTAAGTGCACATTCATTCAATATTTAAAATCTTCATAGTTGACAGTATTTACTCAAATGTCTCAAACTCGATCGATTATGTTAAAACATTGGCTCAGGCTGCGAAATGGAATTTTAATTACCGGCTTAAGACCTTGCATTGATTCGGGCTAATACAGTATATGTGTGTCAAAAATCTAAAAAAGAACGTGTGCAATATGAATAATAGTATTTCCATATGTATGTAGGTTAGACAATGGCTGGTTAGCTTTTGGAACATGTAAGTAAAAAGTTTGGACTTTATAATAGGTTAATCACTACTAAAAAGTGGTTCTGGGCAAAAAGGCATAAATAATATACCATTGATATTAATGGACTATTCAAACTATCTAAGCAATTATCCAGTAGTGATATAAATATAACAAATTTTCATATATAATAACAATTTGTCTTGGAAAACACATCCTTCACTATTTATATGAAATTAAATCAATAAGGGGCAATGCAATAGAACCTTGGGCATGATAAACAAGGGTTAAATGTGCTGCCCCCCCCCCCCGCCCCCAGAGTGTCAAACACCATTCACTGCACCTCTGCAAGTAAAGAGAACTTATGAGCAGGCGGTGCTCTTAAATATCTTGCTTGTGTAACATTTCATCTTTGAAAAAGGCTCAGTTTATTTAACATAACCATGGAAAGTCAACCGCTATATTTCAAGATTTTTTCCTGTATTACCATCTTTGAAGTGTTGAGTTGATTTGTCTACCCTTAACTGGAAACGTTACATCATACACAAGTTAACTAGGTGGAGAAACTATGACAGTAGATAATATTTTCCCTTCACAGAATCTACGATTGCAATCGAAATAAATAGTGAGAATGCTTGCAGAAGGACCATGTACCAAGGAATAATTTAACTAGGCCTGGAACACCAGTATCCTGTGAAAAAAAAATAATACAAAACAAAACATACCTCGCAACTTTATCTTTTGTGCAACCACATGTGGGCCTGCCTGGGCAAGGACCAAGAACTTAAATTAATGCTCTGTAAAAAGTACCTCACATCATCAATAAATCACGAACTTTGTAATTGTTTTCTTGGCACAGTCATGAATATATTTAATGTGTAATTATTCATCATTGTAAACGTGGATTTCCATTCTTTGTTTGTAATTTATTTTTGCTATTCGAGTGCTTGTTGGTCAATGTCTAAATTCCGCCAATTCTCATACAAAAGCCCTTTCAAGTTATTTTACTGCTGCTGGGAAATCTGAATTCTATAAATTGTCCATCCTTGTCCAAGTATTGCAACATTGAAAGCATACGTTTCATAATCTTTCTGATTTCTTCATTCTGAATCACCTTGCCACAGATGACTTTTGGCGAGCGGTGGCGGTATAGCTTCGTATGTTGCCTTTGGCCTTGCTGTTATATCTTTTTAAAATTTCCTTCTATACTACAAATATAAATTGATGCTTCTTGTGCTAGCCTTTACCAGGCTAGGTCCTCACTAGCTGGGACTACTACCCTACCAACCCAACCTCTTGTGCGACATTCTACAACATACATGTCGTATGCCTCCCGAATTTACACCTTTGAGTCCTAATGTCCAACAACTCATCTTATAATACTTGTTACCCGCACTGACTTCAACTCAATATGCTATTGTGTGCTAAATACTGAACGCACCTTATATTATCTTGCTGTATATGATACATACATGTTGTAAATATTTGAAGTAAATTCTATAGAAATTGAATATTATTCATGAGGTAAATTATAAGTGAAATCAACTAAAGGTTCATAGTTTTTGAGTAAATAAGGAAGACAGTACACTCTTAAACACAGCAGTTATTATGGTGCACCTGTAAAGGCAATTAGCCGAGCAATGTTGATTGGCCAAATAAAATTGTTAATATGCTTCTCCAGAGACTGCACAGCGAGTGTTTTAGTAAATGAATTATCCATTTCTCAACGGCCAGAGATAAACATGTTAGATGCTATTTCTAGACCTGCAGGCGTCTTGGGTCTGATTATTACAACACCTTCGAAGCGGAGAGTGTGGTTTTAAATCTGGTTATCTGCTTAACGACTTCTGATTCGCTGTTAATGACCCTCTACTTTTTAAAGGTGTTTTGCTACTTGGCCGAGGGAGAGAATGAAAGATGTTTTGCGACCTGGCAGAGAGAGAGAGAGAGAGAGAGAGAGAGAGAGAGAGAGAGAGAGAGAGAGAGAGAGTCTGGTGTTTATCGTTGTTTATGAAATAACACCCCACTTAGCCTTAAATGCCGGTTCTCTCCCCTACATAGCCATGTGTTTGGAAGCAATAAAGAGATTTTACCATCTAGCCAAACTCTGGTGTGGTCGCTTTTACTTAATCGAACAGAACAGCGACCTTCTGAGCGTTTACATTGCGTACAAAGAAACATTTTGATTATCACTATTGACAAGTAAAATCTACGGGTCTATGTTTTGCAATGTGACATGTATTGTTTCTATATTGTGTTGATCCTTTATGGGCTACAACAGTTCACAGTATTGACTTTTTAATATTTCAATCAGATTTTTATCGTAACCTCAGTGACCATTGCAACCTCGGAGATAGTTTCCCTATTTACATGAATATCTATTGCAATGTTTTGACCTCATATGTTGCTAATCTGGCTACTTTGCCTTGCCATATGGTACAGACAAATGGACGTCGGCACTGCACCTTTAATCTTCATCTGCTATCTTTTCTTAGATATGATGCCATTTTTTATATATATCAAACATATACCGTGTATTATGCAACCTCTTTGTGTATGCTAGTGAGAGTCCTTGCCTGTGCACTTCCTCCTCTGTGCCAATGCTCTCCATCATGCATTTTGACTCCAACACTCTAAGAGCATGCCCCAAGCACAGAGTATCAGAAGATGCTCTCTGCACAAGGAGAAAATTATCACAGCACAATTGAACCTGTAAGAAGCTAAAATAATAAATATTTTTAACTCAAGAGCCCTGGGCACATTGCACATCTTGGTACTTAGTGCAAAATCATCAAAAAAAAAAAAGATTTTCCAAAGTTAACGCTCTACGCCCTGTTGTCAGCAAATTCGTATTATTCAATGACATTATCCCTGTCCGTTTTGCAAAATGAACAATTGTTCCTTGTGAAACACGGAAGCAATTGTAAAATTGTGGATAGGTAAGCATATCTAAACACTCTCTCTCTCTCTCTCTCTCTCTCTCTCTCTCTCTCTCTCTCACACACACCGTGTGCCCTTGTCTCCTTCTATATCGATACACATCTAGATAGACAGACGACAGCCCACCAGCAAGACAGATCGACAGATACAGATAGACAGACAGACAGACAGACCGATAGATAGATAGATAGATAGAGATAGATAGATAGATAGATAGATAGATAGATCGATCGATCGATAGATAGATAGATAGATAGAGATAGATAGATAGATAGATAGATAGATAGATAGATAGATAGATAGATAGATAGATAGATAGATAGATAGATAGATAGATAGATAGATAGATAGATAGATAGATAGACTAAACATGTCCTTGTGATGAGCAACATGGGGAGTACAGGATGTTTTTATAGAGGTGTATGTTAAAGTCTGTAACCTTGCATGTGATGAAACACGTCACTTCCCTAATATTTTAGGAAGTTAAAAATAGTTAAGTTTGCACTGAAATAAAGTTTGTAATTTTGATTCATATTTCCAATAGAGACAGCATAATACCTTCTTTATCCTGCAAATGATTACTTGCCAGCATGAACATATACAGCACACCAGGGCCACAAAACATTCCAAAAATGAAGCGAAGTCTCCCCCAGAGTTTGCTTTCCACTGTGAAAGACAAAGATTAATTCATATCTACATAACCCGACCAAAAAGTAAATAAATAAATAAAAAACAGCTGCAATTGAAAGGCGTATCTGGATAATGCTGTGTCATGATATTAAAGATATCAAACTGTTGATTTTTGTCGCCACAAAAAATTGCACGGAATGTTTTGGGAATTAGCATTGACTCTCTTAATTCGTTCCCTATCAGTCTTTTATAGGCGTCATCTATCCTTTATTTTATTGGAACATGTGAATGATAAGTCTTTTAGCAGCTTATACATTGTAATTGTAAACATATTAAATATGTTAAAGCAGATTTACCACGTGGCTCCATTATAAAAAGTCTACTAACATAAGTGATTTTAGAGTTACAATGGACATTTCTCAATATATGACCATTGCAAGGTCTACACCTTCGCTTTCTAAAAACTAACACTCACCAGCACAATATTTTGTGTCTTCATCCTTGCCCTTCCTATGCAGTCTAAGGGCCATACTATTGGCCACAAAACGCACCAGAATAACTCCTGCTGCAACGGCTAGACATGTGGGTTGGAGTACGATGGTATGAAATACTGCAATAAACATATTTTGTCAGCTGGACATAAGATACATAGCCATTTGAAGGGAGCAGAATAATTAGGCCTACATCAAAATGTATTAGGTGTGATCACTTTAGCTGTATATCAATGTATAACTTTCAATGATACAAATATGGGTGTTGTTAGAGGCAGCACATCACCATCGTTATGATCCTCATTATCATTGCCGCCAATGTTTGAGCTATTCTTGTTCTGTTTTTTTAGCTTGCGCCCCCCCCCCCGCGCCCGGCTCGAGGCAAAGGCCTTATTTGAATAACTTCAGTGGAATGCACTCGAGGAAAGTGCAACATTTCACAAGAGTGTTTTAATTTACAAAGCATTAAAAGCTTGAGCTCCGTCATATTTGCGTCATATTTTTTTTTTTTTTTTTTTGTCATTGGTATTTTGCAATGGTACATATGTAATCCATGACGTACGAAATACTTATTTTATTTCTTGTTCATGAAGAAAGTAATAATCAACGCGCTACATGAACAAACAAAGCAGATCGCGCACATAACCCCATGAAAAAAAGAAGCATGACTTAAAACTGAGAGGAAGTGGGCTTAATAAAAAGGATGCTTTCCTAAGAAAACCATAGATTCGTTAACTACTTTGCGTCACCGATATACTGTACTGACTGTTTACATATCCTTCCATTTGCAAAGACCCTTACAACAATACATTAATAAATTAGCTTAAAATGTAAAACCAGGAGAACCATAAGCATTGGGAACTTCCAAGTAGTCAGATGGTTAACTAGCTTGTGGTGTATATGTTAACGTTTGAATTATTTACAATATTCAAGGCAGGTTCATGGCGTTAATGAATATTAATTCAAAATTTCATGGTTGTGTCTATTTATCAGTATCATCTTGTTTTTTGGTTTTTTGTTTTGTTTTTTGTTTTTGTTTTTGTTTTGTTTGTTTGTTTGTTTTGTTTTTTGCTTGCTTTCGGTTTTGGTTCCCAAAGCGCATTTTTATAAATGTTTGTTTGCAGCATCGTGTCTGAACGCAATATGTCATCATTAAAACTAAATTTAAGCTCCAATTTTTGCCCCAAACCTCTTCTTCCCTCAAGAAATACAAGCCAAACGCCAAAACGCCGGTCCAATAGAACAACACTGTATCTTATCATATGGATGTATACTCCAGTTCCATCATGTGGATTGGAAGCTCATTTAAATTACCCTGGCATTGCAAATTCTCATATCATTTTTATGCATCCGCTTGATTGTTTGTCATATTAATTCACTGTAGAATCGACTAGATTTTCTTATCGGTTGGATAAGGTCATCAATTTGCTTATGGTTCAGTACTCCATATGTGAAATGCCATGTAAAGAGTTATATGGTTCCAATAAAGCACTGATCATGCACACTTTCTTACCTGGTAGCTTGTGATTTGGTAGCTTGTATTCCCAGATCAATACAATGCGACTTGCAAATATTCCAACTAGTGCGAGCATATAAGAAGCGGATGAACATCCAGCATTCAGTTTTATCAATTTAAAATTTAAGCCCTGTTTTAAACCAAACGCTGGAAAATACATCAAAGATTCATGTCGCCACATGTAAAACATGAAAAGACAAAATACACTCACCACTACACTACGCGCCCAAATGAACAACTTCCGTTTACTTAAGAATGCATTTGGCTTTATCTTCTAACCTTACGGTTCAATCATCATGAAACGTAGCAGGTAGTGAGATATGCCATAGATATACAAAATATGACCTGCATTGGACCTTGAAATGACCTTAAACACAACAGATGTAGTTGTACACATATTTCTATGTCAATTTTCACCCAGATATTACTACATGTACTGCAAATATCCATTTTATTTGAAAACAATCATGTCTGGGAATTTTCATGATAAAAATTATTTTGCATATAACCAAATATTACCTCATGGAGAAATCTCTGAATAGAAAAGGTAATTTTCCCAAATATTAGAAACTTTGGAATTGCGTCATTAAAATATGTCTATCATCGGATCCAGCTAAAAGAGTAGATGGATTTGAAAAACAAAATGAAAAATGAAAACACTTCAATATTTTCAATCTTAATGAAATTATATCAATTTGAAATCGGAGCCTCGTTTCCAATTTCTCAATCCAACATGGTCGCAACCATTGAGTTTATGGGCTAAAGTTCCAAATGGACATAGTTTCTTTAAAACATAAGATTTTTTATGAACTTTTTAAAAATTATGTACTAACTGAATGTTATCTTTGTATTCTTACACATTTTATATACCAATTTCTGCCTGGTATGTAAGAAAGGAAAAAAACTACCCCCTTGTACAATTGGTTTTCACTCAGGCTAGCTTCGATTTTTTTTAATAATCCGTGCAAAATTTTACACAACCTGTTCCTCTTTGTTTTTTTTTTTTTTTTTTTTTTTTTTTTTTTTTTTTTTTGCAACTCTTTGTCGTAAATGTGCAAAGAAAAAAAAGACGAGGAGACAAAAATGACCTAACCCGATCACTAAAGTGACCGCCAAGGTTGCTTCAAGGTCATTGAACATGTCATTTTTTCTAGAGGTACGATCTGTTCACATGCCAAGTTTCATCAAATATAGATTTATTGACCATAGGTATCCAGCATACCACCCAAATATGGCTATTCTAATGCTCATTTTTGGCTCCATTGGTACAAGTGTGTTATGTAACTGATTGGTATCTGCAGTCCAGAAAAGTGTGACATGCGAATTGTAAATTGATTGCGGGAAAAAAACGGCTTACGAAAAGCATAATTTGCAAAACTTTTTATGAATGTTTTTATGAACCCCAGCGTGAAAATAATGGGATATGTACTATCTATGTCAGCTAAGTTTACCATACCATTTTACTCTGAACACACAGACACACAAACATATATATATATATATATATATATATATATATATATATATATATATATATATATATATATATATATATATATATATATATATATATATACATATATATATATATATATATATATATATATATACCATGAGGAGGGCTACTCACTTAGAGTACAGGTGAATGAAATGATGACAACGAATAACACAAAGAAGACCGCCCCTACTGTAATCAACGTGCCTAATGTATAGATGTCCTTTTTATCTGTAAGCATATTGACAAGAATTAAGTAACGACAGAATTGTGACAGTGCTCAAATATGAAATGTTCATACTCTTCGTTTCAACATTTTTAGGTCATTTGTTTCAGACCAAGGAAAACAAATGTCATTGAACTGCTCCATGACCATATAAATTGGATCATAATTGCCCGAATCAAACTTAATCTTGACCTTTGGAGGACTATAATATCTCTTCAGCATCAAATTCATAGCTCATATTTTCCCATATATTGTGTTGAAAGCACAATGCCAAAGGGGCGGCTCTGATAATTGGGGAATTGAGTGCAAGTCATCTATATTCAAACTGAATTTATCAATTGTACAGGACCATGAGCCCGTGCACTACGAAAGGTGCAGGCAGAAAATAAATGTATTATGCACAAACTAAATTCATCAAAGTGGCTGTTTGACCTCAGAAAGTTTATTTGATCCCAACATACCCTTTTCACTATACACCAGTGTAATATAAGACTTGTCTTGCAAAATGTGATGAAGTTAATGTGCAGCAATTAAGTCCAGCCTTGATGGGCCTGTTACCTTACAAATTTGGTGAAGAATTCCAACATCTAATTTGCAGAAGGAAAGGCGACGGGTGTCGATGGAGGTCAATAGATGACACGAGTTAACGAGGGCTAACTACCCTTAAAAGGCAAGCTCCGATATTTATTTTATAGCATTGTCTTTTTTTCCGAAAATCATTGCATATACATAATCAACTTAGTTACGCCTATTATGAGAAATATTTTGGTCTTACAAGTTACAAATATTGCAAGCTATATTTGAAATTTGCAATCAGGTGACAAAAAAGAAACAAAAGACTCCTACCTTGGACTATTGTAATGCATAACTCATGTTTCATTTGCGCACCAGTTTTGGCATCAGGAGCCAATACAGTACAATTCAAGTCGTATCGCCATTTCTTTTCTGAAGAAACGTTAAATGTAAGTACATTTTTTATCCGTTTGAGTTTGACTCCATAACGATATGTCACATTGAATATTTCTTTCATTTCTGCTTGGACATCTGCTTCCCACTTGACACTGGGATGAGGATATGCTTCATCCACAATGCAAGCGAGTGATGCTTTTTTCTCTTTCTCGGATATTTTGATCGTTTTCTTGTTGCAACAGTGATACGGCCCTTTTATGATGGCATCTGTTGATGTGTTCCAGAGCGCTATAGTTCTTGGTGAGACTGAAAAAGGAAAAAAAAAATCATAGATTCATAAGACGTTAATAAGTCTTCAGATATGTACTGCCAATCTCTGGGTAGTTTATTTGCTTAATATTCTGCCCGTTTCAGATGATCTGGATCTAACCTTTGCATCCATTACCTGTTAAATAATGAATGTTAGCTCTTAAACAGATAGCAGCTTTTTGTGTGTTTTTTTTTTTTTTTTTTTTTTTTTTTTGTATGTGTTTTTGGGGGGGCTGTTTTTTGCTGGTTTTTTTTTAACCACACATCTTGCTTCTTATGCTGTCAGCTTTATTTTGTGCAAAGCAGAAATAATGGTAATATATGATTAAATTCACGTAATTTACTAGTCTAATCCCTGTTTAAGGCATTAGATCGACATAAGGTATTCCGGTGAACTTGACTGCAACCTGCAAATTTATGTAGATATAATTGGAGTGACATGTGACCTTTTTAGACTAAATGATTAGGGCGCCTACCCTTATTTGGAGTACCTATCACATCGTGGTACAAATATTGCCACTGTGTCTCTCTTTTGTATGCAATCCTATCAATGTATACAATATGTTTTTTCACTGTGAAGTTTCTCTGCATGAAACAATTAATATTCCAAAATTAATTTGTAAAATGTGAGGAGCATCTTACTCAAGGGGGTCAACACTTTGAGAAAAGATCACAACAAAACTTTTGGCATAAAAAGCTTGAAATCAATGGTCATGTAAAGACAATAGTACAACTTAGGTAACTATTATTTCTGTTAAAAGGAATTGTTCTAATGTTGTTGAATTTTTAAGCTTCTGCAATTAGCAACAATAACGTTTCTCATACGCGAGCTCAAAAAAATAGCACTTACGATTTGAATTTTGCCAAACAAACCAAAAATGGCTACCGAAGCTTTATTGTTGTCTTTACATAGCCGCTGATTTCACAAAGGTTTATCCATTTAGATCTGAGTAAGGCTTTGTAAAAATTACGATGTATTGTCAAAACGGTTTCTGAGATACTCACTACTGCATATAACCTAGGAGATTTATTGACTTTAATAACTCACAAATGACATCGGCTCAGGCCATTAAGAATGGTGACTAAATGCTAATCTCTTAAAAATTGCGATAAATTTGACCTAGACCATTACAAACACTGAATTGGTTCTAATCAGTAATTAGTGAAATAATCCGCTAAAATGTGAAACCACATCCAGTGAGGCTTTGACTGTGAATAGCTATCTAGACATTACCATTATTGACCACATCTAACAGTCAATTAATTGATTGACTCCATTAAGCTTGTACTGGAAGAGGGACACTTTTCCACCTGGAAGATTTGCATAGTAAAACTAAATGGCATGGGTAAAGATTAGCACTTCATCATCACAAAAGTAAAAGATCCCAATTTCACTGATTTTAAGGTCTCGGGTAAGGACCGGTACCGTAAGCACACCAACATCCCTAACTGTCGCTCAGAGCTGCCCATATTTACCAGAAATGCAATAAAATATGTTTCCGAAGGATTTACCGGCCCTAAGGATTTCAATGAAGGTAAAAATGAGATCTTCAAAGCATTTGATAATTCGTTGTTAAGAAAACGTGTGTAATTACATGAGAGAACTGTATTGCATTCATGGAAGACATGGCGACTATGTGTCATAAAACTACTTCCAACCACTGAGGAAAAAAATACACAAGAGAAAAAGTAAAATTTCTGTTGTTTTTTTTTCCCACAGGAACATAAAAGGGTGGCCATATTCACAATGGCCACCCAAATATCATATGAACCGTTCAATTTATATAACTTTGTATAAAGATGAAGGACCTACCAGACGCGATGTCAAAGACGTATAACTGTTTTTCGTGATCAGATACGATAATTCAATAGTTAGGAGGTTACCTTCCTTTAATAAGGACGAAACCGTCCTTTTTATCTTAATCATTCACTCAAGTAGGCCTATAATATTACACCATTGGATGTCGACCGTACTAAAAAGACTCTGTTTTCTGTGTCATGACTCTCTGTTATCTTCTCACTTTCCTGTCTACTCCGCGACATCGTGGTGGTATCTCAACATAGGTTTACTGCAGTGGACACACATTGGTGGACAGCTTTGAATTTCACACATTGGTTGCTACACTACATACCCCTATCACAGGTAAAATGACGTATGCCACTCTGTTGCTTGTCAAATAATTTAATCATATTGCTTAATGACATACAAAGTATCATGGTGATTAAGATGCGGATGAACGAAAAGAATCGAGAGACGCTCGGATATACTCCCGTGCCGTTGACAGAATAAATTTATTGGGACCCTCTGTTAATCGACCACTTTATTTACCCTTCGCAGCTATAAATTAAATCTGCATGTTCAGGAAGAGTTGTTCATTGATACAATGTCAAATAACAGTGTGCATATATCCATGGGACGTTAACATAATTCTCTTCGCAGAATTTGTGAATGGATGGGGGTCCATTTACGCGCGTCTCGTATCCATCCACGCAGTTGCCTTGTCACGCTTGTATGTTTGTAGCAGTATATATAAACGCTAGTCAACAGTAGATCTGTTCGTGATGGTTCCACCCTTCTGGGCATATCCTATAAATCCAGGTGTCATGTAGATGTCTTTTGACACTCGCTTCAATTTCGGTGTTTGTGTATTGTAGCGCAAAACTCGTGATAGCTAATCGTTTTTGCTATTGGTCACTTGCAAACCTGGATTCGCGTATCCCGCAAGCAACTTATCAATTGCTTTTGTTAATTATTAAAGCTGAAAGTGTAAATGCTGGAATTATACACTGTTGTGGTGAAGCTGAAAATGTATAAAAAATTAGAAGACTTGTAAAATGTTTTCTTGGTTTTCGTGTTTACATCACCCTATGGTCCTCGTAAACATAAATCAAAGCTCTAACAACTGAATCGTTAAAAGTAAAAATATGAAAGTTTTAACGGGTTACAAAGGACGAAATATTAAAATAAAGGGAAAGAACTTAATTGTCATTGCCTTAATGCGCTTGTGGTCTGCAGGTTTTTGACAGACATCTGTGCCATGGAACACTGACACACATGAATGCAATTCTGGCTAAGTTCATTTCTTAAATATTTGCTATAAAGAACTTTTGTTAATATGCGGTAGGGATATATGCAAAACTTGTTCCCATATCCCATTTGGCATTATATTGTTATCATATATTCAGTCACCGCCAAGGATTTTTGTCATGGAAACGCATTCACGATTAGGTTGCCATTTTTATAGTTCTACCATCATTCAAAAACTCTTAATTTCGTAACTATTTCCTCTTTTACTGGTAATTACACGTGTTTAGTTTGCAAACTATGCAAACTATGTAGAAACGCATTTAACATTCATAATCGAAGTTCCACATGAGAAAACGGACACTTAAAATAATTTCGGAGCAAGAATCGTGTTATCATGTAGGAGGGGCGTGCTAATATTAAGTTTTGACATCATCCGGCATCTTGCTATAGCGAGTAAAGTAATGGAGTGTGCTCATTTGTGCTTTTAAATGTTTTATGAATCACTGATTTCTCTTTAATCCAAAATTCATACTTGGAACTTAACAAATGTGGTCTGGCACGAGAATCAATTAAGTAGCAGGCTAAACTTGATTTTTAGATTAGCTACTGAAACTTTCAAGAAGAAAGCTGGGCCAACTACGTGGATTTCAAGCTACAAGAAACGATTTTAATTTAACTTTATTAAAATTCCATACGTTTGTGGAGTTGGATTTTTTTACCAAAAAACACGATCTTGGAGAAGTAACTTCTGCAAAAATCCCGTGTACATTAATCTTATTAGTTTAAAAAAAATATGAATAAATTTCTATGTCTATCAACACATGCAGTATAAAGGGCAGAGGTGAAGTGGACACAGGTTCAGATATATTTCTAGATGTCCTCATGAACGTCCGCGCTTGCCACATAGATATGACTGATCATGATTTTGTAAGGTGTGAAAATTCAGAATATAATCTAAAAGATCGGTGCTGGCCTTATGCATGAAATGAAAGGAGAACGGTGGCATGCTGCAAGCAACGTGGTTAGTGTCGGCATAGAAACAATTATTAGATTCCTTTAAGATGAGAAGAAGCCAGGCATAGCATGCATCTTCCCAGCCACAGCCGACGGACCACCGAACTTTCTCAAGTTCTTTCCTTTGACGAAGGGAGGTCTCATATTCCAACAAAGTTCTATACTTTCGAGCAATGTGCATATCCCAGTATTTTTGACTCGATTGTCTACAGAAACTACGTGCAAACATATCTGTTGACTACTGGTCTATATCATTGCAAGGAGGTATTACAAAGGTTTCCCTACAGCGCCCCACCCCTCCCAAGAAATTAATAAAGAAAACATGCTTCCTGTCTCGGAACCTATCACGGGTCCTCCCCCATTCTGTTTTCCGAGTGCCGGCCAAAACGGCTGGTTGTATGTCCAATGAACTAGTAGTGATTCACCAGCATTATCCACTCCCTACAAATCACCATCTAACTGCCGCCACAAGATTTTGTAGCATAACCGTTAACAGCACTGTGTGTTTCATTACAAATCCCACAAACCGGCCTGTACATTTAGTCAAAAAAAAAAAAACACTGCAAAGCTTAATTAATTGCAGTTGAGAACTCCGAAATTTCAGAACCTCTTGAAACTTTTGTTGTTAAGAAAATATGCTCAATTAACTCAGACTGAAAGAGACCATTCTGTATCTGTAGCTGAAGAGGTTTGCGTACAAATGCAAGATACAATCTTGTCTCCTTCACAACAGGTGCATGGCGGTTTTTTTTTTTTTTTTTTTTTGTGTTTTTTTTTTTTTTGCTAAAAAAGGGGTGTTTTTCTTAGAGACATTAATAAGTTGGACTGTTGTGATTTATTCCCCAAATACATTGAAACAGCGATCTCCCCCCCCCCCCCCTGTTAAAGAAACATATGAACGCCAAAACGCCATCGAAGCGATCCGAGATTGAAAGACAGTGCAAAACTAGGAAAGATGATTTGCTGCATAGCAAATCATTGTGTGAGTCTCCAAAGCATATTGGTATGGCATTGGACAACTATTCCGTAACACAGGAATAGAAGTTTGAATGACATCTCTATCTATTATTGCTTTGAATAACTCAACATTATAAAATTCTAATGGTGCTATTTAGCATAACTGAAATTGCAACAACTTTTTATTTTTAATTCATTAAGTTTGAAATGGTCCACAACTCCCTAATAGAAGTTGGAAAGACATATCTTTCTATTATAGTGTTGAAGATATTCAGGATGAGAATTTCAAATACTGGTAAGTAACATAATTTAAATTGCTACAGCTTTTGTTTCAGATTCATTACAAGTGCAACAACCCCCTAGTAGAAGTTAAAATGGCATATCTATCTATAATAGTTTTGAAGATATTCAAGCTTTAAAATTTCAAGTGCGCTAATTAGCATGATTTAAATTGCTACAACTTTTGTTTTCACTTCATCAGGCGCACAATGGTCAAAAACCCCTAGTAGACGTTGGGATGACATCTCTATATATTATGCTTTTGAAAATATTTAAGATTTAGAACTTCAAATGCCGCTAATTTACATAATTTTAAATACCTTCATTCCTTTGTATAGTTGGCAAGTTTGGAGTTTCTATGTATGATAGTGTCCCAGAAAATTGTCCGGCAAATTTGCTGGCAAAAGAGGAAAGAAGGACAGAAGGAAAGGAAGCAAACAACCAAGCAAGCAAGCAAGCAGGCAAAAGAGAAAGAAAGAAAGAAAGAAAGAAAGAAAGAAAGAAAGAAAGAAAGAAAGAAAGAAAGAAAGAAAAAATAGAAAAAACATAAAAGTGTGTGTTGACATACACATTTAATTTATGAAAATGATATTATTGAGGAAAGCACAAATGAATGGCGCTCGCGTGTGGTGTTAGTCAAGAAGCATGATGGGAACTACCGTTTTGCAGTAGATAACAGAAACTGAACAGCATTACTGAGCCCATGGATTCTTCTTTGCCGCGCATTATATCGGATATTCTTCCCGCGATTGGTCAAAACCATCCAAAAATCATGAGCTATTTACACAGCATTTGCGAAAACCAGCTTACATGAATCTACAAAGCATGAGACCACTTTTCTGAGGCATCACGGACAGTTTCAGTGGCGCCGCCGACCTTACGGGTTGTGAACAATCCCAAATCGTACCAACTTTAAATGTCACGAGTAATAAGAGACATTAATTGGACCTCTTTCCGATGTTTTGTGGACGATACCTGTTCAAAGCTCAAATTGAAACCTTCAAAATGTGTATTCAGTTCTCAGCTACCTAGAGCATGTTTTGACACCGGTGAATAAATTGCTGTGCACAGATGTACCGCTTGACTGGTCTGACGACTGCACGACGGCATTTACAACATTGAAAGAATGTTTAGTCAGTGCACCCATATTAGCCTATCCAGACTTTTCAAAAGACATGATTCTGCACTCAGATGCAAGTAACCAAGCTATTAGTTATTGTCTCGGACAGTTGGACGAAGGTAGAGAGGTAGTCATTGCTTGTGCTGTGCGTTCACTCAAAAAAAAAAAAAAAAATACAGAGATTGACTATGGCTTTACTGGAAAAAATATTTAGCCTTGGTTTAGGGAATCAAACATTTTCATGTTTGCCTCACTAATAAGTACTTTACAAGCCACCGTGCTCTTTCTCTGCTTAGGTCACCTAAGGCGTCAAGGAACGCATAACTAGCTCGCTGGGCAATAGCTGTAGAGGGGTACGATTTTCAGTGGAATAGCTTTCATGCAAGGTGTTGATTAACGTTCACGGTCTTGATGGCACACAATATGATGTGTTACATGAAAATGACAACGACAGATTCCCTGTTGAGGAGGCAGAACCTGTCGTTCCTGACCCTCACATGCTGGTACATGAGTTAACACACAGCAACACTCATGATAATGATGCTGATGATGACGAGTCTATGAGCGCACCTGGTTCTCTGACAGACCAGATGGATGTTCCTCTTGTGAATATTATTAACCTACATGTCACTTCTAAAACAGACTCGTGAATTCGACACCTACAGAAAACCTGCCCTGAAGTATATCATATGCGCATGTGGTAAACGACCAGGTCCCTTAGAACTTGGATAGTGCAGCCTTCAAACGCTTACGTGACGAAAGTCAAGACTATGTATAGGAAGACAAGATTTTGTTCCATTTCTATTATCCCAGGTGAAACGGACCTAAGGCTAATTGCCTTATAAAGCAGTTAGTTGTATCCCTGTGCTTTAGAAATAATATTGTATGCCCCTATCATGACTATCTGCTTGCCGGACATCAAGGTGTCACACACACACTTTTCAAAACATACGCCTGAAATATTTTTGGCCCTGTTAATATGACCAAATACAGACATATGTGAAAACATGTCTAGAATATCCAACAGCGCAACGTGCTGCACATAAAAATGCGCGAATACGTCCCCTACCTGTAAGATCAGTGTTTCATACTTGACACATGGATTCCATCGCACCTTTTGCAAGTGGTAATGGCCTGAAGTATGTATTGGTCCTTGTTTGTGCTGGTTCCAAGTGGCCAGAATCTTTTGCATTGCGTCCCATGGAAGCCATCAAAGTTGCGCAAGCTTCGTATGATGGAATTATATGCAAGTACTGCGCATTCTGCCGCTGTGCATCGGGTCGCAATGAAGATTTTACAAACAAACTGATCAGGGAATTGTGTCGGATATACCAAATCACCGATGTGGAAACTTTCAGTTAGAGACCGCAACCTAGTGGTTAAGTTGAGCGAACGGATTTATACTTTACAAAGACCCTGCACGCTTATATTATACAAGACCAATCTTTCTGGCCCACACTCTTGCCCGGTGTAATTTTTGCTTATCGCAGTTCAGTGTATGCGCAAAGCACAGATTATATATCGCATTTCCTTGCATTTGGGAAAGAATGCCCTAGCGCGCTTGACACAGTCCTGTTGCTTTCAGGGCAGTTTGGTCTTAATGCACAGGTCTATTTGGATACATTCATTTAAAGCTTGCAAGTCACCAGAGAAATTGAACAGGGCTATATAAGAGATCAGCAAATACAACACAAGGCCAGGTACGACAAGAACACAGCTGGGACAGTGTACAAACTCGACGATAAAGTCTGGTTAACGTAATGCATTTCACCCAAGGGCTCTCCCGGAGTTTGGTTTCTTAATAGACATGACCCTATTATATCACGGGAGTGCGAGATAAGCATTTATATCACATTGCTCAGTGCAGCAATAATAATCTAGTATGCTAATAACCCGGGTGCCCATCAGGTTAACCCTTTGCCACCCTCGGCAAAGTCCACGGTAAAAAAAAAAAAAAAAAAAAAAAAAAAACACCTGACCATCCATAGCAACTAACACGACTAATAGTTCTGCCGCTGTTCCTGACCGAGACACGCCTCCACTCGGTCAGATACAATTACACGATTGAGTGGGTGGTTTTTCCAAATGTTGCAGGTTTGCTTGTAAACCAAAAGGTCATTTTCCTTTGGCTGTATGGCAATAATTTCACGTCAGGCGTACTCAGGCACAAAAAGGCAAGAAACAACGCAGAATGCGTGCTAATTAGATTTGTGTGCTGACGAACATTACTCCTGTCTGTTCCGTGTAGATTTATTGATTGATTGATTGATTAATTGATTGATTGATTGATTGATTGATTGATTGGTTTGTTGGTTGGTTGGTTGGTTGGTTGGTTGGTTGGTTGGTTGGTTGGTTCGTTCGTTCGTTTATTTATTTGTTTGTTTATTTATTTATTTATTTATTTATTTATTTATTTATTTATTTATTTATTTATCTATTTATTTATTTATTTATTTATTTATTCATTCATAAATTCATCCATTCATTCATTCATTCATGTTTGTTTGTTTGTTAGTCTGCCTGTCTGTCTCTGTCTATCTATCCACTAATTTATTTATTTATCTATTTATTTATTCATTCATTCATTCATTCATTCATTCATTCATACATTCATTCATTCATTCATTCATTTATTTATTTATTTATTTATTTATTCATTCATAAATTCATCCATTCATTCATTCATTCATGTTTGTTTGCTTGTTAGTCTGCCTGTCTGTCTCTCTGTCTATCTATCTATCCACTATTTATTTATTTATTTATTTATTTATTTATTTATTTATTTATTTATTTATTTATTTATTTATTCATTCATTCATTCATGCATTCATTCATTCATTCATTCATTCATTCATTCATTCATTCATTCATTCATTCATTTATTTATTTATTTATTTATTTACTTGGGTTTTTTCTTGCTGAGACTAGACGTAGCTTTTAACATTATTTTTTTCTGTTTTCATTATAATTATTCAAATGTTAAAATCAGGCATAACATCTCATGGTATTCCTAAAGTTCCAGCCTCGTAGCCATGTTTTTGGTATGTCACTGCGGACCCAGTGAATTCATGGTATGATATTCACACCACATAAGTAAACGTATTTTTCCTTTCGTATGTGCCCTGATCTATCATGTTTCGTATTGTACTGACTGCTTTTCTGAAATAACCAACCCGACTTTCATTAGTTGTCAGTGAAATTTTACGTTGACAAGTCATTCTAGAGTTGGCTGTGACACGATTTCGATCAGCTTTCTTGCATGGAATACTATCATCTTTCGTGTTCTTGGATCATGTTGGTATGAACGGTCTGTCTATCATAATTAAGAAAATTATAGGGACAACATGCATCATTATTCACAAACTGTATGAACTCAGTATAAATATTTGTACCGAGGTGAAAATAAGCTATTGTTTATATCTTATTAGCTGTGTCATTTTTTGTCTACCCGCGTAAGCTCCCAAATATCATATATGTATATATATATATATATATATATATATTGCAATATTATTATGTGTGCGAATATCATGATCAGTATTGGCTGAGTGTTCACTATTTTGCATTGTTTGCAGCACTGACGGCAACCTGAGCGTTATCAGATTTCTGTGACATTAAGAGGACCTTATCAGCCATATCTCCAGTACCGTTGGTGAACTCTTGTTTTGATTATCTAGTTCCCAAACCTCTGCCATGCCCTTTTGCGGTAGCATTGTACATACAAATGTGTCTCTTTGTTATGCAAAACATCAGAGCCCCCGCTGTCGGTACATGTGTTTACAAACTCATACTTGTGTACTTTATGGCTGTCACTTATCGACGGTGCGAGAAGGAACTCATTACAGCATATCTGATTCCTGATGGACATGTTACAATCGTGATAGCATCTGGTGTCATGTGCCTTATGAGTTAGAATCCTGTAGTCAGTTCAATTACGATGCTTTACGACATTCATAAAAGGACAGAACATTTTATTTTTATCTTGTGTCGTAAACTTCGCAACTATGATACGTATTTCTTGTTCTTAATGAACTTGCCAAGACATTGAGCCTCGGGTTGACTCAGCAGTCACTGGACAGAGCAATGCAGTATACAGAATAGAAAGGTATGTCAGGATGAAAAATGACAAAACCCAACGTACACCAAATGATACCATATGGAAGGGGCTTATGCTACCACTGGTAGTTCTTGCAAGCGTTAAAACAGAATTGTTATTAAGGGAAAAAAGCTGCAGAAGTGACAGGATAATGCACGACTACTTCAGTAGGCGTACAGTCCAACAGGCCAGCTGAGGCTCATTGCCATCATGGTAGCAGAGGCTCTTCACCAAGCGGGCTGGCAATCAGCCGAGCATCAGGAAGACAGGGACAATACTCCACTCAGAACCGCTTGTTTGGGTAAACAGTGTCGGGTTGGGTGGCCCTCAACATCAGTGACAGCCATGAGCAGAGGGATGATGATCTCATTCTGATGCTGGTTCGCATTATTAGATGTTGCAGCGGGAAAAGAGGTCTTCTTCAGGCCAGGTTTGACTATAAGAGCTGGTAATAAACATGTTAACTGCATTATAGTCACTGTGGCTAGCACCTCACTTGTCTATGATCTAGTTTTTTTTTTTTTTTTAGAAACATGTGCAGACACTAGTTAGGGCAAGGGTATTAGGAACCATTATTGTTTGGTATATCTGGTTCTCGGATTAATGTTTCAGGAGAAACATGAAGGGCAATTCGAAGGATTTTCCAATCCCAATGGAACAATAGTTGATGGCATTGCTCACCAATGTATTATTGGAGATGGCACACTTGCAGCAGGAAAGGCTTTAGTTGATTATGACAGGCATTTATCGACTTAGAAAGATGAACAATTGCCAGCTTTTACGTAATGTCAGCCTTTATCCTTTAATTATATAGATGCATTGGCAGGTGAAATTTTAGGTCATGCTTACCTTGTAGCTAACATACTTATGTGAGAGTATGTAGCAGCAATTGCTAAAATAGAAAATGAAAATGTATTTTATGAGGAAGGGAAGCCACTTTGTGAGTGCTCTCTCACAGCTCCTACCACAGTATTGGTCCCCACTCACCTATCTGCCAAGTTACCTGTACCACACCTTTGGCAAATTGCCAAAATAATAGATGACGTTGTTGCTTCAATGCACGAAGATAGGTTTATAGAACCCTGTGATTAGCCCTGGGCTTCTCATTTGTGTCTTGTCGTAAAGCTACCTACAACCAATTACCTATAGGAAAACACAATCAAGACAACACAGCTATTTTCTGGCATCACGGACTCTTCAACTGCACAGTTTGAAGCTTTGGCTAAGCCAACGTGACCAATTTTATTTTTTCCGAGTATCAGACAAAGGGCTTTGTCAGATTTGATAGGTACATGTGTATGGGGTCTAAGTGACAATACATTAATAGCCTCAGAATAACCAGCATCACGAAGGGAAGATCTTCAAGTTTTTTAATATAGGCTGCATAAGGCAAAACAATAATTGAAGACTTCAAAATGCCACTTTGTGCAGACAGGACTCAAGTTTTTATGGCACATGACAGCCCTAGATAGTATCATGGATGACCCTAAGTTTGGACTGACAAACAGAAAAAAGGTGTGTTCTTTTATGTGCATGGTAAATTACAACTAAAACCCCTTCCACCGTGTGGACAAGTGTCAGAGCCTTTGGTAAAATTGACCCACAAATACTAACCCTGTGTCTGGGGCCCTGAGCAAGAACAAGCTTTTGAATCTGTCTGGAAATTCATCTTATCTGGAGACAGAATTGCATGCCCAAGGCCAGGTGCGAGCTATAAACTTTATACTGACTGTAACGACACCTCTTGGGTATATATGAGTCCAGAATGAGGACGAAGGAGTAGAGAGCCTCGCATTATATGTGTCACACCAACTAGCAGCCACTGAGGACAAGGGTTCAACCTTAAAGAAGGAAGCCTTTGCCGTGGTGCACAGCATTGATACTTTGACAGCATACATATATATGGGGCATAGACTGATCATAAACCACTAAGAGCTCCATTTACGAAAGAAATTTGAACACTAAGATTCAACACTGAGTTGTCATCCTGGCAGAATTTGGCTCCCTCTGCGATTTTCCAAGGAGTAAGGAACACACGAAGACCTAATGTTAAGATTCCCTACACCCAAAAAAATAGCAGTTAAAGATACCATAGACTGGGTGGACCCTGATTCATACAGGATAAGGTATTCCAGACTGAAATTTCCTGAAGGTGGATTATTTAGGCCCATAATCAACCTGTACTTCACAAGCATACAAATTCATATTGCTATTTGGGGAATGATATACTTTAGTCTCAATGTGTGAAGTGCAGGCGGGTTTATTGTAGTGTGTTCGGCATCCCATACTAACTTTCCCCTTGTAGCCTAGGTAAGTCCTGAGAAAATCACTTGGAAAGATATCCGACATATGATGCTTTAAAGACCCTATCCAGGGTAAGAGAGGCCCATTTCTGGCTAGGTATGAGAGGTGGGATAGTAGAACAGACAAAACAATGGCCCATGTGTCTCGTGAATCATAAAAGCGTGAAATTCCCAAGTGCTAGTAAAATGCCACTTCTCCATGATATAGCATGCGGACAATGGGGATTCGTCTGTTGTTCCCTTGTAGCCAGTGAGCAGGGTACCAACATGCAGTACCAGTAATAGACCATCTATCTGGATTGGTAGAGGCTTGTCCAATACCAAACAAAAGCTCCACACCAGCAGAAACTCCCCTAGCCTAGGAGTTTATTCTGAGACAGGGCATCCTGAAGTTCCTATTACAGATAGGTGCTTTGGATTCTCTTCAGGACATTTCAAATGGTTTTTGAAGTTGCTCAGGATTAATTACTGCCAGTCATTTCCTGCTTATCCTGAAACAAATGTAAAGGTTGAAAGGTTAATTGGAACCTTAAAGGTGATCACCATACTGACAGACTAGCAGGCCCAAATTTGGCAGGGTAGGTCAGTAGGTCCCCTGTGTGCTTATAAAATATCGTAAATGAGTCAAAAGGACTTCCCCAATTTTTTACCTCATGTATGGTAGAAGAAGGGGGGGGGGGGGCAAAGGAGCGTCCCCCTCGCTGGGTGTTTGGCACCCTTAACTAAGAAAATCCCCTGGAAGGCAATATAAGTGACTTTATAGAAGTCTTTACAGTTGCTAGACAGAATTTAGAAGATTTACGAATAGACAAGCTTGAATATCTAAACAAATGTGCCAAATGCTGAAGAGTTAAAACCTGGAGTTACTGTGGCAGTAAAAGCTATGCAAAATAACTTTAACTTTATGGGACTCACAACCCAAAGTTATTCAGACTAGAAGGTCTGTCTCTTGCCTAAACATCAGAAACGAAGCAAGAAACACATTTTTAATTAGTATATCATAATATGGCATGGTATGCCTTGCCACAAACCTCATCATAATACAAGGCAAAGGATCCGACTAGCAGGAGTTGATAAAGAGCCACTCCCCATTACCAAGGACCCTAATTGGTCGGATGAAGTAGCTCCTGGAGGGGTCAGCCTTGCTTGGTAATGTGGGTAGGACATAGAGGTAAAGGTTACTGAGCAGTTATCAGGCAAGGGACCAACTTCATCCAATCAGTTAGAATCTCGAGCTGCACCAGTGCCTACTTGTTAGTGTTTCATGAGGATATGTGATCCAGTGCCATAGAAATCTTACTGATAAGTAAATACTCACATGCACCCTAGCTACCACCTACTTTTATAGCAGTAAAGTTGCCAACACAAAGTTGTCCTCTGGGTATCAAGGAGAAAAATCTATTGTGGGTAGCTATCATGCAGCTAGGTGCATTCTTGAATTTATAATGTCTTGCATGTCGGGAATAGATCCAGATTCCGTATGGGTTATGTCTTACTGGGGCAGACCAGCTTGAGCTCAAACAGCAGAAAGGACCATCTAGGTTGTCATTGAAAATCCAATTTGATGCAGACTTGCAACGAAACCTTGTGTATTATTTAAGCCAAGTTGGTCATGGCAAAGGGTGTATTAACTTAACACTAGTGATATTTATAGAAAGGCTGCCACAATTTCCCACTTGAAGACCCACCAGGTTGCCCTCAAGGACATGGCTGGCTCATGAATTGGGGATGGTTTGACACAGTCTGACATTCAAGATCTACCTTATTTGGCTTTGCAGCCAGTGACAGCATTGAGGAACTTTGCCGACCTATATCAATATCATGATGCCATTTCCCTTGAGGCAAACAAACATACTCCAGTACTCAACTACATTCATCAAGTTGCAGTTTCGACCCATATATGTATATATATATATATAATATAATATATATATTATATATATATATATATATATATATATATATATATATATATATATATATATATATATATATATATATATATATATATATATATATATATATATATATATATATATATATATATATATATATATATATATATATATAATCTATACTCACCAGTTTTATATCCATAAAATTGTTTCCTTAATTGAATATTACGCCGACAAATCAAACTATACTAAGTGTAGAATATTGTATGCCAAATGTGCTGTCTTTTGAGAGAGTAGTTTCAACTCTGGGAATATCACCGGATCCTGCAAACATGTTTTTCAAACATATACCCGTCAAAACGCCTGTTTTGGAATGGATAGATTTAACGAAGATATAATATGCCCCCTCAACTCGAAGACGTTCTTGTACTGCTAATTACTCCTGACACTCATTCTGTTCATCCAACACGATGACACTACAAAGACTACAAAGTGCATGCCTTTTGGGCTGACAAAACGCTTTTTAACAGAGTAAAGCTATCCTCCATGGGCGGTCGTGATTATAATCAATATAATTTAGCCCTGTGGCCCGTTCCTTAAAAGGAAAAAAAGGTTATTCAATTCAAGTAAATGCGCAGCAGAAAGATGTAGGAATCAGCACTGTCAATGGGAACATTTTTTTTTCTTGTTGCTCAGAATCATTATATCAACCCAACAGACTGCTTCATTTCATACATGCATACAGAACATGCATTTGATCTGTCAGAGATTTGGAATTGAAAGGGTAAGTAGGGGCAAGCATAATTTCTACAGAACAGAGAACTGGTCAGCTGATAAGGTGCTCACACTTAACTGTACATAGGTTTATCGTATTCTGGATATGTTCCTAGCATGAACAGCGGCGTTTTATTGTAAGTTGAAGTACAAGTTTTAGGTAGACAATATTGATCATACAGTTAGTCCGCGGTTGTGAATCGTTTGATAGATCTTAACGATATATGCGAGTTTCGAGGTGTTACTCTCAAAACGGACACTAGCGGAAAATCAATGGACTGGGGAAAGAAGTTAATTTTATCTAAATTGAAATAAAACCATTATGGAAACACTAAAAAACAACAATGTTTAACGCTTTGAAAACAATGGTGTTTTAGGTAAAAGCAAACAAACAAATGTCAAATTGCTGACAAACAATTGGTCCAATTTAGCATCCTGTTAATCCGAGGATTACAGAATTTGAATAAACTAACTAAATAATGAAGAAAAAAATGAATGAATTGGTAAAAAGTAAATAGATAGATAAATAAATAAATATACAAACAGACAAACAAACAGCCGAACAAACGAACGAACAAACAAACAAACAAACAGACGGACAGATAAATAAGTAAATAAACGAATAAATAAATAAATAATTAAATAAATAAATGAATGAATAAATAAATAAATAATAAATAAATAAATTAATTAATCAATCAATTGATAAATAATAATGAATGATTGAATGAATGAATGAATGAATAAATAAATAAATAAACAAATAAATAAATGAATGAATGAAAGAATGAATTACTAAATAAATAAATAAATAAATAAAATAAATAAATAAATAAATAAATAAATAAATAAATAAATAAATAAATAAATAAATAAATAAATAAAAATAAATAAATAATGGTTGACCTGTACGTACCTGTATGTAATATATTTGGTGTGTTTTAATGAAACATTAGAGTCTTAAAAAAACTGGAGAGTAATATTTTAAAAATATCTTCTGACTAAACTGATTGTACGAAATCCAACTCCATTTTATCATAAAGTAATACAACTTTTGATATCCCATCCAGTCTACAAGGAGTAACGTCGGACGTAATGAGGAAGGCAGATTTGCACACGTGATCAGATGATGGATAATGGAGATAAGCTAAAATGCATGGGATAGCCAAGAGATTATTGATACTTGACACAAGTGAAATCTTACCAACTAATTTCAATTCGGTGCTGTCATAGTCCTGCTGTTGCTTGTCATCAAAAATGATACATGTGTACATCCCAACATCGGTGACTCGAGAGTCCGTGAACTCCAAATCATGATGCATATAAGAGCCAGATTTGCCAAACCGACCTGTAACATTCCTTCCTTTTAGTTTTCCAGTAGGAGTATTTTTGTCAATCTCATTCACTTTCTTCGAGGCGCTGAAAACAAATGCGTTATTATGTTTCCAATGCACGTCAGTCATGATACTTCCTTTAGGCCGAGCTTCGCAGCGTAAAATTGCCGTTTGTCCAAGTTCCGCATTCAATATGGAGACAGCCACATCTAGCTCCGACTTGAAGCATACGATAGCTGGAAAACAAAAGCAGGCTGCTTTAATATAATGAAGCCATAAATGTGTGATTTGGTATGGAGTCATCTTGATTTTGTATATAAATTATATTGCACCGAATTTACACTTATGATACTTGATATGCTAATAAGTTGCAGTTGTGGAACGCAATTGTCAAATATATATATATATATATATATATATATATATATATATATATATATATATATATGTATATTTATTTATTTATTTATTTATTCATTTATTGTTTTATTTATTCATATCTATATTTATATACATTAAGATACTCCCCAGTGCTAATATGTTATATACACAGTAACATTTGTAACATAACATTGGATTTGACTGTATGATGAGCACGTTTGTTTGTGACGACTTACCGCAGAAACGATACTGCTTTACAATTAATGTTATAATTACCTTGGACTGCAATCGTCATAAAAACCAAAGTGCATAGTGCAGATGCACTGAATATTTCCATTTCACTTCCGTCTTTTACGACCTTTCAATGCAGATGCAAACCTGGAATTATATGAGTTTTTATCACAAATTGCAAGTGAATGCCTCTCCTGTATACTTACATAAATATGTAAGCGTGTCTTTCTGGTCCAGATAACGCACAAGGCCTTATCATAATAACGCAAAGGCTCATTTCTGTGTCACAATCATGGTATATTCTGTGAGCAATATTCGCCCTAAGATCCTGTGACCAAAGCACACATGCACACAGCCTTTAGGACATCTTGTACCCGCAATATTTGTGATATAGCATGTTTAAACTAGAAAATGAAGGTCTTAGATAGAAAAAAAAATATATCGCATTAAACTGAAAAGAGGACTGCCTGCTGGTAGTAATTCCCTCGTGTTTCTAGTTGTTATTTTGCGAAATGGTGGCTCCCGATTATCAATGATAGCCTTGAAGTTGAACAATGCTCTCTGTTCCCTTACTCCGTCCAAAGTGTAGTTGCCCGATGCCATAAGTTTACAAAGAGTGCAAATTTGAGCGGTTAATACTATACTTAAATGCCCATATGGTACCACAGAAAAGGAAGCGAAAGCCAACTTGAATCCTCTCATGGGTAAAGAGAGAATCCATGTACATGACGCTGTATTCATAACAAATAACTGGAAGAAAATTATACACCACCCTGTGTCGGTGTGTGTGTGTGTGTGCACATTTGTTTAGTAGATTGACGACATACACTGCAACTTTAGTAAAATTAATCATATTTTTACAATAACTGTCCTACTTGTACACCTTTTCTTTTATTTTTGGTACGCATAATCTACATGTCTGGCACAGTTTTTTTTAAAAAAACCATTCTCCATGCTTCAATAATTCAATTTAATTTTTACTTGGCTTTGATTTTTGTTTTTATTCAATTTTATGTTATTATTTTTATGATTATTATTATCATTATCATTATTATCATCGTCGTCGTCGTCGTCGTCGTCATCATCATCATCATCATCATCATCATCGTCGTCGTCGTCGTCGTCATCATCATCATCATCATCATCATTGCTATTGCATAGGTATACGGTATTCTTCTGATATACGCATTGAACACCCCTCTTACTTCTTGATTCTATTTTATATTTTGGGTCAGCTAATTCAATATACTGCCTTGTATCATCTTAATGGTGGATCTCTGGTCTATGGTTACTATTGAATCACAATTGGAACCCCATAGATGCCCCCCCCCCCCCTACAATGCTCTGCATATTTAAGGGAAGTACACCTGAGGCTTCAATCAATGTGAACTATTTTGACCAAAAGTAACTGGCCATATAAAGAAGTTCGTAGGAGCAGGCACATTTGCCTCACCGTGTTGGCAGAAGTGTGAAAGGCGAGGGTTGGTGTCGCCAATGGACAAAATTCCCATTTCTAAAGCCGTTTATTTTTTTTAGTTAGTCCTGTAGCTGATTTGGTCCTACATGTTATTGTTTATAGAGCTGTATGTGTGTCAAGAACTTCTAATCGTTTTTCAACTACCTTTAGCTAAGCTTCTGAGGTTTGAGTGATTTCATTTTTAGAGCTTCGACTAAACTTTGTCTACACAGCTATACGCATGATCACCGTACATTAACTATAGTCCATTATATTCGGTAAGAAGATTAGAGGGTGTATGCACACGCCTCTTCATACAACCTACACAATACACAAAATTGGACACACACACACACACACACACACACACACACACACACACAGATAGATAGATAGATAGATAGATAGATAGATAGATAGATAGATAGATAGATAGATAGATAGATAGATAGATAGATAGATAGATAGATAGATAGATAGATAGATAGATAGATAGATAGATAAATAGAGAGAGAGAGAGAGAGACAGAGACAGAGAGAGAAAGACAGAGAGAGACAGAGAGAGAGAGAGAGAGAGAGAGAGAGAGAGAGAGAGAGAGAGAGAGAGAGAGAGAGAGAGAGACTCACCAGCCCAGGTCTCTGTCTTTGACACCTACCACCGAAACATGGTCATAAAGAATATTATTTTGATGATAGCCTAGGAACAAGTTCGACTGCAATTGTCTAAAATCGTGAAATTTTGTGATTAAATGTATGAGACGCACATGATTTCCAGCACACCTCAGAGCAATCTTAAGTCGTCACACAACCGCTTCACCAAAGGACACAAAAGTGCCAACACACACAGCAGGGCATTTCTGCTTAGAAACTACATTTTTAAAATCTGCAGACATGGTATTTTCAATGTCTTGCCATGTAAATAAAAATATCAAAATTCATGTATATTATGTTAGATCTGCAAAATCTGAATTATTCTTAAGAATTTAAGTGCCCTCTAATCAAAATATATTTGTCATGCCTATTTCCGAATCCTTCATCTTGTGGAAATTTTGAAGGTTCCTAATACTAAGTATTTAGAGCTATCGGATCTCCCATATGTTAAGGAAAATCTAAAAACGCAACTTTTGGCCCTGAGCTTTTGATATGTTACAATGCAAGCTAATATCTTAAACACTAGTACACCTGCTTTAACCTATGTTAATTGTTAAATCGGTACCATGAGAATATGACAACCACATTATAGAATATACAATCGATAGTATATTTCATGTGACATTCATTTTTGTAAACTAAAAATTGAACACCAGATCAAAATAGTCACTTTTGTGTGTCTTCCCATTTATGTTCTAACTGTAATATCGAAAATATTAGAGAAAACGAACTTCAGGATAAAGTTGTCCCTTGTCATTTAGATCAATGTCAATGGTCAGAATAGCCTGGTTCGCCGGCACTGCTATGGCATGACCATTGTTAAGGTAAAGGGAACCAGTTATTCGGTAAAAGTAAAACCAGACACAAGGAGCATACTTTTTGCTTAGTTGGTCAGAGATGTTACCATCGTGGCTTACTTCTGGACTCGAATTACCCTCAAGGCTTACTTTTTCATCCAGGCTACCAGCAATGAATGCCTCTGCCAGCCCTAGATATTCATCATCCTTGTCACTGGCTTCTTGTTTAGAAGCCATTGACCTTGTTGCAACACACACTGCGAACATGCCCGGAAATTTCTTCTCTAGATGTTCTCTGCCCTCTCTTGTGACTGACTCTTCAGTCAAATATGGTACCAGTTTGCCTTTCATATATATCCTCTGTTATATCATTCCCTGGAAATGATATGGTCAACCTTCTCCCAGGAGTCTAGGCACAAAAACTATTAGCACTGACATAATTTTCATATCAGGCTTTTGGGTAAAATTTAAAAATTTGAATAAATAAAAAAGTAATAATAAGGAAAGGAAAAGTATTATATTATTTTGTCGAGATCACCGGTATCTCTTAATATTGAGTGTGGTCTTCACGGGAATTAGGAGAGTACAGGTACCTTGTAAAGAGAACAAGGTGGCTGCCACAAATACTAAGTTCATACATTGGGTTAAGTTTCAGAAAGATGGGAAAGCAAAATGAGTATAAACATTTTCTATACTGACTGGTTTCATATGCGTGCAACCTCCATGGTCCAGAGGCTAAGCTATTGACAATTTGACCACTGCATTTTACTTTGATGACGTAAAGTTGCAAGATGAAGTCATGTAAAAATACCAATTTGTTGGTAAACCAGCAAAATCCAAAAAACTTCATGGTAACAAATTTTGACAGCTCGTATTTTTTTCTGTTTTCAAATTGCAAATCGTAAGATGACACTGGCAAAAACAGGCAACACTTAGTACCTTATGTTTGATAAACAATTGCTTTGGTTTCAGAACCGTCGGTAGCCTCCAAATATTAGTGCAGAAGTTGTGACCATTGTAGCAGTGAGTCTATTGTTCACGAGTGAAGCATTCTTACCCAGCAAATTAAAAGCTTCAAAAAAACTGGTTTCTACTTGACCAGCTTTAGACTCGCAGGTCTATTGAAATATATGATGTACATTCAGAGGGTATAAAATATAATGTCCGTGTCAATAAGTTTTTGCCCCCCCCCCCCTTTTATTTTTTGTTTCTCTTTGCATAAGCTTATCACTGCTTCCACGTGACAGCTAAGTATTTATGTATCGCCATGGAAAAAAATAAGTTTGAATTGTTTAAACTTTCCAAATTGAATAGTTTTATGCGTATGGAATCTATCGTTATTTAATTCTTATATCAGTGTCTATTATCTGGATTATACAAACTTATTATAATTAGGTAAACAGAAGAGCACTGATGGGTTGATGAACTGTTTACACTCTGTGCTGGTTATTACAAATACATCATCAGTAACACCCGCTGGGACTTCCGCATGCAACCTTTCGGAGTGTGATTGAACCTCAGGCTTTGTGCTGACAGGACACGCAGTAGACCTGGAGTATTGACACGGCCAGTCCATATTTTCATGATAGCGCCTACTTCAAGATATTCGGTGCTTTTATTTTTCATGTGGCCACTTATAATTATATGTTATTTTGATGCAAGATATTATTAGTTATGCTTATCCATTAAAATAAGCCAGATCATAAAACAAACATAACACCGGGAACCTTTGAGGGACCGAAGGGTACAAATCCGCGGAGACACACGAGGCGCCATTGCAGTATTTGTACAGCATATACTTTGCCCCCCCCCCCCCACACACACACACGCACACACACACATTAGTATTTGAGAATGAAGCAAATTCACACCTGGGCAGACTAGGGATAGTTGGAACAAGTGAACGTTCAGGTTCTGTATCATGAAATATATTCTGTAAAATACCCTATTATGCGGATCATTAAAATTTCAACAAATAAAAGGCATTCCAATGGGTAACAACTACTTTGCGTTACTTGTAGATTTATAATAAACTTGCCTTTAATTAAA
>OZ026628.1:61332782-61387782 GCA_964020975.1 Hermodice carunculata
ACATTAAAAACAGCAACAAAAATAAAGCACCCGCACAAACAAATAAAAAAATATATATATAATAAAAAAATAAATAAATAAAACCCCCAAATCAAATACAAACGAATGCAGCCCTCGGATGTCTCATGAAATTCCATTTCTTGCTGTTAAATATGTGACTATATGAATACAAAAACTTAGGAACCGTTAAGATATATTCGTGTAAGCTGGGGACTGTTAACGACGTGATCCACATGAATTTGATATCACCTTCTCCCCTGTACTTCCACACAACGAAGGCCCTAGCCACGAATGAACATGCCGTATTCGTTTGTCAGGGCCGGTAGTGACCAAAACAAACGCAAATTGAAGGTTGCAGATTGAAAACAGGTCTGGCTTTCTGATTTTTTTCTTTTTTTTTTTTTGCATAGTTTTCTTTTTTGTATAGTTTTGTTTGTTTGTTTGTTTTGTTTGTTTTGTTTTGTTTTGTTTTGTTTTGTTTTTTTTGTTTTTGTTTTGTTTTTGTTTTTGTTTTTTGTTTTTTGTTTTTCTTTTTGTTTTGTCTTTGTTTCTGTTTTTTTTTTTTTTGTATTTTCATCATCCATCGTTACAAAATTTCCCAATCTTCATACGTTGATAATGACACGTACACATAGATAAATATTTCGAAGCTGAACTTCCTGGAGTCGCTTCAGGAAAAAAAGACATGCCCGCATCGGCATTTGTCTCTTGAACTATTTACTTTCAATCCAATATAACCACCAGTATGAATGTCATATTTATAATCCAGTGCTACGAAGCCAACAAACTAAAACATATATATATATATATATATATATATATATATATATATATATATATATATATATATATATATATATATATATATATATATACGTTTCTTTGCAACAGGCATGTTCTAATCTTCTTACGTTGATAATATCAGATACGCGCACACACACACACACACACACACACACACACACACACACACACAGATATATATTGAGGATGATCTGTGTGTGTGTGTGTGTGTGTGTGTGTGTATGTGTGTGTGCGCGCGTACGTGACATTATCAACGTAAGAAGATTAGAACATGTCTGTTGCAAAGAAACGTATTATATATATATGTATATATATATATATATATATATATATATATATATATATATATATATATATATATATATATATATGTATATATGTATATATATATATATATATATATATATATATATATATATATATAAATATAAATATATATTACGTTTCTTTGCAACAGACATGTTCTAATCTTCTTACGTTGATAATGTCACGTACGCGATGGGGGGGGGGGGTAACATATGTTACAGTACAGTTTTACATGGTAGTGTACATAGGAATATATAATCAATCTAATTTGTGCTTCAGTCATTTTGTGTCTTGGCCCTTTCGGGAAATACATTTATTATGGGTCTATACAAACATGTACATGTTTTGATAGGACCAAATGTATACAAGTTCATAGGAGTAGGGTGATTTTTTTTTGTTTCTGTTTCCTGCAGACGGTCTTGACAGGAATTGATATCAACCAAGGTACTAATTACTTTTTTAAAGAAATGATTAGCATTTTACTGTTTTCAAATTGATTTTTCAACCAGCTGAAACATAAATGTTTTGAAAGGGCAGGCATGACTGAAGTTAAAAATGTAGGGTAATTAATAAAAGAACCACAAATTGTACTCATGTAACAAGACAAGCATAATGTAACAATGTGGATTGCTTCAAATTTCAAAGCTACATTGCTTCCCTGTCATAGGAGAACATGCAGTAAGATTGGGTTTGAATGGATGTGAACCAAGATGCATGCGACTCTTTTTTTTTCAAATTGATTAGAATTTTACTGTGTTCAATTTCAGATGTATATGTTAACTGAAAAAAATATAATTTTTTTCTGTTTCTCAATTTGAATTTGGTAAAATCAGTTATTGATTTCTTTTATTTTGATAAGCACATTACGATGATTATTTAGTTATTTTGCGAAGTATGTGACTTTGGAATACATGTAGGGATATGCATGTTTTCACATTTACAATATCCACCATGTTCAACTTAGTTCAACTTAGAGTATCACATCATAATAATCTGTGTTTTTCAGGGAAACACGAGCATGAGGTGAAATTTTCTGTTTTGCTGACTGTTTTGACACGAAGGGTAGGGCATGGCATGACTGCAATGTTTGTGCATATATATATATATATATATATATATATATATATATATATATATATATATATATATATATATATATATATATTTATATATACATATATATATATATATACATATATATATATATATATATATATATATATATATATATATATATATATATATATATATATATATATATATATATATATATATATATATATATATATATATATATATACATATATATATATATACATATATATATATATATACATATATATATATTATGAACATTATCACGATTTGAATTCATGCTGCAGGACTAGGTCTTCTAAGTGGGCAAGAGACAATTTTCTCAATAAACACACGAGTACAGACATGTATATGGCTGGGTTGACATTTTCATCTTCAGGTAGGGCATGACTGTCATGGATGCGTACATATTGTGAGGTACTTAGTACTTTCCTGGCCTTATAGATCAGTACGGAAGGCAAAGAAGCATAGGGTGAATGGGGGCTCCGTTGAAGGGACTGAGCCAAGCACACACCTGACGGATAAAGAAATGGATGCCCTGCTCATGGATGTGCCTATGTCATTTGACGGATCCTGGATCAGCAGGGGTGCCGATAGCAAACGTGGTTTGTTACTGCCATTCCTTTTGAAACAGAAGTCCTTGACCGACACTACATGAGCCGCACTTGTCGTGCCTCTTTGAAGTTGTAAAAAGCAGACCGCAACAGCCTCCAGTACCAGGACTTGTATATTGAACATCGTCCTGTATGTCTCATGAACCATTAAGAGAGTGCAACTGCCATGGAGGCTGATAGTATTTTTCCGTTTTAAACCTAAACATTGAAAGTTTGAACGCCAAATTTGAAAAAAAATGACCATTTTTCTCGATGAACTTGCAAAATGTTAATTTTAGTGCAATTTGCCTTCAGGAAGCATTGTTAGGAGATTGTTTGCCGGACGTATCAGAACTAAATATTCCAGATTATATATCCATTTCATTAAGGGCCACTTGTAGTTCTCAAGGTGGTCTCATGATTTACCACCATAAAGATTTTCAATGCTCAAAAGACTTCTACAGTCCTAACGAAAAATGGCAAGGTCCATTCTTAGATGTTTATGGTAACGGTTTCACGCAAAGAACCACCCTCTGTAATGTATACAGGGCACCCAGAGACAGGAATGCTGACATTGAAAATTGTATCATTGGTCTTCTCTCAATCATTGAAACCATATCCCGTGAACCAGGTGGTAAAATGATAGTCGGTGATTGTAACATAAATTTATGCAAAATGAACACACATGCAAAATATTCTGATTTCCTAGACATGATTTTCAATGGTGGTTTTGTACTCCGAATTATTTTTCCTACCCCATTTTCTGAAAGGAATCCCACTCTGATAGACAACATTTTCTGTAATACTTCGCATTGTAAAAAGTCTTGTCTCTCTGGCATTGCTCTTACGGATATATCAGATCACATGCCCTTTTTTTACATTCATTGACCAAGCTCTAAATATAGAAAGCCCAACTAAATACATTTTAGCTGAAAAATTACACTCGAATTTTGCACATAATTTTTATGGTGAGATAGATAATTGTAATAGTATGCAACTACTTGATACAAGTTTACATCATGACCCAAATATTAATCACTCCACGTTAGGAACCATTTTGGCCGAGGCGATGCAAAAATATACAACATAAGAAAATTTTAATTCAACAAATATAAGCAAAAGGAAGATAATTGGATATACAACGGCATTCTAAGATCTATCAAATTCCGTGCTAATCTACACAAGAAATTAAAATGCACGTCTTAGTCGCTTTTGTATGGCCCTATAAAAAATCATTTGAAAGCCTACAATCAAACCCTCAAAAATGTATCCGTGAGCAGAGACGGAATAACTATTATTCAAAATTTGCAAAATTTAAAAATGATATAAAAAAAAGACTTGGGACATAATACGCTCTGTCACGGATGGTAATAGATTCAAAAATAGATTTCCTTTGGCTTTCAACATTAACGGCAAATTAAAACTGACAAGCATCAAATTGCTGAATGTTTAATCAGTTTTTTACTAACTTTGGTACCAATTTAGCTGCACAGGAAAATAATGGTAATTCCATACCTTTGACCTCTTATCTTTCCACACCAAAGAATTATAATTTTGCTTTCTCACATGTATGTCCAGATGACATTTCTATGATTTTCAAAAAAAAAATAAATAAATAAAAATAAAATAAAATGAATAAAATAAAATAAAATAAATTAAACCAAAAACAAGTTCCGGACAGGATGGGATATCGATGTGTTTATTGAAAGGTTAAGTAAATTCTCTTTCTGTACCTGTAGCTTGAATTGTCAATAAGCCTCTCACTACAGCTATTTTTCCGAAAAAAAAAAAAAAATAAAAAATAGAAAAAGTATTACCTCTTTATAAAAAGAAGACGATAGCTCTATATTGGACAACTATAGACCAATTTCTCTCCTGCCAGCTATTTTCAAAGTTTTTGAAAAAGTGGTGTATAATCAGTTGTACAAATTTTTTATATCAAAAAAAATTTTCTATGCAAGCCAGCGTGGTTTTACAAAATTGCACTCAACCGAAACTGCCGCTATGGAATTAACAGATCGCCTTCTTCTTGATTCTTGATACTGGAGACATACCTGTCACGATACTTTAGATTTATCAAAGGCCTTTGATACTCTGAACCACGAAATTATGTTCCTTAGGCTTTATTGTTAAGTTATTAAAGGCATCCCTTTAAACTGATTTAGAAATTACTTTACAAACAGAAAAACAATACGTCAAATTCCACGATGTTTCTTCAACCTGTCTACCTATTACAACTGGAGTGCCACAGGGATCTATTTTCGGTCAATTTCTTTTCATGATTTACGCAAATGACATGTATTTGGCATCTTCAAAATTTGAATCGATGGTTTATGCAGACGACACGACTCTTATCAATTAACATAGGTTTTTTTTCAATTTTCCCCTCAAGCACACTGACTCTTTATCAAATGCCATAGTAATCGCATTAAACAAGGATGTGATGGGCTGTCAGCCAACAAATTATTTTTAAATATTGCTAAAACTAAATATATGGTGTTTCATTTCCCTAAACAAAAAAAAAAAAAAAAAAAAAAATCACCTTAAATCTTAAAATAATGAATGTGCCTACCATAAAGCCATTGGATTTGATTACCCAGGTGTACAAACTAACGGAAACTTAAATTGGCATTCCCACGTTAAAAAGTTGGAAATAAGCCGTGAAAATGATTGGTGTTATGAAAAGAACACAAAATTATTTTCCGCAAGATATTCTACTACAAATCTGCAATTCTCTTTTTCTTCCTTGTCTAAAATATTGCATTCTTTTGTAGGGGTTCTCGTGTGACGGTATTTCAAACATCAAAGGAAGGCTCTCAGTCTTGTTTGCATGGCAAGACACAATGCCCACACGGATCCTTTATTTAAAACGGTAACCTTTTTACCAGTACCAGATAATCTTATGTTAAGATCCTTAAAATTTTACTATACATATATTTAGGAAATAGAACCCCTGACTTCTTTAAGTACATATTTGCAGCAACAATACCTTTTCATCGATATTCCACTCGACATAGAAATGGCAGCCAGGTTACTATTCCTTCTAGAAATTTGACAAAACAGTGTATTAGGTATTACCTTCCAACCCTCTTTATAGTCACACAACCCTGTATCAAAAATTAGCTTTTCACATATTCTTATAATAGTTTCAAAACCTACACAAAGCTTTTCTTCGTGAAGCAATATAAAGACACTTGTTCAGTTGCACACTGTTATATTTGTGGTAATTAAGTGACTTTATATTTACACTGAATATTTAAGCTTCTAATCTCCTGCTACTTTTGACAGTTGTTGCTAATTGAAATTGTACCAAAGGTGGCCTTGGCGATAGTGGATCATAGAATCCTTAGCCAACGACACCCTAGGTGACCTTCATGCCAATATCATATGTCTTTCTCCATTTACTATGCAAACACTGTTACACGGCTCGCCTGACTGCTCGCTCTCTCAAAATACTGGAATTTTCTTGGCTGTTCATGATATAATATCAGCGACTGGTCGCTTCAAACCAGTGGGTATTGGCTAATTTATTTATAGAGCAACCTTATCTTTCCTTCGTGGCCGGCCGCGGCGCCGGGCCTCCCCTCGCTTAGGCAAGGGTTTGAGGGTTCTCTCCGGCCACTTCCCTGGTGTCTGTGCACGTGGGCAAATATCGCCTTTTTCAATGCCTCTTATCCACATCTTAAATTAACTTAACTACTCAGCTGCAAGTTACTTCTCCACACATTCCGACAGTCAGGTATGCCTGTCGTTTACTTCTTGTTATTATTGATTTAGTTATTAATACTTTTTTCACCTTATGCCCCCTCTGTCTAGCTTGTCTATGTCTCGTTCCTCTCTTTTGTGTTCTGTCCGTGTCAAGTATCGTCTTGCGTACTCGTCTTTTCCAGCGAGAGGGATTAAAATAGGGTATCCCCCTCCGCCCAATCGTAATCAATTATACACACACACACACACACACACACACACATATATATATATATATATATATATATATATATATATATATATATATATATATATATATATATATATATATATATATATATATATATAGAGTTATATATATACATATATACCTCCAATGTATGTAATTTTGAAAATAAAATAAGTTTAAAACAAGGTCATCCTACTAGCATTTAGTTTAATTACGAGTTCTTGGTTATTGCTTAATTAGCACTTTGTCGCTACACACGTTGGTATTCATGTAACCCATTTCATATATTGAATAAACTGTTCTGAGTTCTCAGTTCTGGTACACTAATATTTGTTAGAGGTTATTCAAAATTATCAACATTTTCAAAATAGTACACAGAGTACTAATTCACCATGAAACTTGTAATGTTAATGAAGCTTTTCATGTAAAGATACGTCAGTTTTTAACATACTTTAAGAAACCCCAACAAAATCAACATTTGTATATATTTCTAAAAAATACAGTGCCTCTTGGCCCTCCGCCCCTCCCCCAAATTATAATATTCTATGTACTTATGTGGAAAGGTTGACAATTGTGAATGGCCCCTTATGAAAGTCTACAGGGGGAAATTGTTGTTACAGTTGTCTCCTGAAACAATATAGGTCTCTTGATTAATCGAACTAAAATTTTAAATTTCAAACTTCACCCCCACTCCCATGATGTTTAATTTACACATGTTGAGAAGATGGTAAACTACAATTGTCTTCTTATTTTGTAAAATTGTATGTATGGTCTTTTGTAAATAGATGCATGTACATTCCAGATGACAAGAGAAGAAGGCCTCCTGTGCCTCTTTCACATAACAGGGGGTAGCATTGAAAATGAAATTTAGTTATCTTATGCATTTGCGTGTGTAATATTTTGTATTGCAGCAGGTTTCTCAATGTAGGTATCCCTGTGTTTTATATTAGGTGCCTCTGAGCTGTTTGGGCGGTCAGATGACAATAACAATGTAAGATACAACCCCTATATAGGCGACGGAGATTCTTCAGCATGCAGGAGGGTATGCAAGGACTAGCCATGTGAGGAGGACTTCATAATTGAGAAAGAGGAATGCATTGGGGACATCCAAAAGAGAATGTGGGCCGGGTTAAGTCGACAACAAGAAAGGCAAAAGGTAACCCGCCAGCGATGACAATTTTATAAACTTCCCAAACTTCTTAGCAGTACAATAACAAGGAAACGATAGCAGCAGGCCTGTCGACAGTTGGCTTTCAAGCCAGATGCCCTTTAACTAAAGTTGCCTTTCAATAAAGTGACCATTGTATATATATATAACAATAAAAAGAAGAAAAAAGAAAAAAAAGTGGTACTTGCTATGTGTGGATCCCCTTCTCACAGGAAATACTGGCAGCATAGATTATGTGACCACTGTATACATGTGTATACACGTGTGTATAATTATGTCTGGATGCGAATCCACACATATTGTTTTTCCAAGAATGCATTGTTTTTTTTCTCTCTCTTTAAGACCAAATAAGATTTGAGACATCTGTCAATCTAATGGACAATGAACCAAATTTAAATATTGAATAGCATTGAAACTGTCCTCATTTTGAAGGCACCCAGACAGATTTGCTCTGAAACAAATCTTTTTTTGTAGTTATATACATGTTCTCAATGCTGTTTGTTTCAGTCAAGACACTGTCAGACGGGAAGTCCCTTGATGGCCGTGGAAGACTGACACTGCATCGTATGAATGCTCTTAAGACCTGTAATGGCATTGTTCTGAGGAAACATGATGGCGATCCTACAGCTATGTCCAAAGCAACATGGGCAATGCTGAGCCATTATGCTGATCCCCCGTACCATGAGGACTGCCAAACAGGCTCAGCTAGTTGGTGCAAGTGCCAGGTGGACTGTGCTCTGGGCAATAATAGTGACAGGTAAAACTAAGTGGCACTATAATTGTTACAATAATTGCAATTTGCAGAGAGCCCCTGTTTTGCATTTTTTTAAAACAAAATAGCTTTCTTCAGTAACACCCATATCATGTACATATATGGGCTATTTCACTTGTGCAATGTTTCAGGCAAGTAAATGTCGAAATGATTGTCATATTGATTGCAAATTATATATTTTCAACAGGCATCTGGAATTGCATAGTTTTGTCAAATGACAAGTATAACAAATAACATGTTACGCTGTGCACATTACATGTATTTATGAGTAAACACTGCTACATTGCCTATTCTGGGAGTTACGCCAATTATTTGGGTTCACATAATCAATGATTGCATTATATGTTCTTCATTGTTTAGCAGACAAAAGTACAAATCAAGGCACAAAATAATTGGATTCACATAGCAACTTTCTAATAAAATTTGAAGGTTTGCTTATCATTTTGGGGGGGATTTGCATATACTGATAATGAATTTATACCTGTTGTAAAACAGGGTGAGAAAAGTTCTATGTCCTATTGTTCGGGACAAGTAAAATTTAAAATATGACAAGTGAAAGTTCTGAAAAATAACATGGTAAAGATAACGTCAATTGTCCCTGGACAAATACACCAGGATAGAATTTTCTTGCCGTGTAAAACAGAAAATCAATTGGCTAACTAATGTCAAATAATTTTTGTATCACAGGTTTTGAGCATGGACTGCCCCAAGGGCAAAACAGTTACATATACTTGGCACATAATATAAATATATATATATATATATATATATATATTCATGTCTTGCAGGCCTCCTGCTTCACCCCTAGCACCGGCTATCATTGATGAAATTCGACCACCTTTTGAGAAGCTAGCCGACCCAGAACTGCTGAAAAACTGCTCCGGAGGTGTGTCAGAGAATGAAAATGAAGCTCTGTACAATGTGGTGTGGAGCATCGTCCCCAACAACCAATATCGCTCCCCAGAGCATGTGCAACCTGGGATAGACCTGAAGATCCTCTGGTATAATCGGGCAACGGCAGCAATGTTCCTTCAGGAGCAGAAAAAAACTTTACTGGCCAACTCCAGGAACACATTGATAGGGATAGATGATCAACGTCTCTACGACTGTAAGCTCCATAATATGTCGCCAGTCAAACACAGGCACAAAGAGAGAATACAGGACTGCTTCTGGCAGCTGCAGGCATTACGGAAAGATGAAGGCCTCATGTATGAATCTGGACGATTTCATACAAACAGCAAAGGTACCACCAGTGGGCAGAGGGCTGCGCCTAGGTGTAGGGAATGTGGCATGCGACAGAAGGGACATCCAAAGGTGTGAAACAGTCAGAAATAGACAAATTAGTAATTATTATGTAACACCTTTAAGTGTATGACCACCAATACGGTAACAAAAAATGTTGTCTGTCAAACACGTAGACTGACATGGCAAGTATGGGACTTGTAAATGAGGAAACTGGTATTTAGTGAGAGGGTGCTCTCTCAGGTCAGTGTTTTGTTTTGTGACAGGGGCTATTGTAATAATAGTTTACAATACATAATTGCATGACTAGCCCTACCGCAGAAAAAAAGTGGACTGGTGGTTTCTAGGGACAGGTCGATTTACATCATGGGCTTTCTGCAAAGTGGTCTTTCAGTAGAAGGTGGGCTGTCACTCCAGTGATTCCCAACAACGTTGTGCAGAGATATACACAGCGGGATGTATATATGTAAAATAATTGTAATTTGTACTAAAATAAAATGAAGTGTTGATATATATTTGGTTCATCGTTTGGAAATAAATCACATGTTTTCCCCAGTTGATTTATTGCACATGTACAGCATTTGTAGAAATAGTATTGTCAAGGACTGTCATTTTGAAAGCCACATTGTCTAGGACAAGTAAACCTCAAATGTGTATGAAACAAATCCCCCCCCCCCAAAAAAAGGAAAAAATGGCGAGGATCAACCCAAGTATAACTTTTCATACTCAGTAAACTCCATTTTTGTTCTATGACATTGAAGTGAAATTTCAAAACATTTTTCCTGAAGAGAAGTAAAATTGCAAAATTGGCATGTTTTCATCATGTAATCATGCTATGTGTACTTGACCAGATATTAATTGATTCCAATTGTGTCACCATAGGATGTAAATCCCAGGTACAATTGTATCTGGCATTTACCATCCAATTGAAGTACAGTGGTTCCTGTTGTATGTGGTCACGCCTTCTGCCAAGAAAAAAAGGCCACATTCAGCGGGTAACCTGTCATTGCACACAAATTTGCAACGAAATTGACGCCAATGTCCTACAATATTAACCACAAAAAGCAATGGTCACGGCAGTGGTTGCATACAGCAGGCACCACTGATATATATATATATATATATATATATATATATATATATATATATATATATATATATATATATTATATATATATATATATATATATACATATATATATATATATATACATATATATATACATATATACATATATATATATACATATATATATATATATATATATATATATATATATATATATATATATATATATATATATATATATATATATATATGTATAATAGTGACCTCCAAGTTTACAAACATTTATTTATTTACAAATGGGAAAATTTGCACATTCTGTGCAGTACACAGTCAAGCTTTGTATATATCGCCTTAAAAAAATTGTGCCATGTTATTATTGTCATCTGTGTAAGTGGTGCAGCTGAAGTCCACTTTCAACTTGCAATGGTAGATCCTGCAAGACCAGACTCCCAAGTTGCCAAACTTCTTTATTTACAAAAATTGGACAATGATCACGTTTTAATATCAGTCTATTGTGTTTTCTTCGCTCAGTCTTTGTCCGAATTGCCTCACAAAATTCTGCTATGTCAACTTTGCAAGCAGTCTCACGAAATTATCCCTTCACTTGTAGTGGTAGAATTCCACGGAGATACCAAAGCTCTAGATCAGGGTAGGTGTACCAACATCCCCCTAGGCCCACTTTTCTGCCATATAAAAAACCCCAAAGGAATCAACACTAAGAAATCGGGAAATATCCATACTGAACTATAATCAGGACAACACGATTCTTTCCACAGTCTACCTGCCTGGGGACAAGTGCTCTTATCTGTAACATAATCGTTTTCAATTTTTACTTCAGTTGCATCAATTTGTACTTGTCTTAACGTCCTATATCCAGTCAATCCCTCTTTTCCAAAATTTTTAAAAAGGCAGCTTACAATCAGCTCATTGATTATTTCGAAAAAAACATATGATTTTGTAAAATTTCCAATTTGGATTTAGGAAGGGACACAGTACTAAAATATTAATCGCTTACTTTGTAAAGGGGCCTTCGGCAGTGGTGATCACGCTGTTAGCGTCATGATCGACCTTCCCAAAGCCTTCGATAATACGGTTGATAGCAACTTTTTGGATTTCAAAATTGTCCCATCATGGTCTACGTGGCATAGCACATAACTGGTTTAGGAGTTACACTACCAAAAGGAAACAATGTGTGTATTTTATGAATGAAGACTCTACATTAAAGGGGATTATCTTTGGAGTTCTTCAAGGATCTAATTTGGGACCACTCGTCTCTTTAGTGTGTACCAATGACTTAGAAACTTAATGTGGGAAAGCTTTCACTTTTCTTTTTTCTGCTGACACCAGCTTGCTTTTTACAGGTCATGATATAAAATACACATTTCTGCACATTGATTAGTCATTAGTAAAAGTTCTCAACTGGCTCTACTCTTACAAATTATCTGCTAACTTAGACGAAACAATTCGTTGATGTTTGGTACAAAAAAGCTTGTTAACATGCAATATAATTTTAAAATTGAAGTTAAAGACAGTTAATCAGAACATACATACTTTTTAAAATTTTAAATTGATGATAAGCTAGACTGAAAACAACATGTAAATCAAATAAACTGAGCAAAATTAAGGGAATTTTCAAGAAAATAAGATATAAAATTCGCGAGAATACTTAAACTCAACTATATTATATTTTAGCTCATCCTTATTTTTTATATTTCCAATATAAAATGGGATGCAAACGATTTTTCAAATTTGGACACACTTGTAAAAAAAATCAAAGAAATTTAGGGCATAATTACAAATGTTTACTTTAATGCCCATACTGTACTGATCTTATATTCAAACATTTAAATATACTTAACCTGAACACACATTCAACAACTTTGTTTATATTCAAAACCCTAAACAACCTCACACCTCTAATTGGTCAAGGACTATTTACATCCACCTCTACCATTCGCGGCTGCTCATCTCGTCAATCCACTTTTTTTTCATAACCAGAGCCAAAACAACTCTTGGTAAATTCGCCATTAACCATAGACTTCACGTTTGGAACAATATACGTGGAAACATTAAACAATCAGCATCCATTCAACCTGAAAGATAATAAATATAAATAAATAAATAACTGAATGAATGAATGAATGAATGAATGAATGAATGAATGAATGAATGAATGAATGAATGAATGAATAAATAAATAAATAAATAAATAAATAAATAAATAAATAAATAAATAAATAAATAAATGGATGAATGAATGAATGAATGAAAGAATGGATGATTGAATGAACGAATAAGAAAATTGCTTTGTGTGTCTGCAAAATATACTATCGCCCATTCCCTTATTTCTCCTAACAGTTGTACCTGAATGATATCTGTTGCAATGTGTTCTTGAAAGAACAGACATTAATTCAACTACTTTATTTACATTGGTCATTGCAATTTCTAGCAAATAAAGGGATACACCAGGATCGCACCAAGTTATCTTTATTTACGTTGATCTGTTTTCCTCTACCTTTATATTATTAATTAATTAATTGATTAATTGATTAATTAATTAGTTTGTTTGTTTGTTAGTTTCTTTGTTTGTTTTTGTTTGTTTGTTTATTTATTTATTTATTTATTTATTTATTTATTTATTTATTTATTTATTTATTATCATCGTCATCATCATCATCATCATCATTATTTTCATTATTATCGTCATCATTTTTTTTATATATGTATATAGATATAATTTTTTCTTTTGATGAACGGTTGCAGAAGGTCGGTTAGTCATAGTTCTGTCATTAAATATCCATAGCATGATGCTTTCATTAGGCTTGAGTGGCATTGTCTTGTACGGCTTACATCAGAAATGCGTTTGAGACCTCCACACAAAAAAGTTGCCAAATTCAGCTCACCAGAGATATTCCTGACAGGAAACAAACACGTAAGCCTTTTTGTGCCATATCTATGTGATTGGCGCAAACGGACATGGCACATTAGTTCAATGCAGGTTGCCACCAATAACTTCGAGGTTAAGTCCACCCAACGCCCGAAAATAAGAGAAAAGAGGGACAATAAATTTCACTGCATGTTTTTGACAATCCGGTGATCTGGGGGTGCTCATCGGATGCAACGGATCTAGAACACATGATACATAAATATTAATTGACATGTAAAAAGGCATATGTTTCTCAGTATATATTAATTAATTTTCTTATTGTTTCAACAGATATTGTTTATTATTGGCATATATGATTTCAATAGTTGAGCTTATACTGTTCACCCTGACATCACATTATCCACATAATCTCAAAATGGCAGGCTGACTATTGTCGAAATGTGTTATTTATAAACTAATTTTCTTATTTTTTAAACAAATATTGTTTATCATTGGTATAGCTGACTCCAACAGTTGAGTTTATTCTGTGCAGCCCGAGATCACAATATCCACATAATCTCAAAATGGCTGGCTGAGTATTGCCCAAAAGTGTTGGGAGTATACGTCTGATGGGTTTTAATATGTAGCGTTTGTTTCACTGTGTACGCTTCAGTTCATTTTGGATTTGCTATTTTTTCTTTCTGCTTTCTTATTGGAAAATGCTTGAGCCATTGTTCACATATTGCATGAGAAAACTAACTATTGGGGAAAATCTTAGTCCAAATGTTAATCGGTTGATAGGGCAGTTTTTTTTGTTTTTTTTTTTTTTTTGTTTTTTTTGTTTCTTGTTTTTTTGTGTAATTTTGTACTTTTCCAAAAGTACTGGATTGATGTTTTTTTCAATCTTGTTTCGAATGTTTCTCTCCATGGTCTATGCTGTGTGCGTTACAAGGCACAGCTGCTTTTATTACAATTTTCTTCATACACTTTTGCACTAAAGCGATTGTTAATAGGCACTACCGTAGCTTTCTCTAAAACCTTGAACTGGATCCTGATTTACTTTGGCATATGCACAGTAATCTTGCTTGAGTTTTGCTAGTTTAAATGACACCTCCTGTTATTGGCGATCCGGGCAACATGGCAGTTTTTGGACTAAAAATAAGTGCTCTCAAGCCTTGACTTTATTCTTTCAAAGCTGCATAGCGATATGTTTATGCTGTAGACCTACACATATTCGATAAACAGCACCATGCCTTTTTCTTTTCGTGAATTTTGGGTCATTGCAATTTTGGATTTTTCCCTACTGCAGTTTGATAGATCGATTATCTTCAAACGTTATGTTGATGGAGCATAATCCAATTCCCATAAAGACTGAGGAGTAAGTCACGCTATGTTTACTTTATTTGAAGCGAATTTCCAAAGCTCTGTACTAGTTGAAGAGAGAAAATGTTAAAATGGTTGATATGGGGATTCTGGCTAATGAATTTTAAGTATATATAGTTTTCTTCGTTACTACATAGCTTCGTCCTCAACCTCAGTCGGGTTGTGGCTAAGGAGACATTGTACCAAGTTCTTGAAAGTGTATCGTCATCATCATCATCATCATCATCATCATCATCATCATCATCATCATCATCATCATCATCATCATCATCATCATCATCATCATCATCATCATCGTCGTCGTCGTCGTCGTCGTCGTCGTCATCATCGCCGTCGTCGTCGTCGTAGTCGTCATCATCATCGTCATCATCTTGATTTCAATCTTCATTTATTTCATTTTATTTGTGTATTTTTGCATTTAAAAACGTCTCTGACGCAATTCATCCAAGTGCTTCCAAAAAACACGAAAACTTCTCGTGGTGTTTTCTCTTCGACATGTTTATCATTAGGTGATGCTATGGTTTTCTTTCGAATTTTATGCATGTGTCTGTATGTGTGTGTGGGTGTCTTTTAACTTCCCTACGTTCAATACGTTACATATTCTGAATGATTATTCTGTACATAGACATCACAAGGGGTGAGGAAATTTTTATGCATTATGTACATTTTACTTCGCTGACCTTTCAGTTTACTACAATCTGCTTACTTTTATATATTAATAACTTTATTATCCTTTTCCAAACCATTTGCACTGCCGTTATCATAATGGTGAGCGCCAATAGTAATACAATTATTATCAGCAGTTTCTTTATTCAGCGACGTGGGTTTTTTTTGGTTTTTTTGTTTTTGGGGTTTTTTTTGTTTGTTTGTTTTGTTTTGTTTTGTTTTTGTTTTTGATCATTCTCATTAAATTAAAATCCAAAACACAATCACATTCCCAACCCTATCCCTCCCCACCCAACCCCAGAAAAAAGAAAAACTCAACTCCTTCATTATCATTATGCAGAACCTGCCCAGGCTGTAGCAACGGAGATGATAGCATGGAAGTTTGAAATAATAATAGTTTTAATGATTATCTTATTTATACCCCTTACCTTCTCTCTAGAGCCGGGTGTTAAAACATATTACCTTCATTTCGTTTGATGGCTTGGCGTCCCGCTCTATCGCTTTAGAATACAAAATATATTAAAAGATACCATGCACGGCCACAATTAACAAAATTTACTCCCGAGGATTAAAAAACCCGCTTAGAATCAAAACTTCCGGCTATAAGTTTCTACAGATGGTTCATCTATCAGTCCTTTTTACACGCAAAGAAGGGGAAGTTCATTATAAAGAACTCTACATTGGGTTTTCAGTATATTCGGATCACAGTTATTCTATTTCTGCGTTAAAATGTTTGTAAGGTGCCCTTTCTTCGACACTGCTTGGAGACTCTGTTATGAAGACACAACTAGATGACACTAGTATCAGGCCACTGCTTGAAGGCGCTGTTTTGAGGACACAGCTTGATGACACTGCTGTCACGGCACAATTGTTTGAGCGTCTTTTCAATACCATTATTGTAAGAAAAACGCTAGAATGGACAAGATAGCACGGCTTTCATTAATTCCGTGTCATCGGTCTGCATTTGCATATAATGTAAATTATGGTCACTGCAAATGACGGAAACGCCACAATACAAAACTAAAATACTGGAAAATGACAGAATACATGGCCTTACCAAAAATTGTGGGCCATCAACTGTACTGGCAAATAAAGTCAGTTGCGTTTCAGTCGACGTTGTCAATAAAAAATGCAAAACTACTATTAGGTTGATCTTGCTCCTGGAAAACAGCTTTGTCGCTGACACACCCGTCATATAAGATAAGAAACTTTATTTCTGATACAATATCTGGGTTGGGGATGAATGGATAATTGTTTCCATCGCGGAAATGGCCCTATTGCTCTCCAAAAATACATATAGAAACTGAAGAATGGCAATCACATGCAAGATGTCACATTCTTTCTTATAAGGAAGTAGTGTAGGAGATGCTCAGAATTAACTGCTTTCATCCACGTCGCGTGATATTGTGCTGTGATATTATACACTTCCACCTGTAATGGCATACCTGGACAAACCCATATACTTAAATGTATCAATCCAGTGTGAGAAGAGCACCCAAATTGGCAGACAGATACACAAAAAGACATTTTGAAAAGCTGGCTTTCTGTAGACAGGTAGTCGGGCATATGTATAAGCACAGATCATGAAGCAATTAAACTGGCGACATACCAATGCTCGAAAAATATCATGTTCATCTTCATAACGATAAACTTAGGTCAAAATGCTGATTGCCAATAAATATGAACGACTGAGGGACAAACAAGCAAAGACAAGTGCAGAGGATGGTACAGCTGTATAATATCATTATTCAGAGCAGTTGAAAAAATGTTGATACTTGCAAACAAATGAGAATATATTTACGTGCATCATCTCACCCCATGTTTGACCATGGAAAATGAACTTATGCATCCATAAAAGCAGTGGAAGAAATCCCACACCCCACTGTGCAGGGTGAAATACGTAAAACAACAGACAAGTTGAGCTAACTGGGTTATTCAGATTACATGCCCTGCAGTATTCTATTCTTCCGCATGTGGTTTTTATTCCCTTAGGTATAAATCCAATTTTACGTCGTGTCATCGAAACGCCCATATGTAGTCCACAATTGTTGTTTGCCGTGGCATCAACTGCAATTTTAAGTGATCGGGGGCTAATTACAAGGACTAATTACATTACGCAGATTGTTTTACTGTCCCGTAACTACTGTTTTCTCTTTTTGCCTTTCATTCCAGTCCCTGTATTCACAATCAGTAAAAAATCGTTACAAAAAATCTCCATCAGCCGAATTGTGATACTTACCCTTCCCACCCAATGCTGAGAAAGGCTGTTGATCGTCAGTATCAATTCAAAGGGGGGGGGGCGGTTATTTTTATAGACATTATATTCAATACAGCCACCTCTGATAAACATAAGTTTTGTGCGGAGACGTCTTCATGCAAAGTCAAATGTGTTGTACTTACTCCGTTTGAACACTGTCAGGGATATGACGTATATTTCATTGTTTACATCTTTTATCTGTTGATACGACCGCTTTCATAACATGCTATTTAGTGATATGTTTTTTTTTTTTATTTAAGGAATTTTGTACAGTATTCTTGATGCACGATGCATTGCGCTTTTGTGTATTTACAGGCGTACCGCTTATCAGTATCGATGGACATCTTGTTGCAAAAGAAGTCTCAAATAAAAGACAAAAAAGTCCTTCGTATACAAGCAAAGCTTTCTTGAGTAATTGTTTCATTTTATGAAATTTCAGCTTAAAACGGTATCTGGTTACGAGTCCTTAAGACCGATTATTTGTCCGTCTCGTGTCGTTGCAAAAATGGTTAGCAAGGGCAGGACCAGAGGGATAACATGAAATGTGCAGAGGGCAGAATGCTGGAGTTTTTATGTTGTGGTACAATACTGATCGCCAGGGATAGCTGGACTTGGTTTCCTCAGAAAATGAGATGAGGAAAGAGTAAAAGGCAACCAATGATGTCGATCATATATTATTCAAACTGATTTATGTTTTCGACAAGGAAGATGAGAAGACGACAAATAAAAAGGTTTAGTTGGACAAAAGTCTAGGCTGGTAAATTAGTGGACATGCAGGAAGACTGCAGGTGTACAGAAACCTGTATTCCCTTGAGACAAGTTTTCGTGAAGGTTAAGCTAGAATGTGATGAAATTACTTTACTTGTGTGCACTGTTGAAGACATTAACTTGCAAAGGTCCCACATATAATGGTGCTAACTTGGCAACATTGGTTGTGATGCCTATTTGGCTTAATCTTCAACCGTGCTTGACAGTGTGTTCTGCGTTGCTTTCTGTTCCTGCAGTCAGTGTTGGGCATCTTTCTGAATTTTAGTGATTTTCCAGAAGGGTGAGTATGGTGGTCCCCTGCCTCGCCGCTTCGTACGTTCCTGTCTCCTACGAGCGATCAAATGGCCGCGTGGTGAGCGGCAGGGCAACTAATAAAAAAAGGCTTCATAGGGAACTGCTGAAGGGTGCCACCCATCCATGAAAATTATAGTTGCTCCACGTACATGTCTGTACGAAGCCTGTTTACCAGGACACGTGAGTGTGTTACATAGGTCACGTCATTCAGTGAATGTAACACGCGCGCAAAATGTTATCTACTATGTATGCCTTTTATATGAAGGTATGCTAATTCACATGAAAACGGCACCGCCCACAGATTGACCCATGGTTATTGATTTCCGTTGCTGCCGAAAACAATAATCTTTCATGCTATAGATCCAAAAGGTTCCAAAACACAGCAAAATTCAATATTTCACTGGTGAACTTAGGGAAGAACAGGGCGTTGACGCGGTGCACAGTTTACATACAAAAGGCTTCACCACAATGAAAAACAAGAAAATAAGACCATTTCTGGCCACGTTTGGGGTGGTAAAACAAGCTAGAGACCTGCTATGGGTAGCATGAATACACATGAAAATTACACTTTCCTTGTAGGCATCATTGGCTTCTAAACCGTTAAGCCCCACGTATATGATCGGTGCTTGATATAGTCTTTGGTGTTTGCATATTAAAGTCCCCGATTCTGGACATAAATGCCGACTCAGTAAATATACTGCATAACCGTTTTGATATGGCCCTCGCACATAACTACCTCAATTGAACCATTCTTTATAAGAATGGGGATTTGATCGAGTAGACCTGTGCGTTTCCCATTTCAGCTGGGCAACTGGTGCTAAAGGTTGCAGGTTCGAGTCCCACTCACTCCGAACACACACCCACACACACATGCGTGCACACACACACACACACACACACACACACACACACACACACATATATATATATATATATAAAGCATGCTCTCAGAAACCACCATTGTTTGGCAAGGCTGGTGTGAAAACCTTGTGTCTTAACACTGTTTACATGAAATAAGCGTCTCACAAAAAGTACACCAATGTGGATAACGTTCTTTGGCTTCGTTTAAAGTAAGTCGTTTTAAGCATGCTTGAGGAGCTCAACACTATTTACGTCCGCAACAGAACCCCTACCCATAGGGACGACCTGTACAGAACCATACAAAATAAATGAACGCAGTCACGAACGCAATCAATACATCGACATTACTGTCTTTTTTTTTTTTTTTTTTTTTTTCGATCGTGGCACAGCCCAAAAATATCCTTTAAAAAAATCCCCTGGGTTCTTCACATAGTTTTCACAAAGGAACAAAAACAAATAATTGAGGTCAATAATCTGTAACAGGAGATAGATGTAACATGAAAAAAACAACAGTAAGAAGAAGAAGAAGAAGAAGAAGAAGAAGAAGAAGAAGAAGAAGAAGAAGAAGAAGAAGAAGGAGGAGGAGGAGGAGGAGGAGGAGAAGAAGGAGAAGAAGAAGAAGAAGAAGAAGAAGAAGAAGAAGGAAGAAGAAGAAGAAGAAGAAGAAGAAGAAGAAGAAGAAGAAGAAGAAGAAGAAGAAGAAGAAGAAGAAGAAGAAGAAGAAGAAGAAGAAGAAGAAGAAGAAGAAGAAGAAGAAGAAGAAGAAGAAGAAACAGGCAGCCAGATTATTATGACAGTAAAAATAGTGCCTTTTCTTGAGCGCCGTAATTATCTGAGTAGCAGATCCAGAAAATTGTGTGCTATTGGAGAATCAAAAAACAAAGATATTAATCTACAAAACGTATAATCAAATTCAGAAAAAGATTGAAATATTTGACAGTGCAGTGCAGGAATGCGAATTCTTTTCCTGTCTTATATGCCGAAGGAACAAAATGTACAACTGTTTCAAAGCTACATAGTGTACACCGTCCACAGATAACCTTATGTGTAAATGTCATAATGTACCAGATACTAGATTTTTAGTCTGATAATGAGAAACTAAAAAATAATGCAGTTGTGATTAAACAAGATAGGGGTAATTCTTAAAAATAGTGAACCAATATGTGTCATTGTCCTAACATCCAGCAAAATAATCTCGGAATGGTCGTAATAAGAAATAATACTGGAGACTGTCAAATCATATTGTTATGGTAATAGTCAAACAGCGTATACATGATTGTCCAGAAACAACTGAGACAGATTAAAATGAACGTGTAAAGGGAATTGAAGGTACATAGATATAATTTGAAGCGGGATAAGCGTGGAGATATAAAATAATGAAAAAAAAAATGAAAACAATGATAACAGTTCATTTACATTGAGAAAGGTAGTGTGATACCGCAACAAATATCCTAGAATATCCGATTGTCGAATACCGTATGAATATTATATGTAGTTAGTTTTCAGCAAACATTAAGTTAAGGCCTCTGATTGTGATGCATTGAATATATGTGGTCGTCATTTGAGGAGCCTTTGCAACGCTACCCTGTTCTGGCAAGGTTCGTTGCCTCACACATTAAACACTTAAACATTGTGACAGTTTTCCCTTCGCTAGACCAAGCGCCACACAGCTATAAACTCGAATCATGTTAATTTGGCGGGTCTCATATACTATTCAATCCAAACATTTTTTCACTTGCTTTCGATTTTCGTTTACCATTCAATGTCTGATATCTCCAGAGCCAAGGGAAATGAGCCTGTGTGATATGATCTTGAAGTGTTTTTGCTTGTTTCTGTGGATCCCTTTTTTTCTTTTTCTTCTTTTTTTTTCCTTTATTTTTTATTTTATTTTTTTTTTTTTGCTTGCTTCGCCATTTCCCTGCTTTCTTGCATTGAAACGATGATTTCGAATAAAGTCCAGAAAACGTTTTATTAAAACAAGAAGCCTAATCTTTTGTGCTGATTTATTTATTTATTTATTTATTTATTTATTTACTTATTTATTTATTTATTTATTTATTTATTTATTTATTTATTTATTTATTTACTTATTTATTTATTCATTTTCTTTTTTATTTATTTATTTATTTATTTATTTATTTATTTATTTATTTGTTTATTTATTTATTCATTTATTTATTTATTTATTTATTTATTTATTTATTTATTTGTTTATTTATTTATTTATATTAGTTCCCAGGACACGGATGTACATTGGGCTATATCTGGTTCTGTGCACTTGTGTTACTAGCTCCAGATCCATCCAACCACACCTGCTTTGCTTCACGCGGGCTCATTTTACTTCGTCTTTATTGCTCTGAGCAGCAGCCACGTAGCAGTCAATAAAATACCGGGTAACTTTCACTATTCTCAATTTAAAGTTCTTTGGATTTCAAAAGTATATTTTGGCTCCTTAGTTGGTGTAGTTTTTTTTTCATGCTTGTGTTTATATTTGTCTATGCGTTGGCTGCTGTATGTATTTCATTTCATGTACATGCATGGCTTTCTTGTTTTACTCGAGCTTTGATGATATAGTATACTACGGAGTTGTGCCAGTGCACACTGTGGACTTTCGCGTTATCGATATGGCATAATACAATACTACACTAGCACTGTAACTGCTCGGCACACCGTTTACGCTATTTTGAGAAGAATGGATTGAAAAGAAAACATTGTACCAAATCACAATGTAATACGCAAAATATCCCAACTGTGCATGCCGCACAGCACTTACAACATCGCTGGTCTTCACATCGATGTTTCAATGGTACTGACGCTACTGGAACTACCACAAGGAGCTCTTTTGGCTCCAATAACTTAGTCAATCTGCAAACTTCCCAATTAATTTTCTGAAAATAATAGCATCAATTCGGACTTGGAAAGACGCGAATCTTTTACTTGGCAACCTTATCGATACATTGGTAAGGTAACAATTCCATGATAAATACTGATTTTCATCAGGTAGCCAAGGCTCATATAATCAGTCATGGCACACCTAACGAAAGCATTGTTAGGCACTGTCAAAACAGCAAAAAGATTAGTGTGGTTTTTAACAGGCACGGGCAAGGCCAGACGGTTCAAGAATAGCTTAAAAGAGGGCACTGCAGTCAGTGAAAGGCCAGAGTTGTATATGCCGATTGCTTTACATTGTTATCTGCAACTTAACTTGAAAACTACTGCACATAGAAACACGAAATGCCGGACAATAAATTTAGATGCATAGCTAAATACCTGAGAAAAATCATATAATCACAGCTGCAAATGTGACCAGATAATTTAATGTTACTTTAACATGCAAACTAATGGGACTACGCAGCTCTAGCCCTCTAAATGTTTGTGTATTTAGTTGTGTATTGGGGTGGATACACACCTTGGAGCTAATTCTGACCTTTCCTGTCCCGTTACTTCCGACGCTCGTTGACTGAAAACCAATCCCCGTTGCCACTGTCTCCATTGCGGAAGACATCCAAGTACTACTCACACTGGCCAATTTTTCATTACATGAAGAAGATACCATTCGAAGGACACATATTAAAGGTGAAACGGGGATGGCTTGCATCATACATGTACGTGTAACACACTTTTATAATATAATCACATACTGTAAGAATAGCAACACATGGACGGAGACTGTATGCGTGCAATTTCTAGTTGAAACATGTAAACGCATCTGTATTAAAAATGTCAAAGCTGTACAAGTATTTATTTATGGGAAATAAAAGCCAAATGCAAAATAGTGAAAGTTGTCAGATTGCATTTTTAAATCAGACTTGAACTATTCCTTAATTATTTGAAAAAAATGCAAATTGCAAGAAACATTCATTAGCAAATTTAATGTATATGTGTAGAATACAAAAAATAAAAATAAATAAAAATAAATAAATAAATAAATAAATAAATAAATAAATAAATAAATAAATAAATAAATAAATAAATAAATAAAAATTTAAAAAAATGACTGTTTTAGTTCCGAGATATGGGTGCCACGAGTAAGTGAAGTATTAGTAATATTTAGTTTAAATCATAAATCATGAAATGAGTGCATGGCACAAATTATTGATCTGTAATTCATGTATACTGCTGTAAAAGCTTCTTCCTTGTAATTGAACACAGAAAATAAGCTTGATGTACTTTTTGGATATTTTATGTTCTGCAAAATTAGAAGAAAAGAAACGGACTGCAGAATGTTAGGTTTTCAGCAACCTCCATAACTGTTGATACAAGTCCACGTCCTACTTGATTGAAGGAAGACACGACACGACACGGCAGCTTTCACGCTGGGAAGGCAGGTTCTTGCACGCTCAGAAAGTGGCTGCACTGAAAAGTGTAATATCGTCTGCAAGCTAGAGCTCAGCTGTGACCTTATGCAGAAAGGGTCGCACGAAACAGAAGGTCCCCTAGCGGATTATAGTGGTGTGTGTTCGTCAATATTCAATACCTGTGAAGTGAAAGAGTTTTTATCTTTTCTCGGTGAACTGTACAAAAACTTTGATATAAGCACGATTGGGATTTTTTGATATATAATTTCATGACTGTTTTAAATGCATTTATAGCATCTGGTGAAATTCGTTAATCCCGGTGAAGGGTCCCTCGCTTTGGGTTTCCGCAACCACACGTGTGACGGGATGAATGTGGGTGTATTATCCGCCATTGTAGGTTTCCTGTGTTATGTTGATATTGGAAGTGTGGTCTATTCCGTTTTGCAACACCGATAAGCTGGCCCTGTCCATCTTTGTTCTATTGTGCGCCACCTGGCGGCCAGTCAAAATGTGGCAACCGATTTGCGCCCGGAATTTCGAAGCTCAGTTCGCGGCACCCATTACCAGTGGTCATGAGTCGGTATTTTGTCAAAATGGAAAAAAGAAAATGAATCCTACGAATTAGAATGCAAGCACATACGATGTATATGTTTAAGCGATTGAGAGTTATTTGCCGCTTACCTAGAGAGCAAGAGTAGTTTCCATATTATTGCCCCATATGCCGCTATCTTGACACCCCCCAAAAATCGAAATCATCAACATACAGATCTCGTTTAAATATCGCATGTTACCACAAGAGCTCACTTGCGCTCGCCATAACATAACTTAGGGCTGCATGAACATCCCATGCCCAGCTGACCTAATTAAGCTTGTCCCACAAAATCTAGGTTGCACCTCAATACACCTCTGCTGAGGGTATGAATACACCATTGCGGCCAATCAGTGCAGGTTACCGCACTAAATAGTTCTTGGTTGTCGTGTGCTGACACCTTTGGGGACCATTTACCTGTAATTGACCCACTGTTTCAGCTAGACTATTACATGAGCTTATCAGCCTGTTTGTGTTGTATGGTTTGACAGATATTTTTTCCATGATGAGTTTTATAAACAGAGGGTAAATCACCTATTCATACGCAGTGACGTAATGCTGGCAAGCCGTGCTCGGAGCACGTGTTTCCTGGCTATGACAGGTAAACACCGGCATAACTTTTGATTCTATCTATAGACTCGCCTTTTTTATATTGAATGTTTTCAATGAAAGGTGTCTGCACAACACCAACTGCACACTTTATTTTAAAAAATGACGCAACAAAAGTTATACGCCTTTATGCTCATATGAGAATATATAGTAAATATATTGGTGGTTTCATCCCTGAAGGAAAATTGATGCTGACAGATGAAATTTTAAAATTTCACCTTCATGTCAAATTTATTTGCTCTAAATGTTGCCTGACCACTTATATTTGTCAGATTAAACCATTTGAGATGGCTATCTTTATTTGTTTATGTAAAATAAAACAATTAAATGGTGTCAATGGTTTACAATAGGGTACATTGCTGGATTTTCATGTATTCACCAAAACAACAATGATATTTGCATATTTTGGGGAAAAATGAAGACAGAGTGACTTTTAAATTGATATTCAGATTAAATTCTCTATTTTAAAAGAAGTTTGAATAGATATGAATGATATTTCAAAGGAAAATATGTTGAAATTGACTTTAATCTTTGCATATTTAAAAAACAGCTGAAAAAGCCCCCAACTACTTAATAAATGAATATGGAAACTAGGAAGCATTACAAAGTGATCATGATGGCCTTGTAACCACTTGATGGTAGAAATACGACTGATATATATGTGTGCAAACAAGTGTGTATCATCAATAGTTAAAATTTTATTAGAGCAACAATGAGGCAGTTTGTACCACTCAGCAGCCATCATTTTTAAGGGGGGGGGGAGGTATCAAGGTCAATGTAGGTTCACTGACCAGGTTTTTTCTGGCAAGCTGTATTATTTTGTTACAAACAGATAAGAATAATGTAACCCAAGTGAAAAAAATTAAGATCAAATCAAATTTTTGAAGAAAAAATAATGAATTTTATTGATTGGTGGAGTCAGATCAAAACACTTAAAATTGCATCGGGAATCCATTGTGATAGTGCATAGAAAAAGTATTATATTTCCAAAAGTATATCAGTTAGCTGAAGTTTCGTTTCGTAGTATTACACTTGTATGGGTCAGTATTGCATATGCATAATTAACATGAATATTCATTGTCATTTGCATAATGAAGGTATGAATACACCATTGAGGTCAATCAGTGCAGGTTACCGCACTAAATAGTTCTTGGTTGTCGTGTGCTGACACCTTTGGGGACGATTTACCTGTAATTAACCCACTGTTTCAGCTAGACTATTACATGAGCTTATCAGCCTGTTTGTGTTGTATGGTTTGACAGATGTTTTTTCCATGATGAGTTTTATAAACAGAGGGCAAATCACATATTCATACGCAGTGACGTAATGCTGGCAAGCCGTGCTCGGAGCACATGTTTCCTGGCTATGACAGATAAACACTGGCATAACTTTTGATTCTATCTATAGACTCGCCTTTTTTATTTTGAATGTTTTCAATGAAAGGTGTATGCACAACACCAACTGCACACTTTATTTTAAAAAGTGACGCAACAAAAGTTATACGCCTTTATGCTAATATGAGAATATATAGTAAATATAATGGTGGTTTCATCCCTGAGGTTTAGCATATGGCATTTGGAAGTGTGTCTTAGACAGACCACTGAGCCTCATAAATCCGCAGCTTGACTAGCAAGTCACTGAACAAGCAATTGCAGTGCCACCTGGTGCACAGAATAAGAAGTAGCAGACCTTTGGAGAGCTTTTCTATGATATCAAAGCAATTGGTTGAGCAGTTTCGGAGATTTGCCCCAAAAAGACCCCCTCCCCCAAAAAAGAAGAAAAATCAGAATAAATCCAAAAATCACTGAAGCGTGACCGTTTCAAAATCTTGGTAGAGACCCACCAAAGGTATATTGGTACCAAGTTTGAAATCAATCTGAACGACAATTTCAGACAAATTAAAGATGTGAATTAGCATTACAATGCCCACTGACTTTAACAGTAATCGATGGGAAAGCTGCATTTGCCCGAAATTGAAATAATGTTAAAAATCAGGAATCCTCGGCAATGCCACCCAGTGAACAACTTTGTTTGACCACTTCCACAAGGAACATAAATAACCTTCAAGTTTCAGCATTATTTCTGGGACGGTTCGGGAGGAGAGGTTGATAATAGCAAAAACAATAAAATCACAAATCATAAAAACCAGGAAAAATTGCAGCACCACTTGGTGAGCAAACAAAAAGAGTCCCTGAGAGTGTTGCTGTGTGTCTTTGAAAGCAGTTGGGTGAGCGGAAGTGCTGCTGTGTGTTTTCAAAGCGGATGGGTAAGCGGTTTTGGAGAAGAATATTTTTTAAGCTTTGCACCCCCGTACCCCCCCACCAAAAGACACCCAACAACGGTACATTTCTACCAGTTTGAATTTATTCTGGGTGAGGGTTTCGGATAAATCAAAAATGTGAATTTAGCATTGGAGTGCCCATTGACTTACATAGTAATCAATAGGAAGGGTGCGTTCATCAATAACTACCCGAATTGAAAACAAAATCGTTAAAAATCAGCATTGCAACTTGGCGAACAACTTTATTTAACCCCTCCATAAAGAACATATCCACCAAGTTTCACCGTTATCTGGAGAAGTCGAAGATAGCAAAACCACACAAAAATTTTAAAAAAGAAAAAAAAAAAAAAGGGGGGGGGGTGCAGCGCCTCCTTTAAAAATGTTTGGAACCAGCAGTCTCCAGGAGTCTTACTGTGAGATATCCAAGCAATTGGGTTAGCAGTTTTGGAGAATTTTTTTGAAAGATTGGTCCCCCCAAAACACCAAAAAATCACTGAAGCGTGCCCATTTGAACAAACTTGGCAGAGACCCATCCAAGGTATATTGCTACCAATTTGAAGTCAATCTGGATGATGGTTTCGGGAAGAAAATCAAAATTGATAAATAAAAAAATATGAAAAAATAAAATAAATAAAAATTAGAGAATCACTGAAGCGTGACCATTTGAACAAACTTGGTAAAGATTCACCCAAAGTGCAGTGCCACAAACAAAGTTTTATGTCAATCTAGCTGACAGTTTCTTAGAAAAAGTCGAAAATGTAATTGTGAATGGAGGTACAGATGGACAACCGACGACTCAGCTCCTAAAAGCTGAGCCTGCCTTGTAAGTCAGCTTAAACTAGAACAGACTGATTTTCCAACAGAAAATCAAATGTCTCCCGGTGGAACACTTACGTCTCTGAATAAGCTACAGGTAATAACAAATTACAAATGACAAAGTTTGCTTGAACATTACAATCCTATTTTAGTTCTCACCAAGATACATTACTCTAGCAATTTTCAACAAGTTGTTCAAGACTTATTGCACTGAAACCAATTTCACATAAATGACCCTGTGACCTTGAAAGTTACGTCAAGGTCATCCAAATACAATCCCAACCTTTTTTTTACCTTGATACATAATCCTACCAAGTTTCATCAAATTCCATCAAGTTCTTCATGGCTTATCGAACGGAAACCAATTTCCAATAAGTAACCCTGTAACCTTGAGAATTACGTGAAGGTCACCCAAACACAATCCCAACCTAGGTCTTGCCTAGATACATAATCCTACCAAGTTTCATCAAATTCCATCAAGTTCTTCAAGACTAATCGCATGGAAACCAATTCCACATAAGTGACCCTGTGACCTTGCGAATTTGTTCAAGGTCATCCAAATACAATCAGACCCTAGGTCTTGCCTAGATACATAATCCTACTAAGTTTCATCAAATTCCATAAAGTTCTTCAAGACGTATCACACAAAAATCAATTTCGCATAAGTGACCCTGTGACCTTGATAATTCGCTCAAGGTCATCCAAATACAATCCCAACCTAGGTCTTGCCTATATACATAATCCTAACAAGTTTCATCAAATTCCATCAAGTTCTTCAAGCCTTATCGCATGGAAACCAATTTCACATAAGTGACCCTGTGACCTTGATAATTTGCTCACGGTCATCCAAATACAATTCCATCCTAGGTCTTGCCAAGATACATAATCCTACCAAGTTTCATCAAATTCCATCAAGTTCTTCATGACTTGTCGAACGGAAACCAATTTCACATAAGTGACCCTGTGACCTTGAGAATAAGTTCAAGGTCACCCAAATACAATCCCAACCTAGCTCTTGCCTAGATACATAATCCTATCAAGTTTCATCAAATTCTGTCAAGTCCTTCAAGACTTATCTTACGGAAACCAAGTGTTGAAAAACCTGAACAACAACAACAACAACAACAACAACAAGCGGAAGAAACAGCCACTAAAACAATATATCCCCCAGCTTCCACCGAGAGACATAATAAGAGTTAATGAAAAAAACATAAAAATCACTGGAGCATGACCATTTGAACAAACATTAAAGAGACCCACCCAAGGTACATTGGCAGAAAGTTTGAAGTCACTCTGGATGACGGTTTTGAAGAAGATGTCAAACGTGTGAATCCACATAAGAACATCCATTGACTTGCACAGTAACCAACAGGAAAGATACATTTACTGATAAGTACACAACTTAAAAAAAAAAAAAAATGGTTAAAACCAAAAATCCACAGCAATGCCACTTAGTGAAAAAATTTGATTGACCTTTTCCCAATGATCATTGCCACAAAGTTTTAGCTGAATCAGGGTGATGAATCTGGAGAAAAAGTCAAAAATTGTGAAAACACACAAAAAAATCATGTAAAATGGTAAAATATTGTAGCACTTACCTGTGACCAAATTGAGAACTAGATGTTCCTAGGGGTGTTCCTGTGTGATATCAAAGTAATTGGGTCAGCTGCTTCACAGAAGAAGAGTTTTCGAAACTTCCCCCCCCCCGCCCGCAAAGAAAATCTGTATTCACTCGAGCGTGACTATTTGAGGACATTTGGAAGAGACCCACTCAAGGAAAAACCAAGTTTGAGGTCAATCTGGTCGGCGGCTTTAGGGAAGACTTTGAAAATGTCAATTAGCATTTGAATGCCCATAGACTTACTTGGTAATCAATAGGAAAGCTGCATTTACAATCTTGAAAAAATAATCGTTAAAAAAAAAAAAAAAAAAAAAAAAAAAAAAAAACACACAGCAGTGCCACCCATTGAATACATTTGTATGAACCTTTCACAAGGAACATATCCTCCGAGTTTCAGCTCAATATGAGAGACGGTTTTTGAGAAGAAGTCAAAAATAGCAAAAACACACAAATAGTTATATAAACTAAAAAAAAAAAAGTTGCAGTACCATCTGGCGAACAAATTAAGAACTAGTGGTCCCTGGCTGTGTCCCTCTGCGATCTCAAAGCAATTGGGTGAGCGGTCTGGGAGAAGACTCTTGTAAGATTTGTCTCCTCCCCCCCCCCCTAAAAAAATCTCTAAAAAAATCCATTAATCATTGGAGTGTGACCATTTGACCAAATTTTGTAGAAAATAAAATAAAGGCACATCCCCAACAAGTTTCAAGTGACTCTGGTTGACGGTTTTGGAGAAGTTCAAAATATGAACTGTGGACGACAGACGGACGGGCAACAGACGGATAAAGGATGGTTTGTCATAACATGCGCTCAGCTAACTGACCAGCCAGCTGAGCTAAAAACACAAAAAAATATAAAAGAGAAAAAAATGGAAGGAATTGCAGTGTAACTGCGTGAACAAATTAAAAACTAGGAGTCGCTGGGAGTGTTCCCGTGTTATATCAAAGGAAACAGGTGAGCGGTTTCAGAGGAGATTTTTTTTTAACATTTGGCAAAACAAAATCCACAGTTATAGAAGATGCAAAAATCATCGGAGCGTGACCATTTGATCAAACGTGGTAGAATCTCACCCGAGGTACATCCCCACCACATTTGAGGTGAATTTTGCTGATTTTTTTGGAAAAGAAGTCAAAGATGTAATTGTGAATGGATAGAAGGATGGTGGGCGGACGGACAATGGACGTGAGATGAAAAACGGGTGACTCAGCCCCCTAAAAGGTCAGCCTGACTAACAAGCTAGCTGAGGTACAAGCATTAAAGATTGAGAGGGGGAGGGAGATAGACAGACAGACAGACAGAAAATCAAATCCTATCGGCCTTGGTTATGGAGGAAATACTCATCTATCTAGTTGTTGCAAAAAATCATATCTTTTATTGTATTTTGGGCTACTTATAATTATGCAACAGTTGTTTAACTTTAGTTTAATACTGTGTACCTGTGACAGTCTGAGAAATGCGCATAAAATGTACGAATGCCACACTAAATGATAAATAAGCATATATTTATATTGTAAATTGTAAATTGCTTTCCTAAGTTCAATGTTTCTGAGGAAAAAAGTCATAAAAAAGTGGATTTATGTATGCTCAACTCGCAGCATTCCAATTTCGCTTGTTGAATACCATTGTATCAAATATTCAATGATTTCAAACAAACAGTTCAGAAATGAAATACCTATTCTTATGAATTGCAACCCAACAAAGATAGCAAAGTTATTGATCTTAAAAGGCAGAAATTCAAAGAATTATCAAATACTATATGTCCCTTTATACCACGTGATATGACACACCGTGTTCTTTTGAAATGCAAATCAAAAGTATGTCTGGACAAATATCCATAAACAGCTACAGGATCCCTGAAATCTAGATCTTTCAATGACAGAGTAGTGTAGGTATCTAAACGCAATAACATAGTCTTATTTTCGACTCTGGGGGCAAAATAACATAATCACATCTAGTAAAATGGTAACACGAGGTCAACTGGTGGAGGACCCCAACCAAGGGTACAACAAAAGCCAACGTGTATTTCTGAGATTTAAAATGATGTAATATTCATAAAATGAGAAGTTGGACTTGCAAAACATGCCATCTGATTCTCTTTTTTGGGCTGTTTCCTTGCTAACCATTCAAATCAAGATCTAAAACATATATGTTCACACAAAGAATCAACTTAATGACAAATAACCGTACTACAGTGTTACAAAGCAAAGGTAAATCTGACGAATAAAATCGTGCGTGTGTGTGTCGAAAAATGTCGATATAAAAATTGTTACAGCAAAGTGAGTCAAAATAACAGACAAAAGGCAAAATTGACTTAGAAATTTTTAAGCAGTTACATAAAGGACCCGGAAAATTGATCGTAACTCAAAAACAAATTAAGCCATCTGACCGAACATCGTCTAAAATCCCATTATATTGATATCACTTGGTATAAAAACTGTTTTGGTAAAGAATTATGGAGCTGTGTAATATAGTTTAATGTTATCCCAGGAGTCCAGTTTAAAATTCTGGCGTGCTTTCAAATCGTCAGTTTTGTAACTATCTTGATGCATATGAAACTCTGACTTGGTTTTATATAGTCTGACAGAAAACGTCTGAAAGTAGATCCTTCAAACTGCATTATATGCTTCGGAAAACTGAACAATAGAGCACACGTCATCACTGACCCTACCAAATAGGCATTACTGTCAATAAAAGACAATTTATATATACAAGGATGAAGCTAATTTTGTACATTCAAGAACACATTTTATTTAATCAAGCGTATCCGGCCACAAGTCCTGTCATGCAAACTACACACACACAAGTCATTAGCAACGTTCAAAGCATTAAGTGAACAAGCAGTACCCAGCTATTTAATCAGTCGTCTGCAAAGTTTATCAGAGACACTAAGCCGAAATGAAACACTCAATTTGGATATCAGCAAGAACTATTTCATATGAGGTAAAGACATGAAAAACTGACTCAATCTACTGATACTGGACATGGGCATACAGAAAAAGGTTCTAAAGGCAGCAGAAAAAAGGGACAACAGGACTGTCTATTGCACAATGTTTCCTATCCGGACCTATTTGCATTTAATTCAAAATTCCACAGGACCTGCTAATCACATTGTATTTCAATACGTGATGTGGCTGCTTCACAAAGAAAAAGGATGAGAATATTCCATCTTAAATTATGAGAGCATTTCAATTCCTAGACAAGACACTTTTTTCAGGGTGGAATATCATTGTGACCCTAAATGCGGTCACGTCACATTTCATCAAAAAACTAATGAAGCATGCCATAAATGAAGCTGAATAAAATATAAGTCCTGAAAGTTTAAGAACTTGCTGGTAATATGGTGATAAACTGGCTTTTGTTCATATTCAGGAGCAACATTGTGTGTGGAAGTGACCTGTCTGTGAGTTGTTTGTAAAAAAAAAAAAAAAAAAAAAAAAAAACAAAACAAAAAAAAAAACTTAAAGGTGAACCTAGCAAGCTAATTAAGAAGAGCCACATCAACATTTTGTGGTTTAAGATGGTCTGTTTTGGTCCTGTGAGCAACATTGCACAAAGACTGGGTGAGGCTATTTGGTTGTGTGTCCTAGCTATGCACACACTGATTGGCAGTGATGCAACGTCAGATCTGTCGAAAACTAGGTAAAGGTTCAGCATATACCAAGATGGTATAAAAAGCTAAAATTCTGGCTCCTATGGCACACCTTGGTCTGTGAAAGTTTTTTTTTGAAACAGTCAGTTTCACAACAAAGTGCTTGTTGCTGCTATATGGCGAAAAAGCCAAGAACGGTTCAAGTTTTGTTTTAACAGATATACTTGTTTGCAAGCACATCTGACAGGGAAGGTTGCCAGGTTCTACGTACCAATGGCGATTCTAGGTACATGTCCTTCATGAAATCTACTCAGTGGCTTTAGGGTTTCACAGCTATTTACCTCTGCCACCGCTGTGTGAGTCTGTACGTTCGGCATGCTAGGTAAGCAAAATTGTAGACTTTCATTTTTCTCTTATGCTTAACATAACTTTTAACACTCTGGTAAAAATTGCATGCATCCCTGTTTTCAGTTACGAAAATGACCCATGATATGAATACAGGTTTTTGAGGTTTCTATTTCAGGTTTGATGTTTTTATTTCAGAGTTCATAATGGAAAATGCATTGAGAAACCAACTCAAACACTTTACTTTGTAAGTCCAACTACCGGTGACATAAATGTAACATTATTACTATTAAAAAAACTGTATGTTCGCTTTTGACCTAGCCTAGGTAGGGGTCAGTTGAATCTTTAGGCTTCCTAGCAGGCAAATGCTGCTACACTTATTTCTACTTGTCAACCATGAGTTTTTTTACATGAACTATATATTCTTTGCTGGATGCCAAGGGGCAATTGGATAGGTAATAGATATGACATGGAGTAAGCTAAGCCAACATTGTCACCTGTTGTACAAAGAAGCACAACAAAATCTGTATTGGAATACTTTTTTGCAATAAAACGTAATGGCAGCAAGGGTGCATTTGGACATTGCATTGACTCACTTTACAAAATGTACTTTGAATGCTAGATTATGGTGTGGGTAGGAGATCAACTTCATGCGTGTATATATTTATAAAAAGTACTTACATCTGGACAAGAACGGCATACATTCTTCAACAGAATCGTTATTCTGATCGTTCCAGCTTTTTGGTCTGATCCTTTATTATGTTTAGTCTTATGATCATATGCTACTAACTAGCACTTGCATTGTCATACTTTATTGTACGCACACTTGCAGCTATGTCCTGAAATTGCATGTATTTCAATTTTCTCACATCCGAGGTAGGCCTGCTACGTAACTTGTCATGGTTGTTGTATATTTTGCACTCTTGTGCATACATAACGAATATGGATATCGTGACAATTGTTTTAACTTTGCTGAAACGTTTGATTCAATGCAGTCCTGTTCAACTTGCAAATTGTTTAGTTTCTCAGCGTGGTACGTCAAGGGTATAAAGATGCAGAGCCATGTTTCCACATTATTATTATTTTTTTTTTGTCAGACCATCACCCTCTATTTCCTGGTAGCACCTACTATTACAATGTGCTTTGAGCAAGTTGATTACTTTCATATACACAATTATACTTACCCTTTTAACAAGCTAATGAAATGTTATCTTGTTTCATAGTGATACATAATATTGTAAGCAAAACTATATTGCAAAAAATGGTGGTGCCTTACTCAACTGCCTGAATTATTTATTAAATCATGTAGATAATAGGAAAACTAGCATCTCTATAGCCTGAGACTCCCCATATGCCAACACAGAGCACCCGGGTAACTATTTAAAACCACTGAAGTATTTGTTTTTGTCTATTCGACCCACATATTTAAAGGTTAAATACAAAGCTTTCAATGTTATAGTAATTCAGTTATGAGCTGGCTAAAAAAAATAAGACTTTGAATTTGATATTATTTGTCTCCAAAAAGCCTGAAAAGAAGACCTGACAACCTGAAAATCATATCGTGACACTCCTGACAGCCTGTGGCTCCGTAAATTTACATGTGTATTTACACAAACACCTGAAGAATACACATGGGAATCTGTATGTCCCTATTGAATCTTGAAAACTGCAGCTCACTGCCGTTGTCTGGAATGACACAGACAAAATATTAATTTTTGCAATATTTTCAGATCACCCAGAGACGATTATTATGGTATTGACCTGCTATGACCGGAGCTCAACGTTGAAGCTATATCACATAAACGTTCCTCTCTGATTATCCTGGGCGATTTCAATTTGGACCTGTTAAATATTGTCACGAAACAAATATATAGTACCTATCTTGATCACATGTTATGTAGCAGTTTCCATACCCAAATCACGTTGCCTGTCAGGTTGACAAACAAAACAGCCACTTAGTAAAGTACAACAAATTGGGACACGTTTTATAAGACGCCAAAGCTATGCATCTGCCAAGCAGTAAGAAACTGGTAAGTTGAAAAAATATACACACTTAAACTCCTTTCGGATTAAAATTGATATTCTCTGATCTTGAACGTCTTGCGATACTCGTTATGAAAATATTAGTGGGTGAAATGAAAACCATTATCATTCAAAATTTGAAAGCTTTAAAGAGAATAATAAAACTGGGTTACAGTAAAATCTGTTTTTCATACAAATTGAAATAAAGGTATAATTGTGTTTTGCATTTAAAACATTACAGTCACTTGTAAGGAAAAAAAAAACCTATCAAATAATTAAAAATTCTCCAATGATATTGGACATAAGCTTGCAGCTAAAATAAATTCCATGAATAGATCATGCTTTAATTCATGCCTGAAAACATCAACAAATTGTGTTTTCCTTTTTTTCCCCCAATGGTTGATTCAGTCATTTTCTCAAATATTATAGCCAAGTTCAAACCTAAGACTAGCTCAGGGCATTCAGGCTTACCACCAAACTGCCAAAGGTATACCATCAATATCATCTGTCTGTGAACCATTAGCGTTAAAAGCAAATCGATGGGATTTCCTCCGGATAAACTGAACAATTCTCAAATTATTAGCACGGTTGATAAATGATAATAAAAATGTCATTGAAATTTACAAACCTATTTCTCCATTACCTTGCATGTCAATATTCACTTTTCATTAAAAGTCAACGCCGATTCCAGAAACTGCATTTTAATGAATTTGCAGATTTGGAATTTGTTGATTGCATATTTTTTTTTTATTATTATTTTTTCTTATAATGGAAAATTACCTCTTGTTATCTATTAACTTCTCTAAGGCTTCCGATACAATATACAACCAATTTCCCCTTCACAAGCTTCAATATTAAGGAAATGAAAGAATTCGAACTTATATAAATTGTTTCAAGAATTCTCTTACAAGCAGAAAACAATACCTTTCTCCTGATGAAACTTGATCTGATGTTTCTGCCATCCCTCCCAAAAGGGGTTCTTCAAGGGTTTTTGTTAGGTTTCTATTGTTCATAATTTCATGAAAAATTATTATGATTGATACAAATGTCATGCATGAAGCCAAGTACAATTTTTCTTACGTTTCATATGCTGGTAACACCACTTCGATCAATTCCTAAAGCATATTTGACTTTGCATCTGGTGCCATTTCTGATTCTATAAACTATGAGTTAAATGAAGTCTACAGTGGATTGCCAGCTAACAATGTCTTGCTAAAGATAATCAAACCTATGTATACATTATTCCAATTTGACAGAACAAGCTACACTTTTCATTGGACTTGAAAATCAACCGCATAAATATCTCACAACCATAACAGTGTGATTTGAATGGATTAAGGATGCAAATAAATTCTAAAGTGGAATGCTCATGTACAATAAAATTGGAAATAAACTTTCTAAAGTAATCCGGATTTTTAATAGTATTCATTCCAAATATTCCCAATATTAGTCTGCTAGTTATGTTCAACTCACTGTTTTTATCTCACTTAAATTTTGGCATTTTTCCATGGGGAGACTGTGCAGAGCGTATTTTCACATAAAAAATCTGGATTCTTCGTTACCATTTTTAAATCGCCACAGAGTTACCCATTCTTACTCCAACTATTGAAGCAGAATTGCCAGTTTCCCAGTTGCCAATAAAACAGCTGAAATGCATCAGCTGAAACATCTATCCAGAACACTCTCCATACATTAAAGACAAAATCCATACAGACTTACTTCGGCTTCCCAAGCCACGTAAAACTTAAGAAATGCTTCTGAAGACGTATCTACCACACGAAATTCATGTCTACAATAGTATATTTCTTTCCGGTTGGTTTCAGATTTCATAGCACAGATGGGTTACATTTGTACTGTATGTACAATTGGAAATGATACTTTGCCTTATTTCCAGTACGTTGCAATGACATCTGGCAAACCAGATGAATCTATATTTACCCAAGTTGGTGCCTGCGATAGTGGGTCCTTGAATCCTTACTTGGGGTCAGTCACACCAAACTTTTGTTTAAAACACACATTGAACATTATCTGAACCACCGGGATCTGTGTACCTTGTCCACTTTATTCCCTTGAGAACACGTTTAATTACTGACTCCAGCAAATACATTTCATCAAAAGATAAAAACAAAAACGGTTGTTGGTGGTGAGCGCCGGCTCTGTATCGATCATACCTTTTTGAACGTATTTTACCATACAAGTGAGACAGAAATTACACTTTAATAGGAGCAGTAGCAGATTATCCTGTGTTTGATATTTGCATATTGTATTGAAAAAGATTCACTCCCTTTTCATGTTGTTAATTTTTCAGTATATATATATTTTGTTTCTCGAAAACTGACCAATTTGGCTTTTACAAAGAATTTGTCTAGTAGTGTACCAAAATGTAACTAATTTCCGTTACAAGTGTCGTTAAAAAAAAATAAAAATAAAATACAAAACATTTACTAAGGTGCCTGAAAATAGGTCGTCTTATATAAAATTTTTCATGTGACCATCAGAGGGATGGAAAAGTCGAGGTATTTAATGGGATTTGTCATTGGCATAAAAGGTGCTGGCTAGTGACCAATTCTTATCGAAGTGGATTTTTGCTAGGTATCATACCAGTGTTATCTAATGGGCTTGAGGCGGCAACATTCGCCACGCCATTGCTAATGTTGATAATTTTAAATTTGTTGCTTATAACGTCCATTCGGGGTTAGATCCAACTTTGGCAGCATTGGTATAGACATTTCGAAGGTAACCAAGAGCCACTTATTCAACTGTCATAATTTGGGCTATATTTGATCAATCCCGTGAACTTGCATCCACATCTCAATCACCATTTCCAGTTCAGAACAGTTTCACATTCCATTGATACAATAAGCAGATCCCAGATTTCCAACTCAAATTCCTTTCCATACTCCAGGGAACCAGGTTTCAGTGTTGTCCGTTTTTCTAGGCTTCATTTGACTGTTGGAGAAAATAAGTCGATTGACGCTTCCACAGGGAATTAAAAAAACATGGTGTGATGTGCGGTCAATAAAGCACCCTGTCGCTCTAATGCTGAAACAAGGACATTGTTAAGTCCCATATGTCCATGATAAGACAACAAAAAACACATATATCATCCAAGTGGATGCAGTATTTCCAACCTGAAGCTATTCCCTTTCATCAATCCAAAGTAACCACCCTTTCATGCAACAATACAGATTAGCGTTTGATTGCATGATGCACAATGATAAAAAATGTTTAAGGGTCTTGATCCCTGTACAAATGATTTGCGAACAACACAGTTGTTACAGCTTTTCTTTACCATTTTTTGCCCTTAATATACACAATGTGGTATTATTATACACAACAATCATATAAATAATTATAATCCAAATCTTATGAGCGTCAGGTACCCTAACCTTTTGAAGCTTACTTGTTCTTCCCAAGTGGTTCCATCAATTCCACTACATTTCTTGCTTTATTTGGAACTGATTTGTAACATTCTATATGTCATTCACATGTATGGAAGCAGCTCACATAGCGTTTATATGTTCCTCTTTCTAAATTTTATTACAACGCTTTAAAGTAGTCTCATTTTGAATTCTTTACAGTTCAATTGTTGTTAGCTGTATAATTCAACTGTTTTTGTTCGTTTGGAGAGTGACTTTGGAAAGCTCTTATTGTATTTGTGTCTTTTTGCCCAGAGCCGCTTCCTAGTAGTCATTACCTTATTGCGCAGTCCAAATTCTTTACTCTACATAAGCTAGCCTGTCACCGTCTAGCGATTATACATATGGAAGTGCATTTGTCCATATTTCACACGTTCGTCTGTAGAATTTTGACACAGATTGTATTAGCCCAGACAAATCAATGGGACTTCAGCGGGTAACTACTCAGCAGACGTTTCTGATGAAAACAGCTGCTTTATCCTGTCCTACAGCAGGGTCTTTGAAAATCTTCAGGTACTTCTGAACTTCAGGAATAAAAAGCCGAGGCCCCATTATATACATAAAAGGCTCCACTACTGGGCCATATTATATGACATCTACCTGGTGACAGTGACAGATTGTCATTTGTAGACATTTTGTCATCATCTTGCTGTTTACAAGTTCGAATGTCTAGAAACCTTGACCTGGGTTGCCACCATCTAGACTCTGTGACCATGTGAGTAATGTTCCCTGATTCTGGTCTGCCCCATTGGGGGGCGGGGGGGGGGGTTCTGTTTTCGAGTCGCCATCAGTCTGGATGATCACATCCATGTTATGATGATATCTACAGAATGCCTCTATGTATTTAACTAATTTGGCAATATGCTCACTTTACCTGGCAAGATGAACTGCTCAGACTTTGGTGTCACAATAACCTAATTTGAGCAAATGGGAGCCTAATTACATTCTTCTTAGGGCTCATTACCGCAATATCTCCAGAAAGCTCTAATACATTTTGCCCAAATTTAGCAGTATGCTTATGTTGCATGTGAAGATGGACTGATTAGATTTTGGTGTCACCATGTCCTAGTCTGAGCATATGGGGGAACGCTGGCGTGGAAGGTATATGTAGGGTTCTTATGTTTTTTTTTTTTGTTTTTTTTTATTCTTTATTTTAATAAATAAACAGACGGGACGATTTTGTTATTGTTGTACAGAAAGTCATGGTAAGAAAAAAATAGAGTATAATTACTTGGAAAAAATGTTGGTTCAATGACAATGACTTACTGCAAGAGTGCTAACGTTTAGTTTGTCTCTTGTCATCACAAGATAGCAGAATACATTCACTGGCATGCATTTCTGCAGTTTCCATAGCCATACTAATATAGGCCCATGCAAAGTATGTGCATGGATGACCCTTTAATTTTACAGTGTTCCACTTGCCTGGAAGACCTGCGTTCACAACACTTTGGAAGTATTTGGTTTCACTGTCATATTTTTTTTTCTGGGAGCGTGCATAAGTCTCCTTGGTGTTGATGCTAAATGGTTTAAGCCAAACTAGTTTTTTTTTTTTTTTTTTTTTTTTCCCAAATGATTACGGAGGTGAGATACAGACACTTCCATACTAGTTGCAGTAAAATATTTTCTTCTACTTTCAGCTGCAAATGCCCGAGTCCAAGAAAGCCAATAGCTATCTACCTATTTGTGAAGATTGAAATATTTTTAATGGGGGACCACCTGTGCAAGGATTCAGGCTTGGGGCCTGGCTTATCAACCTGTTTTATAGTTTCAGAGTGTACTGAAATGGAGAATGTCGGGACTCTTTTCTTCATTTTTATTGTTGTCAATGTCTTAAATCCTTGCTCCCCCCCCCCCCCCATACACACACACACACACCTCAATACCAAGACTAGGAGCCACTCCAGGAGGCTACTGACTGCTGCTCTCTTCTAGGCATACCCAAAGTTTTCCTTATTTACATAACCAAGACGGTCTGCTATGCTTAAATCATGGGTTTCGCGTAAAGTTTGTCCATAGGCATCTGAAACTACAGGAAGAAGAACAAGTAAAATTGGCATTTTGCTCATTTATCAAATTCCAGAAGATATCCTCCAGGGAAGAATCTGCCAATTTAACCCTTAAACAAAGTATGTTATGGTGTTGGGGAGACGACCTGCTTTGTTTCTGGGACATCGTAGTGCAGAGTCTTATCTTTTTTGATCATGCAGAGCTCTTTCAAAGTTGCAAATGCTTAGAACACACTGCTTCTAATATGAGACATTCTGCACAGCTCTACTCAGGATTTGACAAGAAACGACAGTACCAGTGATGTGTATTTCAAACACATTGATCAGCTGATCTATAAGCACATTTGTCAAATGTCCGATCTCCAGGGTATTCGTCATTGTCTTTTGTCCGATTGGGGTATAGTTCCACATAATCCCTCTAAGTATTCTGATATACAAAATGTGGGCAAGTAACACCGGAAATGCTGGATATAAAACAATTCTGCTCCTAGAACATCTTCAGATGAAATATTGGAGTGGAGCCAATTTAAATCTATAAGCATCTCCTAGGGATTAGGTGGCTTACTTTACTAGGTAGAAGGGCAGAGGATCATTTGACTTTGAATGTGGACATAGAGTTGGGACAAGACATTTTGAAGATTGGGGTCTGAATTTTTGTATTTTATTTTACTTATTTATTTACCCTTTTTTTGCCTGTCTTTGTTCATCAAATACTTCTTTTACTCAATCTCAGATTCAGTTCCGATGGCTTTGATTTCATTTTGACCACAGGAAGCACCCTTCTTTTGACACAATTTGTTTTGTTTTGTTTTTGTTTGTTTGTTGCAACTGACAGCTCGTTCCAAAGTTTGACAGCAGATGGGAAAATCGATTTGCTGAAAGAAACAGCATGTACAAGAATGAAAATTAATTTAGATTAATAGCGAACAATATATTTAGATATATTGTGAGTTTGGGCGGGGGGGGGGGGGCAACAAATTTTGGAGGTACTGAGAAGCAACTTTTATTATTATTATTATTATTACTTCATACATAACGAACATTCCAATATTTTACTGCGGGAGGCTAATGTATCCCACCCAGTTTTGTTATACATTTGTGCATGACTGGTTAAACGTCATGCAAGAGTCACAACTTGCGCGGCTGCCAGTTTCACATTTAAAAAAAGAATCTTCATCTTCATCTGAAAAAATTCTGAATACAACATTATCATACTCCAAAATTGATCGTATGAAGAAAACATATATAACTTATGCAGATCGCTGGCTAGTTTATTTTGGATACTACGCAGGATGTTAACCATTTTCATTGCTCTGATGCAGACAGTATTTACATGGGAAGACCAAGCAAAATCAGATCTTTTTAAAGGCCCAAGGTGTTCATGTTCAAATACCTTTCCACTGATTTTTCATTTATATGTTAAGTTACGATGATACTTAGTTTTCCTTTTGCTACTTACAATCATTTATTTTGTCTTGTCTGGATTGAATGTTAGAAGCCAGTCAGCGTCAGCTGACCATTCAGAAACAGAAACTCAGTCGTCGTTCACTTCTTTAGCAGCAGTGTCAGGTTTATCAATGGTAACCTAAAGTACAGTGTCGTCTACGAAAAACGAATGTTTGCCTATATTATATCGACAATGTCATTTATATAAATAAGGAAAAGAAGAGACCCTTATACAGAACCCCGTGGGACTCCAGCCTAATTGTGTCTCCCAACTTGATACTGCATCATTTATTACTATTCTTTGTGTCGTATTCTGAAGGTATCAGTGTAACCAGACAAAAGTTGTCTTATGATACCAGCATATGCTAATTTGTGCAACACAGCAGATGATACGGTCCATTAAATGCCTTGGATATATCACAGAAGACAACACAAACTACCTTTCCTTCATCAAGACGATTGCAAAATTGATGGTACAAAAAAAATCAATTGCTTGATAGCTCCATCGTTTGGCGTAAAGCCAGACTGTTTTTTCCAAGATTACTGAAGCACCCCTACATGAATTAGAAACATGCTTGAAAATGGCTCTTTCCATTACTTTAGCAACACAGCTTAATAATGAGATTGGACGATGATTATAACATGTATTAGTGTCTCCACGTTTATGACAAGGTTTATTATTAGGTTTCTTCCTATCAAATGGAAAAACTTGTTTTGAAAGAGAGAGATTTATTAGTTAATAGGCAAAGTTTGGAACATTTGGGGTCGATTCTTTTCATATTTTTGTGCTGACGTTATCTGGGCCGGATGCCTCACTTGTACCAATACTTTCCAAAATGACAAGGATCAAGTTTTCCGTTATCTCTGAACGGCTTAGGCAATCATCTGGAATGACAGAGTGTCTAGAAGAATACATAGATGAGTCAAGACGAGCCTTGTCAAGAGAGTATGGATTTAGTCTGTTTTAGACTCATTGTTGGATTTAATGATGCCAATATGTTCTGTTGTTGAAATAAGAGGCACATAATTGTCTTTAGTGAAATATTTAACGTTTTATCACCGACCTTTGTTGAACGATTTGTCGCTGATTATTTTCTTTTGGCATTGCAAACCATAACACCTAAGCCTTCCTTTAATCATCAAAATATGTATTTCCTAAATTCTTATAAAAACGCCAGGTGTTTGTAATTCCAGAATTTGTGCTTCTTTGATATACTCCGAAACATTTTCGCTTTTGTTGACGCTAATGTGAAGTATACTGTGGGGCGTCACCCTGTCTGATTGTAAGTGTTTTGTTCAGAAAAGTTCCCCTCACAATATTTTTTAAAATATGTTCGCCCAGCGATTGCATGCCGTGTTTTCATCATCAATATCAGATCAAATATTCCAGTTAGCTGTACTTGATTCACTATGGAATTCTTCAAAATCAGTTTTTTGATAGTAGTTTTAGAAGCAAGGTATTTGTTTTATGCAAACAGGTAACCAGTCAAAACAATGATCTGTGACATATGGAGTTACAAGCAAACCATGGAATAAAGCTTTTAATTTGAATATCCTCTGAATGAAAGATTGAAGCATTATTTTTAACCTTTGGCATATGTTAATGTGCAGCTTATAACAAGACAGTGTACAGAGGCAATCCCAAGTGCGATTGCTTTGGAATCAGCTAGTGGACCCAGAATGGTAATGAAGCACAGAGGCAAGAAGAAATCATGCATGATTTTAATGAGCACATCGTGCCCGTGAAGTGTAAAGTGTACGCTTCTATGCGCTTAATATTCCTTGCTTCCAAGGGGTGATGAGACAAAAGTGGTAAACTGACAAATTATTTCTCATAAGTTGAGCACAGGCATACACGTATTTTTTCCTGTTTCCGGAAGAAAGCAGATGAAAGCTTGGGTAAAGCAGCTTATCTAACCTGTATTTACTCGGGTATCACGATAAAAAATTACCATTTGCTTTGCAATTGGTGAATGAAGTTGTCAACGTTGTCGCCATAACATCATCAAATGTAGCTATTAAATAAACATGCAATGAATTGGCAGTTTTTGTGGGGAAGTCATTAATTATGGCTGAGGTTCGTTGAAGGCTATATGTTTTAATATGATTATGGTGTTCTCGTGTTTTCCTAATAGTTAGGCACAAGTTTCACATCATCTTCAAGATTGTTGCCGCCGTGGTTGTCACTGTCGTGACGCTGGTTTCTGCTGTAAGTAAAGGTGTCTGCGTGCGCCTGGACATATGACAAATAAATTACGGGGTGCTTTAACTTATTTGTGGGCTGTATATATACCACAAGCTTAGTGTGGCATACGTTTGACACCATCTGAAGCAATGTGGGGCCATCTTGTGCCTGGGGATTATCATGAGAAACTTCCACCAAGCGGCTTTTTTTTTCTCGAAATTTCATTTTTCAGAGCTAACAAGGTGGTAAGTTAAAATTCTGGTGTTTACACCAAATGTCAGTTTTAATGTAATTTCTGACACATTCATTAAATGTGGTCTGATTTAAAAAAAAAAATAAATAAAAGAAAAATATAAATGCGATACGTTCACTTACTGCATTATATTAAAGTTACCAATAGACCATCAGTGCAGTGGACATAGTTTTTCATGAAAAATAGACTGAAAAAAAGTCCATCAACATGAACTATTTGACTTCACAAAGCAAATTAGCCTGTGATGAATTAAAACATTGTGTGCAGTCGAAAGTCTCTAGATCTTAATTTATTCAGCAAGAAATGCTGCAACCATTTGTTTCGTCTTTTAAGAATTTTTGTGCTTAATTGTTTCTTTCTTGACTTTTATCTCTGAAACTCAAAGTTGGTTCCGCTTCAAACTTTTTAGGAATGTACATCGACTTGCTCTCCACCAGATTTGTTCAATACATGGCAGTTCTGTTATTTTCTGATTTTGAACAGATGATCAAAATTCGCAAAAAGTCGTTAAGGGGATATGTGTATGTTAACAATAGCGATGATGGTCTCGAACAAAGGTGTTCTTGATATCATTCTAAACTGAGCAGGACCAGTTCAATTTGTCCATGTGAGGTAAGCTGAGAACAGTCACAGTCATCTCGCTTCATCTAGGGAAATTTTGGTTTTCTCGGATGGTCAGTCAACCAAGCAATGCCACTTTTTGCGTTCACACATCTTAATGTCATATATCCACGCTTTACGTGTCAAGCATAGACAGTTGTTTGTTGTTTGATGCCAGTTTCTGTATTGCCAAATGCAATTTGATCCAGGGCAAGTACTCAGCCGAATACCACGTTATTTGCCTTTTTCTAGAAAATGCATTATTGGACGTCCTCACTCAATTTAGAAGATGACATTGTCTTTACCAAAGTACTTTCTGTGCAATCAGGCCCCAAGATGTGGGCATCCGGCATTTCCTGTTCCATTGACTCAACACACATTGTGAGAAAGAGGCACATGCATATGAATGAGTAGTTCAGTTGCCTGTTAGAGTTATTTTTGTTCAACTTTTGTTGTTTTTTGTCCTTTCAGGGCTTGCTACTTGCACAAGCATTCATTAACGGGAGAGCTTCGCTGAAACATCTGCGCGTAGATTCTGCACTTTTCAAGGTTCCAGTGTGGCTGCAGGTTCTGCTCTGGTTGCTTGCTTTCTCTCCTCTTACACTGGGTATGGTGTCCAGAGTGGTCCACATGATCATTACCAGACAACCCTTTGCAGGACGTGTAAGTGACTCATGTTTAATGTAGAATTCACTGATTTAATTCGAATTTAGCAATCTATAGATGGACGTGTAGAAAAGTAAAAGTACAAGAAAACAACAGACAGATTGATGGATGGAGGGAGGGTTGCATCCAGGCAAGCATTTACTGGAACTTATATAGGTTTATAGAATGATGCAGGTACACATAAGGAAATTAATTGTATGCATAGATTGTATTCCATCTATCTATCTATCTATCTATCTATCTATCTATCTATCTATCTATCTATCTATCTATCTATCTATCTATCTATCTATCTATCTATCTATCTATCTATCCATCTATCCATCCATCCATCCATCCATCCATCCATCTGACTGTCTGTCTGTCTATCCATCTGGCTGTCTGTAAGCCCGTCCAACTATCTATCTATCTATCTATCTATCTATCTATCTATCTATCTATCTATCTATCTATCTATCTATCTATCTATCTATGTTTCTATCTATCTATCTATCTATCTATCTATCTATCTATCTATCTATCTGTCTGTCTGTCTGTCTGTCTATCTGTCTGTCTCTCTGTCTATTTATTTATCTATCTATCTATCTATCAACGTGACCGTATATGTGTCTTCCCGCCCGTACATCCATCCAACTATTAATCCATCTATCAAGTCACCCATCAATACATGTACGTTTGCATTCATCCATCTCTACATTCCAGTCTTTAAGCCTCTGTTTCGTCACCACATACATTTGTCACTGTGTGTCATTATTTTCATATATTCAGATGCAAGACACTGATGGTCGTGAAGGATATCTGGTTCCAGCAGATAGGGAGTTTAGCATGGCAGACATGAAGCCAAGCTGAAAAAATGAGCAACAGAGAAGGCATGGGGTAAAATTATCATGGCAGGGAGACATTATGGTACAAAACTTCTGAAACCAAGCAAGTGCCACTTATAGATAATCAAGGATATACCATTCATTTAGGACAGATTTTAGCATGATATGCAAGTTCAGCTCTGATGTTTGCAGATTGACTTCCAAATGTCATAGGATCAAGGTATATTGCACGGGCATATATGAAGTTGATGCTCATAAGAAAAAAGGGAAATGATATCGTACAAGAAACTGAGTGATAAACTCCTTATGCATTCTTACCATGTGCAGAATTGCTCCCACACTGAAACAGTCTTTATTGATCATATGTCAACTTCACAAATCCATGAATTAAACGACAGGTCCCCAGTATGTGCAGCAAACACACATGCACCCCCTAATGCTAAATTGGCCGGCACTCTCTTGTGTTGGAGGTGCACGTTGGTATTTTCTTTAAACCTCTTTCTAACCATGATATTTATAAATTTATCAATTATCAGTCATTTATCACATGTTTTGTGAATATACAAGTTAACTTTGATGTATATTGAGGCACATTCACTTGTGCAAACTAATTATTCTTTGTTCCCGGAAGTCAATATTTTTGTGGTTTTCCTACCTCTAGCACTAGATAGTTACCGGAAAGTTTGCCATTAGGGGGCCCATGTGTGATAAACAAGAAAAGACACATTTTCACAAGAATGAACAAATAATTGCAGATCTTATTTGGCCTAGATATGAAACATACAGAATATATAGGCCTACACCAGCATTACAAACCGTTTGCTACACATAGATTTGAAACATTCAATAAAAGCTTTTATACCTTTTATTGTGTGAGTTTTCGTAAGAATGGATTATTTTATCTTCTTTCAGCAAACATGCTTAATATGCCTTTGCAATTGGACTGGATTGTATTTCAATCAACATAAGGATTCGCTGCTGGAAGATACTTCCGGTTCCGGTTGACACCACAATCGGGCATGCAAAGCTTTGAAAAAAAAAAAAAACATCATTGCAAAGTTTTCATTTGTGCATGTTTTCGGCAAAAATGTGATTAGCTACCGTGTGACGTTACTGTGAGTACATATGTCAATTATTTGGATCAGGTAGTTGAGAATAGATCAATTTGCAGTGGATTTCTTCCTGCTTTGTTACACCAAACAGCTGACGGACAAAAGTATTACCCAGAACTCTGTATGTAACAATCAACAAGGGTTTGCTATCGCTCAGGTAAGTCCGGTTGGCTGGATAAGCGTGTTAAGTCACCCAAATGAATAAATAAATAAATAAAAAGAAATCAGACAAGCAACTGTACGGAAGTTGTGACAGGGCGTAGATCGAGAGTGAGTACGAAAAATAGACATGATGAAGGAGATGATGCATGGAGGTGTTGTGTGTGGGAACTAGTATTTGCAGATGACAATGGCCAAGTGTGGGAACGTGATGGCAGATGGAAAAAAACACTTTTGCACCAAATACATTTGAGTGATCAACAGTATAAACCTTTACAAAGAGCTGACTCTTATTAGTTTTGTCCAACTCGATTTGAGTAGACAAAGTTGGGCTTTAGCAAAAAGGAATTGACAGTTGCAAGCAAAATCTTAGACAATGTTCTGGATGGAATGCATAAAATTTTGGAAGAATTAAAGAGTAAACTTGATGGTAAGTTGTGTGCATATTTAAAAGATTTTCCTGATAAGTGTAATAAAACCTGGGCAGATTTAGTTGTGGATAACCAAAAGGCCAATACGCATACAACACATGAAGATGTGAAGAAAGTTGTTAAGTTGCTCTACCATGCTAGAGCACAAAATTGGATGAAAAGTCAAGAGAGCTTACGGAAAAAATATAGCAATTCACAGGGTTAAGGAAAGTGATGAGGATAGTTCACGGAATAGAAAGCAAGAAGACACTGACCATTTCAAATAACTGTGGGCTGCAGCATAGGAAATCCCTAATATTAAAATAAAGAATATGAGTAGAATAGGGGAAAGAAAAGATGCGGCAGATAGGCCAAGGCTCTTCAAAATAACACTAAAGAATAAGGAAGACAAACTAAAAATTATAAAAAGAGAGATTAAATTACAAGATGCTGATCCAAAGTTCAAGTATATCAGTGTGATGGATGATTTAGAACAAGAAGAGTGAAAGGGAATCAAAGTGAAGGTAATAGAGGCCAAAGTGAAATAAAAGAACTAATCTGAGGGAGGCGAGTGGGTTTTCAGAGTTAGGAGCCCTCCATGGGACATCCGCATAGTCAAACTCAAAACGGACAAGCCAGATTAGTACAAATCAACATTGGTAGTCAAACTAATGCCGAACAAAATAGTAATCACATATCGAATCAGGAGGAAATCAAAGAAACATTAAAATATATGTCTGCAAATGCAGATATGTCGATCAATAAAATGACAAAGCTTAAATTAGGAACACATGCCAGCTTTGATAGGTAGAAATAGAGAATTTGATCTTAGCACATTAAAATAGGAATCTATGAACCAATTCACAATGAAAACATGTGGCATGAAACAATACGACAGACCACCCTGTACACCCACAAGGTCTACAGAAATGTTGTGAGTCAATTACGTCTACCCTTGAGAGATAGTATTTTCAAAGAGCTAAAGGCAGATATTAAAAGACGTATATTGACAGGTTGTATATATATATAGACATCATGCTTGTTCAGAGGAAGAGTACAAAGACCTTCATCATTCTTTTAAAAATATCATCGAGCAAAAAAAAAAAAATACAAAAGTAATACTGGCAGCTGATATTAATTACCCGAACATAGATTGGACAATTTAGAAAAAAAAACAATGATTTAAAATTCATTGAGTGTCTAAGACATTGTATTTTAAATCAACATTTAAAAGAAATAATCGGAGGAAGGGGCACCAACAAAGCAACCTTGCTTGATCAAGTACTAACTGATGACGAGATATACTTGAAAACCTGAATATTTACCCACCACTTAGAAAGCGTGGCCACCATGTACTGCCCTTCTCTGTGGGCCATAACATAACAATTAAAAAAGAGGCATAATAAATACCTGTACGGCAGCGGCAACTACACTGTAATGAGTAATGACCTGGTGAAATTAGCTGGACATAAAATTTGAAACAATTAACTAATGTGCAGGAAAATGGAATTTTTCTCGAGGAGAGTGCCTAATCCTATGGAGCAACACTTTCTTAAGTCTTACAATAACATGCACAAAAGCAAAGGTATTGAACTTAGACAAGAAAGCTCTCCTGAAAATAAAAAAAAAAAGAAACACAAATTGTGCAAACATATCTAAACACAAGGCATGGAGAAATATTTCAAGAACATTACAGAATCAGAAGCAAGGTTAAAGAAATCACAAGGAAGCAAATCGTAACCGAGAAAAACAAATAGCAAAACAAGGTAAGAGGAATCCATTTTCTCTGGCAATATGACAAGTCCAACCTTGAGAAGAAAAGTGGAATTCTTGATTTAAACATACGATGTACAGGAAATGAGATGGGTCAACAACTTAAAACAAGAACAGGTGAACATAAAGCTGAAATTGTGGATGACCATTTGCTGGTGTTTTTACTGTGGAAGATGAGACTAAAATACAGAGATTGAGAACATGAGCAGAGGTAATGACATGCAACCATTTATAATAACACCATATATGGTGGAAAAGAAGTTAAGGAATTAAGAGCTAGACAAAATAAGCATTAAGTTAAAAGTTAAAAAACTTTCCTCTGCATCAACAAAACTAAATTTATGTTGTTTCATAAACCATTAAAATATATAAACATGCCTTTACCTAGAATGAAAAAAAAAAATTAAACTGTACAGAAGACTTCGACCTCCTTTGCTTTGTTCTGAACACGCGTATGAGGTGGAACAAACACACCCAAATGGTTGTGTCTAAAATTTCATAGCCTACAGGTATACTGAGTAAAATCAGTTCTTGCTTTCCCATGAACGCTTCTTATAACATACAATGAACTGATGATGCACCGTCTCTACCATTGTCTAAACACCAGGTATTAAAAGTCTATCCCAAATTAATTAAAGATCAACTTCCTTCTTATCTACCAAGAGTTCAAGGTAATGGCATACATTCCCTTAATACTAGAGAAAACCACAAATTGTTTGTACACAGAGTCAATCGCAGCTTTGTTAAGTTGTGTATTCGGTACGGACTAGTATGACATCTCAATAAATTGCTATTTCATATTAAAGTTAAAGTGTATGTGCGTCCGGTGTCCATTGTCATCCACTCACGTTTAATATTTTCCACTACTCCGAAATGTTTAGTCAGGTCCTCCTTTGCCTTGGTGGGGATCTACCTTGAAAAGTATTCTACACGCTTATTTGAAATATGATGCTCCCTTGAAAATTGGAATGTATTATTTTCTTAAATAACTCCTCAGTTCAGACTTCCGAGTTAATGCACACATTCCTAATTTTTCACTATGTCAATCAAGGAAGATTGGAATGGTTTCTCACTTTTTCGACTTCACCCCAAAACTATTGGGCAGATTTACTTTAAACTGCAAATGAATACACCTCTGGCACGTCTTAATTTATCTCTTTAAATGTTTCTGCATCAGCGACTTCTGAAGTTTTCGTGAAATTCATAATTTTAAAGGTACAATCCTAAAGGAATCAGGTGGCGCTACAATTTCTGATACTTTGTTCAAGGTTTTGTGCGTGGTGCCCCTGGCGTGTAATGATTTCCTGAAACAATTTTTAAAAACTGGAAAATATACGATAAGGTACATGTGCCTGCACATGAAAGCGTTGTCAATATACAGATAGAAGGAATTTTGATGTTGTAGCTGATATCGGAGAGATGCATGGCTGTTTTTTTTGTGTGTGTGTTTTTGTTTTTTTGTTTTTTTGTTTTTTGTTTTTTTGTTTTTACCACGAATGGCCATAAAAAGTCACATTAACATTTTAGCGTACATCATGGTAGTGGTCTTGCCAATGTGTTTCTCAGAGAGGATTACCCCAACAATGTGAATGAGTGAAGATTTAGAAGTTGCAAAGTGACAATGGTTTTACAGAAAATGGACTTTGATATTATTTGAAATGTTACGTTATAACGCCATTTTGTGCATCTAAAGTTTGATGTACAGCACTCTTCTATTTCATGTATTTCTTTTTTCTAACATATTGTTGTTGTTTTTTTGTTTTGTTTTTCTCCCCCCCCCCCTTTTTTTTTTCTTGTTCATAACCACTTCTTAGTGGTCGTTACACTATTCTGTTGTCTGAACACTTTACGCTCCATCAGCTAATTTGTCACTGTCTAACCTATATACGTATGGAAGTACTATTGTCCATATTGCGCATGCTCTTCTGTAGAATTTTGACTTGTGCTGTATTAACCCGAATGAATTGAAGGGTCTTCAGTGGGTTACTTCTCAGAACATGTTTCCGAGCATTTACCCGCACATTTTTCTCTGAGTAATGGGTACTTGTCTAATCTAAAAAAATCAGCAAATACAGCCCACGTAATAATGAATAAATATGAACGTGGCATATGATGAATTGGGTATACACGTGAAGTTTTACTTATAAATGCATAACTTTGTCATGAATGAAGAACACTTGTCAAACCAAACATAATTACTAATTTTACAGGTTTAAGTCAAATAAGTAATTTGACTTCCTTCTGAACCAGTATGTACCCTTTCTAGCTAGATAGCTTATCTTAGCTAAACCATCTGTCAGTGCATAACTGAAGTAGAAACAAACTGGAGCATTACATTCAGTCCCAGTAAATGTATAATAAACAGTGGCAGCTAGACCACCTGTACAAACTACAGAATTCCTAACAAGGACTGCAACAATGGACATCGTCCACCACAAATATCAAACAAACTCCATGATGACACCTACTCCTCATTTTGAAAGTCTCCAAACAATAAAGCTTTATTCCACTACAAACCCTGAGTCAATGTTTCAACATAACGAGTAAGAATTGTGGCACTTGAGTTAATACTGTTAAATTTCATTTTTTGTCTGATATTGAGTAAATGTGTACTTAGGTATGTCAGAAAAAACGAAAGCCGTTAGCATTTATGGCAAAAACATGTTATCAAAATTAGTTTTCTTCACCAGATTTTCAGTACAATTAGGGAAACCTGTAACTGTTGTCCGCAGCTGCTCGCTACCGATTGCCCCGGGGATGCAACCTGACACATAACATACGAGCCTAAAATATCTGGAAGCGAAAAGAAAAAAGAATGATGCCAAAAGATAAAATAAAGTAGCCAAACAGGTAAGTCAATATCTGTAAAATTATTGCAGCTAAACTTTGTAATAATCTTTGGATATTAACAGCAAAATTTATAGTGCAAGTCAATGAAAGTCATCAGTAGTTAAGTACAGAAATTGGAATCAAAACATTATTTTTTCTTAACCAGAAATCAAGGACAATTAGACAAGCTTGTAACTGCCGTAGGCCTTTGCTAGGTACCGATAGCCCTGATAGCCTGTGGGCTCTATTGATGGCAAAATATAAATAAAATAGTGGAACATACCTATATGGGCGATACAAATAACAACTTTCAAAATGGGAAGTTGTGTCATCCTTGTCTGGAGTTTCAACGTTTACCGTGTTTTTTTTTCTCAGGCATATTTTGTTACCACATTAAACCTGTCATGCCAGTTAAGACAAACTTCTTACAATGATGTAGCACAATCACCAAATTTGTAAGATACACAAGTCTCACCGCATATACTTCATATTGCATCTATCTTGCGTATGTAGAACTGGTGTCACTTCGCAGACTAATAAAATATCCTCAATCTGATGTTCTGGAAAATGCCTCACCTGGACTTGAAGTAAATGGTCATTAAAATACACGTGTATATTAACATCTTATAGCTAACTCTGTTAATAGCATGGCCACTTGTAGGTCACTCAAAGTGAAAATTATCACCATTGAAAATTATCACCATTATCATAAAACGTGTTGCATTAAGCTATTCCCCATTGCTTATAATGCCCCAGATGTCTCCTATATATGCTTCTGTTTGGCACTCTGATTCATTTCACCGAAAGAAATTGCCTTGGGTGATGGCAGGGCCAGAGATAGGTTGATATATTATAACGGAAAAACGTGAACAGACAGAATCCATTAGGCACGATGTGAGTAACCACTTCCTGAATGTAAAGAACTTCAGAGTATTATGAATACAGTAAGCTGTTGTTTAGATATTTCGTGCACATTTTTTACATATTGGTTTACATTAAAATTAATGGGTGTTAATGCAAAGTTTCTCAAAGGAGCCAGGCAATTCATGGTTTTATTATATGACGCCTCT
>OZ026628.1:61392782-61430282 GCA_964020975.1 Hermodice carunculata
CAGTGAAATACAGCTTGATTGTTTGAGGGGTTGGTGTCCTCATGGAGTTAGTTTTAACATTTCTCGTGCAGGATGTCCATTGTTGCAGTCCTTGTTATGATTTCCCTTGGTTTGTACAGGTGATCTAGCTGCAACTGTTCATTTTGCAATCACTGAGACTGAATATAATGCCCCAGCGTGTTCCCACTTCAGTTATACACTGGCGGGTGGTTTAACTATGAAAGCTGCCCAGCTTGAAAGGGTACATATTATTCAGGGGTAAGTCAAAATGTTCTTATCTGAACCTGTAATATGCATATTTAGAAATTATGCTTTGTTTAACAGGTATTCATCTTTCATAATGAAGATCTGCATTTATAAGCAAAACTTCACGCATTTAGCTAATTCATCATTTGCCACGTTCATATTAATTTTATTCATTATTATGTGGGTTGTCTTTGCTTAATATTTAGCGAAGGCAAGGAGCCGCTATTCAGAGACATGTACGGGTAATAGGCCCAGAAACATGTTGAGTAGTTACCCGCTGTAGAGACCCTTTAATTTATTTGGGCTGATACAGCCCATGTCAAAAGAGTAACGTGTGCAATATGGACAATAGTTATTCCATATGTATATAGGTTAGACAGGGACAGGTTAACTTATGGAGAGTGAAGTGTTCAGACTGCAGAATAGGGTAATGGCTACAAGGAAGTGGTTCTGGACAAAAAGTCACAAATACAATTGATAGGAGTGATAGTCAAGAGACTAAGCTGGATCTAATGAGTCTATAATAGATAACACCCAAAGTTTTCATTTTACAACTTGCATCGAACAACAAAGAGACATTCACTCAATCATATTAGCCGATATAACTCCTGACAGGGCGGTGAATGGGAAAATTGATCTTAGGTTGTTGATCATGTTTTACTGATCCAAAAGTTAGCAATTACAAGATGCCCGAATGGTAATGCATACCTGTAATGCATACCTGTGTTCCCATTTTAGGGAATAGGTGTGTTGGACCTTTCGAATAGATCAATATTGATAATTCTTGTTTGAACTATTGAACCAAAAATCCAACCTTACAGTTCTTTCTGTTTTCCCTTGTCTGAGGACTTACTTAAAGCTTCTCTCTCTCTTTTTCAGTTATTCTTTTGGTTCTTTCTGTAATTTGTCCTCATTTTCTGCTCAACGTCCTGGTGCTTTACTTTGGCAATTGGTGCCATTTACAAGCTCAAAGTTTGCTCGGTAAATTGGAACGGTAAAACACAAATTCATTGTCACTTATTAGGTGGTTTTGATACTTGCCAGTGGGTATTTTGGTCGCTAGTATGTACTTTTCATAGTGACGCTGTGGTTTATCTATTAGTATCCAATGTTTAATGACATTCAAGACGGTTAAACATATTTGATGAAGGGGGCGCCTGGTGGGTGTTGCTGGTTCCTCTGACACACGCAAAGGTAGCTGTGGTGAAGTGAAGAACACCTAACAAGAAACAAACAGCACAAAAACTAGACATACCTTCAACGCAACGCATTGACTGAAGGGTCCTGCCATGTAATTAGATTGTTATTTACTCAAATTATGTCACCATGACACCAAAATTTAATCAGTTCATCATGCCAGGTAAGATAAGCATATTGCTAAATTTGAGCAAAACACATGGAGGCATTTTGTAGATATTGCAGTAACAAGAAAGTGCACATCTGGACGGACGGACATTTGGACGGTCAACCAAAAAACATAAAAGATCCCACCATAGAACATACCCTTAAAAACAGCAATAAACAAAGGGACTTACCAAACGAAGATTTCTTTAGAAACATGAAGGTGTGAACCTTGTCAATATGCCTTACCTTCTTTACTTGACAATTATTTCCGTCCATTTACCCTATGTTTGAGTTTTTTAGAACTGTTATAGAACCGTGGCCCTGGGAGCCAATTTCTTTAATGCTTAATTTGACATTAGGCATTCCAAGAAGGACTTATATAGTATGAACCTATATAAAGAGTACAACTGTAATACAAACGTCCACATCTTTTATAGGAAAGTATTCTATGTTTGTGCCTTAGAAAAAGATTTAAAAATGCGTTTGACTCAAATACATACCGACAAAGTCCGCTTATTTATCCACAATAGTGAGCTCTAAGTCATATCTGCCTCTGTGAGCTGCCTTTTGTCATATTTGTACCTAAAAGAGAAGAATAAGTTTGGGGATATAATCCCAATTAATTTATTTTGAAGCCTGCTTTTTAGGGCCAGTTGCTCCTCCCTTTGGTTTAATCAATTATATGTCTGCCTTATGTGGGAGTTCACTAACATTAATCAAACCTATTCCAACTCGCCATACCAAAACATGATTTCCTCACATTAGCATATAATGATACAGGATATGATTATACAAATGTTTCAAATATTTTGCATAATGTAAAAGTATAATCATGTATACCCCCTTATTTGGATACGGCTGTTCGTATAGTTTCATATCAAAGTTCAAGACCACCTAATGTAAGGTATTTAACCATATCAAAGCTGTTGTTGACTTTTTACTGAGTAATTAAATGAAGAGAGAATATCATTGTCCATGTCAAAATTTCCCTATGCTTCTGGCCATCATGGTCATGTTATTACCGGTGTTTTATTTATTAATATTTTTTTTTATTTATTTATTTTTCAATTATACCAAACTCGGCATTAAACACAAACATAAAGTTCCAAAATGTCGTGAAAAAGCGAACAAATATATAATAATAAATGTTTGGGGTGAAGACAAGAAAGTTATCATGGTGTTGAAGAATATGCAAGAAAATGAGGGGAAAAGGACACTATATATATATATTTGAAAAATTTTATAATCAAAGACTAACCTGGTAAATGTTTTAGACTAAGCCGTCGATGTATTGATGACTTGCTATGCATCATTAATTGTTATTTCACACAATGTATTTCGTCCAAATACACAAGGGTTTTAGAAATAAAAGGAAACTGCAGAAAATAAATAGGAATGCTAATGCCTAGATGATGTTTTATTATGATGATGAGCTAAAGTTTAAATTGTATCCAAAAACGAAGTTTAACATTTCAATATACAATTATTGAATAGGTGAACTGAAATATATTGTTAGTTACAAGACCTAGACATGAAAAAAAAAAAAAAAAATCGAACAGCCACAATATTCATTTCTTACAAATCCAGAAGATGTTGATTGACGAGTTGGGCTTGTTATATACAAACTCAACTTCGCGTAATCTAATTGTGAACGCTGCCGGCCAGTTGCCTTGGCCCAAAGGATGACAACAAACAGATTGAGTCGACGAGTTTTATTTTCCTGCCATACCACTTGGGCGAGATACCCTGTACATCAGTGGTTCCCAATTCAGAGCGCACCCCGTTACGCCTCACTTTGCCTCCTAAGCAGACTTTCTTGGGGCGATCCACTATGTTGGCCCCCAGCGAAAGTCTGCCCGGCCGTGTCGCAATACCATTTCAAGAGGCAATTAGCAGATCTGGCGATAACGTTGTCACGCGCCGCTGGGCCAATGAATTGTACTTCTCTCATCGTGAAAGTTGCCTACTGCATTATTAATGAGCTGTGCGTCGTCCAATCAGATGCGAGCAACACGTCACTTCCCACACAGCAGTCAAAATAACTCCACGAGGTCGAGGATCCAAGGGAGTAATCCAATTGACACCTCCTCAAACGTGGTTTACCTGCTTGTGTATCTGTGACTTACTGGAGTAAAAGATGTCAGAATGGAACAGGGTGCTGTGTATTGCGATCGGGAAATGTTCCCCGTCGTCACCTTCACCCAGAATACAAGACGACACCCCTAACTTGCTCAGTTCTTGCTGATGAGATTTCATTAGACTTACGAGCGGGCAAACTAAGATTACTACAGGTTCGGCTCGAATAGGCGTTTTCCGTTTCACCAGGTCAGGTATTAGTTGGAATATTCGGCTTTTTCTAATGCCTGTTGGTAAAATTACAAAAGTGTCTTTCTTCTCAACAATAACATTAAATAATGCTTGCTCCTTGTGTTTGGTCGCCTGATAATTTACTCCCATCTCTTGCCAACAATCCTCAAGAACTTTCCGGAATTTTTTCTCATCCATTTTTTTCTTTTTTCCCGTGACACTGACGCTGTTCGTAGGCAGCTAATTTAGTAATTACAACTGGGCTGAGTGCGTAACACAGTTGCCGTACATGGCAGAACAGTAGCTGGATCAGGGATCACATTAAGCGTGCGTCCTGCGTCATAGACGCAAAAATAAAGAAATTAATAAAACATTGTCATTTTGCGTCTCTGTGGACGAACGCACAAAAACGCGATGCATTTTTGAAAGATACAACTGCAAAAATTACCCCAAGCGGTCACGGTGTTTTGTATCGACCATTATCAATCTCCCGATTATTTATTATACTGATGGAATCCTCTGATGTTCGTCTTTCTATGTAACAAGCTCTCTTATTTGCTAAGAAAAAATATTCGTGGGGTATCCCTCCAAAAAATTTGCCAGAATGGGAATGGATGGACGTCACTTCACCTTATTATAAATGCTGAGAGCACTTCCAGGCTCCTCATTGGGTGGATTTGATCACGTGCCGCTCACTGTCCAATCAAATTCGTTGTTCCCCATGTGCTTGTCTCATGTCAGCAATGTTGGGAAGATACAAGTCGTATCAGATTATTGGACTAAGATGTTAAATTTTCAAATCACATTTTCACCAAGAAGAGTTCCATCGAAAAAATCTAGACCCAGATAAAGGCACGAGTGAAAATTCATTACGGACGGCAAGGAAAATACGCAGATTAGTCATCGCAAGGTTACACGTGGACGAAGCGAAATTTTGCATTAGCCGGCCTAACAGCGTAACACGATGTTGTTCATCACTGTCTCCGTTGGTTCACGCGGTTATTGGTGTTTTTGAAACAAAATTTGGTTGTTTTGATTTCATTGAAATGTTTGAATGGAACAAATCTGTAGGAATTAAAAAAAAATTATGATCGAAGGCCGGAAAAATGTGTAGCGGAAAACCATGCCTGGGTGCATGCGCGTGACAGGCTGTGTACACTCGCTTGTGTGTTGCACGGCTTGTGGGCCTGCCGTGTTGCTTGGTGAATTAATTGACCGCAATTAAGATCAGACTCTTAACACCGCCTACGGTATCAAATTTTTCAGGTATATTGAAATAGAAAGTGCACGGAAATATAAATCATATAATTTCTGACAATTTCATCACGTGGAATCAATCACAAAAATAACAGAGCCCAGGCATGATCAATCACGCATGCCGCTTGTTGTGCAATCGAGTTAAAAAACTCTTCGGTGGCACACGGTGTACAACACCAGATACTGGCACAGTGGCAGCGTGCTAGGGCTTAAGCCCAATTCACAACCAATTTTTGGGTAGACCAGGGATGTGCTATACAGACTTAGTCGTAATAGCAGGTTCCTCGGTAGATTGAATCCATCCTTGGTACCGTCAACAACTTTTAGACCCTTTTACATCAAGTTGGCATATTGGTAACTTTTTATTCAATCTTAAATTTTATGATAATGAGTTACCTACGTGAGCATACAGACCCTATGTTATGTTCGTTTCTAGGCTTAAGTTACATGCATGTTTTATATATTTATCATTGTGATATATGTTAATTATACCAAATAAAATCAATTCATCAAATTACATCAAATGAAGTCCAGTTTGCACAATTTCAGACTGGACCCATAGATTCAGTTCATGGACCCACTATTTTTTCCTGAAAATGGAGAAAGATGGGTCCAACGGACCCACACTGAAAAAGCCTAAATGTGACCCCTGTTGGATATCGCACAGCAGAGGTGTTAATCCCGTTACCCCCATTACGTTGTTCGCACCTTCCCAGCAGGTGAACCCAAACAGTTAATTGAGCGGCGTGTGGTCAATACCCACTGGGCCAAGTAATAGCCTAGAAACAAAATGGCGCTCACAGAGTCACTATCCCACAATCCACGGCGCGCATCCCCACACCTGGCCACTCTCTCGCTGCGATGCCAGGACGGCGCTGCCTGCTTCCAGACAGTGACGCTGCCAAAGAAAGGCAGACGTTCGCCGGGGGGTAGTAGACAGCCAAGAACGGATTTTTAGCAGCCAACGCCTCACCGGAAAGGGATAACAATTAGGGATTTACCATACATTCTTGCACCAACAGGTGAATTCCCTCACCAACGGTTCCCGCACCAGCAGATTGCAGTGAAAACACTCGGGCCACAATTACCAGACCACGGACAACGGGCAGTCCACAAAGATAACCGGCGTGAGGGCTAAACCACATAAGAGTGCATATTTACATGTGCAATCCCGAAGGAAAAACCTTACAACTTTACATGACACACAAGACCCATGTGGCGGGTCTGAAACCACGGAACCCCAGGTAGAAATCGATCGGTCGCACCAGTCAAGACGTAAACGGCAGCAATGCGAAATATGTAAGGCTCGCGCTCTTTTTAAATGTTAACACACAAAGAATGCAGAGGAAGGTGAAACAGGTACAGAACACGTGACTCAGAAACTTGTGTAACATAGTCTGGAACCCAATCCAAAACCCGTAAGGCTTTCAATCATTTAATAATAATTTACCAATACACTGCATGTATACTTAATGCCGTTTGAATACCTTAAACAAACAAACAAAAATGCCGATCGCAAAGAACTCATGATTCACCAAGATAGCCTTATATCCAAATGCTACATACTCTCACTACCAGAGGAAATGGCAGGGATTACAAACAAAAAACACCGACTCAAAAAATTATTACTTGCATAAATTAATCAAATTCAATGCGGGGACTCTGAATTTGACACTCCCCAATTTCCAAAAGAAAAAAAAAATAGTATTCATATTTCGAAGATTCAAAGATAATGTGCTTTTAATTATTCATCAATTAATCAATATGGAATATTATCAATTACAAACAACTTCACAAGTTCACTGATTTATCAATATCATCAATCATAATTGCTTCATATATTCATCTTTGATTTATATATATCATCAATCATAATAGCTTCATATATTCATCAATATCAAAAAAAAGCCCCCCAAAATCCATCATAATAACTTGATATATTCTTACTACAACAAAAAAAAAAATCTTCATATGACTTCAACAAGAAATCTTCATATATCACCTTAACAATAATTACCATGTGTGCCATTGTATCACCTGGGTATAAATTCATCAAGTAATCACCAATTATTAGAATGCGTATCAAAACGTTTGTACCACAGTTTGTTTAGAATTTATCACACCAGTAGTACACCATACGTGAGAAATATAACTTGCTCCATAAATTTACATATAGATACCAATATACCATGTGTGAGAAAACAGTAAGTCTCACAGTACCCAAAACTTGTAGACCAGCTTGGCTTGCCATATCCACAAAAAACAGTCACTACAGAAACCTACAGTATAGTAACCATACCTCAAAACTCTTGTACTTGAAAAATATCAACTCTCATGTGTCTCACAAAAATAACACATCTGCCTCAAGTCTGACAATGTGGTAAACGGAATGACGAAGTTTATTTACGGGAGTTTTTAGCAAAACTGAACGAACTTTTCCGTCACGGCCAGAAAAAAATTGTTTTACACGGGCTATTGGCCAAAGCTTGCGAGGCATGCCTTTTTCAGAGAGCAAAACCAACTCCCCTACCCTTACATTATCCACAGGCTGACGCCAATTGGACCTGAATGAAAGTACAGGTAAGTAAAGCTTTATCCACTTTGACCAGAACATATTGGCAAGATTTTGTGAATACTTAAATCTGCTACGATAAGTTTCCGCTTCCGAAGCTTCATCTGGTGGAATATCAGAGTACTTTTTCAGAGTGAGCAAGTTATTTGGACTGAGTGCTGCAAATTCGTTAGGATCGTCACTGACTTTTGTAATAGGACGACTATTCACAATAGCTTCTACCTCACAAAATGTAGTTTGCAGTACCTCATCAGTGAGTCTGGAGGCATGAGGAAGAACTGCTCTAAAAACTCTTTTGATCACCCCAATTAATCTTTCCCAACTACCACCCCAATGAGGCGCCCTGGGAACTTTAAACACAAAATTGGTTGACATGGATGCCGCAAAATACCTGGGAGTACTTTTGGAATGCAGCTTTAACGCTTTGCGCAACTCTTGTTCGCCCTTTACAAAATTACCACCATGGTCACAATATATTGTGTCGATACTACCTCTGCATGCGATAAATCTACGCAATGCATTAAGAAATGAGTCAGCATCCAGGGAGTGCGGCAGTTCTATATGAATCGCTCTGGAGCTCATGCAAGTAAAAATACAGCCATATCTTTTCTTTTGCCCCCTATAAAAAGTTGTAAAATAAGGGCCAAAACAATCCAAACCTACATGTGTAAATGGCGGCATGTTAGGGTTTATACGGGCAGGATGTAAATCGGCCACGATTTGTGAAGTAGGCTTAGTATATAGCCTTTTGCATGTAACGCATTTTTTGAGCACGCCTTTCACACAGCGACATGCTTTTGTTATCCAGTATGCTGTGCGAACAAGACTCAGCCACCATTCTAATCCTAAATACGCTTCCTTTGTGAAAATGATGCACAATACGCTCAGCTATTGAACTAGTATGAGGAACAAGAATAGGATGTTCACCTGTCCTGCCCCCTACACGCAAGATACCATTTGAATCTAGAAATGGGTTTAGTGATGCGACACCACTTGATTTATCCACTGTTTGACCAGATGATAAACGGTTAAGTTCTTTCTCATAAAATTTGCGCTGAAAATGCTTGATAACTATGTCGTGAGCAGTCTCGATCTCACAGGGAGTAATCAGACCAGGTTGGATGCAACGATTAGCTTTACAAAAAGCAAACTTGCGTAACCAAGCTATGGATTTAAGAATTTTATCGCACGAGCTATGATAGCTACAAACTCTGTCAATCCAGGACTCTGTGTCATTCACTTGACAGGAATAAGATGCGGACTGTTTATCAAATAAACTATCCTCGCATGGATTTATTTGAGAAATCGATATCTTGACTTCTGAATCAGTTTGAGATACTGAATATATTTCATAATCTTTATTCCAAAACTTTGCATATGACCGGAGACATTTTGGGCCATGACGCAAAAAATCAACAGCCAGTTGACGGTCAATGGCTCCTGGACGGGTGAGAAGGTCACACGGGTTAGAACTCGAATCAACATGATGCCATGCCGAAGGACTAGTATGAGTCCTGATGTAGCTAACTCTATTTTCCACAAAAGTGCGAAAAATGCTTAGTCTTATTCTGAATGTAGCCTAACACTATTTGAGAGTTGGTCCAGTAAAAAAAGGCACATGATCCATAGCTAGTTCATGTTTAATCACCAAATACAAATCGACGGCGCACTTGGCTGTTTGCAACTCCAGGCATGGAATAGACAAACTATTCTTGATAGGCGCAATGTGACATTTGCTAATCACCAGTTGAGATGAAATCTGACCCTTGGTTAATACACCTGATATAGACTGCTGATCCAAATGTGACTTCATTAGCATCACAATATATATGAAACTCATGGTAGCCAGCGTCAAAATTCATCGGTTTGACACACCTGCTGAAATGTACATTTTGCAGGCCTAAAGTAAATGAAGCATACCACGAGTCCCATTTACGCCGAATGACATTAGAAACAGGAGTATCCCAATCTAATTTTTCACGTGTAGTTTGCTGCAGAATATGTTTACCACCAATTACCCATGGTGACACAAGTCCAAGCAGATCATAAATCGATGCCACGAAACTTAGCATGATACGGCGAGTAAGTGTCACAAACTCTTGCCTTTTGACATTGAAGCAAAATGTGTCATCTTTTAACATCTACTTTAAACCCAAAGCTCTGCATTGAGAACCATCTGAAAACTCATGTACTTCTTTAGCACGATCAGCCGAAGGAATTAGCTCAACAGTTTGCTCAAGATTGACGGCAAATATGAGTATTTCAAATCCTCCCAGCTGTAAAACCGCAGGAAGATCAAACACAATTTTGTGCACATCAAATAAGTGACAAACAGCTTGAGTTAGGTCGTCTGCATACATAGAATTCAAAATTGATTCTTTGAGCAAGGGTCAATAGCCGGGTTATCAATAACCATGCGGCTCAATGCATAGGTAGATGATGACGAACACCACACCCCACCAAAAATATTTACACGCGTGCGTATATGGACTAGCTCCCCATTATGATACCAAAGAAAACGAAGGGCGTTATGATCATACTCCGGAATGAAAATTTGGTTCTACATTTCCTTCACATCAACCAAAACTCCATATTGATGTAAACGAAACCTAAGTAAAACAAACAATAGTCTTTTTACCAAGTCAGGGCCCTATGAACAGCGCTCGTTGAATGAGCGCCCCTGATACTTCGCCGAACAGTCGAAAACCACGCGCAATTTGTCTGGCTTGTTAGGATTAACTACCCCATGATGAGGCAAGTAGAAAACCCTATCGTCGTGTAAAGCATGACTAGGAATAATTTCAGCATAACGCGAATCAATGAGCTTTCTAATTTCCTGATCGTACCTGGTCATTAGGTCAACTTTTGTCAGGCGTTATATGAGGTTATCTAGACGGCACATTGCTACAGAAAAATTGTGGCTCATTAGGATCTTTCCTTGGGGTGGGCAACATGTAGTGTCCATCAACTAAGTGACAAGTATTATCCCATAACTTTAGGACCCGTTTGTCATCCACTGACATGGCAATTTCAGAAAAAGCCCCGTTTTCAATTTCCCATAACTTATTTATGTCAGAGACCGGAACATTTTGAGAGTCGTTTACTGAAACACCAGTATCAAGTACGACTACAGGCTCGACAGAGTTAACGTCTGAAACCACTTCCCGGTAGGACAAGGTATCGTTGCACACCTCCATGGGCGGAACGGCGCTGCTACACATGGACACTTGACTGACTGTACTGTCACTGTTATCCTTCACAAATTTGTGGATTATAAGAAAATTACCCTGGTTAAGCGTATCAACAGCACAGGCAGATACAAAATTACAGACTGCAACATGGCTAACCATAGTTCGAGGCGTGAAAGGCCTGCCTTGTACCACCCACCTAAGCTTGTATCTTATACCAGTGAGTGAATTATTGTCTTCACGTTGCCTGACCTCTAATGGTATCAAACATGCTGTATTGTCATGGCCAACAAGAATATCTATACCTTTCCTGTATAAATCTGACGGCATCCCCAGCCCTCGTAGATGAGGGAAATCATCAGGGTTAACCGATGCGGTGGCTGTAGGTATGCTATCTACAACCTTTACACCTTTCATGTTAACACTTTCATGGCCAGAAGCAAAACTCAAGGTAAACTATACCTGCTTCGAAACAGATGGCGTTACACCATGAACAGTTTTTAGCAAGTAATGCACATCTGAACCTTGCAAATGCAAACGATCAGCCAAACTTTTAGTGATAAAAGTTGATGAACTGAGGTTATCAAGGCCTGCTGTTACCCAAAGCTTATCATTGATTTTAACTTGAACAATCGGCATTAGGCAATCGTTTGCATCAGTAGCACAAGCTGAAGTCAAATTATCAACGTGAATGAAAGATGTATGCTTCGTGCCACAAACAAAACATCTATTCTTGCTTTGACAGTCAAACGTTCTGTGATTACCGCGCAAGCAGTTATGGCACAGATCACTAGTGTTTACAAACTCAATACGATAATGGACTGACATCTTCCGAAAATCATTGCATTTAGCCGCAAAATGTGACCCTTTACACATTGTACCTGCAGGATATTGGCGAGGTTTACTGGCATTTGAACCCAAAAAGCTAGACTACTTTACAGTAGCAGCATTGACAGCGCTAGCCGGAATATGCTGGTCAGATTCACTATCAAAGTGGCTATGGGCTGAATGAAAATCACGATCAAACCCACTCTCTGTCTGGTCATTACATAATTCCGAAGAGGTATTAACCTGCACGTCATAAGACGTATTTTGTTTACTTTTATGCAGCCTGGCCAAACGTGCGCTCTCACCCACAATTGGGTCTGATAATTCATCACTGATTGACTCCACAAAGCTCTCAAGATCTTTGAACTTAAGATAAATGCCATTTTCTCTTTTGCTTTTAAGTTCAGCCTTGTTCCAGCGGTTTTGTGCGTAATAAGATAATCGCAATACCATGTCAAACAATATAACTTGACTGTCAATTTGAGCCAAGCAACCAACGCTATCCAATATTTGGAAAGCTCCCCTTAACTCGTTAGTTAGTTGACCGAGATCTTTACATGATTTGGCTGGCTTAGGGGAACGCAAAGACTTAATTACATATTGCGTGATTCTGTGAGGAGACCCGTACAGCTTTTCAAGTGTAGAAAGGGCGGTTTTGTACCCATCGCTACCCCCAAGAAACGAACAACTTCTAACTGATTCTCGCGCCTCTCCTGTGAGAAATTGGAGTAAACGCAACGGCCTAATATCTGGATCAGCACTACAAGACTCGACGCAAGCTTTGAAAGATTTAATGAAGGTAGTATATTTCAGAGGTTCCCCCGAAAAGCCTTCTAATTCTAATTTTGGCAGAGACAACAGACCCACCACTGTACTATCGGACGAGGGAGCTTTGGCTTCAACCGACTTTGAATCTTGAGCTTTTGCCAGAATTTTAAAATCATTTAATTCTACGTGATCATAATAAATATCATGATCTAATGCGTTCTGCTCATCTAACCTTACAACTTTTTCATGGTCTTAAGAAAATTCTGCAAAAGCAATCTTGAATTTAGAAATAAGATCCGGAATTTCGGACAGTTGTTCGCACTCAATCACAACTGTAGAAATTTTATTTCTTAACTTAGTCACTTTGGTCTTGCTGACTTGACAGGCAGACTTTGCATCCTTGAGACTCATGGTTACAATGGCAGCAAGCAAAACCCAAAGAAACAGCTTAGGCATAAACATGTAGAACATATTACCCATAAACCAATTGGCAATGATATAAATGTCCAAAACAAAAAAATAACAAACAAAAAAAAAAAAAAAAAAAAAAAAAAAAAAAAAAGCAAAAACAAAAAACTAATGTAAACTTACGGCTGAATACAGTCCTATCGACGCTGCTTCCAAAGAGTCCCGTGTGTTATATGAACTGTTCCTTGTCTAATCTGGTGACTTGCGAGGATCGGTGAAAAGAGGCGTTGATACACTACACAAAATTACCCTAACACTTGGATAGACGCTGCAAACACGCCTGTATGGAAACTGAAGGTGACAGACTTAATCTGTAGCACAAAGCTATGAATAGCCAATGGACGTCTATACCAAAAAGTGCACTGGGCGCAGAATGACTAAGGTCACGATGAACTTGCGACGTATCACGCACACACATTGCGTTGAAACTTCCTGCGCACCGTCGCTTGTACTATAATACCTTTACTGCTCACTATCATTGTTTTCACTGTAATATTTTGTGATCGCTGCCGGCCAGTTGCCCTGGCCCAAAGGATGACAACAAACAGATTGAGTCGACGAGTTTTATTTTCCTGCCATACCACTTGGGCGAGATACCCTGTACATCAGTGGTTCCCAATTCAGAGCGCACCCCGTTACGCCTCACCGGAAAGGGATAACAATTAGGGATTTACCATACATTCTTGCACCAACAGGTGAATTCCCTCACCAGCAGTTCCTGCACCAGCAGATTGCAGTGAAAACACTCGGGCCACAATTATCAGACCCCGGACAACAGGCAGTCCACAAAGATAACCCGCGTTAGGCCTAAACCATATTAGAGTGCATATTTACATGTGCAATCCCGAAGGAAAAACCTTACAACTTTACATGACACACAAGACCAATGTGGCGGGACCGAAACCACGGAACCCCAGGTAGAAATCGATCAGTCGCACCAGTCAAGACATAAATGGCAGCAATGCAAAATATGTAAGGCTCGCGCTCTTTTTAAATGTTAACACACAAAGAATGCAGAGGAAGGTGAAACAGGTACAGAACATGTGACTCAGAAACTTGTGTAACATAGTCTGGAACCCATTCGAAAACCCGAAAGTCTGTCAATCATTAAATAATAATTTACCAATACACTGCATGTATACTTAATGCCGTTTGAATAAATTAAACAACGAACAAAAATGCCGATCGCGAAGAACTCATGATTCGCCAAGATAGCCGTATATCCAAATGTTACGTACTCTCACTACCAGAGGAAATGACAGGGATTACAAACAAAAAAAACACCGACTCAAGAAATTATTACTTGCATAAATTAATCAATTTCAAATGCAGGGACTCTGAATTTGACACTAATCAGATAAATGTGTCACCAAAGAGTATTTTAGATAAACACTAATACTTTTTGTCAACATTCAACATTCAGATTAAAGTTTAAACAAGATAAAACGGTTTTGGCTAAATCACTATAATTAAATAGAAGGAGCTTCTGGTGTGAACAGGTTGTGGATTTTGCCGATCCCCAGAGTTTTGCTAGAACAGTTGAATAGTGTAAATGATAAATCACCACACAAACAAATTTCATCTTGGAACCCTTTTTTTACTGTTCATAGTACAAACATTTTTCATGGAGATCTGAAACGATGTTAAAAATCACAAGACGAAAACACTTCCGGCATATCATTGTTAATTCCCCTCACATAAATCGTTATATTCCTATTGGGCCTACTTATAGCATCTATTTGTCATGATTGATTGTGTGTGCTAGATTATGCACTCATTTTAACAAGTTCGAATTCCGCAAAACACTTTTATTGCTATTATTTCTTTTAGTCTGTGCATAAAAATGAGTGCTTATTACGCAAACATAAGGAAGATTTGAGAAGTTATGTAAATGAGGTTGTGAGCAAGTATAAACTGTGATCAGCAATTTAGTAAGGTATGTATATGGGGCAGAATACTTCTCAAAATTGGGAGTTGCATGCATCAAATCATTTTTAGTTAGTACCTGTGTCAGTCAAGAAAGAGAGAGGTTTTCATCCATATTATATTTATGTCTTGTGTATGTCAGTCTTGATCTAACTGGATCTGGACATGGCCTGTTTGATGGCTGTCGATTTTGATGTGGGTTGAATCTTGATAGCACAGAACTTGGTACAGTCTCTTCGGCATCATCGCAAACTGTTTTTCAACCCAGTTATTTAATTGTCTGTTGTCAGATGCATGGCTTGATGCATGTTCAAAATATAGATATCGATCTTGCTAAGGAAAAGTCACTGTATATATATATAGATAGATAGATAGATAGATATCTGGTGCTGTAGTCCAAAATTACAACTTGAAACTAAGTTGATTGCGGTCAGACTATTGCATAATCTCAAGAATGAAAAAAAAAAATGTCCTGAAAAACAAGACACTGAAATTATTTACAACTAAATTACAGTTTAATGCCACAACATGGAAGTCTGCGTTTTAAACATCTGCATTTTGCTTCAAACACAACGTCGGCTCCCTCTGTGGGGTGACAGCCAAGTTGACACCTTCAATGAAACGGTATTGAAGGTGGACTTCCTCAGACGTCAATTCCTTGTGCATGTAACTTAAGTTGCTTCATTTCTACAAACTTGGCAAGACCGTGGAGAGGGGGAATTGAACACCGCAGGCTATACTCTCTCTCTCTCTCTCTCTCTCTCTCTCTCTCTCTCTCTCTCTCTCTCTCTCTCTCTCTCTCTCTCTCTCTCTCTCCCTCCCTCCCTCCCTCCCTCCCTCCCTCCATCCATCCATCCATCTATATCTATCCATCAATCTATCTATCTATCTATCTATCTATCTATCTATCTATCTATCTATCTATCTATCTATCTATCTATCTATCTATCTATCTATCTATCTATTTATTTATCTATCTCTCTATCTATCTATCTATCTATCTATCTATCTATCTATCTATGTGTCTGCGTATTCTATTCCATATTTGTGTGAAATTTTATTCGATAACTGTTTAATGTAAAATACATAAAAGTATTGTTTTTATTGATACAGATTAGTGCCGGTTAACGTTGAATTATTGAAGATACATCCAGCACCTTGACATCATGAATTTTGGCTTAGTCATCAGAAAAATTCATATGATGCTTCTGCTCACCCTGGAGATAGCATGCAATTGCAACAGCTGGACACATAAAGGTACCACTGGACGCCACAATGCAATGTTTATAGTAGCGCAAATTATGCATGCATTTCCTGTCATTAAGGGAGCATGGTCTTAATCCTTAAATGTATCATGGTCTGTATAATTCAAACTTTACCACTGTGGCTTCTGCAGCTTGATATTGTTTCATAACATTTTGATAGCTATTTACCTTGAACGATTTCATCCCTTTATTTCGCATGTGTGGCATAAGTTCACAGTAACTCGAAATGCTAAAGGACGTTACGCAGACGTCCTGTGCAGCGTTTTCACCGTAATACTGATAACACACACAAGAACGTGATAGTGTAAATGCAAATGTGCTGCTTTTCCATTGTCTCATTGTTACAAAAGCAGTGATAACAATGATGATGAGTAAAATTTGATACAAAGTAATAACAATAACAATGATAATAATAATAATAATAATAATAATAATAATAATAACAATAATGACGATGATGATGATGATGATGATGATGATGATGATGATGATGATGATGATGATGATGATAACGTATAAACGAGTCTCGTAATATTATTGATTACAGAGGTGTCAGTCGGCAGTGATTTGGAACATAGTTTGATGGATGGATGGCGTGGCTTTATATTCTTACCAATGGCTTCCACTTCATCCAAGGTGGATGGCGTGGTTACCAAATGGCATATACATTACAATCGTGCAACAGACCTTTACCTACAGATTTGGCGACCCGCTTCAATTACCACCACCAAAAACTTCACGCTGCTGTACCAGCAACGATATCATTCAAGCGCCATCGGGGAAAAATGGATTAATTTGATATCACACTTTGTAATGCTTAAAGGTGACGTCTTAGGAATATATTTTCCGACAGAGAATCCTATATCTTATGACATAGGCACCTGTGGACAAGAAGACTTGGATTTACACTATTTCAGACCAGACTCGGCGGCGGATGTCGTTGTAGGCATGGAGCAACACTTTGGACCTTTATCTCCCACAGAATGTAGGAATTACTCTGTGGCCGTAATCGTTCAAATGATTGGTAAATATATAGAAAAAAACATGCATAATAATGTCCAATCTTAACGTGACATGTTAGCTTGAAAGGTTTCTCAGATTCAAGGGAGAGTGTTGGGACATTGAAGTACTGATTATAATTATAGCCAAGGCGCAGAGCCAGCATTATAGATGTAAGATTTGATATATTGAAATTTGCCGAAGTCTTAAAACTACTATATACTGTAATTGGCTATTTTCGAGAGATTTGTGTCATTTATCACGTCGCGATAACTCCATAATTGTTTCCGATGACAATAAGATATAAATGCATTTATGAGTTCCAATGATACCAACCCACACTTATTTCAAAAATGAGAAAAAGTGGTGGCTATTGCATCACATTTAAAGCATTGTTCCGAAATACCTTTTTAAGCTTACATAGCAAATTGTGCTCCATTGAAATTCAATAATTACGAAGGAAACCTGAAACCTGGGGAGATACTTGAAGATTTCTTTTGGATAATACTTTGGTCCAATTTGGACCGTTGGTTTTTCAACAGTTAAAAGACATACTAAAGGGTAGCAACTGCCCCCAATTACTTGCTGATATATTTATATATAACGTGGGTTGAATTAAAGTGCATTGACAAACTAATGAAAAGGTATTTTAGTGTGACGACAAATTAATCAAACAATACAAGGTATATTGTCATTACCTATGGAAATGCACACAATTTCCGTGAAATTGCTTAACAAATTTACCCAAAAGATGTCCATTTTCAGATGATAATTGAGATAGTTTCACAGGTGTGTTTACGGACTTGCATACTCCAGTCACTAATGACAGTTTTATATTCAGAAAGATCACAAAATTGATGCATTAAACCTTAAAGTTGTCACATATCCTGTCCCTGACAGTAATATTTGGGAAACCATTGGATTTTATACATCTTTCTCACAGATCGTACGGTTTGGTCATATTCGTCCTAAATTTCAGGACTTTGCAACCAGAACCAAATTTGCTTACAATTAACTTTAATCAAAGGGATTTAAAACGTACGTTTTATCAAATATTTGTTGACATTTTTGTTTGGAGACTTTCATAGTGAGGACTAGGTGTCATCATGGGATTGTTTTACATTTCTTGTGCAGGATGTCTGCCGCTACTGTATTTGTTAGGCTTTCTGTAGGTTTGTATGGGTGGTCCAGATGTAACTGTTTATTCTATAATCACTGTGACAGAGTTTAATGCCTGACATTGTGTATGCGTCAGTCATAAACTGGCAGGTGGTTAAAGGTGCGCTATCCAGCTAGAAATGGCACAAACTACTGCAGGAGCAATTGAAATTATTTTTATATGAAATTTGACCATACAAATGTAGTAATTATGTTTGGTTTGATAAGTATTCTTTATTAGCATTGAAGCTCTGCATTTGTCAGCAAAGGTTTACTTATTCAGTTAATTCATCCTCTGACACATTGATATTTATTCTTGATTACATGCGTTGTCTTTGTTGAGTATTAAGCTTAGATAAGGAGCCGCTACTCAGAGAGGCATGTGCGGGTACAAGCTCCGAAGCAAGTTCTGAGTAGTTACCCGCTGAAGACCCTTTGATATATTTGGGCTAATGCAGCCTAAGTCCAAAGTGTACGGAGGAACGTCAGCAATATGTACAATAGTACCGGGTACTTTCATATTTATATAAGTAAGATACTTACACATTAGCTTGTAAAGATTCTAGAGTTTGGACCACAGAATATAATAATGACGACTAGAAAGTGGTTCTGGAGACAAACACTCAAGTAAAAACACATGCGTATTATTTTTAATTTAATGAGCATTATTTTCGTAACATAACAACTACAACTTTACAGATAAAAGAATGGATTGGAAAACCCCGTTCTTCAGCAAACAGAATGAAGTATTGCTTCACGACGACAACAAGTCTACTTGCATTGACACCAAAGCAGAAACCTCATTGCAACTGATCATACAAGTGCCACGCCGTGTACGTTTGGACATACCCACGATTTTGAACATCAGTGGTTCAGATATACCTTGTGGTCAGCTCACGTGGAGCAGAACATATCAAAGCATGGTGGTCTATACTGAATATAAAGAAACCCCAAAGTTATCCATGCCTTTAAAATGTTACTTGCGAATATGTGATCTTTATGCAAAAGATAAAGTATCCAATAATCAGTGGTGTACATTTAAATGCCCGCATATTTGTTACGCTTGGAGTAAGATATACATATTATTTGATAACAATAAATCCAGCGTATCAAAGCTGACAAAGTTTTGCGAGGTTTCAGTTGAGCATGAGCAGTTAGAAGGTGCCCAAACCGATTGCAAGTGATAGAACCTCAAAAGATTCGTTCGTGTATATACCAACGGTCAAATTAAGATTTCAAGGAATGTTTACTGTCTGTATCGAGTTAGAGAACAAGCTAGGTGAAAGACACTAGAGGAATACAATACTAAATATTCATCATATTCGTGTGGATGGAAACAAATGCATCATGCGCCAGGTGATCAGAAGGCTCAAAATACCCAAACTTGGGGGTACAATACATTATATGTATGATATTTTGTGTTATAACAGGACACTTTCGTGTCTAAAAAGACCAAACAATTTTTGTATGGTGAAAGTAGCCTACAGAAGACCAGAACATTTTCATCGCCAGTAGAAAAACTCCCGTAGTAGCTGATTCAAGGTGCTCACTTTACTTGAATGTTCGACCCAACACAATGCATAAGGAGCGATATGACTAGTGTTAGGAATGTGTGCTACGGTACATGCATGCATAAATGAAGATCACTTAGTAGAACCTACATTAAACATGGCTCTTTCGAAAAGTTTGCATGGAAGGACAACCACGCAAATTTGAGATGAACATTTTCAAATACTCTCTGTGGTCTGAAGCGTGACTAGTTAACCAATTATTTGTATAAAGACTGAACATTATAATGTATAATACAATATCTCAACTTTGCATTTTTTAGAGGCGCTATATGTGTGTAACTTATGGACAGTTCATGTACCGCGGTTGGTTTGGAGGAGCCGGTTTGAAAATCACAGCAGGAGAATACCGCTAGCTTGTGTAAATGAAAACAGAGTGACCATTCCAGAGGAAGCCCCTGTACGATGATGGCGGTACAATGGTTTTTAGTTTCCATGCAGGTATTGCGCATTCAATTCGAGTGCGCTTTTTTTTCAAACTCTTCAGTTAATTTCCAGGTATAAATTGTTAGACACTCTTAATAAAACATTGTGCTTAGCCCCCTCACAATACAAGTAATATATGGTGCTGCTGGATTTAAAACTGGTATGATGGATGGCTTATGTTGGTCTGTTTGGTCCAGCTGACTTTGTACATTGAGACATGAAAGCGGCATTTTCTGTTCTTGGCTACAACAATCTATTGCCAGTTCCAGAATGCTGTGTGCATAGTCTTCAAGAGAACAATGTAGATAAAGGCGTGCGTGGCACAAAAAATGTATTCACATTTTTCTGCATAATATATGATCCCATACATGATATCACATATAGATTGTTATGATGTCGAGGCAAATGATTCAAACAGTCATTCAAATTATGGCAATGTGTTATATATACTTTACATTTGAAGGGCAGAGAGATGATGATCGTGGTGTACTCACACAACTGTAAGATGAAGTTTATTATCAAATAAAAGTGAATATAAAACGGATTCCAAAGGTTGCCTCTGTCTTGATTTTTACAACAAAGCAAGCTGTCACGTCAAATGCAAATACTGCCTGTTGTTTGTTATTACTATATGAACATATATATATATATATATATATATATATATATATATATATATATATATATATATATATATATATATATATATATATATATATATACATATACACTTTTTGCGCATTATTTTTATCTCCGCTTAATGCACACCTGACAGAAAAGATAAAAGAAATGAATGTGACATTTCGCTTACATATTTTGCACTGTGAATATATATTAAACATTACCTTTTTATAAACGACGTATGCACACGCTGGTTTTGTGCGACCTTGTATCCGTATAGTAGTCTCATGGAAAACTTTTAAGGCATTCGCACGTAGGCAGTTACATGGCTAATGTATTTACTTCAATTTCATTAATGAGTTAGTCAAGTGTATCAAATGCCTCTCATAATCTCAAACGCCGTAAATTGGAATAGATATAAACTTGTATCGCACATATGATATAAATGCTTACTGTTTTATTGCACATGAGGGGTGGAATTATTGGTATGCTGCAACACAATGTTGCATAACGTCTGTGTTCTATTACATAAGCAGGTTATCATTCAAATGCTTCTGTGATTTACTTAAATTGAACAAATGAATTTACAATGTGTATCAATAACATCCATAAATGTCAAATGTTGGAATTGAAACAGGTAAGTGATCACGTAAGCTTCCACCATTTACTGTCCAGTTGTAAAGAGGAGGCTGTGGAAGTTGTCCAGTAATTCCATTTGTGCTATATATGTAATCATCTTCGTGTAAACATGCTATAACACTTATTAAATATCTCCAGTATATCACCCAAAGGATGCGCATATGGCTCATGCTATCAAATATTTACTGTCGCTACAAACAAAATGGTATATGGATCGATCACTCATTGTTAATAACTCATTATGTACATGGCTATCATTTCAAATGTGTCCTTTTCATGCAAACATTACAGGATAGATAAAACAAATGAATGCAACATTTAGCTTACATGTTGTATAATAAGAACACAGATGTAAAATATCACCTTTATATTAATTCTGCCCATTTTCGTTCGTAATATATGTCATGCTTTGCTATAATTACGCTTATACTACTTTGAATTTTCACAACAATTTATGTACACAACCTGCCTATGTTCATGGCGGAAGACAATATGTACACTATCTATACACATTATAATTGGCATATATAGACAATTTGTCATGTATTCATCAATGTATATATATGTATATATATATATATATATATATATATATATATATAGGCAGGTTGTGTACATAAATATGTATATATACGTATGTATGTATATATATAGGTACACGTTGGGAAAATATGTGTGCAATTCATTAATGTTTGCATTCATCGACCGGTACACATGGTATATAAATCTTATAGGGTAGACATATCGGAATCTCTTTCAAATATATTTTTTTCACCAAGGCGCATATATATATATATATATATATATATATATACAAAATGGTGACTCTCAACTTTACAAACATCATTTTGTGCAGTACACAGTCAAGCTTTGTATATGTCGCCTTAGAAAACTGTGTCATGTTATTATTGTCATCTGTGTAAGTGGTGTTGCTGAAGTCCCCTTCTCACTTGCAATGGTAGACTCCCAAGTTGCCAAACTTCTTTTATTTACAAAAATTGGAAAGTGATCACGTTTTAATATGAGTCCCTTGTGTCCTCTTCAGTCAGTCTTTGCACAAATTGCCTAAAAAATTCTGCTATTTCAACTCTGTAAGGAGTCTCGCGGAATTTTCCCTGTACTTGTAGTAGTAGAATTCCACGAAGATACTGCAGCTCCAGATCAGGGCTAGTATACTAACATCCCTCTGGGCCCACTTCTCTGCCCTATAAAAAACTCCAAAGGAATCAACACTAAGAAATAAGGATACATCCAAACTGAATTATAATCAGGACAAGACATTCTTTCCACTGTCTGCCTGCCTGGGGACAAGTGTTCTTATCTGTAACAATTGTTTTCAATTTTTACTTCAGTTGCATCAATTTGCACTTGTCCCAAGCAATAGGGCATGCAAACTTGTGAGCCCTAACAGCTATTGTTTAAATTGTATTAGTTGAAAAAAGTCCTTAAAACTGATTTCAATTCCTGAATAAAACCCAAAGAGAGCAACTCGCCCCATCACAGTATTCAAATTATTATTTTGAGACCTACACCTGCACAGGCTTAGCTTCAACTGTCTTGCCATTGAACAGTACCACATGAATCTAATCTTCCTCTGGGCCAAATTCTTTCTCTGTTGTACCAGGGCCACTCCAAGTTTTAGGCTGGTGACAAAATCTTCTCCACCATATCTAAAACATAAAAAAGTATAAAATCAACATATAAATCAGATAAACTAAGCAAAATTATTGCAATTTCAAGAAAATTAGATATAACATTTGAAAGAATACTTAAACTCAACTTTATTATATTTTAGCTTATCATAATTCTTTTGTATTTCCAATATAACATGGGGTGCAAATGATGTTTTAGATTTAGACAAACTTGTGAAAATACAATGGAAATGTAGGACATAATTACAAATGGTGATTTTAATGCTCATACTGTACTGATCCCATGTTCAAACATTTGAATATACTTAACTTGAACACATATTCAACAGCTTTATTTATGTTCAAAACCCTAAACAACCTGACTACTATAATTGTTCAAAGACTATTTACATCCACCTCTACCATTCCCGGCTACTCATCTCGTCAATCCACATTTTTTTTATAACCAGAGCCCAAACAAATCTTGGTAAATTCGCCATTAACCATGAGACTTCATGTTTCGAACAAAATATCTGGAAATATTAAACAATCAGCATCCATTCAAGATTCCTTGAAGATGATAATGATAATAACAATACTAAAAAATAAAAAATAATTAATTTACTGTTAAGTAAATAAATAAATAAATAAATAAATAAATAAATAAGTAAATAAATAAATAAATAAATGAATAAATAAATGAATAAATAAATAAAATAATATTTCATTGCAGGTGTATAATACATACGTTTTTTTTTTTTTTTTTTGGTCAATATGTGATACACCTCCCTTGGATTCATGTATTCTCTGCTGAGCTTGTGGATTTACTGAGTATAATTTAACACTACACGTGTGATCATTCAGTGTTAAATGGCTTTTCCTACATTATTCCTGTTATATTTACAGCAAAGCCTGTCTATTTCGGACACCTGTGGCTCTGCCAAAAGTGTCCGCAATAGATACGTGTCCACAATAGGCAGGGGCTGAACTTTGGGGGATCTCAGAGTACATTTCTATCAAAGGAGGTAAACTTGTATAGACTGTCATAAAATACGCACATGTGTACCCATCTTATTCCATTTAATCATTATAATGAAAAAAACAGAAAACTCGAAGTTAGGTAACTTGACAACATTGTAACAACGCAAATTTTAACAAATAAAAATGGCTGAAATATATTGAACCAGTACATGTTCATGTATGAATATAATGTTACGTTCACGTTTGTTATGTGAAGCCTTTTCGCACAAGTGATCATACAGTATTTGTTCTCAGTTTTTTGTACATATGCCCCTGACACTTTACTCAAACTCACCTTAAATTGGGATTTTACAGTTTTAATCTTCTAAGGGAAAAAAAATGGATATGTATGGGCTTACCAGCTAAAGAGAGTTTGCGTAATTTCATTTACTAACAGAAAAGAAACAAACAACAAACATACCAAAGGGATATCCTATCCTTTGAGTACAGTATAACTGTAATTGCCACTGTTACAAATTGTGAATAACTTCACATGAGTCTCAGTGGGTCCTTTGTTTTGGGCATAATGATTGATCTATGGAGCTTAATTGTTTGATAGACAGAAAGTGTGAGCAACCTCACTCAACAGGAGTATCAGTGCTCAGAGACACCTGGCATGTTCGTTGAGGCATTGCAGCCTAACTGCTTGGCTGAGTGAGCTTAGTATGTGTTACAGGCCACCAAACAAAGGATTAATTAGTCTATGATTCCAGCGTAACATGCACTGTATTGTTCAGGCATTACAGCTTGGAATATAACAAGTTGCAAAAAATGCATTCATATATTGTGTCGGCAATAGACAGGTTGTTTTTGCATTTGGTACCCCAAAAAGTATCCGCAATACACAATAGACAGGTGTCCACTGTAGACAGGTATCACCAATATGAGAATGATTTTAAAATATTCAGTTCTGGTCAAAACTGTCCGCATTAAGCAGGTGTCCACAGTAGACAGGTGTCCACAAGGACAGGTTTTACTGTATCTCATGTGCATTTGCTGCCTTGCATGTATGTGTACATTTTTAATTCATTTATTTTTTGAGAGAGACTATAAGCCCAAACTTCGTGTTTGTATTCTGAAAAATAAAATTCAATGTGCGTGTATTTGTTATACACACCCACAATATGGTTATAGTATAGTTCGCATAATGGACTGAGGAATCCTGTGATATTCCTAAAAACACACCATACATTGCTTCAAGAGTTACATATATATATTTAGTTTTGTTTTTCAAGAGGTAAATCATGTTGACTAAAGTTCATCGCCCACACGACCCATATGACATTGACAAGCACATTATTTTACAATGTATCTGAAACTTTTCTCTGGACGTGAAGCTTTCCATATCAAAAAACATTAACCAATTTAGAGTTTCGTAAGAGGCATCTATTTGACAAACTCTTTTGGTTATCGGAACCATTGTGTTTACAGTTTGTAATGACTAGTCTGGAAGTCTATTCTGACCACACATTCTACGGCAAAAAAGGTCTTGGTTTACTTGCAACGTGTTCGTATTAAGTGCGTCGATGATATATAAGAGAAAAATTCGCACTTACATTTGATTTTTAACAGATAAGCCATCCGAGGCGTTATGAAAGAAGCATCAAGCAGTGTATACGGGGATGTAATGGACAAGGTTGCACTTTGAGATCCTGGTACAAATTATTGACAGCTATATTTTTCTCAATAGCGGAAAGTACTTCTCGAATTTCACGTTAATAATATACAGTATATATTGAAATTCGTACATTATACGTTGGTAATAGAAATATCAGTGACTTTAACATACCCTTCCACTTTTTTCTTTTTTTTGGGGGGGGGGGGGTAAGCAAATACAATGTATACCACACACATCATGGGAAATTCAATATCACAGTGAATTATTGAACCACATGTCATTCTCTTGTACATAACAGGGCTTTTTTTTTTTCAAAAACAGACTATTTGGAATTTTTTGTTGCGCAATGCCTCACAGATGTGGCGTTCATTGAATCCAATCATGGTTACATTCAACATATAACTGGATCAGAAATTTCAACAAATTGCGTTACACGTAGATACGGTACGTATACATATGGGTACGAAGATAACAACATACATGTGCTGTACTGTCTAAAACCTACAGGTCACCGTAATTCAAAACGCCCGCACACAAGCGTCAACGCGTTCCTGTACTCCAAATATCTGATGGAGAAGATATATATCCTGTTGATGCCATACTCTGTCCACTCAGTCCCCACTTAAAGCGATTGATGGCACACTAATCGTACGTGCAGACACACACTACATGAATCTTAAATACTCAGCAATACTGTCCGATAGATTGTTCCGTGTGTCTTCACAATATACTATCGCCCATCCCCTTGTTTATCCTAACAGTTATACCTGAATGATATCTATTGCAATGTTTTGTTGAAAGAATAGACATTAATTCAACTATTTTATTTACATTGGTCAATGCAATTTCCAGCAAATATAGGGATGCACTAGGATCGCACCAGTTTATGTTTATTTACGTTGAACAGTTTTCATGTACCTTTTATTTATTTATTTATTTATTTATTTATTTATTTATTTATTTATTTATTTATTTATTATTATTATTATTATTATTATCATTATTATTATTATTATTATTATTATTATTATTATTATTATTATTATTATTAGTATTATCATTATTATTAGTATTATCATTATTATTATTATTATCATTATTATTATTATTATCATCATTATTATTATTATTATTATCATTATTATTATTATTATTATTATTATTATTATTATTATTATTATTATTATTATTATTATTATTATTATTATTATTATTATTATTGATTAACGATGGCAGAAGGTCAGTTACCTGTACTTCTGTCATTAAAAATCCAGGGCATGATGATTTCATTAGGAGTTGCATTGTCTTGTATGGCTTACATCAGAAATGGGCTTCAGCGCGTCTGACCTCAACATAAAAAAAAAAAATTTCGCAAAATTCAGCTCACGTTGCTGACAGAAAACAAACAAGTAAGACGTTTTGTGCCATATTTATGTGATTGGCGCAAACAGACATGGTACATTGGTCCAATGCAGCTTGCCACCAACAACGTCGAGGTAAAATTCACCCAACGCCCGAAATTAAGACAAAAGAGCAACAATAAGTTCCACTGCATGTTTCTGACAATTTGGTGTTTTGGGGTCGCTCATCGGGGGCGACGGATCTAGAACACATGATACATAAATATTAATTGACATGTAAAAAGGTCAGTACATATGCTTCTCAGTATATATAAACTAATTATCTTATAGTTTAAACAGATATTGTCTATTATTGGCATAGCTGCCTTCAACAGTTGAGCTTATACTGTGCACCCTGAGATCACATTATCCACAAATCTCAAAACGGCTGGCTGACAATTGCCCAAATGTGTTATATACAAACTAATTATCTTGTTTTTTAAACAGATATTGTTTATTATTGGCATAGCTGACTTCAACTGTTGAGCTTATACTGTGCACCGTGAGATCACAATATCCACATAATCTCAAAACGGTTGGCTGAGTATTGCCCAAAGGTGTTGGGAGTATACTTCTGGTGAGTTTATGTCGCGTTTGTTTCACTGTGTACACTTCAGTTCATTTTGAATTTGCTGTACTTTCTTTCTGCTTTCTTTTTGGAAACTGCTTGGGCCATTGTTCACATATTGCATTGGAAAACTAACTATTGCGGAAAATTTTATTCCAAATGTTCATCGGTTGATAGGGCAGCTTTTTATATTCTTTTTTTTTTTTTTTTTTTTTTGTAATTTTGTACCAAAAGTACTGGACTGATTTTTTTTTTCAATCTTGTTTTGAATGTTTCTCACCATGGTCTATGCTGCGTGCGTTACAAGCCACAACTGCTCTTAATACCATTTTCTTAATACACTTTTGCACTAACGCCATTGTTAATAGGCACTACCGTAGCTTTCTTTAAAACCTTGAATTAAAGTGTGTGTGTCAGCACACACTTTTCTGTTTTTTTAAGGAATTCTTTCTTTCTTTCTTTCTTTCTTTCTTTCTTTATTTCTTCCTTCCTTCTTTCTTTCTTTCTTTAAAGGCAAATTTGTCCGACATTTCATTTGAAAAGTATAACATGTAGAAACTCCAAACTTGGCACAATTATACTTCTATAGATAAAGTCTGGCCTTTTTATAATGAGAGGTCATGCTCTTTAAAATTATGCAAATTAGGGCTAATTAAAGTTTTAAATCTTCAATATGTTATATACTATACAGTGCATTCCACCTAACTTGAGCTCTGGGGGCCGTCTCATTAGTTGTGACCACTGCTGGTGGGCCAAACAGCCTATCACTGACCTCTTTGCCCTGCAACTCAACCAGGCTGCTATAATCAGTGGTGTTTGTAAACAGGTCCACATGGGTGCTGCTGTAGACATTTATATGGGTTTTATTTTCACTTTTGTAGCATCAAATAATTGGATTTTTTACAAAATAATCCGGCTAAAGGAACACCATTTTACTGTAGAGCTGGCCCTGCTATGTGTCTGCAACCCCACCAAACACACATGACCAGTGACAGTGAATGATTGGTATCAAATGGCCAGCTTTTTCCAAAGTCCTGGCAAGTGTTACCACATCAAAATAAACCCTACCCTTTCCTCCTTACGTTTATGTGTATTTTATTACCCCCAATAGATTTCACTCATAATCCACAGCCTTTATCAACATCGTAAGACCTGTGGGACATTTTTACAGGGGTGTCACATCTCAATTAAACTGCAAACAAGCCATAATCCTGGTATATATTTTACAAGATGTGACATCAAAATGACCCTTTGAAAATGCGGCATCCCGTGACTCATTCAGGACAGAAGTCTTCATTTACTGTCAGTAAAATTTGTATCAAAGGGATATACTGAGTATTCTTATCTTTTAAATTAGGAGGTTCTGATTTAAAATATCTGAAAATCATAATAAAATATAATATCTGCTCATGATTGGTGATATTCTGACCTTTTTTATTTGTTTCGCACATTGTATTAGCAATGCAAATTTGAAAGAATTAGCAAAGAGCATATCCTTTGGGTTCATCACTGAATGAGTTAATTTTGTCATATGAACATTGGCTGCATTGATTGAATGGCTATGTCTGTTTGGTAATTTAATTATAAGTTAATGTTTTCTTTCTGGACACCAGTCAGTTCAGTGGCTCTTAAAGAAAACATTTTGGGCTACATCATTAATATACAATTACACAGTCCAGGAAATGCTCAAGATCTCTGCTCCTGCATTCTATCATTTAAGTGTGTGTGTCAACACACACTTTCTTTCTTTCTTTCTTTCTTTCTTTCTTTCTTTCTTTCTTTCTTTCTTTCTTTCTTTCTTTCTTTCTTTCTTTCTTTCTTTCTTTCTTTCTTTCTTTCTTTCTTTCTGTCTGTGTCTGTGTCTGTCTGTCTGTCTGTCTTTCTCCCACCCTCCATCCCTCCCTTCCTTTTTTCTTTCTTTCTTTCTTTCTTTCTTTCTTTCTTTCTTTCTTTCTTTCTTTCTTTCTTTCTTTCTTCCTTCCTTCTTTCTTTCTTTCTTTACAGGCAAATTTGTCTGACATTTCATTTGAAAAGTATAACATGTAGAAACTCCAAACTTGGCACAATTATACTTCTATAGATAAAGTCTGGCCTTTTTATAATGAGAGGTCATGCTTCTTAAAATTATGCAAATTAGGACTAATTGAAGTTTTAAATCTTCAATATGTTATATACTATACAGAGCATTCCACCTAACTTGAGTTCTGGGGGCCGTTTCATTAGTTGTGACCACTGCTGGTGGGCCAAACAGCCTATCACTGACCTCTTTGCCCTGCAACTCAACCAGGCTGCTATAATCAGTGGTGTTTGTAAACAGGTCCACATGGGTGCTGCTGTAGACATTTATATGGGTTTTATTTTCACTTTTGTAGCGTCAAATAATTGGATTTTTTACAAAATAATCCGGCTAAAGGAACACCATTTTACTGTAGAGCTGGCCCTGCTATGTGTCTGCAACCCCACCAAACACACATGACCAGTGACAGTGAATGATCGGTATCAAATGGCCAGCTTATTCCAAAGTCCTGGCACGTGTAACCAAATCAAAATAAACCCTACCCTTTCCTCCTTACGTTTATGTGTATCTTATTACCCCCAATAGATTTCACTCATAATCCACAGCCTTTATCAACATCGTAAGACCTGTGGGACATTTTTACAGGGGTGTCATATCTCAATTAAACTGCAAACAAGCCATAATCCTGGTATATATTTTACAAGATGTGACATCAAAATGATCCTTTGAAAATGCAGCATCCCTTGACTCATTCAGGACAGAAGTCTTCATTTACCGTCAGTAAAATTTGTATCAAAGGGATATACTGAGTATTCTTACCTTTTAAATTAGGAGGTTCTGATTTAAAATATCTGAAAATCATAATAGAATATAATATCTGCTCATGATTGGTGATATTCTGACCTTTTTTATTTGTTTCGCACATTGTATTAGCAATGCAAATTTGAAAGAATTAGCAAAGAGCATATCCTTTGGGTTCATCACTGAATGAGTTAATTTTGTCATATGAACATTGGCTGCATTGATTGAATGGCTATGTCTGTTTGGTAATTTAGTTATAAGTTAATGTTTTCTTTCTGGACACCAGTCAGTTCAGTGGCTCTTAAAGAAAACATTTTGGGCTACATCATTAATATACAATTACACAGTCCAGGAAATGCTCAAGATCTCTGCTCATGCATTCTATCATTTAAGTGTGAGTGTGTGTCAAGACACACTTTTCTTTCTTCCTTTTTCTTTCTTTCTTTCTTTCTTCCTTTCTTTCTTTCTTTTTTCCTTCTTTCTTTCTTTCTTTCTTTCTTTCCTTCCTCATTTCTTTTTTTCTGAATTTGAAATTTTCAATCTTGAATATCTTCAACAGAAAAAAGAGATGTCATTCCAACTTCTACTAGGGGGTTGTTGACCATTGGCACCTAACACTTTATGAATTAAAAATAAAAGTTGTAGTAATTTAAATTATGTAAAAAAGCACTATTAGAAATTTTAAATCTTGAATAACTTCAAAGCTATAATAGACAGAGATGCCATTCCAACTTCTACTCCTGTTTAATGGAATAGTTGTACATTGCCATACCAATATGCTTTGAAGACACACACACTGATTTGCTAGCAAATCATCCTTCCTAGTTGGATCCTGTTTTATTTTAGCATATGCACAGTAAACTTGTTTTTTTTTTTTTTTTTTTTAATTACACCTATTGTTATTGGCGTTCCGGGCAACATGGCTGTTTTTGGACTAAAAATAAGTGCTCTCAAGCCTTGACTTTATTCGTTCAAGACTGCATAGCGATATGTTTATGCTGTAGACCTACACATATTCAATAAACGGCACCATGCCTTTTTCTTTTCGTGACTTTTTGGGTAATTGCAGTTTTGGATTTTTCCCTACTGCCGTTTGATAGATCGATTATCTTCAAACGTTATATTGATGGAGCATAATCCAATTTTTATAAAGACTGACGTGTAAGTCACGCTATGTTTACTTTATTTGAAGCAAATTTCCAAAGCTGTGTACAAGTTGAAAAGAGAAAATGTTAGAATGGTTGATATGGGGATTCTGGCTATTAAAAATTTTCAGTATATATAGTTTTCTTCGTAACTACATACAGCGTCGTCCTCAAGTTCAGTGGGGTTGTGCCTAAGGACACATTATAGCAAGTTCTTGAAAGTGTAGCATCGTCATCATCATCATCATCATCATCATCATCATCATAATAATCATCATCATCATCATCATCATCATCATCATCATCGTCGTCGTCGTCGTCGTCGTCGACGTCATCATCATCATCTTGATTTCAATTTTCATTTATTTCATTTTATTTATGTATTTTAGCATTTTAAAACGTCTCTGACGCAATTCATCCAAGTGCTTCAAAATAACACGAAAACACCTCGTGGTGTTTTCTTTTCGACATTTTTATCATCAGGTAATGCTATGGTTTTCTTTCGAATTTTATGCGTGTGTCTCTGTGTGTGTGGGTATATTTTAACTTCTCCACGCTCAATACATTAAATATTCTGAATGATTATTCTGTACATAGACATCACAAGGGGTGAGGGAATTTTTATGCATTATGTACATTTTACATCGCTGACCTTTGAGCTTACTACATCTGCTTACTTTTATATATTTATAGCTTTATTATCCTATTCCAAACCATTTGCACTACCGTTATCATAATTTTTTTTTTTTTTTGGTTTTTTTCTTGGTTTTTTGTTTTTTGTTTTGTTTTGTTTTCAATCATTCCCATTAAATTCAAATCCAAAACACAATCACATCCCCAACCCTATCCCTCCCCTCCCAACCCCAGAAAAAAAGAAAAACTCTTTTCCTTCATTATCATTATGCAGAACCTGCCCAGGCTGTAGCAACGGAGATGATAGCATGGAAGTTTGAAGTAATAATAGTTTTAATGATTATCTTATTTATACCCCTTACCTTCTCTCTAGAGCCGGGTGTTGAAACATATTCCCTTCATGTCGTTTGATGGCTTGGTGTCCCGCTCTATCGCTTTAGAATACAAAATATATTAAAAAATACCATGCATGGCCACAATTAAGAAATTTACTCCTGAGGATTAAAAAAAAACAGCTTAGAATCAAAACTTCCGGCTTTAAGTTTCTACAGATGGTTCATCTATCAGTCCTTTTTACACGCAAAGAAGGGGAAGTTCATTAGAAAGAACTCTACATTGGGTTTTCAGGATATTTGGAACACAGTTATTCTACCTCTGCGTTAAAATGTTTGTAAGGTGCCCTTTCTTCGACACTGCTTGAAGACTCTGTTATGAAGACACAACTAGATGACACTAGTATCAGGACACCGCTTGAAGACGCTGTTTTGCGGACACAGCCTGATGACACTGCTGTCACGGTACAATTGTTTGAGCGTCTTTTCAATGCCATTATTGTAAAAATGCTAAAATGGACAAGAGAGCATGGCTTTCATTAATTCCGTGTCATCGGTCTACACTTGCATATAATGTAAATTATGGTCACTGCAAATGACAGAAACGCCACAATACAAAACGAAAATACTGGAAAATGACAGAATACATGGCCCTACCAAAAATTGTGGGCCATCACCTGTACTGGCAAATAACGTCAGTTGCGTTTCAGTTCACGTTGTCAATAAAAAATGCAAAACTACTGTTAGGTTGCTCTTGCTCCTGGAAAACAGCTTTGTCTCTGACACACCCGTCATATAAGATAAGAAACTGTATTTCTGATACAATATCCGGGTTGGGGATAAATGGATAATAGTTTCCATTACGGAAATGGCCCTCTTGCTCTCCAAAAATACATATAGAAAATGAAGAATGGCAATCACATGCAAGAAATCACATTCTTTCTTATAAGGAAGTAGTGTAGGAGATGCTCAGAGTTAACTGCATTCATCCACGTCGCGTGATATTGTGCTGTGTTATTATACACTTCCACCTGTAGTGGCATACCTGGACAAACCCATATAGTTAAATGTATCAATCCAGTGTGAGAAGAGCACCCAAATTGGCAGACAGATACACAAAAAGACATTTTGAAAAGCTGGCTTTCTGTAGACAGGTATTCAGGCATGTGTATAAGCACAGATCATGAAGCAATTAAACTGGCGACATACCAATGCTCGAAAAATATCATATTCATCTTCATATCGGTAACCTTAGGTCAAAATGCTGATTGCCGATAAATATGAACGACTGAGGGACAAACAAGCAAAGACAAGTGCACAGAATGGTACAGCTGTATAATATCATTATTCAAAGCAGTTGAAGAAAGTGTTGATACTTGCAAAGAAATAAAATATATTTACGTGCATCATCTCACCCCATGTTTGACCATGGAAAATGAACTTACGCATCCATAAAAGCAGTGGAAGAAATCCCATACCCCACTGTGCAGGGTGAAATACGTAAAACAACAGACAGGTTGAGCTAACTGGTTTATTCAGATTACATGCCCTGCAGTATTTTATTCTTCCGCATGTGGTTTTTATTCCCTTAGGTATAAATCCAATTTTACGTCGTGTCATCGAAACGCCCATATGTAGTGCCACAATTGTTGTTTGCCGTGGCATCAACTGCAAATTTAAATGATCGGGGGCTAATTACAAGGACTAATTACATTACGCAGATTGTGTTACTGTCCCGTAACTACTGTTTTCTCTTTTGCCTTTCACTCCAGTCCCTGTATTCACGATCAGTAAAAAATGGTTACAAAAAATCTCCATCAGCCGAATTGTGATACTTACCCCTCCCACCCAATGCTAAGGAAGGCTGTTGATCGTCAGTATTAATTCAAAGGGGGGGGGGCGGTTATTTTTATAGATATTATATTCAATACAGCCACCTCTGATAAACATAAGTTTTGTGCGGAGACGTCTTCATGCAAAGTCAAATGTGTTGTACTTACTCCGTTTGAACACTGTCAGCGATATGACGTATATTTCATTGTTTAGATTTTTTATCTCTTGATACGACCGCTTTCATAACATGGTATTTGGTGATATATGTTTCTTTTTTTATTTAAGGAATATTTTACAGTATTCTTGATGCACGACACATTGCGTTTCTCTGTATTTACAGGCGTACCGCTTATCGGTATCGATGGACATCTTGTTGCAAAAGAAATCTCAAATAAAAGACAACAAAACTCCTTGTTACACAAGCAAAGCTTTCTTGAGTAATTATGTTACATTTTATGAAATTTCAGCTTAAAACGGTATCTGGTTACGAGTCCTTAAGACCGATAATTTGTCCGCCTCGTGTCGTTGCAATAATGGTTAGCAAGGGCAGGACCAGAGGGATTACATGAAATGTGCAGAGGGCAGAATGCTGCTGTTTCTATGTTGTGGTACAATACTGATCGCCAGGGATAGCTGGACTTGGTTTCCTCAGAAAATGAGATGAGGGAAGAGTAAAAGGCAACCAATGATGTCGATCCTATATTCTTCAAACTGATTTATATTTTCGACAAGGTAGATGAGAAGACGACAAATAAAAAGGTTTAGTTGGACAAAAGCCTAGGCAGGTAAATTAGTGGACATGCAGGAAGATGCATAAAAACAATAAATTGACTGCAGGTGTACAGAAACAAGTATTCCCTTGAAACAAGTTTTCGTGAAGGTTAAGCTAGAATGTGATGAAATTACTTTACTTGTGTGCACTGTTAAAGACAGTAATTTGCAAAGGTTCCGCATATAATGGTGCTAACCTAGCAACATTGGTTGTGATGCCTATTTGGCTTTTTAATCTGCAACCGTGCTTGACAGTGTGTTCTGCGTTGTTTTCTGTTCCTGCAGTCAGTGTTGGGGATCTTTCTGAATTTTAGTGATTTTCCAGAAGGCTCAGTATGGTGGTCCCCTGCCTCGCCGCTTCGTACGTTCCTGTCTCCTACGAGCGATCAAATGGGCGCGTAGTGAGCGGCAGGGCAACCAAAAAAAAAAAAAAAAGGCTTCAGAAGTCACTGCTGAAGGGTGCCACCCATCCATTGAAAATTATAGTTTTCCATGTACATGTCTGTACAAAGCCTGTTTACCAGGGCACGTGAGTGTGTTACATAGGTCATGTCATTCAGTGAATGTAACACGCGCGCAAAGTGTTATCTACTATATATGCTTTTTATATGAAGGTATGCTAATTCACATATAAACGGCACCGCCCACAGATTGACCCATGGTCATTGTTTTCCGTTGCTGCCGAAAACAATATCTTTTATGCTATAGATCCAAAAGGTTCCAAAACACAGCAAAATTCAATATTTCACTGGTGAACTTTGGGAAGCAGAAGATGTTGACGCGGTGCACACTTTACATACAAAAGGCTTCACCACAATGGAAAACAAGAAAACAAGACCCTTTCTGGCCACGTTTGGGGTGGTAAAACAAGCTAGAGACCTGCTATTGGTATCATGAATACACATGAAAATTTCACTTTCTTTGTAGGCATCATTGGCTTCTAAACCGTTAAACCCCGCGTATATGATCAGTGCTTGGTATAGGTCTTTGGTGTTTGCATATTAAATCTCCAATTCTGGAAATAAATGCCGGCTCAGTAAATATACTGCATAACCGTTTTGATATGGCCCTCGCACATAACTACCTCCATTGAACCATTCTTTATAAGAATGGGGATTTGGTCGAGTGGACATGTGCGTTTCCCATTTCAGCTGGGCAACTGGTACCAAAGGTTGCAGGTTCGAGTCCCACTCACTCCGAACATAATATATATAATATATGTATATGTATATATATATATATATATATATATATATATATATATATATATATATATATATATATATATATATATATATATATATATATATATATATATATATATATATATATATATATATATATATATATATATATATATAATTCGTCATTTCCTTAATGTTACTGGATTTAAGTCCCGAGTCTGGAAATAAATGCCGACTCAGTAAATATACTACATAACCGTGGTGATAATGGCCACTCGCACATAACTACCTCCGTTCAACCATTTTTTTTTTAATGGGGGATTTGGTCGAGTGGATATCTGTGTATCCCATTTCAGCTACCGTTGACCAGTCCCCAAAGGTTGAAGATTTGAGTCCCGCTCGTTCTGAGCATAAAATATATGCAAACTTATCATTAACACCGTGGGTAGCTGCTGCTTACATATTGCATATGTCAAAAGGGAAAGCATGCTCAAAGCATGCTCTCTGAAACCACCATTGTCTGGCAAGGCTGGTGTGTAAACCTTGTGTCTTAACACTGTTTACATGAAATAAGCGTCTCACAAAAAGAACACCAATGTTGATGACGTTCTTTGTCTTCGTTTAAAGCAAGTCGTTTTAGGCATGCTTGAGGAGCTCAACACTATTAACGTCCGCAACAGAACCCCCACCCATAGGGACGACCGGTACAGAACCATACAAAATAAATAAAGGCAGCCACGAACACAATAAATAGATCGACATTACTGTCTTTTTTTTTTCTTCTCTTTTTTTTATGATCGTGGTACAGCCCAAAAAATATCCTTTGAACCCCTCCCCCCCCCCCCTGGGTTGTTCACATAGTTTTGCCAATTAGGTGTTAAGTCTTTCAAAAAATTACAACCGACCACCTTACCAAGAATGTTTCAGTGCAAGCCATGGTCACAAAGGAACAAAAACAGATAATTGA
>OZ026628.1:61432782-61487782 GCA_964020975.1 Hermodice carunculata
ATTTGCCGCTTACCTAGAGAGCAAGTGTAGTTTCCATATTATCGCCCCATATGCCGCTATCTTAAGGGTGTACTAAAGAATTAGAAAGCCGATACATTTCTTTGTTAATCTTGGTGCATTGACAGGTCGATAACATTTTTTCAGAAACTTTTACAGGAAAACCAAAATATTCCAATAAAAGTACAGGATTGAAGCAGTCAATTTTGATCAAATTTCAAAAAAGCTTTCGGCGGAATTTTTTTACGGCTGTTCAAAGATGACACCTGGTGGTCACCAGACAAATTAAAGACAAATTGACAACACAGAACCATATATTTTATGTATCAATACATTTAACCTGATGCAGGGTTCAGTAAAAGAAACGTATGTATCTGACAGCAAAAATACTGTGGGTCTCAATTAGACACACAATATTGGTCTTCCTCTGAAACAACATCTGCTGGAGATCACTGAATGCATGTACCATGCTAACTTTTCAGAGGTACTTACTTCGCGCATTAATTCTTTAGTGCACCCTTAAGAGATATTAAATTCTACAAAATATCATAAAAAAACTATGAATGAGAAGTTACGTACCTAATGAATGTAATGTGATGAAATACATTGGTTTCAGTCTCCAATTTTTTCCTCAGATGGCCTATTATCTGTGGTATATTATAGCCCCCTAAAGTCCAGCTTTTGCCCTGAGCTCCTTTCTGTATCCCTCTTGCTTGATATAATAGTATATATGCATATTTTGTGTTTAATGTACGGCATAAAAAGGACTGGTTAGACCAATTACGAATAAAATTGACAATATTAATTAATAAATATGGTATATTTTAATGAAAAATGGCAGATTTATTGCAAAAAAAAGTCATAATTACACAAAACAGTGGGGAGAAAAAGAGCCGAAGCACCTTAATATGTGTGTATATTATTGAATGAATGCTTTTTGTAGAATTTTAATATAATAATAGATATCTGCATTGACTGCATAACATAATGCATCCAATAAAAAGAGTAATGAACTTTTGCTTGGTATTAACACCAGCCGCGCCTTGGCTTGAACCTGATGTACCTCAAGTCACCCTACGCCTAGCGTCATGCCCCCGTCCACAATAAACAGCCTTAACCTTACCTAACAGACCATATCTGGGTCCTTTGTAGTACTTTTCGGGCATATGACAACTCAAGCGGAGCTTCAAACAGGTTCGATATGTCAGTGACAACGAAATAGATTTATGCTGGGGAGAACCAGATGTAAAAACTCTACTCTCAGACTGTATGCGTGTACATAATTACCTTTAAATGGCTTTAAAAAGCATAAAAAATCATATGTACATGAGGTACATTCCCATTATTTCACTTATTTTCCATCACAAATTGTACATGTGATGATTGGTTCTAGTACGTGGCAATAAAAATCATGTTTGAGATTACACCTGTGTTTTTGACTACAACTTGCTCAAGGGTGCACTAAAGAATTAGAAAGCCGATACATTTCTTTGTTATTCTTGCTGCATTTACAGGCCCATAACATTTTTTCAGTAACTTTACAGGAAAACCAAAATATTCTAATAAAAGTACAGGATTGAAGCAGTCAATTTTGATCAAATTTCAAAAAAGCTTTCGGCGGAATTTTTTTTACGGCTGTTCAAAGATGACACCTGGTGGTCACCAGACAAATTAAAAACAAATTGACAACACAGAACCATATATTTTATGTATCAATACATTTAACCTGATGCAAGGTTCAGTTAAAAAAAACCTTATGTATCTGACAGCAAAAATACTGTGGGTCTCAATTACACACACAATAGTGGCCTTCCTCTGAAACAACATCTGCTGGAGATCACTGAATGCATGTACCATGCTTACTTTTCAGTGGCACTTACTCGGACCCTAGCACTTCGCGCATTAATTCTTTAGTGCACCCTTGACACCCCCCAAAAATTCGAAATCATCAACATACAGATCTCGTTCAAATATCGCACGTAACCACAAGAGCTCACTTGCGCTCGCCATAACATAACTAAGGACTGCATGAACAGCCCATGCCCAGCTGACCTAAGCTTGTCCCACAAAATCTAGGTTGCAACTCAATACGCCTCTGCTGAGGTTTAGCATATGGCATTTGGAAGTGTGTCTTAGACAGACGACTGAGCCTCATAAATCCGTGGCTTGACTAGCAAGTCACTGAACAAGCAATTGCAGCGCCACCTGATGTACAAAATAAGAAGTAGCAGACCCTTGGAGAGCTTTTCTATGATATCAAAGCAATTGGTTCAGCAGTTTCGGAGATTTGCCCCAAAAAGACCACCCCCCCCCCCAAAAAAAAAGAAGAAAAATCAGAGTAAATCCAAAAATCACTGAAGCGTGACCGTTTCAAAATCTTGTTAGAGACCCAGCAAAGTTACATTGGTACCAAGTTTGAAATTAATCTGAACGACAATTTCAGAAAAATTAAAGATGTGAATTAGCATTACAATGCCCACTGACTTGCACAGTAATCGATGGGAAAGCTGCATTTGCCCGAAATTGAAATATTGTTGAAAATCAGGAATCCTCGGCAATGCCACCCAGTGAACAACTTTGTTTGACCACTTTCACAAGGAACATAAATAACCTACAAGTTTCAGCATTATCTCTGGGACGGTTCGGGAGGAGAGGTTGATAATAGCAAAAACAATAAAATCACAAATCGTAAAAAACAGGAAAAAATTGCCGCACCACTTGGCGATCAAACAAAAAGAGTCCCTGAGAGTGTTGCAGTGTGTTTATTTGAAAGCAGTGGGGTGAGCGGGAGTGCTGCTGTGTGTTTTCAAAGCAGTTGGGTGAGCGGTTTTGGAGAAGATTTTTTTTAAAGCTTTACACCCCCCTCCCCCCCCCCCCCCCAAAAAAAAAACTCAATCACGGAAGCGTGACCATTTGAAGAAACTTGGTAGACACCCACCAAGGTACATTTTTACCAGTTTGAAGTTAGTCTGGGTGAGGGTTTCGGAGAAATCAAAAATGTGAATTTAGCATTGGAATGCCCATTGACTTACATAGTAATCAATAGGAAGGGTGCGTTTATCAATAACTACCCGAATTGAAAACAAAATCGTTAAAAATCAGCATTGCAACTTGGCGAGCAACTTTATTTAACCCCTCCATAAAGAACATATCCACCAAGTTTCACCGTTATCTGGAGAAGTCGAAGATAGCAAAACCACACAAAAATTAAAAAAAAAAAAAAAAGGGGGGGGGGGGGATACAGCCCCTCCTTTAAAAATATTTGGAACCAGCAGTCTCCAGGAGTCCTACTCCGAGATATCCAAGCAATTGGGTTAGCAGTTTTGGAGAATTTTTACGAAAGATTGCTCCCGCAAAACACCAAAAATTACTGAAGCGTGCCCATTTGAACAAACTTGGTAGAGACCCATCCAAGGTATATTGCTACCAGTTTGAAGTCAATCTGGATGATGGTTTCGGGGAGAAAATCAAAATTGATGAAAAAAAAAAAAATAAAATAAAATAAATAAAAATTAAAAAATCACTGAAGCGTGACCATTTGAACAAACTTGGTGAAGACTCACCCAAAGTACATTGCCACAAACCAAGTTTTATGTGAATCTAGCTGACATTTTCTTAAAAAAAGTCGAAAATGTAATTGTGAATGGAGGCACAGATGGACAACCGACGACTCAGCCTCCTAAAAGCTGAGCCTGACTTGTAAGTCAGCTTTAATAAGAGTTAATGAAAAAAATACGAAAATCACTGGAGCATGACATTTGAACAAACATTAAAGAGACCTACCCAAGGTACATTGCCAGAAAGTTTTAAGTCACTCTGGATGACGGTTTTAGAGAAGATGTCAAACGTGTGAATTAGCATAAGAACATCCATTGACTTGCACAGTAACCAACAGGAAAGATACATTTACTGAGTACATAAATTAAAAAAAAAAATGGTTAAAACCAAAAATCCACAGCAATGCCACCTAGTGAAAAACTTTGATTGACCTTTTCCCAATGATCATTTTCACAAAGTTTTAGCTGAATCAGGGTGATGAATCTGGAGAAAAAGTAAAAAATTGTGAAAACACACAAAAAATCATGTAAAATGGTAGACGTCCCTAGGGGTGTTCCTGTGTGATATCAAAGTAATTGGGTCAGCTGTTTCACACAAGAAGAGTTTTCGAAACTTGCCCCCCTCCCCCAAGAAAAAAATCTATATTCACTCTAGCGTGACTATTTGAGGACATTTGGAAGAGACCCACTCAAGGAACATCAAAACCAAGTTTGAAGTCAATCTGGTTGGTTGCTTTAGGGAAGCCTTCGAAAATGGCAATTAGAATTTGAATGCCCATAGACTTACATGGTAATCAATAGGAAAGCTGCATTTACAAACAAATTGAAACAAAAATCGTTAAAAAAAAAAAAAAAAAAAACAGCAGTGCCACCTATTGAATACATTTGTATGACCTTTTCACAAGGAACATATCCACGGAGTTTCAGCTCAATATGAGAGACGGTTTTTGAGAAGAAGTCAAAAATAACAAAAACACACAAAAAGTTATATAAACTGAGAAAAAAAAGTTGCAGCACCACCTGGCGAACAAACTAAGAACTAGTGGTTCCTGACAGTGTCCCTCTGTGATCTCAAAGCAATTGGGTGAGCGGTCTGGGAGGATATTTTTGTAAGATTTGCCTCCTCCCCCCCCCCCCCAAAAAAAAAATTTTTTTTTTAAAAATCCATTAATCATTGGAGTGTGACCATTTGAACAAATTTTGTAGAAAATCAAACAAGGCACATCCCCAACAAGTTTCAAGTGACTCTGGTCGACGGTTTGGAGAAGTTCAAAATATGAATTGTAGACGATGGACAGACGAGCAACTGACGGATAAAGGATGGTTTGTCATAACATGAGCTCAGCTAACTGATCAGCCAGCTGAGCTAAAAACACAGAAAAATTGTAAAAAAAGAAAAAAAAATGAAGGAATTGCAGTGTAACTGCGTGAAGAAATTAATAACTAGTAGTCGCTGGGAGTGTTCCTGTGTTATATGAAAGGAAGCAGGTGAGCGGTTTTTAGAGGAGATTTTTTTTAACATTTGGCAAAACAAAATCCAAATTCATAAAAGATGCAAAAATCATCGGAGCGTGACCATTTGATCAAACGTGGTAGAATCCCACCCGAGGTACATCCCCACCGCATTTGAGGTGAATTTTGCTGACATTTTTGGAAAAGAAGTCAAAGATGTAATTATGAATGGATAGAAGGATAGTGGGCGGACGGACAATGGACGTGAGATGAAAAACGGATGATACAGCCTCCTAAAAGGTCAGCCTGACCAGCAAGCTAGCTGAGGTACAAGCATTAAAGATGGAGAGGGGGAGACAGACAGACAGACAGACAGACAGAAAATCAAATCCTGTCGGCCCTGGTTATGGAGGAAATACTCATCTATCTAGTTGTTGCAAAAAATCATATCTTTTATTGTATTTTGGGCTACAAAAGACTGTCATTCTACTTTTAATTATGCAACAGTTGTTTAACTTTAGTTTGATACTGTGTACCTGTGACAGTCTGAGAAGTGCGCATAAAATGTACGAATGCCACACTGAATGATAAATAAGCATATATTTACATTGTAAATTGTAAATTGTTTTCCTAAGTTCAATGTTTCTGGGGAAAACAGTCATAAAAAAGTGGATTTATGCATGCTCAAGTCGCAGCACTCCAATTTCGCTTGTTGAATACCATCGTATAAAATATTAAATAATTTCAAACAAATAGTTCAGAAATAAAATACCTATTCTTATGAATTGCAACCCAACAAAGAAAGCAAAGTTATTGATCTTAAAAGGCAGAAATTCGAAGAATTATCAAATACTATATGTCCGTTTATACCACGTGATGTGACTAAATTTCCACACCGTGTTCTTTTGAAATGCAAATCAAAAGTGTGTCTGGACAAATGTATCCATAAATTGTTACAGGATCCCTGAAATCTAGATTTTTCAACGGCAGAGTAGTGTAGGTCTCTAACCGCAATAACATAGTCTTATTTTCGACTCTGGGGGCAAAATAACGTAATCACATCTAGTATAATGGTATCACGAGGTCATCTGGTGGAGGACCCCAACCAAGGGTACAACAAAAGCCAACGTGTATTTCTTAGATTTAAAATGATGTAATATTTATAAAATGAGAAGTTGGACTTGCAAAACATGCCATCTGATTCTCTTTTTTGGGCTGTTTCCTTGCTAACCATTCAGATCAAAATCTAAAACATATATGTTCACACCAAGAGTCAACTTAATGACAAATACCGGTACTACAGTTTTACAAAGCAAATGTAGATCTGACGAATAAAATTGTGTGTGTGTGTGTGTGTGTGTGTGTGTGTGTGTGTGTGTGTGTGTGTGTGTGTGTGTGTGTGTCGAAAAATGTCGATATAAAACCTTTACAGCAAATTGTGTCAAAATAACAGACAAAAGGCAAAATGGACTTAGGAATTTTTAAGCAGTGACATAAAGGACCCGGAAAATTTATCATAACTCAAAGACAAATTGAGCCATCTGACTGAACATCGTCTAAAATCCCATTATATTGATATCACTTAGTATAAAACTGTTTTGGTAAAGAATTAATGAGCTGTGTAATATAGTTTAATGTTATCCCACCACTCTAGTTTAAAATTCTGGCGTGATTTCAAATCGTCAGTTTTGTAACTATCTTCATCCATATGAAACTCTGACTTGGTTTTATATAGCCTGACAGTAAGCGTCTGAAAGTAGATCCTTCAAACTGCATTGTATGCTTCGGAAAACTGAACAATAGAGAACACGTCATCACTGACCCTACCAAATAGGCGTTACTGTCAAGAAAAAGACAAGTTATATATACAATGATGAAATTAATTTTGTACATTCAAGAACACATTTTTATTTAATCAAACGTATCCTGCCACAAGTCTTGTCATGCAGACTACACACACACAAGTCATTAGCAACGTTCAAAGCATAAAGTGAACAAGCAGTACCCAGCTATTTAATCAGTCGTATGCAAAGTTTATCAGATAGTACAGAAACACACTGAGCCGAAATGAAACACAAAATTTGGATATCAGCAAGAACTATTTCATATGAGGTAAAGACGTGAAAAACTGACTCAAACAATCTACTGATACTGGACATGGTACTACAGAAACAGGTTCTAAAAGCAGCAGAAAAAAGGGACAGCAGGACTGTCTATTTGCACATGCTTTCCTATCCGGACTTATTTGCATTTGATTCCAAATTCCACAGGACCTGCTAATCACATTGTATTTCAATACGTAATGTTGCTACTTCATAAAAGAAAAAGGATGAGAATATTCCATCTTAATTTAAGAGAGCATTTCAATTCCTAGACAAGACACTTTTCTTTCAGGGTGGAAAATCATTGTGACCCTAAATGCGGTCACGTCACTTTTCATCAAAAAACTTATAAAGCATGCCATAAATGAAGCTGAACAAAATATAAGTCCTGAAAGTTTAAGAACTTGCTGGTAATATGGTGATAAACTGGCTTTTGTTCATATTCAGGAGCAATTTTGTGTGTGGAAGTGACCTGTCTGTGAGTTGTTTGTGAAAAAACAAAGAACAAGAACAAAAACAAAAACAAACAAAAAAACAAAAACAAACAAAAAAAACACAAAAAACAAAACAAAACAAAACAAAACAAAACAAAAAAATAAAACAAAAACAAAAAACACGGGCACTTAAAGGTGAAACCTAGCAAACCAATTAAGAAGAGCAACGTCAACATTTTGTAGCTTTAATATGGTCTGTTTTGGTCCTGTTAACAACATTGCACAAAGACTGGGTGAGGCTATTTGGTTATGTGTCTTGACTATGCACACACTGATTGGCGATGATGCAACATCAGATCTGTCGAAAACTAGGTAAAGGTTCAGCATATACCAAGATGGTATAAAAAGGTACAATTCTGGTTCCTATGGTACACCTTGGTCTATGAAGGTTTTTTTCTGAAACATCAGTTTCACAACAAAGTACATTTTGCTGCTATGTGGCGCAAAAGCCAAGAACGGTTCAAGTTTTGTTTAAACAGATATACTTGTTTGCAAGGACATCTGACAGGGAAGGTTGCCAGGTTCTACCTACCAATGGCGATTCTAGGTACATGTCCTCCACTTAAATCTAAGTGGCTCTAGGGCTCCACAACTATTTACCTCTGCCACCGCTGTGTGATTCTGTACGTTCGGCATGCTAGGCAAGCAAAATTGTAAATTTCCATTTTTCTTTCATGCTTAACATAAAGTACAAAAAAACATGATCCATATTCATTAATTCCAAACCCAACAATGACAGCAAAGAGATTACAGAAAGCATCAACATTTCTCTTCCAATACCAATGTGAAGAAACAAATTTCACTCCTGACTTGAGACAGGCAGTCACCCAAAAAAGGCAACTGGTGGTTTTAAACAGGTCCTCTCATCCTTAGAAATATTCATCCTTAACTGCAGACACTAGTTCTTTTCCAAAATGTATAGGCCTAACCACCCAAAAAAACAAATTTCATTACGTTTGCCAAAAATGAAAAGAGATTTGGACATTGCATTGACTCACTTTACAAAGTGTACTTCGAATGCTCCATTATGGTGTGGGTAAGAGATCAACTTTATGCATGTATATATTTATAAAAAGTACTTAAATCTGGAAAAGAACGACATGCATTCTTCAACAGAAGCGTTATTCTGATCGTTCCTGCTTTTTGATCTGATCCTTTATTATATTTAGTCTTATGATCATATGCTCCTAACTAGTACTTATATTGTCGAATTTATTGTACGCATACTTGCAGCTATGTCCTGTAATTGCATGTATTTCAATTTTCTCACATCCCAGGTAGGCCTGCTACATACTTGTCATGGTTGTTGTAAATTTTCCGCTCTTGTGTGTACATAACGAATATGAATATCGTGACAATTGTTTTAACTTTGCTGAAAAGTTTGATTCAATGCAGTCCTGCGCAACTTGCAAATTGTTTAGTTTCTCAGCGTGGTACGTCAATGGTATAAAGATGCAGAGCCATGTTTCCACTTTATAATTATCTTTTTTTTTTGGGGGGGGGGGGTCAGATCCCCACCCTCTATTACCTGGTAGTACCCGCTATTACAATGTGCTTTGTGCAATTTGATTGCTTTCATATACACAAGCATGCCTACCCTTTCAACAAGCTAATGAAATGTTATTTTGTTTCATTGTGATACATAATATTGTAAGTAAAACTATATTGCAAAATTGGTGGTGCATCACTCAACTGCCTGAATTATTTATTAAATCATGTAGATAATATGGAGACTAGCATCTCTACGGCCTGAGACTCCCCATATGCTAACACACAGCACCTGACTAACTATTTAAAACCACTGAAGCATTTGTTTTTCTCTGTTCGACCGACATATTTGAAGGTTAAATACAAATCTTTAAAAGTTGTAGTTATTCAGTTATGAGCTGGCAAAAAAAAAGACTTTGTATTTGCTATAATTTGTCTCCAAAAAGCCTGAAAAGAAAACCTGACTACCGTATCACTTTTTCTCTGGAAAATCATATCATGACACTCCTGGCAGCCAACTGTGGGTCCGTAAACTTACATGTGTATTTACACAAACACCTGAAGCATACACATGGAAATCTGTACATCCCTATTGAATCTTGAAAATTGCTTCTCATTGCCGTTGTCTGAAATGACAAAGACAAAATATTAACTTTTTGCAATATTTTCAGATCATCCAGAGACAATTATTATGGTATTGACCTGCAATGACCAGAGCTCAACGTTGAAGCTATATCACATAAGCGTTCCACTCTGATCATCCTCCGCGATTTTAATTTGGACATGTTAAATATTGTCACAAAACAAATATATGATACATATCTTGATCACATGTTATGTAAAGGTTTCCATACCCAAATCACGTTGACCGCCAGGTTGACCAACAAAACAGCCACTTTGATAGACCGAATCTTTTAAATGAAAAACCTACGAGGTGACAGAAAGGTAAAGTACAACAAATTGGAACACGTTTTATAAGACGCCAAAGCTAAGCATCTTCCAAGCAGAAAGAAACTGATAAGTTGAAAAAATATAAACACTAAAACTCCTTTCGGATTAAAAATGATATTCTCAGATCTTGAACATCTTGCGATACTCCTTATGAAAATATAAGCAGGTGACATGAAACCATTATAATTCAAAATTTGAAAGCTTTAAACAAAATAATAAAACTGGGTTATTGTAAAATCTGTTTTTCATACAAATTGAAATATAGGTATAATTGTGTTTTGCATTAATAACATTACAGTAACTTGTAAGGAAGAAATATCAAATATTTTTTTTAAAATTCTCCACTGATATTGGACATAAGCTTGCAGCTAAAATAAATTCCATGAATAGATCATGCTCTAATTCATGACTCAAAACATCAACAAATGATGCTTTCCTTTTTTTTCAATGGTTGATTCAGTCATTATCTCAAATATCATAGCCAAGTTCAAACCTAAGACTAGTTCAGGGTATTCAGACCTACTACCAAACTGCCAAAGGCATACCATCAATATCATCTGTCTGTGAACTATTAGCGTACAAATCTGTCGTTAACGACGGGATTTTATCCAGATAAACTGAAAAAATCTAAAATTATTAGCGCGGTTGATAAATGATAATAAAAATGTCATTGAAATTTACAAACCTATTTCTCCATCAACTTGCATGTCAATATTCACTTTTCATTAAAAGTCAACGCGTATTCCAGAAAATGAATTAGAATGAATTTGCAGATTTGGAATTCGTTGATTGCATATTTTTTAAATTTCTTTTTATAATGAAAAACTGCCTCTTGTCATCAATTATAATTTCTCTAAGGCTTCCGATACACTATACATCCAATTTCTCCTTCACAAGCTTCAATTTTACGGAAATAAAGGAACAAGGAACTTATATAAATTGTTTCAAGGATTTTCTTACAGGTCCTGGCTGGTGACTAATTCTTATCGAAGAGGATTTTTGCTAGGTATCATACCAGGGTTATCTAATGGGCTTGAGGCGGCACCATTCGCCACGCCATTGCTAATGTTGGTAATTTAAATTTTGTTGCTTGTAACGTCCATTCGGGGTTAGATCCAACGTTGGCAGCATTGATATAGACATTTCAAAGCTCACCAAGAGCCACTTATTCAGCTGTCATAAATTGTGCTATATCTGATCAATCCCGTGAACTTGCATCCACATCTCAATCACCATTTTCAGTTCAGAACAGTTTCACATTCCATTGATACAATAAGCAGATCCCAGATTTCCCATCCAAATTCCTTTCTATACTCCAGGGAACCAGGTTTAAGTGTTGTCCGTTTTTCTAGGTTTCATTTGACTGTCCGAGATAATAAGTCGATTGACGCTTTTGAATGATATATATATGGACTCCTTGAATATGTACAAATGTGACTCATTTTATTAATCAAGTTTGTTTGCACTTCCTCGACAAAAATCGTGAACCACAGACTAATTGTAAGTAGTGCTCAATATGGCAAACAATTTTAGCAGATGGTATTCTGAGGTATCAAGGCAGGTTGGATACATCTTGTGTGCATCATAAAACATACCTGAATTCGTTCATAGTGGACTGCAAAGTAGGAATTATTGTTCAACCTTTTACACAGCTCGACCACATTTCATAGCACAGTGCTGTAGCTTATTTTTTGAACTTAGGATTCCTCAGAAAGCTCTAAAAACAGAGCTTGCTTAGCTCCACGTCACACAGATAGATAAGCTAGTGGTGTCATCCCCATGAACTTACAAAGCTAGCGAATAAGATTTTAAAAGTTCAACCTTCTAAGAGTTGACATTCGAATGAGCATAATTCATGTAAGCTGACCATTCAATACCAAAATTTAGTGGATTCTATGTTTTTTTTTTTCATCTTGCAAATATGAAATCGTTCATGTAAAACACGATATTTATTGTTTCTTTTTATTTTTATATTTCTATTTTTTTCACTATGCAGATCAACATAGGAAAAAAAGACTATATATTTTCTTACTTCACATTAATAAATAAAACAAGATTGTGTAATCTTTGATTTAGGCAGTTCCTTCGTGTCCCAATGACAGGAATGTATCAAAGAGGAATGTGCAAAAGATAAAAAAGTACAAATCCAACATCAACCGAACGCGTGTGGACACAAGTCATATAGGAGGAACCTGACATGAAAATGAGTCATCAGATTTCTACGATTTAAACTGTCACCATGGAGACCAATTGCTTTGACGCTTCATATTATTCAAACACCACTTGGACCTGATGAATGCAGATTTCATGATGGAAATACTGCTTTAGAGGAGGAACAGCTCCATACCCCTAGTAGATGAAAGGCTAGGTCGTGTACAATGAGGGCCCAGGTTAAGCTTTTATCTGTTCCTTGGTATGTACATTATGCTTGCAAGGACTACGGGGTACCTACTATGGCCATATGGTAGACAAAGCAAACGAATAGCATCTGTTGTTGTCTGGTACTGGTTCATTAAATTAAAATCCTTTCAACTTTATTGGTTGTCAATGATAAGGCTGGGCTGCCTGCTGTGCCTGAATATACAGCTACCTGTCCCCAGTTCTATAGGAAAGTTCCCAGCATGTTTGATGTAGATTAGTGCTCTTCATCCCAATCAAAATAACTTGTTGAGGAGAAGGCGTACCACAATGTGTACATTAAGGGCAAAAATGTAAAGAAAAGCTGAAACAACTGTGTTGTTTGCAAATCATTTGGACAAGGATCAAGGTCTTGAAATATTTTTTTTTTTATCATCGTGCATCATGCAATCAAACGCTAAACTGTATTATTGCATAAAAGGGTGGTTACTTTGGATTTATGAAAGGGAATAGCTTCAGGTTGGAATTACTGCTTCCATTTGGATGATATATAGACCAGGTGGAAACTGATGTGGGGTGTCACATGAGAGTAGAATTTATGCCAATAGTAAATTTGTGTAGCAGAGTTACTCCAAATTCATGTTTACTGAGCTTAACGCTTGGAGAAATAGTGTCCCAAGTGCTTTTAGATTACTTGCTGAGTCTTCGTTTATATTGAAAGACTGAACACATTCTTGCCATAATCCAAGCACATTTATTTGCAACGACTTTTATGCACAATGACTGTAGCAAGGCCTCTAGATATTCTTGATTAACTCCATTAATTCTGAGGGTTAGACCTCTAATTGCCCTAAAAGTGGCCAACTATATAAAAAGTCATCTGCTTTCATGTCTTCAATTAACTTCTGTCCACAGAAAACATTTTGAATAACAATTATAGATGAAGGCTAAACAGAGATAACCTGCCCCATAAATTTACAGCTCTTCAAAGCATGGAATAGGTGTTTAGTGCCCACCTCATAATAAGAAAATAGCATTCAGATAAGGATTACCCTCGTCGCCCACAACGTTTTTTCCCCAATTCTGCATATTTTTTTCCATTGGTTTTTTTTTTTTGTTGTTGTTGTTGTTGTTGTTGTTGTTGTTGTTGTTGTTGTTGTTGCTGAGACTTTACAGGTGTCATAATACGGTGTAACTGCACAAAAAAGTTGATGACGCTGTGATGAATCCCTCTTAAGATATTATGGTAACATTGTCCACTTTTCTCCCCCCTCTCTCTCTCTCTCTCTCTCGCTCTCTCTCTCTCGCTCTCTCTCTCTCTCTCTCTATATATATATATGTTAAAATACTTTACATAGACCAATACTCTGAAATCTATACTATTACAAATTGCTTTGTTTGTAATGAGGATTCATAAAGTATATTTGTATGTAATTATGCTATCTTTGTCTGAGTCAGTTCAACTAACTGTCCTAACACACATGTGGTGCTTTGTTCTGAAGCAAGGTGTTAACTTACCAAGTAAATTTATTTAGGTGGCCCATGCGAGAGCGGATGGTTTCATCCTTAGCTGGGTCATCCTGACTATCGCTTCTCTGTGGTAATAATGTACTATTTCTCCTATTTTTTGTCTTGCATTTGTTTATATATATTTCTATCATTATTACCTAACAATTGAAATGTATTGAATTTATTGTTGAATAAAAGAATCTGGATCTGAATCATGATCAGAAAGCGTCAAACAAATACTTCAAACGTTTTATAACAAGTTTCAAAATTATGAGAGGAAGCTGGTTTTCAAAAGGAACATAGCCCCTTATGATGTGCATTCCTAATGAAATTTGCTTCTTTTTTTAAAATTTTTTCATTGACAACAGAAAATTATCATGTTCATAAATACACTGGTTTTGTACATTATCTCATTCTACCTTGATTCATTTCACGCTCTCGGTCAATGATTAAAAATTCAACCATAGAACTAAACACACATTAATTTTTTTTCTCTCCAAACCCAGCACCATCAGTGAATATGTAATTTATCATTATGTTTAGCAAACTCTGATGAAAATTTGATGTAGCTGCGATAGATCCTTGTTGAGATATTATTGTAACATTGTCCGTTGTGCGCCACTCAGTCGGCCTTGAAATAAATACTTTAAAGTTTCATACAAACTTTATAAATACCAAGAGGATGCTAGGTTTTTTATAGGAACCTGGTCCATTATAAGATGCATCTCTGACAAAAAATTTGGTAAAGGTGCGGTCAAAATTGTTTGAGATATCGTGGTAGCATCGTCAGGGTTGACGCCACTCAGATGGCCTTCAAATAAATACTTTAAAAGTTTCATAAAAAGTTAAGAAATAATCAGGGGAAGCCTGTTTTCGATAGGAACCTGGTCCATAATAAGGTTCTTCTGTGACAAATGTTCATGGTGAATATGTTTGGAGATAATATGGTAACATCGTCCCCTTGTGCGTCACTCAGCCGGCCTTGAAATAAATTATTAAAAAGTTTGATTTAAAGTTTAAAAATAATAAGAGGATGCTAGTTTTCAATAGCAAACTGGACCACTACAAGTTGCATCTCCGTAAACAAATTTGGTACGACTATGGTGAATATTTTTGAAATATCAAGGTAATATTGACAAGACGGATGAACCGATGGACTGACGATGTAGGGGATGACAATAACCTCCAGCATTTTATGTGCCGAATGTAAAAACATACCAACTCTATTAGCCTATTCTCAGCCAGAGTGGGTTCAACACCCAGGTAACCACTAGAAAAATATCAAAGCTGGGCAGTATCTAACAGAATGGAAACTTTTGTAGTCAGAATTTATGTGTTTAGAAAATTGAATTTACTAAATTTGGTCGTAAGGTTTCCCCCACCCTCAACCCAGTACATTTATCCCACCTAATAATAATGCAAGATGCATCTCACCAGCTGGTCATTACCATGTACAGCACATGTAGAACCGTTCACATATCGCTTGTGTGCTACACTTTGATCTTGGTGAACTTCTTGCCTGTGGCTCAACTGGCATAAATGATAGATTATGGATGAAGTACCAAAAGTAGATCCAACATATTGATGACTGGCATTATGATGAACTGCTTTCATCTTCATCGTCCAACTGAACAAGCCAACTGCTCTGGCAGACTGCCACTGTATATGGCAATCATCAGATACGGTCAGCTTCCACTGTGTAGGACAGTCACTGCGGGACACCACAACTCACAATATGAGAGTGACAATGATGAAGATGAGAACAATGATAGTTAAAATTGCTATCTTAATCACACAAGTATAAAGTTGTCAATGGAGATGACGGTGTCATTTCATGTAGCAATACACTTTAATGTGTCATAATGTTGTTTCAATGTTTACTCACAATACGAGTGTGACAATGATGAAGATGAGAACGCTGATAGTTACAATAGTTATCCTAATCATACAAATATGAACTGGGTAATGGAGGTGATGATATCATTTATTGTAGCAATACACTTTAATGTGTCATACATAATATTGTTTCATAATACTGTTCCAATGCAAACTCATAATATGAGAGTGACAATGATGAAGATGAGAGTGATAATAATTTAAAATAGGTCCCCCAGTCACACAGGTATTAACTTGGTAAGGGAGATGATGATGCCTGTAATATACTGGTGCATGATATTGTTTCAAAATAAAGTCATTTATCTCGATTCGGTTGACATTCTTTTGATGCAATGATTTGATACCTTTAAGACAAATATGAGCCTAATTGACTAAGATTCAATTTGAAGATAAAAATCCAACTTTATAGCCGGGAATTATCAAAATTAATACCCAAATAAGGTGCTTTATACTGCAAGGACCTTTAAGGGACCTGTGATTAGACAAAAATTAGAAATTTGGCAGCCATTTTAAAAAATGGCGACCATTTTGAATATAACAGGTTGGCAAAGTGCGAACATGTTTTTTTCTGCTATTTCAGATGTATTTCTGAGTACGTTTCATGAAATCTTCATCAAAACCCACGGGACTCCATATGCCCCCACACTAATAATACTATCTCCAAACGCATTTAACCTCTTAAACACCGAATGCAGATCTACCAGCACTATAGTTGGTTGAGAAGCAAAATATATGTACACTGTCCTGAAAATCTGGATTTTTGGTCTAGCGAAAATATATCTGTCCATGCAAGATGGTAATATCGTCTGGCACAACGTCAGAGGTACATAAACTTGAGACTGCAAGCATCATTATTTGGACCTAACCAACGGCCACGATCCATTTCCTACTGACCGACCTACTCCAACATACCGTTAACCACTCGTCCTTTAAATACAGAAAGGCAATATACTATACCTTTTTTTATATCAATTTTAAACTTCTGTTCACTCGTGTGGAGACATAAGGCATTAGATTAGCAGGCAATGAAATTTGTTTCATTAAGATTTTGATAGCAAGTGCCAGGAAGTGCCAAACAACGCAGACACATGCTCACTGCAACTGCTATGAATGAGACTGCCTGCAATTGACATCTTTAATATCATAAATGGAAAAAGACCAACCTATATCACTGACATGGTAAAATACAACATTTCAATAGAAAGTTTTACATACCAAGAGCAAGAACAGAAACATACTGCAAACACATTTCTGGATACTTCTGTGCAAACATGTGAAATAAGTTACCAGAAAATATAGGAGTTGCCTCTATATCAAGGTCTAGTGATTAAAGAAAACAAAACTGATAAGAATATTGAGACTTCACTTTCAATAACATTTACTAATTTACTTCACTACCGGCTAACGACCTAAGGACGTGAAACTATTGTATGCAAATAGAAGCTGACAACTGAAAAACTTCATATCTGTTCTGATTTTCTTCCTTTTTAGGATGCATCGACAAAGAAGAGGAGGAGTCCTGGTCTGTGTCCCTTAGAGCCATATGTGCAAGAACTGTACAAAAAAGGGCTTTCACTGGACATATTACTATCCAATTAAACGTGTGCATCCAAAATGATTATATGAATTTGGTATTACCCTTTGGTTCCATTGCTAAGAAACTCAACTAAGTTCTAATAGGCACACGACAGTAGCAGGACAACTATTCATTTCAATCTTTTGCTACACATAAAAGCTTGCTTCTTCTATCCCAAGAAACAAGTGTCCACAAAAACCAAATTCTTCCTTGCCCCATGTCATACCCGCCTCTTATTACATGTGAAAAAAATATGTAAATGTCTTTCTGTCTATCCTCTGGTGGACTGCAACTGTATCCCCAGGCAGGGAATGGTCTGTTCTGGTTCCAGGTTTGCCTTTGGGAGGCTCAAATGTGGCCAACTCTAGACAGACCCACAAAGCAGATTGTTCCTGATGTTGGAGATCTAAGTGCTTAGGGGACCAGGTTAGCCAAAGGCCCAGATTGTTTTATATATATATAAATGCAAATGCCACTTCTATGGCGATGTGCAGCTGCTTGTGCTGACTGGCTAAAAACTGGAGGTGCCTTACAGGTCCAAATGGAACTGCCATGTACTGATACATCTTGCCCTTTATGATAAACTGCAGAAACAGATGAGAGGTGAGAATGATTGGCACATGGAGGAATAGATCTTAACGTCCAGGCTGGGGGCAATCTTTGATTTAATTAAGGGGTGGAGGACAGAAGATTGCACAACTTGACGACAAATGCTCTAAAACTGTGCCATCAACTTTTTGTTCTGCAGTATCTGTACCCTCTCTAAGAATGGACGAACCCATGATTCCTTTCAGGGGAACAAACTTCCCTGATGCCCAAATGACCAGAGGCCTATTGGAGCTGAATGGCAGGATGTAGATATGTGTCAAGGTGGTCCGGACAAGTGACATATCTCTGATAGAATTCCCCTGTGTGTGACAGGCAGAAAGGCATCATCCAATGGGTGGTCACATGTGTTTGTGTTCCTAGTTTAAACAAGTCTGTTATCATCTAAACATTCAATTTTACAAATATAGGCCTGTGATGTTTAAATAGCTACGTCAAGGTCGCCTGTATGGAACATTGATTCTTGACCTAAAATGGGTCCAACAGGTTGATCAGCAACAAAGCAATTAAGTAGAAATAAACATTCCACAGCAAACAATATATGAAAATAAGTGAAAAGCTGTGTTTTATTAAAGGATGATGGTTTGATGACAGACGTTCAACCCCTACTCACAGTATCATCCCAGCAAGTTTGAGCAGGATTTAATCAGTGGTTCGATTAACAAAGTACAAAGGCGCACATACGCACTGATATCCCAACTTTGACCAAGTTAAATGTATATTTAGCACACACAACAGAATTTCTAAATCATTGTTTACTATTAGAAAAAAATGTGTCCAAAATAAACATTTAATTCATAACTTCTTTTGCAATGAGACGGCGGTTAGTCAATCAACAAATACAACAAAAGGGTATTGCAATAATTATGTGTTTTGACATTCTACAGTTTATATTAGGAGTTGTTAAAATTTTGGCATATATCATGCATTGTGATTCAAGAATAAGTGCGTATCCCAAGAAGTAGAATTTTACACACATGTACAGCTCAAGGACATACAAAGTATTGCAAAATAAAAAAAAGAAAAAAAAAGAAAAAGAAAAACAGTTCCATCCATATCCACTAAGTCAGAGCCCCAATGAATGATTTGTTTATTTTGTGATCACGTGAAAAAACAACGCATATCGACGCACCAGCTGCGTCCTCGCCTGCTTTGACGGAAGCATTGCCTGATGAGTTCCTGACGTTTAAGACATATGTGTACAACACAGCAATCCATTTTTTCTTTTTTTTTTTTTTGCCTTTTTTTTTTTTTTTTTTTTTTTGCTTTTTCTTTCTTTTTTTTTTCATGAAAGCAAACCAACTTCCACGGTCTTCACCATTTAGTTATCTCAAAAGCTGAATTAACCGAGAAAGTGAGCCAGCTGTCACGTCGTACCCCGAAAACCATGATCAAGATCTTGCTGTTGTTTCTGGTAATGTAAGCCTTGTAACAAAAATAAAGTACTCTTCATCACGCAGAGCACGACATCACTCCTGTTCATCTGTACTTGAACGAGAAAACCATCTGGTTCCCAATGATGCAGTGACCAAAGGGCAACCTCATGACCAAGAGTCATTTTTTTCCTCTTGTGTAGATAAAATCGATTTAGGGTTGCTGGCTCATGATTGCGTGTTCTGAATAAATGTGTTTAAAATTTAGATTAATTGTTACTGAAGAATTAAATATGAAAAAGAATAATTAATTAAGTTGAAGCCATGTAGCATAATGTCATTATTTTGGACTTTCGGGAAATCATGGCGTTATGAACGGATTATTATTGTTGAAAATTGTTTTCCACTTCTATTTCTTCATGACAGTCTTTAGTTCTACATTGTCAATATGACATGTTATCTTATTTAGCTGCTCAATAAATATTATATTGCTGTTGTGTCTGGGGGCAGTTTTTTACTTCGAAAGACTCTGGTATTGACAAGTAATTGTCTCACTGCTATTACTTCTGTGTAAAATAACTCATCATAGATTCCATGATTTTCGGAAACTTTTATTTAATTTTTTATATATATTTTTTTTTTAATTTCTTCAGGCATGGACATGTTAAATACTCTTCACAGAGAGCATAGGTCTTGAAGCGTGAGGTTCACTTCATGCATGAAGGATACCACATCATTTCAAAACCTGTTCACTGCTCTAGAAAACATGAAATGTTGCTGATTCAATGCTATGCCACTTACTCCCATATTTCAAGTTCTGCACAGGTAAAGCTTTTAGTCAGCGACCGGTCATTAATTAATGTGTTTGAATGTGGATGTGTCTCTATACAACCTTCCACAGAGAAAAATCACATGATGAATGGGTGTTGTTTGATTGGAAGAATATTATTTTACCTTTGTAATTGCCAACAAAAGGATAACAGTGATCACAAGTGGAAAACGTGCGCACTGTTGTTGTCATGTTTATAAATAAATGGTGCAAATCAACTTTAAATGTATGGAACATTATTGTGCATGTATTTTTACATAGCAAAATTATTGAGTTTTTCAGACTCCACTTCTCATATTTGAAATCAAGCAAATAAACAAAGAAATAAATAAATGAATAAAACTGAGACATATCCTACGGAATCAGGTGTCCCGAAATGTTGCCCTTCATCTTTTTTATAAAGGAAATGTTCTTGCATGACATGTGCACCAAACAAAATTGATAATAGGGTGCTATCAAGTAAGGAAGCAAATTCATAGAGAAATGACGTGTTTTTATTGATGAAATCACTTTATGAAATTTGATTGCTAACTAGAACCACAGCAACAAGTGTTTGCAGGCTTGGCCGAATTCTACTAGTGTTTTGAGTTAAACGTGTAAGATTAAAAGTATTGTGTCAAATTATAAAAAATACGTTTCAGAGACTTTGCAATCACAACAAGCTTTCGTTGGCTTAGTTTACATATATCTGAATCAAATATGTCGAACAAGTATACATAGAATTCAAACTTTTCCCTTAATTCTGTGAATTATTTCCGCTACTTGGGGATTGAGCGCATAATGGCTTTCCAACTGTACACGTGAATTAGCCCTTTCCTTTTGCTGTTTGTTTTATCTTAGCTGATTTCCTTTCATTTTCCACATTGCAATTGACAAAATTGGCAACTATGTTTGTATTAGGTTAAAAGCATTAAGTTTAGATAACCCCCCATCGTATTGAATTATTAAAAACTGTCAGTCTTACTACATGGAAAAAATATTTAAGCATCCTATAAAATTGCATTTGGATATTGAATAATTCCTTGAGCCTTTAAAAACTCATATAGCTGAATTGCATATCTGCATATCATTAAGACCACCCGGCTTTTACAAAATAAAACGGAACACCCAAGAGTATCCCTTTTTCTAGAACAAAAATCAAATTCAAGACATTTTTCTCAAAGGTGAACATAAATGTTTAATGTATAAGTTTTATTTATGGGATTGCAAGTGTGTATGAACGTATGCACGTATGCACGTACGCACATATTTATATATGTATGTATGCGTGAACCATACCTTTGCCATCTGCATATTATATTTATACTAATATATCGTTAATATGCAGCAATAATACGTCTCTAAATGAGTTCACAGTCTAATATGTAATATTGATAGAAAGAAGCTGTGTATAGTCATTATGGGTAAATTCAGTACAGTGTCGATTAATTTGGTCAATGTAACCATTGCGTCGTGTATGGCAAGCGTTGTTGAGCGTGTTCCGACAGCTGCACGTTTGTAATGGGAAATTTGTGTAGCCGGTCAGTAAGAATGGGATCATGGCCATTAGTTGCTTCCCTGTAATATTGCTTGTGATGTCAAGTTTATGTACCTCTGGGCCTCAACCAGAAGATATTACCTTCCCGCCTGGATAAATATATTAGTCTAGCCCATCGTTACAGGTATTCATGAAAGTGTTCATATTTTCTACTTCTCCACTTACCTTATGGCTGGCAAATCGGCCCTTTGTTTTTAAGAGATAAGATGTGTTTGCGAACTTTTTCGTAGTTTCGATGCGAGTACAAATACCCCTCTAAGAAGACAGATGTCCACCATGCCACTGCATTTGCTCCTAGCTCGTTATGTTCACTGACCACACTTGAGAATTAATGGTAAGCTGGGTATATGTGCTATGCTGGCTGTTGGCGGTGCCAACATATTACTTATATATGGCTCTGCTGTTGGACTTATGTTCTGTGCCTATTAATATATATGCATTTAGTTGTGCCTATGTAAATTATGCACAGGTTAATTGCTCCATCGGGATCAGCATCCGGTGTTTGATAGGCACATGTTATTGCTAACACTGCCATTACTGAAAATGGGACGAATCATTATCACCAAAACAAAACAGTAAATCTGATTTACCATGGTCACCAAACTAGAATGGTAAAATATAATGAGTATACATAATGCAATATCTGACATAAAATTCTTAGAAGGTCCTACAGATTTATGTGTTTCCAAAATGTCAAAGACATATCCAATCGATGCACATGGTGATATTTCATGATACCACACATGCCTCTGACATCAATGTTATTTTCTGAGTAAAGAATTTTACTTCAATTGCTCTATTACTATCATATTACCATCACCACCACCACCACCACCACCACCATCATCATCAGCATCATCACAGAAACACTCATTCATTTTCCGTCTTATTCCGTGTACAAAAACTGTCGCCAGAGCGAAAAGGTCAAACGCATTTTGTAATTTGAAGTTAATATTTTCAAGCGGTTTTTTTTTTGTTGTTGTTGTTGTTTCTTTTTTGTTCTTGTTTTTTTGTTTTTGTTTTTGTTTTTGTTTTTTTTGTTTTTTTTGTTTTTTGTTTTTAATTATGTTTATACTGATAATTTGCAGATTATTTCTGTCAAATTCTCCTACCCCGTCAATTCAGGTTTTCAGGACAGCGTATATACGTTTTGCTTCTCCGCCTACTGCATTCGTCGTAAACTGGGTTTGGTGATTTTGCGGTAAAATACAGTTAAGAAATCATTAGTACTTTCGATGTAAATAATACAATCACCTCTCAAACAAATCAGATGCCCAATAATATCCCTGCTTTTGTTCCTAACTCGTGATGTTCACCGACCACACTTGGTTTTTATCAATGTATGTTTTCAACTGTTAGTCAAGTTTTACTATAAAACATTGTCATTTTAAAGTGAGCTTAATCATTCATATTGAAAATAAGTGTTCGTATCGTGATACCTTCCGACAATGTATGTTATAGTAGTCTGCTTTATACAAAATTATCAAGCCCTAGGTGTCTGAGATTATATATGAACTTCTCTTGCTCCGGTCGTACTGATCAAAGTATACACTCCAGTCCTCTTTCCCCATGTGCGTCTTTCCTGTGCAGCAAATCTTTAGAGTACACCTTTTAACTATTATAAGTACAGAATTGAACGAAGGGCGATTTCGCTAGTCCATCAGTCATATGGATTTTCAAATGAGTATGCAATACGCAACGCATGGCAGGAATCTAAATCTTGCATACGCATTCCACACAAAAAAAAGACCATAAGCTTCAGTCATCTGCATCGAAGTATTGTATTCCTGGTGATAAGACCGTCCAATGGACTCCTGGCTTTTAACTCTTCAATCCTGTTATGAACTTCATTCTCATGCAGATTAGCAGAATTGACAAGGGAACCTACCATGAAAGACTTTGCAGCATTTGTGTTTACTGAACGAACATGTTTCCTGCAGTCTCAAGTTTCCCCCCAAAAATGATGGTATTCTTATTCTTGAAACAAGGGCAACAAATCAATAGAAAAGACACATCATTTACCACTATTGCGATTTTAGGAAATGTCTAAAAAATGTTATTTCGTGAATAAATATACCATTTGGTTAGTGGTGACTGATAACACAAACCTGCATCTGCATCAAATATATCAGTAAGTTTTTGTTATATATCAGTAGGTGGTTACAAATAATGGATTATCTATAAATTATTATTAAATCTAAAGGTTAAGTCGTGTGAATAACTTATGGACGATATATTTTGAATCACGTGTATAAAATAAATCTAATAAGCATTGTTAATATAATAAGATATGACCAAAAACAGCACAAATCTCCATCATTCCAGATGGTTAGGAAACTAATACTGGAAAGCACGGCAGAAATCAATAACAATTTTGAATTACAGATTAAATCCTCCATACGCACGTAAATGGGACCTCCAGTCTAGACATCTCCATTTAACTCTGGGCAAATCATGATAGAATCCAGTCTATTAATCTTCTGGAGTGTTTTCTTTTGGTGCTGGAATAAGCTTGCTTTCTGTGTTTATCTCCAAAATAGACGAAAAGGCCAGCCTACAACAAAAGGCATGAAACACTCATCACCATTATATGAATAAGTTTCCTGAAGTCTCAGGATTAAAAATAAATACAATGGTGTTATGAAAACGAAGGAAGACAAATTCAAAACCCTCAGGTTATGTAGATGCATAACATATTTGGAAGCATTTTAGATATTCCCATGCTATTGTGCGTCACAGGAGCATTTACATCAAACAAATGTACCGAAGTAACATTATTTGCACAGAATATATATATATATATATATATATATATATATATATATAACGTTTTCGACAGAATGTTTAAATTTACTCTTTCAACAACAGATTTATGATTCAGCTTTTGGTGTAAGATGACAAACACCTTCATCTTTATATATGAATTAGTATTACGTATCTTATAGCATAAAATAGATTAATATATCATCAAAAACATGCATGGCACTAAAAATCACCCAGAGCTCTTGAAAACATATTTTCCGATACATATGAAAAACAAGCATAATACATGATGTAAATGCGATAGGATTTAACACAATTTAGCGAAATCCTCCATTAGTGTTTTTCTTTTGATAAATTTCGGATAGTGATGTTTGGTATCGGGTGAAGAAATTCATGGCAAAGGTTTTGGATAAAACGATCAACTTGCTGGGTATAATTATCTTTATTTAGGAGTGCTTTCAAGACAACACGATTGTGTGGCTGGATTCATATTTCATTACTATCGTATGGCAAAATGTGTTGTTTTTTTTTCCGCAAGATGCGATACACCCATTCACACCAATGCAGTTCAACAATTCATTAGCTACTGTGCTTTTTATAGTCGACAAAGCTAACATAAGTAGTTCAAAAGAGAAAAACTTACCTATTTTCATTAAAGTCAACCAAATAATGGAAGCCAGATAAAATACAGCAAGATGTCGAGATTCAAGAATTGTTTAAACACCAACTTTTCCGAAACCAATGTGAAGAATAAATATTACTCTTTGCTTGACACAGGTGATCAGCTGTCAAACTCATTCCGCTGAATCTTTGAAATATCCTTGATTACCTACAGACTTTATCCAAAACATTTATACCTCACAAATCAAATCCAAAATGTATCACTTACACCGAAATAAATAACATGAGACATGGTAGGCCTCAGGAAATTAGTTTACGGCGTCCTTGTGATATTTATTCATCTGGAAGATTATAAAAACCAAAATGTAACTCCATTATAACTACAGGTCTGAGATCACAGCTCACTCCACAACAAAACCAATGAAGCATTTATCACACATTTATGCAAAAACCATTACCCATATTCATAAATATAACTCAAGAATGGCAGCAAAGGTAATTACAGCAAACGTCAGAGGGATTAGGAGTTAATAAAACATGAAAATCCATCTTCCAAGACTAATGTTAAGAAACACACTCCATTGCTGAGCAGATATACTTCAGGTAGCACATGTACTGAAATTCATGCAACTATATCTTAAGGTCTTGAATATTTAGCCTTGAACAAACAAATTAACTCTTGACTTGAGACTAACATTTACTCGTAAAAGCCAAGTGGTGAGTTTAAATCATTCATTTCCACCCTTTGAATACTTTTCTTCTTTAAAAAAGAAAAACAAAACACAGGTCTAACCACCTGAACCTCAAAAATTGTTTGTTATGCAGAAGCTAAGGAGACATCAGTCTTGCACTTTTCTTGGCACTCTGACTTGCAGTGACCTGGGTAGGCATCAAAAGAAGATAGTAGGCTCCATCGATGTCGTTATATTTATAAATCTAGAACATTATAAAAAACACTCTACATCTATTATAACTATGAGTTTAAGAACACAGCCCACAACACAAGATTGCCAATGAAGTATTTGCCAACTAGTTTAGAAAAACATTGCACACATTCACAACTTTAAGACAATTATGAGGGGAAATTTAAATACAACAGAAGGCAGAGAGACAATAATTACCTTAGAATAACAGCAACATCAGTATTGCAATACCAAAGTATATTAAAACATTACACCTTGGAACAAATCTGCTCAAGTCATGCTTATATCAAAATTCGTGTAACTGTACCCTGAGGTACTGAATATTTAGAAGCGAAACAAATTCTTGAAGTGTTCTTGGGTTAGGCATGTCCTGTGGTGACACTTATTGTTCTTACACAAAACCTTTGGACCTAGAACTATAGTATGCTGTATGTTGAAAAAAGTGTCAACCCCCATGGTAAAATAATTTCGACAAACATGTAACATAGCATAAGTTAACATTCATAAGATATCTTCTGTGCTGTATTCTATCTAGTCTTTGCTGTTCAAATGTGGTCTTCTTTGTATACGGCAGCTCTTGTATCAAGTTTAACAAACTTGTATTTGAGTTGAAATATAGGGGGTTAAGGGATGAATGAACATAAAGATAACTTACTCTCCATATATATATATATATATATATATATATATATATATATATATATATATATATATATATATATATATATATATATATATATATCCATTGATAATTTGATAGATACACATAAAGATGAGATGAAAAGGAATTTTAATATCAAAATTTCTGAAGAGGACTCCTCTACTCCACTTTTGTTCTGCATACCCAAATCATACAAAAACCCTTTTAAATCTAGATTCATAGCCGGTGCTACAAAATGTACAGCAAAACAATTATCAAAAGAAGTAACATTGTGTTTGACTGCAATTAGGAATCATTTTCGTAAATACTGTAATGCAATTTCAAGAAACTGTGAAATAAATTGTTTTTGGAGTATTGGCAATTTTTCCGAGTTTGTATCTAAAATCAAAGATGTAAAAGCAAAAAATATCAAATGCTTTGATTTCTCTACTCTGTACACAAACCTACCCATAGATGAAGTCAAAAGGTCTCTTTCAGAACTAATAAGCAAAATGTTTAAACATAATGGTAAACATACATTAATATCAATTCTTATACAAAGAAAGCATATTGGTCACACAATAAATATTCAAAAAGTAACGTTAAATCTTACACTGTTGAGATTTCGATAGATGCTGTAAAATTTCTTTGGATAATACTTTTGTTGAATGCGGACCATTGGTTTTTTAACAAATAAAAGGCATTCCAATGGGTTGCAACTGCTCCACTTTGCTGGCATATTTGTATTTAACCTGGCTTGAATTTAAGAATATGGATAAATTCATGAAAATGTACTTGAAAATGGCTACAAAATTATCAAACAACGCAAGATATATTGATGACATTGCTTGTGTAAATGTACACAATTTCAGTGAAATTGCTAAAAAAATTTACCCAAAAGATATCCCTTTGGAGGGTAACAATTCAGATGGTTTCAGAGATGTGTTTTTGGACTTGGTCATTCAGGTCACTAATGACAGGTTTATTATTAAAGTCTATCACAAAATAGATGAGTTTAACTTTGAAGTAGTTAATTATCCTTTCCCGGATAGTAATATTTCGGATACTATTGGATATAATACATTTTTGTCACAGATTTTGAGATTTGGTCTTATTTGTTCTAAATTTCAGGACTTTGCATCTAGAACCAAATTTATTTACAGTAAACTTGAGTCAAGAGGATTCAAAGGTGTACTTTTGATCAACTATTTCTGCAAATTTTGCTGTAAATATCCCGAGATGGTTAAAAAGTGTTGGCTTCAATAAATTTAGAGATTTTAAACTTGCCTGTTTTGCTACTTAATTTTATCTTTTGACATCATTATGTTTAAATGTTCACCTTTCAGATATTTTAGGCTAGCTTGGTTTCTGTAAGGTAAACCCCCAGGGGCTACAGGTAGCAAGAAGCAGCCTACGACAGCTACAAGCTTGCCTAATTGTACTTGATATCTGGTTAATATTTTCATTGCATTCTCTTGACATAAATACAAAAGGCTCTCATTCTTTACTGACTTGCCCTATAATTCTACTGTTAATATCCTAAGATTATTACGAAGTTTGGCCACAATATTTTACAGTTTTTAGACTTGTCTGTTTTGCTACTTAACTTTATCTTTTGGCATCTTTCTGTTTTAATATTCACTATCAGACATTTTAGGCTTACATGTTTTCTGTTAGGTAAACCCCCCAGGGGCTACAAGTAGCACGAAGCGGCCTACGACAGTTACATGTTAGCCTAATTGTACTTAAAATCCTGTTAAGAAAATTGTTTTGATAGCATGTTTTTGGCATAAATGCTAATGAATTTCATTCTTTTCTGATATGCCTAAATGCACATTTACTCAATATTAAAAAAATACTCAAAATTGACAGTATTTTCTCAAATGTCAAAAACCTGACACATAAAGTTGACACATTGACTCAGGGTTGGCAGTTAAATAGAGCTTAATAGTTTGAGGAGTAGGTGTCATCATGGAGTTTGTTTTACATCTCTGGTGCAGGATGTACATTGTTGCAGTCCTTGTTAGGATTTTCCTTGGTTTATACAGGTGGTTTAGCTGCAACTGTTTATTTTACAATCACTGGGACTGAATATAATGCCCCAGCTTGTTTCCACTTCAGTTTAACATTGGCAGATGGTTTAACTAGGATAAGCTGTCCAGCTAGAAAGGGTACATATTGCTTCAGGGGTAAGTCAAATTGTTCTTATCTGAACCTGTTCTATGCAAATTTGGCAATTATGGTTTGCTTGACAGGTATTCTTCTTTGATATGAAGCTCTACATTTATAAGCAAAACTTCACGTATTTAGCTAATTCTTCAATTGCCACGTTCATATTTATGCATTATGTGGGTTGTGTTTGCTGAATATTTAGCTTAGACAAGGAGCCGCTGCTCAGAGAGACATGTACGGGTAAAAGGCTCCGAGACATGTTGAGTAGTTACCCGCGAAAGAACCTTTAATTTTGGGGGGCTAATACAGCCTATCTCAAAATTTTACAGAGGAACGTGTGCAATATGCATAATACTACTTCTATGTATATAAGTTAGACAGGGACCGGTTGGCTTATGGAGAGTAAAGAGTTCGGACTGCGGAATAGGGTAATGACTACTTGGCAGTGGTTTTGGGCAAAAAGACACAAATACAATATATAAATATATATATATATATATATATATATATATATAAAGCGCCAACGCCGTATATTTAGGTAAAAATACAAAAGCAAAACGTAAATAATTATATACAACTGAACAGATTTACTGTGTCAAGTTCTATCTAACCGTTAATTTCCAAATACAGTCTGTTTTGTAGGTACGTCACGGCCAATTTCCTTAAACGTTAAGTTAACTTGTATGTGTGTTGAAATATAGGAAGTTCAATGATGGATGAAAATGTAAATTTCAGCGCCCATGTTATCACAGTGCTTCTTAATCATGTAGCACCGCAATTACTTGCGGATGTAGCCAATGGGTACAGCTGAACCACACTATAATAATAAGAATCGAAACGGTCATACCCAAAACTGAATTGTTTATATCCAGTCTCGTTTCATCAAAACTTCATATATGGGATTGTGTACTATAAACACGCGTTCGTTACAAGGATGCGCTGCACCGTCTAGATACCATTCCATAGTATAGAATGCAGGAAAAATATAGTTTCATATGAATAGCAGGGGTGCGGGCGCTACTTACCTACATACCAACGGAGCTACCTACCTACCTTCCTACCTACCTACCTTCCTACCTACATGCATACATACACATGTACCCACATACGTACATGCATACTTGCATGCATACATGTGATCATCATATTCATTTATGCAGTGAAAATTGACATTGAACATTGAGACGAGGGCATTGAATTACATTCATTCTGCTTTCAGGAATTATTCAATGCCAAATGCAGTATACTATGGTGGTTGCATATTCCTCCATGCACTCATACGTACAGTTTGAAGCCATTTGTTGGGGTTGAATAGATATTTATAACATAATAATTCTCTTTGGAAATGAATCACATTTGCACAACCCAAACAGCCATGTCAATTCCTTCACATGCGCTTAAGGAAAACAAAAGAGAATAAAATTAAAAAATAAATAAATTGGCGATTACATACCCAGGCAGCGGTAATCCTAAATAAAATTAAGAAAACAGACCCTTTGATCTCTTAGTATACTTGATTAAATTATTTGGCTCATATATGATTAAAATGAGCTAGAAAAAGATGTGTCTGACTGCAAAGTCTATGAAGTTTATTTGATGAAAATTGACAGTGTGTTTGTCGTTCATATACTTGCAGGTCAAAATCGTACTTGACGACAATGTGCATATATTTGTTGCTCTGGGACCTCCAGCAATAGCCCTCAAGCCCTATTACGTACCAGTGTTTAACGCAAAAGACTATGGGAGAAACAGGGGGACCCATCTCTGAGACGCCTTTCACTGAGCACAAGCATATCAAGTAGGTTATCAACATGTCTGAAACAATTTATCATGTAGGACGAATACTGAGGGCCAGGAGCAAAATTACAATTCGACAAGTGACTGGTATCTAATATATTGATTAAATTATGCTGGAAAATATTACAAACATAACAGTTCACTACAGTAGCATGGGAAGACGGGAGCCCTGCCAAAAGATGTATAATAAAGAGATACAGATTGTTTCAATGTTTAAGTTAAAAAAATCGCTTTCATATGCGTATGTAAACAGCATTCTGATTCTCTTTCATTGTTGTTATATTATATTATTCATTCGTTCTTAAGATCCAATGAAAATTCATTTCTCGACAAGGTGATAATCTGTAGATATATTTTAACAGCTGAATGGCGATAGCATCGTGTTGGTGAAACCATATTACAATCGCGGCCAGGAAATGGCTGGCATATTGTATTTTTACGATTATATGGTGTTTACGTTTTATAAGCACTAGTTAGTACTAAATAAATATGTTTATTGCAAAATTTCTAAAAACATACAAGCCGTACTGTTGAAACGTATGTAAAGCGGCGGCAATTTGGCTTCTTGTTCTGTCAAGTTACAGGCCTCCATTTGTAATCCAGTTAGTGTTCTTGTGCTCGTTTTGACTTGGGTTGGTCGGGTGTTGATCTAGGTGGCGTGGATAGCTGTAGAGGCCGTGGTTTTGTACATCTTGGTGTTTTCCCACCAAAACTGTGCGCAAAATTCTTATTATATACTTTCACCACACTTTCCTACTCTTTGGATCACGGAAATGTTCTTGGTGTTTTGTTATTGTACATTTCCTGGTCCCGTTTGAAGTGCAACGGACACACAGACATCCACTTCCAGTCAAGCTGTATGCCACTGTTTCTAATCAACATTCGTAATTTTTTTGGCTTCGTTTTTGGCGGCAATCTGTATTTTTATTTTTTTGACCTGGTGCACCGAGGCATACAGCAATTGACAAACGACATTCTGCTTTTAAGCTAATAACCAAGCGGAGCGTTATCTGCATAGGCACCAAGTGTTGGCTCTATACATAAATTTGTTTGCTGCACTCGCCAAGCCAAATGGATCCCTTCCATTGACCATTATGCCTTTGCAAACAAAACGCCCATACATCATAAGGCGATGGGTTTATTGTTGTCATTAAATGATGCCTTCATTGAAAAGACATCAGTTTTGTATGAAGTGGCCTTCTATATTCTTATCAGTGATTTCTCATGTATGTTTCATCAAGTAGTACAGAAAAACATGATCAAGAACCATTACGTTTGCATTTAAGCCAACATGTTTGGACAATTGAATCCTTAGGAGTTTCATTGGATTTATTTATTTATTTATTTATTTATTTATTTATTTATTTATTTATTTATTTATTTATTTATTTATTTATTTATTTATTTATTTATTTATTTATGTATTTATTTATTTATTCATGTATTTGTTTGTTTGTTTGTTTTTTTCGTTTGTTTGTTTGTTTATTGCCAGTGAGAGGTTTGGAATTTTAAAACACAACCATTTGACATATGTGTCCCCATACATATATTATATACATATAGTGTCGACGTCAACCACAGCATTAATGTACATACTCAAAACAACTATGTTGGCCAAGTATTCTACTTTTAGTTATTTTTTCTTTTAGTTCGAAATTAAGATGCGTAACTATTATTCTTACAAGCAAACATTACTGAACTGTCACGTGCTCTTTTTGTGAGGAACTTTGCATTGTGACAGCAACACATTCAAACACACTGATGAATGCCCAGTAAGACACTCCAAACGTAAGCTCTGCTACGCAAAGCTTATGCACAACTTGGCATATTGGAGTAGACGACAGAGCACTGAATCAATGTTGACATTTCAGAATATCTCGAGCATTGCAAAGGTGTTGCACTGGTCAGGTGTCCGTGCATGAAATGCACTCCACGGTTCTAGACCTATGCTCCCTGTGACGTTACACTCACACTGCCAACTGAGGATTTATGCAGGTACCCATACAAGATCAATGTGCGTTTTGAATGGTTATGTGTTAAGACAACAAAAAAAAATAGTATTCGATAAAATGCCCCACGAATTATAGGATCCAGGACGAAAGATCCTACTCACAAGCGATAATTTGATAAAAGCTGCATTATTCTAAACTGAGTCTAACATACTGTCTTCATTGTCCATTTCTTCACCCTGATGCATTTTCCGTATTCATATTTAGTTTGTTATGTGTTATTCTTAAACACAAAATCAGACAAATTTCAATGCAGGCATTTTTTGGTACCTTTTCGTACCCACTTATTCATGTTAAGATTTCATAACATTTTTACCCTGGGTGTGTGTTCATGTTTCGAACAAAAGTGCAAACAAGCAGGTATTTACTAACAGACAATTTTCCTTCCTATACAATGCAGTGTTTAAAAGGCGAAATACTACCACATGCATATGTTTGGACCATTTTGTTGAAGGACGATGGAGTGAACTTTTTTGTTGTGGGTGATGGAAATTGTTTTGGTACTATCCTGCCCTACCAGATAGGAGTGTATAAAGAACCACAGAGGTACATTGCCTGCATGTGTGAACAAGTTCAATAACCACTATAAACACATGCAAAGCGCATATGGGGAAATCTCTAGTTAGGGAGCACGTATGCTTTGGCAGCATTTTATCAATATGCTGTGAATGTGTATTCTCACTATGGAAACACTTTTCACAATCAGAATTCTGACCACTTTTCAGACGTACCAATACCCCAACATACAGAACCATATAATTTAATTGCGTTCACTAGGTTACGTTGTGACAGTGTGTTACCAACAGCTCATTAGCGTTAATGTGCCATGTAGCCCCACAACCTCTGGGGTGAGCAGGAGTCAACTGAAACAAACACACGGTGAGGCGATAACCAGTGACCATAATGATGACAATTACAGTTGTAATGATGGCAGCAATGATGACGATGATGATGTTGGGGACAATTAAATCTTCTTTTATCACAATTGTTGTAAAAAGCACACACACACACACACACACACACACACACACACACAAGGTTAAAGGGTTGGGTTAAATATATCAACTTCCCAAAGTCACACTGCAAACAAACAGAAACAGTGAAAGGGAACAGCCAAGAACAGATGTACTTAATTAAGTTCAAAGTGTGACTATATGAAAGAGTCTAATGGAAAACAAGAAAAAAAATAGAGGTAGAGGAAAAGGCCCAGTTTAATGCATCGATACGTGTGCTGGATATACATACCGCTACAAAATAATCAGTTCAAAAAACGCCAAGAAAAATAGAGGTGGGACCACATGGCAAGGACATGCAAGTTCCATAAAACAAAAGTCAGAGTGACTGACGGTTACCCGGTTTTAAAATTTATATATGACTATGTAGTCCAATGGCTGCATATATATATATATATATATATATATATATATATATATATATATATATATATATATGGTATAAAAGCTGTGTTTACATTTATGGTGCTTGGTTTTCACATATTAGACTTACTTCCAAATGTTTCTTTTCAAGAAAGAAAGGAGGGAGGGTAGAAAATAGAAGGATTCAGGATAGTTTATATAACCAACTTGAAGAAACTTGTACAAGTAGATGCATATTGGAAAATAAAGGAAGAAAAAACTTCCTTTTGGTCAGGAGACAGATTTTGTGATCTTGAACAGATCGCTATCACATCTACTACCCTTACATGCAGATTATAGAAACATGCGTGCAGACATGTTCGACACAATAGAATCGACAATTGTACCACATTAAATCTTAATGTTCAATACAAAACTGTCAAAACGAAGGAATAATACCAAACCTCTGCTGAGGCTCTTCCAATCTGAAGCAGTTAATGCCGTTATAACTCGCTGAAGATTAATATTTGGTATACTGATGACCGATGTAACATTTGAAAATATTACAAGACATTTTGTATTTATCAATTAATGTTTTTTGGCATAGTAGGAGAAGCCAAAGTAACTAGGAATATGTACTTTTAGCTTAGTTCTTTCAGGCGTTGCATTTAGAATATGTACAATATCATGTCTTAAACATTTTGTAGCAAAAACATGCTACGTGGGTGTTACAAATAATTCATTTTTCTTGCATTGTGATCTTATACCAGAGAAGTTGGCATGATTTCAACTTGTTTAAAATAAACTAAGAGCATATTATTTATTCAATATTTTGTTATAAATTTTCAAAACTTGTAAAATTTAAATATCCTCTAGTTTCAATAAATTTCTTGATTTAAAATTTGTTTCTTCGTGTACATTACAGCTGCTTTGATTTAAGATTTGCACAGCCTTTTCTTCAAATTTTACCACCCTTTGCGACTAATGCCGTCATGCAAGCACAGAGTAATTAAAACGAGGAAGAAAGAGGGAATTATAAATAGTTTGTAGAATATCCGAGGGAAGAAAAATGTTTTAACTTATTCATGATGCCTGTGACGTGAATTCTTTTTTGCAACCTTTTCTGGGGCCTTTACTTTTTTGGTATACATAAGTGACAAATCTAGAATAGACGATGATATGTAGTCCTAGCGAGCTACCCTTCTGATGATGAATATTGATTACAAGAAAAGGTAGCATGCTCCACACAAATTTGCAGTACCCTTTCCTATATTTGGGCGACCTCTTTTGAAAAAATAAATCAGTTACCGTTGTAGGATTACTATGTGTTTAGCTTCATAATGTATTATGTCTTTTGAATTTACCTGTTGTTAATGTGTTGTGCCAAACAAACATTCGTTTGATCGTTTTTTAGTTCTACGTAGGGCCGCTATGCACTTACAACCTTTGAGAAGCCGTCAGAAGATTGCTTTCTGTCTTAAGAAAACAATTTTGTCAATTTAATTTTCAACTTCTTCAAATTGAGTAACAAACAATACATTGCCTCGAGATTCTCAAAACGTTTTCCAGGTGGTGTTGGTCACACTGGCCGAGTCTTTTTTATTTTCACAGTTGCAGGAAACTCCATAAGATATAAAAGGGTCACAGGATTGTTATAATACAAGTGTGCATATATAGATGCGTCCAAAAGGGGACAGCAGAACCACTTCAAGCTTAATGGGATCTTTGTGGCAGTAAATCTCTTCTAAGCTTGTCTCTTTTAACATTAGCTACAACCTTTTATCAAAGGAACGAATTTTTCCTAGCAAATTTGCTGTGAATCGGTTTAGTCGCTTTCTTGAACATTGCATGGGCATACCTTTGGGTAGAATGGATATATCACTTGGAAGGCAGTAACGGGCTTCTGAAATAGGCATTATAAATTGAAACACTGGGAGCTGAATATCCAAAACTGCCAAGAAATAGTACACTCCATTTGTTTTCCGTATCTTCAAACATCTGACAAATATTGGAACTTTTGCAATTGTGTCATAATTATGGCCTCGAATATAGTGTAGAATACAATGGTTTAGGCAGGCGAAGAGTGCAGGAATGTGCACTCTTTGCGTGCCTAATATATCGCCAGATTGTTGTTTTTCTTTCTCAAAACGTAATGAGTAATCTAATTAATTTATTAAATTTGACAAAAAGTTTGACATTTAAAATGAGAATGCTATGCAAGATTTGAAGCAAGAAAAGCCGTAATGCTCTTCATATGAAACATATTTTTCCCCAAAAACATCATCAGTTTAACATTGCGCCTTTAACTTGCAGATTAAGTTGGCCAGGAGCTGACAATAACCCTCGAGTAAAAGTCAGTGTTTTAGGTTATAACTGCGTGGGTTTGAACTGACAAATTAAAGCTAACAGCGCCATTGAACACTTTTGCAAAGCCATCTGTGCTTCTCTCGGTCATGGCTCGTGATGCGTCTTCCTCTATATGTCCCATTAAAGGTATGCACAAATTTCCTTTCTATGTGGACAATATCAGGATACCTTCGAGGATCTTTTCATTCATTGTTATTTTTGTATACAAAAACATGGTGTACCAATGGGTGACTCAATGACTTTGTTTTGGTTCGCTTGTATAATATGCACTGCTATGTAGTTTAAATGTAAGTTTAATATATATATATATAACACAAAGGTTAACGATATTATACAGGTCCCTCTTGTATCAAAATAATCTTTTATGTCTTAACTTCAGTGCCACAAAACAACAAAGAGTATGTGTGTGGACTCTGCTGCTAATATTAGTCATTACTGGGCAAAGTGAGACAAGATGTGGTACAGCAAAACAACGCAAACAAATGAGTGTTTCACGTTGTGGATGGTGTCATCTCGTGGATGATATAATTGCAAAGCACGCATGCATGGACAAAAACCTCAAATTCTTTGCTTATATATTGAATGCAATGCGTTTGTGCATGGGAAACCAGATAACCAAGCGTGTATTTCCGACAGGTCAGACCTCACCTGTACACGTCTTGATTCATCCGCTTGGAATTTTACGTATCCATTTAAAAAAAAAACACGTGTGGGTATTAAAAGGTCCAATGAACCAATTTCTTACTGTTCTCATACAATATGCACATTGTAATCCCTATTCCCCATGTTGCAATACAAATCAATGCTTTATTTTGGACGGCTCTTCTCCCCCTGTTACTCTTCTGGCCGAGTGTGGCATCTTCGGGAATCTGACACTTTTCTCTTTATCAAACAAGGTAATCTTCTACTTAAAATCACATTTAGTTATATCCAGCGTATATATAGATGTCAAATATTATGTGACGCACAGAACAGTGTTTAGTGGAAATACACACAGTTTCAAAAGGCATATATTTTACCCTGTTAGCAGGTGTATGGTTTATGCTTCATCACTCTCAGGTGGATTTTACTTTCTTACTGCATGTGTACAAATTTATCTGTGCAGCTGCACAAAAACCATTCTTTCCACAGCCAGCTTGCATAATGTTTTTACTACCACACCGTTAACAAATCCTTGTTTCCATTTAAGACTTTTCATGTTACAAAATAACAAATACTCAAGTCGATATTGGCATGTACTCGCTCCGAAATCCCTTTTTGTGCAATTGACATTTGTAGAGTTTTTCCTGCAGGGGTCTATGGCAGATTGTCCCGATGTTCCTTACCTGATTGTAAGGGACTACGCAACCACAAAGTATGGAATCAGCGAACGTCGTTGCGGTAGTCTACCAACATTCATGATTACGTCAACGACAAACAACTTGATAATATTGCTAAGATTGCGAAAAGTTAAAATTTACAGCATTGTATCTTTCTCTTCTCAAATTGTGACCCGTATGTCTTTGAACAAAAGAGAAACCATTTTCACCCATAGCTATATATTATTCAGGAAAAGTTTAAAGGAATATGTTATGTACCAATGCAGGATGGAGAAAACATACTGGAAAACATTAAAGCACACACACAATGCCTCTGGCATCATAGAAAATATGATTACAGAGACTTTTATATTAACATTAATTCGACAGTTTAAATACCGGTGCGACATAAAAGAGGTTTGCTGGCAAATGTTAACAGAAAAAAAAAACATCTTCATAATCTCAGTGATTGGAAGTATGGAATCCACCAGGACACTCTACCTGCTTGTATATGATGGACCAAAAGGACATAAAAGTCTGATACTTAGTCGAGCATTCAAGCCATTCAGAAAAACACATATGTGCGCTAAGATAACCAGCAGGTCATTTTTCATTGTTGTGAATCTAGAATTTTTAATTTTTGAAATACAAGGGGATGTGGTGTTTCGCTTTTGGGGCGCAGCACGCAGACGTTGGATGCAAAGGTCATTCTTAGTCAGAAATCAAACTATGCATAAGGAGGGAAGAACTGTGATACAACTGCGCCCTAGTAAACATGTTTACTCTATTTCATTTTCGTATTATCTATTTCGTTTTATTGCACACCTGCCCATCAATTCATTGGAACTGTCAATAAATAACTACACCATGCCAGCTGAAAATTCCCATAATTGTATAATGGAAGGAGTGGTCATTTTAGATGGACTATTGCAAACAGAATTAGGACCGTTTTGTGGAAGCTTTTATTTTGTGCATCCGTTCACATCATCTTCATCCTTTCTTTACGTATTATACTATGCTCATGATTTCAGACAGTTTTATTTAATCATATCTATAAAATTGTCTCGCTGTCATGGAGTGACAAATATTTGTAGCAAAGAAAGTACTTATAGATCTAGGGGCTGGAAGGATTCATTTCATGGCCCGGGAAATTGCTTTGAATATTTTCCTATCAAGCAACATTGTTACGTCCTCCAAGAAATGCTAATGTCATACAACATTAGTATTTTTACTTACACTCTATTTAAAACATTTGCTCATATATCATGTCATATAATGTTTCGGTTTCGAGAGATAAGGGTCCTAACCAAAACGTTGGTATCACTCGATTCTGGTGAAGACAAGATGTGGAAGTTGGCATGCTTTGAAATCCAGTTATTACGAGGAAAAGAGCTTAATCTGTATCTTGCTTGCCTTCAAGCTGCCAGACATCACTCTACAGCTTACGAAATATCCCCATTCATCTCTTGTAAGACAGTGTGGGCAAATGGTTCCTTTATATTAATTAAACCATTGTTCTTTACAACAACAAGCGTATGTTATACTTTGATTATCGCGCCTAACGTTCGAGGGGCTCATCTCAACTTGGAATTTGGATATCATCTTCAAGTGTATCCAAATTATGGCAAAATTATGAAAATTATCAAATTCTGCCGAGACCCTTATGCTTTGACTATATACAAAATACGCCCTCCAGTAGCACACGTAGACACAATTATAGATAGGGAAGGAAGTTCTACATTTGTTCAGACTGCAAGGGTCTTTTGGCAATACAGAGCCATATACAACGTCGATTTTGTTTGGTTTATAGGTTACATACCTGAAGAACTTTCGTTAAAAGCTTACCCATATATGACAATAAGCTTCGACAAAATAATACAGTGTTTCGTAAATGTCAGTATATATCATCGCCCAGAAAAATGTATAGGATGTACATTATCTCTTAAGGAAGGTTGGGACATCATACGGCTTGCATCCAAGATGCAGATAAATAATCCTGTAACTTGGAACGCATATATCATCGATATGGAGTTCCTGCCAAGTCTGCATTGGCTGGACGCTAAACATAATTGTCTCTCATCTGCTAGCTATATGATAACAATAACAAGTGGAAACGAGATGTTTTTTCTGCGAAGTAATATTAAGGATAATGTATTTCAGGAAGTCATTCTCAGAATTTTGAGTACCTCCATCATATTTATAGGTCTTCACTATCAACAGGTCAGTATATATATATATATATATATATTTATATATATATATATATATATATATATATATATATATATATATATATATATATATATTGTGTTTGTGTCTTTTTGTCCAAAACCACTTCCTAGTAGTCATTAACCTATTCCGCAGTCCTGACTCTTTAGTCTATATTAGCTAACCTGTCCCTGTCTAACCTATATACATATAGAAGTACTATTGTCAATATATCGGACGTTTCTCTGTAAAATTTTGACATAGGCTGTATTAGCCCAAATATATTAATATATATATATATATATATATATATATATATATATATATATATATATATATATATATATATATATATATATATATATATATATATATATATATATATATATATATATATATATATATATATATATATATATATCCATCCATCCATCCATACATACATAATATGTTCTTCATGTTACATTGTTGTACAGAAGGGGCAAAAAAAAAGAAAATCACCATGTGGTATAATGTTTCAAACGCAATTTCACTTTGTGGAGGAACATTAATTTTGACTGCGGCTTAAGCCTGAAAATTCGTCTTGAAACATCAGGAAATTGCTGTGTTATCCTTGTTTCTTCCCAGCAAGGGCCAATACAAAGAGTGCTACAACACCAGTCGAAACCATATTGTATCTTTCATGTACATCACCATGACCTCAATGACATTTATTTAGTCTTTGCAGTCATTAAGACCCGCAAAACCAAAGACCAAAGAGAAGAACCTCAATTGGTTTATTAAAAAAAACAATAGAGGGGTCATTTCAAAGACAATACACAAAATAGGAGGGGGCAGTTTCATGTGCTTCAGTACTTTTGAATTTAAATCGTAGCTAACAGAAAAAAAGTTGCAAAGGCACACATATATTCTATAGGTACTCCACTGAAGAATTTGTTAACAGTAGGTATATAAGATTCACAATGAAATGACTTGTCAAAGACAAAAGGAGACTCGTATCAACAGCAGACATCACCATGACCTCAATGACATTTATTTAGTCTTTGCGGTCATTAAGACTCTTAGTTTTTGGTGTGGTCGATGTTGCCTGCATGTGTTGAGTTTGGGGGTTCCGGGGTTATGAAACATCAGCCATGAAAACAGTGACGAAATCACCCCTACATTAGCTGAGTAGCCTGTTTGTAAACAAGGCCGCCTGCGCGGATGTTTGAACTCCGTTTGCGGCCTATTTGTAATGACGGAAGCACATGTATGGGTTTTGAAATTCTTCAAAGAGACACTTTCCGACCACTGCTCTTAAACAGTAGAGCTGCCAACTACCACAATGTATTTGTCATAGTGGCCGGGAAAATTTCTGTAGTTTTTTCCTTCTCTTAACATGTTTCAATAAGAATAACTAGATGGCTGGAAAATGGTGTACACTGTTAATTTTTGCTGTTTATCCTTAGCGACCATGCCAAACATTTGCCAAAGTAGAGCTCACATTTAAGGCCATAAAACTGTCAGGAACTTGCGGCGAACCGGCTATATACAACAACTTCAAAGATTCTGACCGGGGTCAAGTCATGGCCTGGGAATCCATACTTAGAACAAGTAAACCTGGCAGTATTTTTGGGACACAAACTGCCTTTCTATTGGTTCTAAAATTCTTGTCATACAGGTACGATCGTTAAGAAGGGTTAATGGGTTCTCTTCCCTCAAGATTAAGTATAAATTAATTGTTCATTCAAATTGGGAGTCCATGTTGGACCGTGTCACACCATTTGTTATACGTCAGTACTCATTTCTAGATTTGACTTTCTACCACATCTTCTTACATTTGCTACGACTACAGTACTGGAAGGCTCTGTGGCTAACGAAAGTGATGACATTTACCTTCGGCATACATTTACAGAACTTTTCCCCATTGGTCGAAACAACCCATTCACTTGAAAGTGAATGTTTGGTGTTTTACTGAATATATTGGTGGGAGAAAAGGCAGATAGACAGTTCTGAGATTACGACCAAGCCAGAGGAACCTCTACCTGCCTTGCCCACCCTGGGCTTGTACCGTAAACCAATAAAGTGGTGAACCAAAGGCAGGACTTCATTTGTCACTTGTGACATATTTACACTAGTATCCTACATACTGATACTAGTAGAACAGAATGTATTCCCACTGATCATGATATAATCTGACGCCAGTGTGACAAGTTCACAATTTCATTGTGGATGCAGGATTACATACACATAAAATGTTTTGATACAAGTACATATTCACCAAAATATTTCCACATTCATAAACTTTTCTTTTTGAAATACTGTTAGTTTATCGCCTGTTAAACGACATCATGCCTTAGCTACATGTCGAAAAACACATCGAATTGTTTAATCATGTTGTTTTGATTCTTGTTGATGGTCATTTTAGGCCTAGGGGACTTTTTTAATGGCTAGATGTTGGTGTTAGTGTCACTTTGTGGACTTGTATGGATGATGATCATTGTTGAGACAGCGTTTGCAACTAGTAATTTTATTGATATTTTTTTAGAAATTTAGAACCTGTGCTTGCAGATTCTCTGTTGTGCTGCAGATTTTAGTCCTTTTTCATGAATTGTCTGGTCCCATATGCACATGAATGATGCGACTGTTCGAGCCAATTTACTGAAATAGGCCTATAATTTCAAACCTTTTTTTTTCATCCTTGTCATGTTACAACTACACATGGCTTTTTTGACCCTATGGACTCTTTTGGGTACAGCCGAACTATAAATGTATATGATTCACCTGTACATACCAAGAAACATTGCCTTTGGTCGGAATTGACTTGGATTCGTTCATTAGGCCGACGGTTAGGATATGGTAATGATACTGTCTAATGTTGTAATTTGTTCGTTACCATGAAACATTCAAATATTTCATGAGTATATTCATGTAACGCATGTCAATTGTCATGTCAATTGTCTGTATCAAAAAGAAAAAGGTTATATATATATATATATATATATATATATACGTGTGTGTGTGTGTGTAGTTGTATGTGTGTGTACACCACCTCCATTGAATGATGATTATTCTATTAAACAAAAAGGAGGATTGTTGCTTCCTCGCTTTTGGATGTTGTTTTGTGACCCCTGCTTCCATAGGGACATCAGACTACCAATAACAAATAATATCATACATCCATGCTAGGCTTAATTCAACTGAATAAAAACGAAGGTAGCAACAACATACAACGAACTAACTATAGCATAGTTGAAACTAACTATATAGGAATTTTGTGCTTGTGCAATTAAACAGATCCTTATTTCTCTCATTTTAACCTGCATTTAAATTATTGGAGCTCATATAGTTTTCTGGAGGCGTGCATATGTGTGTGTGCGCATGTGACAACGTGTATTCCTGAGAACATTTATTTTGACCATTCATGCAACTTTTGTGTATATAAACATTGGTCTGTGTCTGTATACTCGCCATAGTGCCTTATGTAACCACTTTTGCAACGTCAGGACAAGAAAGTCGCCAGATGGGTTACAGGTGAGGTACTAGCTTACAATGAATGGTGGGATCCTCAGCAAAGAGAGCCTTTCATTCTGTATTTCAAAGGTCGACACAGTTTCATTAATAAACTTGAAAGTATTTATATAAAGAAAGCGCTTCTGACGAAACAGCCTGTTTGGCATTCCTCTACCCATTGTGTTGGAATGGTAATAACAAAACAAATAAGCCTCTCGAAGTGGATAACAATTCCATGCAATGTTACCATCAGGTATGCATCTTATATCTGTGAGACTGATAACAAGATCAAATTTCAAAATGTAAACTATCTACCTGAGAGTAGAGTCATTTATTTTGCAAATATGACATGTAGTCTATATTGGCTTAGCATTACATTTGACGACAATTGTTTCAAACTGTTCCATTCATCACACCACAATATTAGGAATGTCTCTGGAAATACCCTGTATAGTGTATGTGATGCATTTTCAGACAAATTAATATCGCTCCCAGTTAGTTTGTTTGTACCTGACATGAATTGTTCTATTAAAAATGAATATATCTCGAATCCTTTGGACAAGGGTGTAATAAAAAAGAAAGAATCAAAAGTATTGTGTTTTCTAACACTAGTCGTCATATGGAGACTCAAGGAGACTAATATCATATTCCGTCCATCATCTAATATTTATGACTTGGCAATTGTGCGTCCTTATGGCCGTTCTACTGGAGCAGATGCATTTACCGAAAATTGGGTTTCAAGCGTAATAACAAATTCTCCACCACGGGGGGACACTTATTTATTTTGTGTCAAAACTTTTGTTAAAAACGAGAGTGAGATTAATTTTATTTGTGAAAGAAACAAGACCCCAACTTTGAAACAATGCTCATATAATCAGTTTCAATGTGTAAACAGAGAGTGCATAGCAAGCATGAATGAATGCGACGGAATTTAGATTGTAGAGATGAGACAGATGAAATAGGATGTCAAAATATATGCATCATGCACAATAAGATCTTTCCATCAGTAGATTACTGCATAAATGTTTGCAATTACAAGGAATGTTCATGTTTGGGAACATACTACCAGTGTCGCGCAGGGAAATGCATTCCTTATGCCCATATGTGCGACGGTTTCGTTGAATGTTTTGATGGAGAAGATGAATATGGATGCCATGATTCTGCAAAACAACGTAGTAAATTTATTATGACAATGATTGAAGAACGGTACCTATTAAAGCCGACTAATCCAAACGATTGTACTAAAAATAATTCTGTTCCGTGCTTGGATATTTCACATACATGTTTCCTGCGTGCATTTGTTTGTATATATGATATTGACAAGTATGGCCGAATGAAATATTCCAGCACTGGTTGTCATTTGGATGCTTGTCAACATTTCGCCTGCCCACATATGTTCAAATGTAAAGATGCATATTGTATATCAATAAGTAAGGTTTGTGATGACAGTGCAGATTGTGTAACAGCAGAAGAGGAAAGCCACTGCTCAAACTTCAGTTGTCCTTTTCATTTTCTGTGCAAGGGAAGTCTTCAATGTCACCATTCCACAGAGATCTGTGATGGTACTTATAACTGCCCAGGCGTGGTGGACGACGAATCAATATGTGAACATTTCAGTTGTCCGACGCCCTGTACTTGCCAAGCACGAGCGATACAGTATCTGGGCAAAAATCTAATTATTTTTCCGACGTTACCACGCGATTTGAGGATATTAATTTTCCGAGGCAATTTGTTAAAAGCTTTGGCATTATATTCCAATACCCCTGTATTCCTCTGTCGATTAGATGTTTCATATAATCAACTGACCAGCATATATAAGGAAATACCATCGTTTTCATTTTTAAAAGAAATTGATTTGTCGCATAACCACATTTCACTGTTGCAACCTAAGCTTTTCATGTATACGCGATTTTTAAACAGACTAAATATCGAAGGCAACCCTATCAAAATCATATTGTCATACACATTTTGGGGTCTTTTAGACTTGGACAGATTGATATTGTGTGGGTTGGGGCTAGCAGTTATTGACAACTCCTCCTTCTATAATCTTGGTAACTTGAAATCAATTGATTTATATACAAACAACATTTCAAGACTTACCAAATACATCTTGGCAGATCTTCATGGGTTATATTTCCTGAATTTGAGTAAAAATAATATAATTGAATTTGATATTTCAGTTTTCACCCATTCACCACTCTTATCAGAATTGATTGCCGATCAGTTTGAACTTTATTGTGTAATTAGGTCTTCAATGTTGCACAAAAGCGAATTATGTGATCGATTTCTTGTTGTTCCTTATGCTAGATATTATTTGGCCCTTGTCGGTCCTTTTTTTATCCTTAGCAATATTTTGTGCATATTGTGGTTATATCTTGGTAGACACAATAGTTTAAATCTATATTTGCGGCTTAACTTAGCTGTTTCAGATTTCTTAATGGGACTATATGTGACCTCTCTAGCAATTGTGGACTTTCGCTTTGGAGATATGTTCTTTACATACAGACGGGTTTGGTCCACAAGTGTCAGTTGTAGGTTTCTCAGTATAATTTCAACATTATCATCTCTTACAGGTATTAGCTTCATATCGTGTACAAGCACAAAAAGACTCATATCAATATCATTTCCCTTTTTTGCACAAAGTATAGGGAATGGTTCTATTATAGGACAAACTTTGTGTGTTTGGGTGATGTTCATCACAGTGTCTATATGCTGTACTCGTGATTTTGTCTTAAATCTACCCTTAGACCAAACATCTCCACCTGGCTGCTTGTCACTAAACCTTCTTTCAGTTCAGGGAGATTGGGTATACCTACGATGCATTTTCCTTCCTATAAGTATAGTTGGGTTTATCGTAACGACAGCATGCTATACATGTATACTAGTTGTAGCATTTCGTAGCAGAAGGAAAGTAGGCCAGCAAAATACAAACATAAGAACCACATTCAAATGTTTAAAAATCATATCTGGATATGCAGCTTACTTCTTTCCATTGGCTAGTGCAATAGTTGCTGGTGACATAGGATACACGCCGTCATTTTCTGCTGCAACGTGGCTCCTCGTTACTATTTTTCCCCTCAATGCACTTTTGGACCCGTTCATGTACACTATTTCCTGGGCTGAGTGTTTCCGGGCCTTCAGCTCAACGGTTATGGATTGATATTGAATATATACTGGTGTATATTTTGGCCATTAACAGCATACACCAAGCCAATGAGACATGGCTTAAGGTGATATTTCCTGTCAGTGACTGAATATATGTCACTCATCTTGCAGATCAAACCATGCCAAATGGAGTCATAACATTTTTCTTAGCATTCAAGTAGCAAACATACACATGATAAGTCATGATTGTAATACACAATAATAAATCCTAACAGCCTTTACCAATAGAATACCTTATGGTGGTACAGAATCCAAACTAAAGACACTTCATATGCAGGTAAGAGGAAGAACTCTGTAAGTGCAAAGTATTCCGTGTTAAGAGAGATAGGCCAATATCTAGCCCACAGAGTGGGACTAGCTGTACTTTTCTTCAGTCCAGGTAAGATTGTTCTAGCTGTACAGCACTTTGTGTTAAGATGGCGGACAATGAAGAAGATAATCTCAAGGTCAAGCAATTTTGTCCAACCAAATGTATTTAATGCTCAGTGATAAGTCCATCAAACCTGGTGCAGTTTCTGTTCAGCTATTTTGCATTGCCTAATCGTTTGTGGTGTTACATCCATGTTATTCCATCCCATGCTGTTACATAAGCTACTAAATCACTGCTTAACAATATTTGTATTATTTATCTCAGCTTCCATAAACTTTGCTTTCTGATTAATCAACTGGAGAATACTGTGTAAACTATTTTGTGTGGAAACATAATTAACACTTTCAGTGCCACATTTTGGACTGAGTCAACAGACTGCCTCACTGCTTTTATGGTGTTATCTCCTAAGGAAAAGCTGTTGATCTTGGCTTTTATCTTCCTGTGCAAATAGCATAACCCTTTCCCTGTGCATTGGTTTAACCACTTAAATACAATTTCGTCACACTTTACGCACTACTTTATTCCCCCATCTGCAAATTTCATATACAGGTCCATATCATAGATGGCTATTATCCACCTACAGGTACTCCGAAAATAGCTTCTTATCATGAGTATGGTTTAACTCGAGAACCTGACATGGCCTTAATGCAAACATTGCGAACAACACATTCCACTCTGTTTGCGGTAGACCGAAGTATCCAAAAACAGAGTCTATCCACGCGTAAGCCGACTTTGCATGACGGAAGTATATCCTTAACCTGTTACGGGCACTACCTGCAAGTTAGACATTTGCAGGTAGTTTTTTCTAACTAGTAATTCATGCATGGTGAAACTGTGTTTAGCATAACCTTGAGCTTTATACCACACATTACGTACCTTACTCTCACTCTGGTCATCTAGACGTTAAAGGCACCAAAAGATTTAATAGGACATACTGTAGCAATTTTTGTCAATAAGGCATCAATTATCAATTTAAAAAATTCAGTTTTGGTATAACTATCACAATCACAAAAAAAGGTATATACGCTCACGTTCACGTATAAAGTATTTCGCCAATTTTGACCATGAACTTTAATGGAAAACAAACGGCTGTATCTCTCATGCAGTTCTGTTACAGCAGATTTAGAGGAAAAAAATACTTTAAAGTGTAGGCGTTACTAAAAGGACACAGTCTAGTGACAGTCATTTTCTACTAAGGGTGGGGAATGGAACAAACGTGTAATAATGCCTTGGACCCAGTTGGTATAGTTAAGAACCAGAATCTCAGCCCTGCACCAATCACGGGATGCCCTCCTGTCTCTGCTTACACGTGATCTGATGTTAACTGCAGTCTCTGCCTTGTAAACATGAATCATATATTAACTGAGTACCTTGACAAGCTAACCAAAAATAAAACACCACCCGTCATAATATATATTAACTAAGTACCTTGACAAGCTAACAAAAAATAAAACACCACCCGTCATAATATATACTGACATTTATTTTACAAAGAAATAATGACCATTGATGGTACCGCCAGAACTGAGGACAAATACATTTATATAGCCCCTCCCCCATCCCGCAAAAAAGCAAGAAAAAATTATATACGCATGGTTCACAAGTAAGATATTTTTTTAAAACTGTAGGGCGCATTTCTAAATATTTCATTTAGAGGTGTATTTCATAAATTGTCGGTCTGTGGAAGTGCCCTACCGTGTCAATGTACAAGCCACACCTGCTATAACATCACCCTGGGTCCTTGGTCAACCTTTTTTGGGGTTGTCACGATGGCCTAGAGGTCAGCGTGTTGGACTTTACATTTGGCTAGGGGAGTGTGCCGAAGGTAGTGGGTTCGACTCCCATACAGGTCGACATAAATTTATCGTATTTTTCAATAGACTACACTACCGCAGTACTGAAAATATCCAATTAAAGGTTTCACTGCATCGCCTACTGTGTACTGACGTGCATTAGATTTTCTCAGCAAGAAGGAAAGCTGGGCTTCTGAAACATCAGATGCCTCAGATCTGTATTTGCGTTTTGTTTTTCTCTCTTCTGTCTTAAAACAGTATCGCGCGGCTTTTCACTTTTGACTCTGAAATAAAAATACAAAATTTGAGATGTTGTCGACTACTTAATTTCATTGAAAAAGTTCAGAAAAATCATTATTCTTTAAACATTGAAATCCCTCGGCACTGGGTATGTATTAGTATGGTGTAAAAAGGCATATTGTTATAGATGTAAAACATGACACTAGTTATAAACGTCACAAAGGCCCTAGCTTTGTCAAAAATGAAGAGTGCAAACGGTGAATATTGTCACGCACGTGAATGGCGGCTTCCAGTGGCAAGCCTGAGATAAAAGCAACAGGATCACAGAAATATTAAGAAAAATAATGAGTACATGAATAATTTAATTCTATATACAGAAGATTTGAGCAAGTAGTCAATTGTAGGAGTCTGATTCACAAAAATGGCGTGATTGGAAGCAGTCTACAGACAGGTTTCACATAGGTATCAACTGCAATAAAAGTAAGTACGTTGTCTACACGAAATACAACTGAAACTTCACTGGGGGGAATAGTGGGCAGAATAAACTCGAGTTTGTTGACACTTCTAGATAGGAAATTGACCCATTTACGTTTTTCAATTTAGATCAGGACGTCCAATTGGCTGTTAATAAAAAATAATGGTTTGTGAGTGGCCATATTAATCTCGTTCAAGAAAACATTTTTTTTTTTACCAACTGCACAACCACATTCCATTTCCAAAGTATTTTCAGATGAATTTTTATTTAAATGGAATGGTGGTCTCCTGGTGTAGTAATTATTTCAGATAAGGGGACGTCGTCTGGAAATAATATATGGGTTAGGTTACATCATGTTCTGTAGTATTTATGAGGTTTTAAAGGAAAAAAACCCTTCAACTGTCAAAAATTCTACAACAAAGTTGTCTATGAACGTCTTAGGTGATGTATTAATATGCCAATAAAGGCACCATGCTAAGTGCTGGCTCTGCCTTAAACAGATCAATGTGTGTCCCAATGGTTGGGCGAACAGCTACATATTGCTATGTATTTGGAGGCAAGATGTTTCTTCCCTATGGTAAGTAATGACTTTAAAAACTGTTTCTTGAGTGAACACTGCGATTTCTTTGGTGACGTCAAATCCCTTTATGTCAATAAAGCCATGTCAGTGTCAGGTGTATACAGTTTGATTGGAACGGAAAATGACAGAGGAGCATTTCATTCGATTCTAAATATCTTTAGATTTCTTCAACAGCATTAGCATAAATCACCCTCAGGTTTTCCACGCGACAAATTAGTCTCTGATAACCTTTAAATATCTACTATAGGCATCTGATGCATGAAAGATCAAAAGAGACATGAGGGAACTTAGCAAAGCATGCAATTATTTGAGTTTGGAAGCTGGAATGTGATGCTGATTTTTTGGCTCAAAGCGATCCAGCGCCGCAATACACTTACAGTGACCCTTACTATGAAGGCAGATTGAATTTCTGACATCCAGGTTTCAATAAACTAAGTCCGGTGAAACATCACCTAAATAACGCAGACACAAATATTGAAAAAAGTGGCCAACAGGTGCATACACTTGTAAAACAAAAGAACAAATCAGGGGGGGGGGGGTCACTTATCATTTATATGAATACAATTCAAGATACAATTCAAGTGGACAGAAATAAGATTCCTACAGCAATGTCTAACTCTCGGAACTTTTATTTGTCGGCTTTAAAGATGATCAAAAATGTAGAATAGAGGTAATATATATCACAAAAGTTTTATAATGGTATGCAGCATTAGAAAAATATTGCTTATCTTAACATGAAGTGTAAACGGGTGAGCATTACGTGGTGAATTCAACTGCGTACTGAAGTGCCGAACGTCCATATAATTTGGCAGAAATTTTGAGTGTTTAATCTGAAATCCATGTTATGTAATAAAGCAAGCATGCCCATCGCCACTACTTCTCGGGTACCACTCTTACGCAGGATTCATCATAATAAAGTTTCATCTCAGAACCGTATGACCCATTGCTTCTACATGCCATAGGGACACTTTCCGGTTGCCAAGACGTAAATTGTTCTTACCAGGTTTTATCATCATCATCATCATCATCATCATCATCATCATCATCATCATCATCATCATCATCAGCAGCAGCAGCAGCAGCAGCAGCAGCAGCAGCAGCAGCAGCAGCAGCAGCAGCAGCAGCAGCAGCAACAACATCATCACCATCATCATCATTGTCCCTTTATTATTATCATTATTATTATTATCTTCATCATTATTATGTATGCGAATATTTGCTTTGGCTATTTATTTCAACTCCAAATCTGCTGCTTCTCTCTCTCTCTCTATCTCTCTCTCTCTCTCTCTCTCTCTCTCTCTCTCTCTCTCTCTCTCTCTCTCTCTCTCTCTCTCTCTCTCTGTGTTTCTCCCTCTGTCTCTCTCTTTCTCTGTCTCTCGCTGGTTGTATTGAAACTTTATGGAAGTGTAACTTGTTGGAACGTCAAATAAAATTGTACACTAGGTGATGATGCTGTTTATCCGATATTATTGGTTTCTTAACAATTAGGGCATGTATCAGTCTGTCTATATATTTCTATTAAATACTATGCAGGGTAACGAGAATAACAACGATAATTCCCATTTTTTCCATTTCCAAAATTATCACACAGATTCACTTCACCCAAAGTGCAGTTGAACCTTGTGTGGGTCTCCAATGGTAACAACGTGATGGTTTTAGATTCCATTTGGAAACATTACCTTGCACAGGTTTCAGGTCCAGCTTTTCATTGCCAGGGGATGCAGCCCAGACAGACAGCAGCAGTACACTTGTTGCTTGTTTCTGCATTTCTTTCGGATTTTGTTTTTAAATCATTTTACATATTTATGTGTAGATGTTTCTGCGAAACGGAGCCATCAGATGTGACTTGTTTGCATAGTTATTTGAGTGGTGCTGTAGATTTTAAAGGAGGTTATATTTCTTGTGAAATCAGCCCTAGTCATACAAAAGTATGTGGACTAGAGTCATATATTTGGCCTAAGCATAATAGTTTTAAAAGAAGGCTATATGTAAATGGTTTACAGGTTCACACCAAAACTGCAGTGTGAACCAGCTGTGTACAAATTATCGTGCTCCTGCCTTTTGGTCCTAATGTCTAGTATTACATTTGTTCCTTTCGGGGGGGGGGGGGGGGGGGTTGGTGGTCTGATCTTAGATAATTTTTTTCAAAGCCCCTCGGTAAAGTGTTTTCAAATTGAACAAAGCCAACTCTGGCCGCCAGTGAACAAATACTTTTTTCAACAGTTGCCACTACATTATTATCGATTTTTTGAAAGATTTGGTATTTGTGATTTTGATGCATTCTCCTAAACCACGGATTGGAATTTCTTCAGCCAAGCATTGTTTAACTGTAGCTTGACCCAGTGCTCATATGGGCTGTTCTGAAGAAGCGGGCACTATCCTTTTTATTAATTATGTTATAAGAGGTAAATGATAGGTAAAGAATTTCACTAATGAAGGTGTAAACGGTCCAGGTATACTTTAAGAAGAGACAGGGAGCTCCAAATGGCTAGAACGTTAAGAACTAGCTGTAAACATGATATAGCAATAAATATTCGGACCCCCTGTTGAAAAAATAAAAGGAAAAAGGTAACAAAAGAAAAAAAAAGGAATAGCAACACAATGAGGTGTTCTTATATTGAAAGGTACATACTGTTGACAGTGCATACACAAACACACACACACGCTTAAACCTAACAAACCTAATACGCGTATTAACGTAAACAAGGTACAGCCACAACGTGTTATCGGTCAGAAAATGTTTTTATAACCCGCTATATTAGCTAATAATACGTAGAACTATGAATAAATCATAATGCGCATTAAATGTTTCAAAAAAATCTAGTTTTTATTGAAGTCTTGGCACACAAAGAAAATTATTGCATTTTTTGTCTTTTTGGAACGCTGTGTTTCAGTTTGAAAGTAATGAAACGTCATTCAAGGTAACAGTACTACACCTTTCCAGCATCACATCGACAATGTAAACCATATGTAGTATAACTCTACAATACAAGACTGTTTGCAAATTCAGTAAATTAATACATTGCTATTTTCTTTTAGTCCAAGAGTTTTTCTGGGCATGGCTAAGCAAAGTGGACCATTGTTCTGCAATCCTGTGCCAAACAACTGTTCAATTCCTTCGGATCCAAATCCAGTGCAAAGTGATAGATGTCCATCTGGAGGTCGCCGCATAACTCTTTTTAATGTGTCCAGCTCATAGAGTCAAAACAAATGTTCTATATTCCATTGCTGAAATGTAAGTTATTGGCTGCCTAAATTGATGTATCGGGTGCCCCGGTCACCTCTAAAGGCTTCCAGATCGACATATACCCATCTCGGGCTCAATAATACATGTAAGTTTGTTGCATGCATCGAAAATATAACCTACTAAAACGACTAGATAACCTAAACAATCAAACGTGCTTGAGGCCATGCAGCATGGTGTACTGTTTTTGAAATTATGCTAACTAAATGTGAGCATAAAATCGTTTGCTCTGACAGGAAAGATATGTACCATTTGGTTTATTATTAACATTCTTTGATAAATCAGCAAGTCGAATGTTCATATCATTTGATATTGAATATTTTCACGCTGGTGTGAAAAGCAGGCAAGTCGAGCAATTTTTATTTCTAGTAGCCATGCTGCTCCTCGGCTTTTTTGACTTCTTTAGTATACAGAGATAAATGTTTTCGTCATTGGCAGTTTGGCCATATATGATGGGACGGTTTGGAATACACATCCCCCAATATACATATTTTGAGTGTGCTCCCTGGCAATAGAAATTACAGACATTGCAGAAGCTACAGAGTTTGAACGATTCAATAGATACATGACGTAAGTGCATGATAATTTTTGCAAAGTATGGCACTTACAAGATTGCACAAGACACCTTTATGGTTAAATGATCACATGGAGGCATGGTACCTGTGTGTTCTTTATAGATGGGTCAGGACCTATTAAGCTCTTGCCACTAATGTTTTCTACATACACTCTCTCCATATATGAAAAAAGCAGGCTGCTCCGTGAAATCTAAAAAATGCTTGCAGTGGATTACTAGCATGTAAGATACATGCCCATGCTTCATTGGGATAAAAAGCAGCGGCTACCAAATGCTTGTTGTTCACCTTGTTTCCGAACAAACTACTGATCCATAGGCAAAGATTTATAAATATAAGTAGTACCGCTAAATTTTGCGTGGACTTGGAACTTCGAAAATACCCTCTGTGCAAACCGTCAACCAAGCATGCCGTTTGCAATGTTGCTTGAAATGTTGTTGAAATGGCAAGGATAACTGTGAGCCAACGGATATTGGTATCTATGGGCAATGGTATATTTGTAGACTTGTTAAAAAACACAGCAGCTAGAAACCTACAGCTTGACAACACATAATGCCAATCAGGGCAATATACATCAAAGATTTATCCAATTGCACGTCTTTGTTCCTAATATAATCATGTGTGCGTAAGGAAAGTGAAGTACAAATAACCGAAAAGGTGCCCAAAATGTTAATAAATAGTGTTCCAAGTTGGTATGCATAAAAGGGTATACCTAATTGTGTTGACGAATGATCCAGAATAAAAAAAAGTATCAACATAGCTACGGTCGCCATTTGAAGTATAGTTCCAGCTAGCAGGGATGAGACATTGCCCATACATCCACGTTGCCAAGCACAATTCATGTCACGTGGATGCTCCTCGTCGAGCTTTATGCGCATACATTCTGGGTTTGGATGTAGTTGCCCAATTCGGCTCCATTGTTTGTATAACATACCTGTAAACATTATAAATGAACCAGAGGATTACATTAATTTGTCTTCTATGTTTGTTTCGTTGCTCTGTTTTGCTTTCTGTCATTTTGGGGGTGTCTGAGAGGGGTTGAAGGGTGATTATGGTTGGGGTTTGTTTTTGTTTTTTTTTTTTCTTTTTGTTTTATATTTTCGTATTTATTTGCTTTGTTCTTATTCTTTTTCTCTTGCCTTGAGTAGTGCATCAAAGTTATTTCACTTGTCACGTGTCTTGCTGATCTGA
>OZ026628.1:61490282-61740282 GCA_964020975.1 Hermodice carunculata
AGTTAAAACTTCCATATCTAAAACAAATGATGTCGAATTTCAAAAGAACGATCTATCCAAAAACCTCTATTGTGTGAATCTTATGGTATTACCCTTGATATTGACTGGATGCTCTCTCTCTCTCTCCCTGTCCTACCTCGCACTTGATGCAAACGCGCGTGAGACTGAACAGAATACAATTATCACCATTGACTGTATTTATGTTTTTTCTTAAATGTTGCAATTTTAAAACATATTTTAATTTGCATGTTCGTGACATGCAGAAACGCATATTCAAAATCTGGAAAACACACATCCTGCTGCACACAAGTCTTGGTTTAGAGGTTTACATGGAACATGTTCATATGAAGTACCTGTATGACAGATAAGAAATAATCGTATTTACATTTGACTTTTTGAACAGGTATGCCATTTGAGGCGTTATGAAACAAAGGTGAAGCAGTACATATGGGACGCTTACTGACATGGTTGCCCCTTTAACAACAATCCTTCGGGCTAAAACCAGTATGCTTAAGAAGATTTCAGTAGCTCCAAATACTGTAGAAAAATAAATTGCAAGCGGACTATCTTCAGCAGCTGAAAAATGCTTCTGACGTGAACAGAATGGGATGTATTAAACTGGCACAGACATTCAAATATATGCATTGTGCATTGATTAAAGCAGTGTCAGTGGCTTTAATATATACCCCTCCGTACGTAGGCATGAGCGAGCATTTACACTACATATATCAAATTACATTCAAGATAACAATGAATTGCTGAATCATAGGGTCAACATTAGTAAATTCTAGTCATCTCTTAATGAAAAAAGAGGGTATCTTTCTTATTTGCAACGGAATCCTATCTCAGACTATCATGCCATGGTACCCAATTGAAAACTTATAAAACAAATATTTGATATGTATTTTAGAACATGTAGCTATGCACTGTACCGGGCGAAATAATAATGAAATTTCGAATTAACAAATTAGAAAATCTGAAAAGCAATTGCATCAGGTCATAAAATGCCTTACAAACAAAATTGCAAGTCATGTAAAGTAACTGTGCTGAAATCCTGATATCTTAAAAATACACACTGTCGTAGTGTACACGAATGCATACTGAAGAGCATAGCTTGGTGACTAACAAGACATTCACCATATTTTGTAATGTGCGCACAACATTCCCCATTTTATCAGCAACATGCCTTTTTAGCAATTATTATATGCTTCTCAGTTTATCATGATTTATATCAGCGATTCATAAACAGCTTTTCCCAGATATTTCTGTGCAAGGTGCCCGCAGAGTTTCCCGTAGGTTCAATCAAAATAGGTGACTTGCACATATAGCTGAATTATTTAGCCATAAAAAAATTGTTACAAGTAGATATGGTATATTTTGATATTGGTGCCAAAATAACAGCATGTAACTGGCAACCTATAAAAAAAACTTGGCTGTGACTCCAAGCAGCAGTACACAAGAAACAACTTTTCTATGATCTAAATATTCCATGGCGAGCAAGACACTGCCGATGCTTTGCTGTGTCCACCCATTATCCACTGGTAGAGATCCGTAACAGGCCAATCGAACTATTCCAATATGTTGGGAATGGAAACCTTATTATCAACAAACGCAGTATTTTGATGGTTGATTGCAATTTGGAAAAATATGGGGATCCACCAAATCAACTTTTCTTTCTTTGCCCTGATCAGTTTATAGCTAACCTGAGACAACTTTGTTAGATTAAGGAATGCACATGATCACTGAAACGCATTCCTGCCCCTAAGTACCGATGGCATGACGATTCCACCAGGTTTACTTTGCATTGCCTTGCACGACTCACATCAGATATAAATTCGACCGTGTTGGACCTTGAGATGGAAAATTCTCTCTCATAGAATTCTCAACAACACTCTCTGATAGCAAACATTGACGCAATCTTAACCAAATACGTGTATTGGCGCAAAATGGACCATTCCAATTCGTCTAATGGTGCTCCAAATACTGCTTGTCAGCCAACGACAATGAGCTTAAGTCCAATAGTGCAATCAGTGCATTATTACAACATAACTGGAAATGGTGCCGGATGTTGTTATTGTTCCATATTTCTTTATATATATATATATATATATATATATATATATCGCAACTGGATACATGTTCGCATACCTAATAAGCAAGTTCAGTTTGAGCGACACATTGAGATGCCGAAGCCCAAGTATTGTATGACACAAGGTTTTACCGATAATTCAGCCTCATTGATATTGATTTTTACTGGGTTAATGAATTAATAAAACATACTCTTGCAAGCATGCCAGACACTTAGTAATATAGGCACGGGACATCTTTGCCCTAGTGTTTTTCTTTGGAATCAGAGTGGATTTAGCGGTCAGTGGTGTTATGACCATGAGTTGACGAGCACTGTGAGAAGGCAAGATGGCCATGTCTCCCAAAACATTAAACCAGGACACAGTTTCCAAGCAACGTCACTTCCTGGCTTGAGGACATCCAGGATTTCTTAAGATGGTGCATATCATACGTTGTTGATCACTATCGGCAATGGCATGGTTGTAGACTCCGGCATTATTACGATAACCGACGGCGGTTTCTACGCACACGTGTAGACCATAAAATTAGCAGCATTAAATGGCACAGAGTATGGAACATTCCGATGTCATTTGCTGTTAAACAACAGATGACCTGGGTCATGTCTCATACAAGGAAAAGCAACGATAGAAGGATTGGATACATCTCGAAAGAAACGAAAGTCGGATATAAGCTCTGCATTGGGGTCATACTAGTGAAAGGTTGAGACAAAGCAAATTATGCATGTCGGGGATTCTGCGCTTCTTTATGGATATTTTGATGTTACAAAATGAAACCAGAGATACTTAAAAAATATACCCACGAATATATACAAATTCCCCACACGTGCTGTGGGTTGGTTGTGTGGACGAAACCAGTCGAATAACCATGAACACGTCATGTAGATTATGCTCATAGAAAACAAGAATAGCACGATTTTCTATAAGATAAAAATTAAAGCATTAATTTAAAAAGGTGCTTGGAAAGATTTTGATGATCCAAAAGTGATATTTCTATTGGGATATGAAATTTCATGAAAAGGAATATAAGTGAATGAAATCAGACTCTCAAAGACAATTTCTAAAGTAACTTTAGGAAAATTTTACCCCCGAGATCACACGATCTGCTATGTAGATCTATATTCCAGGATACTGAGTACTTTTACTCTGGAGTCTGAAGTCAAAAGTTCTGACAAGCACTCTGACTAAAACTTGCTTCCTGAACTCAAGTATATAAGTCTACTTGCCGGTATGTGAGAATCTGTCTCAAGAAAATATCTTTTTACAATAAATTTTGACAACGAAATGCTTTTTTGGAACATTTGTCATGAAGCAGACTTTGTGTATCATCTACTCATTATCTGTTTTGTTACGAGCATATATTAGCCCTCTACAAAGCTAGCTCTCTCTCTCTCTCTCTCTCTCTCTCTCTCTCTCTCTCTCTGTATATATATATATACATATATATATATATATATATATATATATATATATATATATATATATATATATATATATATATATATATGTGCGTGTGTGATTTGGATACAAGCAAAGCTTGTGCCCATATTCACTGCAGTCGTCCTTTTGTTTAGACATCAAAGTGAAATACACCTTGACAGCATTATTCAAACATGGGATATATATTTCCATATATTCTCCCAGGCCTGTAGTGCTGTTTGGAAAAGAAAAAGAGTCTTACATACCTGTTGGAAAGTGTGTATCTCTAGACGCCCCCGTGGTATTTCTGTTAGGGCAATCACACCCGAGATGAAGACAAGAACAGAGAGGCAATAGATTGTGCTCCATGTTTTCGAAAATTCGGTGTTTTGGGGCTGGTCAACGCAGGCTACAGATCTGAAATAAACCAAAAATAATAATTGTCAAGCAATAAAGGCAGTGAACATGGCTGTCTATATGTATATATATATATATATATATATATATATATATATATATATATATATATATATATATATATATATATATATATATATATATATACATATATATACTGTACGTGTATGTATTCTCGATATGTTCTTATTGTCAATAGGCCTGTATAAAGTGGTGTACTGTTGGCTACTAAGCAGAAGGATTGCATGTTTCGGTGTAGCTTTATTAAAGACATAATATTTGTCTCTTAGTATTTGACCTGTAGAGGTGCCTGTAGGTCTCCTGCTTCTTTAGCTGAGAAACATGCGCATAAGACGGAAACTCAGTAACCTAACGTAATCATCGTGAAATTAATCTTAGAACTTACTAATCAAATGAAAAGGTTATTTCTCGTGTGGCATTCGATATTATACTCAGATAGCCATTCCAATATATCTCCTGCGAGGTTTGCTTAAATGGCCCCACCTTCTCTTGAATAATATAAATGAGTTGGTAAGTTGGGAGGCTAAATTCTCCGAAAGTTGTGTGTGCTCAAGCCTAAATGGAATTGTATTGACTCTCTGTAGTGATATAATTGAAGCTGCCAGGCAACATATATTCAACAAGTAGCACTTGTGTATTTTTTCCGACTATGTGCATGCTGGTAATATTGAATTTCTCACGCCCCAGTTTAGTAGATTCCACTTGGAACCGATGGGAAAAAGAGCATAGTCTATTTTACATGAAAACTGTCAACTAAGTGTCTCTATTATAATTTCCTTATTTGTAACTAATGGCCTAACCTACATAATGGTTGAAATGACTACATGTCAGCATGGCTAATACACGTATTTTAGTGTATTTAATTTAGGCATATGTATTTTTTCTCTAAAACTACAGACACGATCCTACCTACTTAAGTGGGTTTGTATCTTGGGTGACGGGCTACCACTCTTGAAAATGGATTTTTTTTTGCAAACTGCAAACAATCCAAAACCCTCTCTAAAACACTTCATCCAATCGACTACAACTGGCACGGAAGCACTTCTGGGTACTGCATTTCCCCAGATTCTTTATTAGCAGAGGTTGATAGGTTTAGCTCTTCATTCTTTTTTTTTTCCTGTGCATGCCTGTGTGTGTGTGTGATAAATTTTCATCGTCTTGACATGCAGTACGTTTTATATCACAGTGATCAATCTATATCTTTACATTTCCATTGGTAAGGTAATGCGAATGCACATGTGCATATTACTTCATCAACGTTTGTGCTCCATTTACGTAGTGTGACATTTATGTGTATCAGATCCTAGGGATATGTTACGTCACAACCACAGCCAGCTATGTCAAACCCCTATTTCAGAGAAATAAACACACACACACACACACACACACACACACACACATATATATATATATATATATATATATATATATATATATATATATATATATATATATATATATATATATATATATATATATCAGGTACTTGCATGGCATAATTTTCATCTATACAATACATGTCGGTACCTCAGTGAAATCCACATACCATCTGCTCGGAGTTCAGTTCATCAGTGCCTGACTTTCCTGTGCTAATTTTAGCTCAGCTGAAGATTAAGGTAACTCAAACTTAGCTTGATTAAAGCTGTGACTTATTCTCACATGAATGTGTCTGGGTTTTCTCGCAAAGTTCTGAACATTGAGTCATCTCAGGTCTTGGTAAGTGAGACATGGTGTGGCTCCCCTTCTAGAGCCAATCTGCTTACTTTTATGATTATGTCTTCTGTTTTTTTCAGGAATTCTTTCTTCTTTTTTTACCAGCAATCTGTTTGCCATTTCATCTAGATACTTTCATATCTAAAAGCTCCAAACCTGGCATTATTATACCTGCAGACTTAGGATCCTGACTTTTTTATTAAGAGGGGTAAACATCTTGAAAAATATGCAGATTCGGGCCGTTTTAATCCACACAACCCACAGCAGTGGGTTTGATAGATAGGGACATCTGGCGGCAAAAAAAAATAATTGAGGGTGTAACCAGCTGGCCAGCCAATATATTGGTTTGATCTTGCACCTGGTGACATCTGTGAGCTGAAAAAAATTCAGTTCATGGTATCGGAAGGTACCTGGGCAAGCTGTTTTCTGTAAGTGGTAAGCATACTTAGAAAAGTTAATTCTGCACTTTGAAGTGTTGACCTCGGCAGTAAAAATTGTGTATACATTTCAAACATTTCATGCAACTGAAGGAGCAAATAAATTAATGTCGACATAGCCCATAGCTGGTATAGTGACTGGCCAGTGCAAGACCGAATCTTGTTTGTTTGCTGACTATTCACATTTTGTTCTGTCAAGAAAAGTTTATTTGTATCTGTCATCTCTTTCTTACTTGCAGATTTTTTTCAAACCAAGGGGCCTTACTTTTAGTTGTTTTTTTCCCTGAAATTTTGTTTTTTTGTCATGAAGTTTGTCCCATTTTATTTTGAATGTTGAAAGCAAAAGCTTTCCTTTTCGGGCACACAGACGGATGGCTCAAGGCTTCTTTGCTAGTTATTAATGTTATATATGTGTCCTTCACTTTTGAACTATATTTCCAATATTTTGAACGGCAGTGGTACCACAGTTATTTTCCGCTGTCTTATTATTGCAGATATGTGTTTTCTTATCATCATTTGATTAAAAACAATGTCATTTTCATCACTACCAGCACCCCCCCCCCAAAAAAAAAGAAAGAAAAGAAAAAAAAAATAAAATGGCCATTGTCATTACACAACCTGGTCAAGTAGTATCGACAAAGCTGAGAGCATGTCATTTCAAATAAACAAAGGGTTTTATATCTTAAGTTGTTTATATTACTTACCTTATATCAGGAGCTGGGTATTCAGAAATAGTACCATCATCTTCCATAGTGGTTTCGGGTTCTGCCATATGGCTTTAGAATACAAAATTAATTACAAAATATCAGACATAGCCCCAATTAGTTAAATTTGTGCATGTAAAATGCAAATAAACAGCTGGAACCAACTCTTCTGGTTTTTGTGTGTATTTTGTATAAATGTTCATTTACGGGTCATTTATATGCAGAGAAGGGGGCACGTGCTATGGTGAACCCTACATAGTGACATTTATATTTTAAATAGTTTTATCATTTCAACATACAAAGGCAATAATACTCTATAGACAACTCCACATCGGGTCTTATGGATATTATGAACAGACTTGTACTCTTTCTACATGCCAAGGAATGGAGCATCCTATAACAAAATCTACATTAGCTCTTACAATTATTTGAATAGAATTTAACTGTTTCTATATAAAAAAGAAGGCACATACTATTAAGAACATTGATTCATATGAATATTAGCACCAGAGTATCTACGTTACATCATTTGCAAAATGATTATTGTGACAGGAACACTAGCCTTGTTACGCAAAATGAATTTATGTCATTATGGCTTAAAGACACTGTTCACAGCTTGATGACACTGCTGTCATGACTCCATTGTACAAATCCTTTTTTTTCTTTCAATAAGGGTGTCCGAGGGAAAATGCTAAAAAATCAGAATGCTTGGTCTTAACCAATTCCAATTCATCTGTCTGTACTTGCATATAGTGTCAATAGCGCTCGCTGCAGATAGGGGAAACGCTTGATTATACAAAAATACATAATTATACCTAACTCTAAGTCATTAACCTACACCTTTAAGGTGCGTTTGCAGAAAATACCGAAAATCCAGGACAATGGCAGAATGTATAGCCTCACGTAACCGTGAATCATTCATTGCGTTTACAGCAGACGTTTTCTGTAAAGATAAAGCAGAAATTTCGTCAGGTAGAACCTGCTGCTGGTCGATTGAATTTTTTGCAGACTCTCCCGTAAAACGAGATAAGGAAGTTTACTTCATTTGACATAAAATATATGGCTGGGTCTGGGGTAAATAGATAATTGTTCCCATTGAGGAAATGCTCATATTGCTTTTCTAACAATACAACATGAAGAATAAGCAAAGTAGTCATGTGCACGAAGTTACACACTTAATTATAAGGAAGTAAAGTGACAGTTATTCAAAATTAAACTTCACCAAACCACATCACGTAAAACAGTGTCGTGATATTATACTTATCCAACTGAAGTGACATACTTGGAGAAATGCATATATAGTCAAATGTGTTAATCTAGTTTGAGAAGAGCGCACAAACTAGCAGACAGACAGATACATAGAACAGTATTTGAAGTATATATGCAGTTATCTGCAGAAAGGTGTTCATACCTGTATATATGCACTGAATCTGAAGAAATTAAATGGGCGACATACAAATGCTCCAATGATTTAATGTTTAGCTTTGATATGGTAAACGGAAGTCCCAATCCTGAATGCCAGAGGATATATGAATGAACGAGAGAAAAAACAACAACAACACCAAAAACCATGTAGAAGGCAAACAGCTTTTTGTTTATTATTATGTGTTTATCCAATATTAACTTCAAAATTATGTTATAACGTTCTCTGCCTAAAGCAGCACTTTAAAGAGCCATATGTCAATAGTTGCATACAAATAGGGATATTTTTATCTGCACTGATTGAACCCATGTTCAGCCGTCTAATATACACTAACTACCAATTACTTAAAAACCTGATGGTACTCTCGGAGCTGTATTCACTATTGCGCCAACCGTCTCAACAAAGCTTCATGTTTGACTCAGTGGATGCACTTGGCACTTCAACCCAATGCTGGTACTGAATTCATAGCCAAGGAGGCAACTTCAGTGTTGGATATAATATTCCTATTCTGGTCCTGTGGTCCCACCACCATGTACAACTGGTAACTTCAAGGCATTGTATTCACATTTTCAGGCATTTCCAGAATTCAGAGAGATACTGGAATTCCAAAGTCCTCACTCTGGAAAAGTCTCTTATCATTTTGTACATTATATTCAGGCATTGTGACACTAATCCGGCATTATCTGATTGAGGCTAGCCCACAGGGATATGGCTGCCATTTTTTAAATTGTAGATTCCAAACACAATAGTTTGCAAATAAGGATATTCATAGGATGATCTGGTGGCAGGCACAATATATATGAAATCAAAAGTATATATTTTGCAAATATTTCAGAGCATCGATAATGATATTATATATGGTATGGCTGCAATTCAGTTTCATATCCAAATCAACTAATGATGAATATATCTAAGGTTGAGAGGACTGGTTTAAAACCACCAGTTGCCTTTTATGGGTGACTGCCTGTCTCACGTCAGGAGTGAAATTTGTCTCTTCCCATTGGTATTGGAAGAGAAATGTTGATGCTTTGGCAAGTGTGGAATCTCTTTGCTGTCATTTTTGGGTTCGGAATTAATGAATATGGATCATGTTTTTCTGTACTATTTGAAAATTACTTCATTGGCTATGTTGTGCTGTGGGCTTTGTTCTCCGACTCATAGTTATAGTGGAGGTAGAGTGTGTTTATAATGTTCCAGATTCATAAATATCACAAAAACGATGTAGGCCTACTTTACCCTTTCGCTGTAAACTTAGCTGACTGACAAGTCAGAGGAACTAAAAGGTGATAGGCTTAACAGGTCTCTTTTTATTTTTGGCAGAAGTAATGAAATTTTGTGTAAAAAAGTAATGTGTTTGTGTTGGGTGGTTAGGCCTATACGTTTTGGAAAAGAACTTGTGTCTGCAGCTAATGATGAAAATTTCTAAGGTTGAGAGGACCGATTTAAAGCCACCAGTTGCCTTTTATGGGTGACTGCCTGTCTCAAGTCAGGAGTGAAATTTGTTTCTTCACATTGGTATTTGAAGAGAAATGTTGATGCTTTGGCAAGTCTAGAATCTCTTTGCTGTCATTGTTGGGTTTGGAATTAATGAATATGGATCATGTTTTTCTGTACTATTGTTGTTTTTTAACCACAATGCATTGTGCGAAGTTCAAAATGACACTCACCAAGGTGCCTGATTTACCAGAGTATTGTGCCATATTTGGATATATAAGTAATGAAGTAATTGGTTCAGACACAAGACGAGCAGGCAGATTAAAGTAAAGATAATATGTCATGTTTAAAAAGTATTTAAAGGCAGCTTTCCCTGATAACTCAAAGAACGGAGGCGTGGAGAGCAGCAAAATATTACAATAAAAATCACCGAACAACTGGTGCTAGGTTGTTTAACCAAGAAAATCATTGCTATGCAGCTATGCTGTTTCCCAGGCCTATGTTAACCCTCCCAACACGTTGAAATAAAATGCTTTCTATGAGTTGACTTTACTGCAAAAAAACGGCACACCATGGCCACTTCCTTGATAAAATTGAACCATTTCTTTCTGTATGTTTCATGAAATTTATGTAGGGTTGGGCCTTTTCAGTAGGGTCAGATAGGCTACCAGAACCACACAGATATTTTTGTTAACTTGAACTTCGTTGAAACAAGTTCAACAGGATGTTCTTTCCAAACTTTCACATTTCCTCCTTAGAGGATTAATTTGCTACCTGGGCACAACTAGAGGCACTTTTCCATTCATAAATAGGAGTGGAATAAAGGTAGTACAACTATGGCTGGTTGTTTGGCCTCACATTTTATAAGAGATTAAAAATGATAGCCTCAAGTTGCACACGGGACTAAAAATATAGCCCCAGATTCCACATCTGATATAAAATATAGCCCCAAATTTCACAGGGGATTAAAAAAATTTATGCCCTCATTCCACAAGGAATTTAAAGGATAGCCCCACCTAGGTCTAAAAAAGCCCCACAGGCGATAACTCAAAACGAGGTAAAACTGAAAAATTGTTTTGCGGTGGTCTGGTTTGTTCATCCAGGTGTCTGTTTTTTAGCATGCAGCAGTATGGATCAAAAGATAAGGTCGCACACAGGAAGTATCTGAAAAACAGGATTTATCAAATAGAGATGTATCTTTGGAATGTTCAGTGCCATTATCATGTAAGTGAGGATAAAACATTTCAAGTCAACACAGGTGCAGATTTAAGTATTTTCTTGTATAGTTTCATAACTCCCATTGTGGGAATTTTTAAGCTTTATTTGATCCTGCATGAAAATAGGACTGAATTTGCATCAGACAGAAAACACAGTTCTACCATGTTTCACTGAATTGGAACTACTATAAGTATTCACATGTAGAGCATCAACTGCACTTTCAGCACGAAATAATGGATGGCTATCAAACTGAACTTTACTATATGCCAAACAGACCAGCCACTTTTTTCTTACCCCTACAACCTCTCATAAATATTATATTGTGAAAGCTGAAAGCTGATACCCATTAACTCTAAAATATATCAACAATTGGTTGAAAAGACAAGAGACCTATACTCTGCATAGATGTTCGTATAAAACCAAACCACAAAGTAGAGTGGTGGTGAAATGCTTGGATTCACAATGTGATGCTGATCTGGGTGACATGCAAAGTTTAGACAAATACAATGAAAATATCAAATTCATTTTATTAGCTATTGCCATGGTTAGTTGGTATGTGTGGCATGACCCTTGATGAATAAAACAGAACATGAAGTGGCTAAAGTACTCACTGGTATTTCATTAGAAGGCAGGCAACAAAAACAGAGCTTGCGAGTGGACAGAGGGACAGAGTTTTCCAACCAACATGTCCGACTTTTACTCAAACATTACAATATTCACCTGGTGCTACCCAACAACCTCACCAAGGCCAAATATGGAAAGCATTCCTTGAGGACCATCAAAATGTTCCGATACATTATGTCCTAACAGACTCGCAAGTATGTAGATGTCCTGCAAGATCTGGTTAAAGCCTGCAACAGAACTAAGCACCACAGTTTGGGCAGACCACCTTCACCAGTGAATGACGATAATGAAGGAGGAGTGAGATTGGATCAGTACCTGCTGCGAAAGCAAGACAAACCTAGGAAACAAAAGTAAAAGTCCAAGAGTGGATACACAGTGAGAATTTTCCATCTCAAAACCACCTTTCAGAGAGAGTATCAACAAAAGTGGACTGGGAGCTATTTAAGATTACGAATTATTACGACAGAAATAGAATCCCAATCTATACTAAAAGACTGAAGTGGCGAAGATATCAATGGAACCATCTAAGGACAACAGCTCCAATCTGACCATGTAGTTAAGGATACACTTTTCAACGCAGAAAAAGTGCTGTGAAGACGTACCAGAAATGGGGAGAGAGAAGCTTTTGTGAAATGGTAACCCTCGCAAAAGAGATATAATAGTTGAATACCTGTGGCCAATTTGCAAAACGTCTAAGTAGAAGCACCCAAGATCTATAAGTAGACCACAACGGACCAAGCTTTCATATTTGTGTTAAATAAAGACGACAAACAACTTTTTTTCAGGAAAAACTCCATTGGGTTTACAATCCAGATACTAGGTATCATCGAAATTAAAAGTAATTTGGGTGTGTGCACTGACAGATATCTCTCAGGAAAACAAATTCATTGTCATGCCTAATCAGATTGTGGTGTAATCAGATCTGACTGTAGAATCCTGCATTAGTAATACACAGTCGCCCGTGTTAAGATACATTCCCATAGACACAAACCAAGACATTGACGTCGTCTTTGTGGATCCATACTACCTCAGGATTATACAAAATTAACCACACAGAATGCATCTGTATCTCACTGATCAAGACTTGCAACCAGTCCAGTTTACCTGCGGAGAGCAGTCTGGTGTTTTACAAGTGAAAGTATTGTAAAAAAGGCGTCGTAACGCATCAAAAACAAGACGGAATTGTCCAAATGGGTCACTTTTTTAATGATATGGCAAAAAGGAGAGATTCGTCAGTCTTCTATAGGATATTACATCATGACAAAAACCCATAATGGAGCAACAGACCTAAATAACGCAACCACTCCTTCATTAATCTGGTCAGTTCCATGAGTCGGCCCGTGGAAAAAGCCAAAAGAGAACACCAGGAGGGAAACCTACAAGTAGAGGAAAACCTATAAGTAGAGAAAAGAAAGGCAGACTATAAGCACAGTGAAGATGCAAGCAAAGAAGAAGAAGAAAGAACTTTTAGACACATTATCTTAAGGTGGCACCAACAAAGCAAGGCACTTAGAGGAGTGCTGTCTTCAACCCACTCTCCTGTTTTGGTTTTTATTTTTAGACCCATGAAACTATATGTATTCTTGTTGCTGAGAATCTATAGATTATATATATTTATATATATATATATATATATATATTATATATATATATATATATATATATATAGATAGATATATATATAGATATATATATATATATATATATATATATATATATATATATATATATATATATATATATATATATATATATATATACATATAAAGGGTCCGACTTGGAGATTTTTCATGGGATTCTCGAAAACGATGGTACTTAAAAACTCAAAATTTGCTAAACTAAACTTCATAGACATGCCAAGGACTGGATCCTTGCGTTTTGGAATATGCTTTTTCAGGCAGTTTTATGCCCTCTTAACATGAAGAATTGTTCATCTTCACGAGCATAATAATTAATATTCGATTTATCTATTATTGCGTTTATGAAAAAAAAAGTGAAGCAACCAATCCTGGGAATGACTACTAAGTTACATTTTGCAAATTTTCGGGTTTTTAAGTACTACATGTTTTGACAAATCAAGAAAAATCTCCAAATCCAGCCTTTTTGTAAAATGTCTATTTTTCGCCCCCCCCCCCCCCCCCCCAAAAAAAAGATTAAATGTTTCTTGGCATATATAATGAAAAGATTCCAATGCAGGTTTTTAGTTTTTAAGTACTATATTTTTCGACAATCCCAAGAAAAAACCTCCAAATTGGATCCTTTCGTAAAATGTCCGTTTTTCGCCCTAACAAATTATGTTTTATTTTTTTCTTGGTGTATTTATAATCTAGAGTTCCTAAGAAACAAGAATCAATAGAGTTTTGTGGGTCTTAAAATAAAACCAAAACAGGACCAATTAGCCCTGTTCAAACCTCTTGCAGAAGACTTAGGTTTTGATTCTGTGAAATGGATGAAATACAGACCCACTAACAAACTGACACATGAGGCTGCTCTGGCCTTCTCCATTCCACACAATCCTATGTGCATAGATCTGAAGCAATCGTGGCTGCACGTGAAATGTCGCACCCTGCAGGGGAAAGGACCACATTACCACCATGACTTGTTTCTAACCCACCTGCACACGTCATAGTGGGACCTGTCAACAATGAATTGGGGGAGTCTTGGTGTCGAGTATAAATCAGTCTTTAAGAACAAGTGATAACCTCCTCTGCATGAACCAATTTTCCTTACATGGCCTACTTGGACAATGTACTGACCAGTCGACATGAGTCAGATAACAAACTGGAAGCCCAGCTCTTTGACATGTATAGGTTTACATCTGAGTGGAGCAAATGATCCAGGGGTAAACTTTGGCCTAACTCAAAGCTCTGTGTACTCTTTCCAAAGCAATGTGATCGACATGGAAGGGCGCATCTTCATGAATATCTGTCAAAAGGAGCATATTATCTTGGATGGTGTTCCCATAAATATAAAGCTCTATCACATACCCGAACCTTTCATGTTGATCAGATTCAGTCCAGCTCCCAGCTACAAACTGCAAACGACTGTGGTGTTTTTGAAGATGTGCATGGTTTCAGTGTCACCAGGCATCATCACAGGTAATGCCCGAGCCTTTGACACAAGGCCAGCCCAATCTGCTATCAGGCACTCAGACATCAAGATGTCAATAGTACCACAAGGGCCGCTAGAGTTGACAGTGGAAGACCTCTTTCAAGGAGCATGTCTCGGCAGCTTACAATGGAAGTTATGGCACCAATCCTTTCAAACTCCAGCATTGAAAGTGTAACTTTGCTGCCTTGTATGTGGATAGACAGAGTGTGCCTGCCAGATATATACAAACAAATTACGAGACAAACAACTAAGAAATGTTTCCATGGCTCTCATTCAAGGCAAAGGAAAACCATTGGGAGAGGGAGAGAGAGAGAGAGAGAGAGAGAGAGAGAGAGAGAGAGAGAGAGAGAGAGAGAGAGAGAGAGAGAGAGAGAGAGAGAGCCCAGTTATCACCTCTTTGAAATTTGCATAGCAGAATCATCACATGAAGTTACTAGTTCAAGCTGACCCGCTTGTTGCCTGTTTAGCACACCCAGGGCTCTTGACAGTTGGGCAGGGACCCTGGGCCACCAGCCAAATTCAAAACTGCTGCAGTAGATATTGCCCCTTGTACAATGCTGCACCCCATCCCCCCCCCGCGCGCACACACACACACACACACACACACACACACACACACACACACACACACACACACACACACACACACACACACACACACACACACACAGAGCTGTGCAAACATGTATGTCCAGTGCAGAGACAGTGACCCTAATGGGTGTTGTCTGCAAACAGGCTAGCATGTTCAGTGGACCCTGTCTAACTATAACCCGATCCCCAGTCTATTATCAGTGGGCAAATCTATTTTGATGCCACACAGAACCAAAACATGCATTTCCTTAACATGCTTTGCATGGTGACAATCCGGTTTTTTTTTTTGGAGGGGGGGGAGGGTTGTCTTGTTTTTGTTTTTTTTTTGTTTTTGTTTTTTTTTTTTTTTTGTTTTTTTTTTTTTGTTTTTTTTTTTTGTTTTTTTTTGTTTTGTTTTTTTTTTTTTTTTTTTTTTTTTTGTTTGTTTTTGTTTTGTTTTGTTTTTTGTTTTTGGGTTTTTTTTTGTTTTTTTTTGTTTGTTTCTTTTTTTGTTTTGTTTTTGTGTCTTGTTTGTTTTTTCTTTTTTGTTTAATTTGTTTTTTTTTTTTATAAAAAGTATTGGGTGACGAATGTTTTATTATATACCTCAACATATGAAGCTTTCTTAATATCATATATCGTCCATAATTACAGTCTAAATTATTTTGTGTCAATGTCAAAGTTCATTTTGTATTAAAGAGAATGTGTCGCCACCCATACCCGCCCCGCATGCACAAGAATATATTGATACGTTTTGCAGTCCAAAAAGAACTTTTAAACTTGCACATTTAGTTTCACTTCTGGAAAATAATGACCATAAATGCTGAGGCTATAGTTTCGTTACATTTGATTGGACTTAACTTTTAACAAGATTTTCCTTGCATGGCAAAATGTATCTCTTTGTTGCTAGTGAAGGTATCTCAAACAAATTTGTGAGTGGATATGCTGGACAAACTTTACTTTTTTCAATTTATGAAAAAGCAATCTTTTGCTTTGACAGATAAAGCATCGTATATTACTAACCACCATCACACCACGAACAATGACGTACAGTGCAGAGCTTTACAAGTACTGCAGTCTCTTAAACTTTCGTTTCTGTCCCCAAAAATACCATTCTAACATCTAATTGAATGTCGAGGTGGACCTGAAAGCCCGCAAAAAGACTACAGCTTTGGTTCCTGGCTCATTGGATATGGCTTTGCCACAAATCTTAAAATTGAAGATGGAATATCTTTTATTTGAATAGTTTTGGAGATAGCCACCTTTTAAATCTTTCAATGCCCCTAATAATCATCAATTAAAATTCTACAACTTTCATTGCTGTCCATTTTATTGTCAGGTGTCACAAACATATATCTGCAATAGTGTGGGAGATATGCAGCTTTTAGCGTTTTAATTGTCCCTAACTTGCATAATTTTAAACATCATGACTGTTCTAAAATTACATAATTTCACCAGTAGGTCAGTCACCACGTCCAGTTTTATGGTTTTCGGAATAATAGCGCCCATAAAGAAAAAAAGGAGATAGACACAGAGAGAGGTAGACAGAGAAAGAGAGAAAGCAAGAGAGAAAAAGCAAGAGAGAGAAAGAAAGAATTAAATAGGAAAGATGGAAAGAAGGAAAATAATTCTGGAAAAAACACAATATCACGGTTCCCAGATATGATAAATAAAAAGAGGTAAGAACATAATTATACTGAGTAAAAGGAGATGGAAATATCGCCTATGAGGCTGCAAAACATGATAGACATTTTCCCGCTGATGACCTGCTCATCGATTCATCTGACTGCTGCAACCTTACGTTTTCTTAATTTTTGCATGAAGCTATGCCTAATTCGATTGTTGCACCCAGCGCAGCTCTGTCAGGCTACTGTTGGTCACTGGGTGTTCTGTAAGTCGCCCACTAGTAACATTGTTCTGCAGTGTTTGGCACATTTGTCAGAGATATGCGGCATTTTGCGGCGAACTGCTGCAGTACCGCAGGTCGTCGCAGATTGCTGCCCATCTCCAGAAATCACTTTGGACAGCAACCAGTCCAGACTGAAAACGTGCAGCGAAGTGTGGACATCTGCAACAAACTCCGATGAGCCTACAGATAGCTGCCAAATGCCACCACAGGCGCCCGTAACGTTCAGTCAGTCAAGCTTCCGTGCTAATTATGTACGCGATGGGAGGGGGGGGGGGGGGAGGATGAGTGGGTAAAGAGGTTGGACCTGGAAAATCTATGCGTTCAATAACCCACATAGGGCCATATCTGCAATAAAATATTGTGTATTCATCTGTGCAGTCAAGTATTTGTGCTAATGAGATAGTGGCAGATGGGCCTAAAACCACAACGTCGTCATATGGAGCTTCTATATAGGAGCTCAATGTGAAAACATTGTGATTTAAGGCCCATCTCCATACTCAAAATACTATTAAGTGGGATGAAAAGAAAAATTGCATGTAGAAGGAAAAAAGTTCTGAAAGTACATGTTGTTATAATGCAAGGCAAAATAAAAAGACCAAAACTGATAACTGGACATTTATGATAAAACACAAGTGCTGCAAATGCATTTATCTTTCAGTATTGCTATTTCATACTTGTTTTGTTTGTGGAACAAAAACTGTGAAATACAGTGGAAAAGTATTCATACGTAGGTCTGGTAGGGAATATTGCACCTAAAACTACAGTCAAATACCTGAAATTCATGAACTATGACAACGTAACAAATAAGTGCACTTACATTATATTATTTAAAGTATGATTTTGGTTTACCTTCAGTCATTAATTCGAAGGATTTGGTGCAGTTTGTATGTGCGTTTAGGCAAGTTGATTGATGCCGAAGGTTGCTAGTTCAAGACCCGGGCGTCCCGTGGTCACAAAACATGATACCAGAGTATGAATATTTTGTACATCATACTTAAAATTCGCAGGAGACATCAAACAGGCGATCTGCTCTTTTAATGCGTATTTGTATTATCTGTGGAATCACTTATTATGGAAACAAACTTAAATAAAATAGAAAAGGTTCAGATACATAAAGAGGGATGAAAATGAAGTGCTTTTCATAAACTTATGTGGATGAAATTGATGTTTGTTAAAAAATTCAAATCAGCCCCAAACCTGCAGAAAATATGTCTCCCATTTGCCATAAACTACATGAAATCTAATACACAAAATATGAAAGACAGGACGGAAGGTGAGATTTGTTAGAGTATTCCGTGCATCAAATTATTATTTATTACAAGTCTGGCCCTATCCAAATATGATGTAAGGTATCTGCATGTGATGCATGAAATATGCTTGCATTCAGTTGGGGGACTGAGCCATTCGCCCTTCAAACAGACCGGGCTTTATGCCCTCAGCTTTTATCCATGAGTTAAAACTGAGTCAACAGCGTTCCATGTGTCATGCTTAGCATATCACCGCTGCTCTGGAAAGATGTTGACCTGTGGTATATTAACTTGATAGGTCCCATCTGAAAATTGCATCCAGATGATTTTTCATTAGTGTTGATACTAGTTCAAATCATTCAAGCAGACGATATTTGTCTACCAGTCGGTTTGGGGCAAAAAAAAAAAAAGAAAAATGTTCTTCTGTCCACAATCTAAGCGCTGCTGCTATCTGCACGATTGCATACCTAATAAGATTATACTGAGACAACACAATACCAGGTTTCAAAATACGTTTTATTTCCAAAAATACATAACGCCCAGTTATCGCTGAAGTTTTTTTTAAACTAATGTTTAAAAACAAAAAACAAAAAACGGGAATCAACGACAGCACGTCGTCTTCGTCTCTGAAGACATGCTCTATATGCCGCTGGCGAGGTAGACTAATAGCAGTAGGCTATACAGGAACACACGAATTTAGTGGCCCCTGGTCTTCCGTGTAGATTGGGGTATTTTAGGAAATAGAGCCATATATAAATTTGACCAAAAAAAAAAAAAAAAAAAAAATGTTTCCACTGAAATCGAGCCTGTGTGCGACAACCAATTCTAAAGTTTACAGAATTTACCCCTTCTGTAAAACTCTCATTGCATTTGTCTGTTGTGTAACAATCACCGCCCGAATGAAGAATTTCTATGGTAAGGTTTGCAACTGGCACAGCGACTGACCAGGTCAAGTTTCCCTTCAGGGGGGATGACTCGAAATCCTGGATTTGTAGTACCAGGGAATGTGGGATCTGATTAACATCCCTGTTTCAAAATAACAACTCAACTAAGTAAAATATGTGTGTATTCATATTTGTTATATATATATATATATATATATATATATATATATATATATATATATATATATATATACTTCAAACATCCACAGAAAAAGTAGGACAATAACAAAATGATATAACTCTCACTTGAGCTGATAACAAATTGTATTTGGTTGAAAATGTCAGGAAAATATTTTAGAATTCAATCATGAAATAAAACACAAAGTTCCTTGACTTTAGAAGACGATGTCCACCAGAGTAATCAAACCCCTTGCAGGCCTTCTCCAAATCCTTCCGTAAGCTGTAACTGAAATTGAATAAAACTCCTTAAGGCAGTATCCGTATCAACCACATGCAACTCATAATTGACAGCAAACTGTTCCATCACATTAACTTCAGCATAGAAAACTTTATCGGCCTATCAGTCGTCATGAGCCAATAACTACACAATCAATCAACCTGATTCATTTGGAAGACACAAGTCCGATCACAGTCAGTATATGTTAATATTGTTCCGTGAAATGAAAGAGAAGAGATAGTCCCTTAATCTGTTTCTATTTTAACAAAAATCCAAACCGCTTTTTCAATTGAAGAAATTAGTTTGCGCAGCAAAGATAAACTCATACAAAGTTGCACAAATTACCAACAACAATATATGATATATGTTGCTTTTCATTACCACTATCATTATCATGAACCTTTTCAACGCACATGAGTTCAGTTCACACAACAAGCGATCAATTGTAAACCTTCTGTTAGCACTGTTTAACACAGCAGCCTCGCTTTAAGTCGACCTCATCTTTGACATGACCTTACCCTCGAAAGGTCAATCTAAAGCGGTTATTTTATGGGGACCAAGACTGTCTTCCACCATTGAGGGTACAACCGACATTTTTATCACCGTGCATACACAGATAATCACTTTGCAGACTTGGTCCGGTCACCAGCGCACAGACACACAGAGTTCACAGGTTCAAACTTTAGAATTTTGCGAGAACCAAGGAAAAGATTTCGGGAAGAAAATCATCACATATTGGTTACCTATCGTAATTTAGAATAACGAAGGCCACGTCGAAGCGACTAAAAATACATTGGCCATCATAGAAAATATATCCAGACCCGGAAACCCAGTCTATTTGTGGCAATTCGTGCGGAAAAAAATATTTCTTATCAGTGAAAGTACTTACCTGTCTTAATCAACGGGCAAAATCTGAGTCTAAATGCGGAAAATTTCTGCGGTCGATCATTAAAACTGAAACGTGCTTGTATACATTTCTTCGTACGCAGACCTGGTCGCCTGAAAGGATTCCATAACCTAGCGATTCCGACCAACCGATCCCTCAAACTTGTCAAAGCCCGTCTGAAAGCATTTGCCCTCGTAAGAGTTTTTGAAACGTTTTCACCTCGGAATGCACTCCACGACATTGCAAACAAGTCACCAAGAATAGACTATTGCTTTTGTTTTACAGGAATGATAATACGCCGAATAATTCTTTATGTCCGTCTTGCTACTTTCCTAAAATTGAAACTAATACATTCTTATGTCGCTCAACTTATTTTAACCTGGTTAACCAACACATGTGATTTAATTCATTTTTCGCAGATCTACAAATCTCTGATCTCGATGTTCTATACTACGGAAAGGATTTATGACATAGCTAATGTCTTTGCGTCAATTTAACAGAACAACTTACAATAGCATGAGAGGAAAAAAAGAAAATACCCAACCCAAAGGCCCTTCAGAAAAAACTCATAGTTCTCCTAACACTTTTACAAATCATCCGTGCATGAGATTACATATACATTCAATTCGCAACTCCAAAGTTCTCCTAATCAACCTATATACACACAAAAAAGATGAAAAAACACCTCCGGAACCATACTTGTTGCATTACACACTTCAACCTAATCTTGTGACGGTTTTTACGCTGCAAAATCAAACCTTTTCAGCATAAACTCTCGTTATCTAAATACTGTTTCAATTTAAATAACCTCCTCAAACTTTCACCCATGTCCTCAGCAGTTAAATCTGGTTGAAGCCTTTTATTTCTGAGACATTTTTTTTTTGTAGCTGAATGCCTTTTTCTACAAACTTCCGCCAAATATCTCCAAAATTTATTATGGGAAGTGTGCGTAGGTCTCCATAAAAATGAATGGTTGAATACTTTCCTCACGCTACCTTTATCCTCAAAAGACAATTCATATATACAACACTTTACACGTGCCAACTGTCAAGTCCTGTCTGACTTAGACGCAAAAAAGAAGAAAAAAAAGAAGACTGCTGCATGGTCCAATAGTCCTTAATAACACTTATTTCTTCCCCTCATTTTAACTGTATACCTTTGATCGGGAAAAATGTATCAACACTGAAAAACATGCTGATGGGAAATATCGGCATCCTGGTCGTGAATAAGGCATTCTCCCAAACCCCCGTAAAAAAGCGCTAACATAAGAATGTGATAAAACAAGGGAATGAACTGTAATAGAAAACAGAGGAGTCGGTGACCAACATTTCTCAGTTTAACAGCCAAGACAAAACAGAAAACCTCGAGTCCACCATGAAGTTCCCAACCGAAACAATAAACTTACCTCCCGGGGAAAAAATGGAAAGCCTAAACGTAAGAGAACTCTTTCACTACATGTTGAAATCAAGATCTCCCAAATGCCAAGGCAAGTCAAAACAGAAAAAGTCTAAATCACCAGAATTCCTCGACGCGGCTACAGAATCTCCCCTCAGGAAAAAAAACAGCGAAGCAGAGCTATACCTCCAAGCACCGCCAGACAATAAGACCCAGGGCCCCGATCGAGCGGAACCTGAGATATTTATACCTGGGTGCCAAAGCACCACCAACCAATAGAAATGCTTGCCTGGGAGTCAGGGGAAAAACAAGGTAATGCACTTGGCAGGAATTTTTCACCCTACAAAGGAAAAGAGAGCGGGAACAGCAGTATGACCAGGAATCATGGGTAAATTCGTGAAAACAAAAGCATGTGCTTCACTTTATAATGACACTGTACTGTCGCAGAAAAAAGTTACCTACAATTTCCCCAGTTTTTCTACATTCAATATTGATGAATGCTAAACAAATACAAATAAAATAAATCATTTTACAGTAGCAGTGGGAAAAACATTTATATGACATATGAAATGTTCACAACTAATACAGTTGTGATTTTTTTTTTGTACGTATGATACGCCAGAAAATATCTGGATTGGCACCAATGTCATTAAAATGGACTCCGGAGAAATTAAATTCTTTCATGCAACATGATCAGGATTTTCTTCTAAAGCAACTTAAAGACACATATTGGTGATCTCAATCGAAATCGATCAGCAATGCTCCCGCTCGACGAACACATGGGCATTCTGAAGTCGTTTATTGGTGGACAGCCAAATTAGAAATTAAGGAGTAAATGTAGCTACCATTTTTTCGGTTTATCGGCCCTAGTTATAACAACAGCAAACTGAATGTCTCTTGTACATGTATATGATCATATTATTTGGCTGTAGGATCGTATGCTAGCTAACGTTTGCAACTGATATAAAGGATCTTTCTCAGTCATTAAATCGTCGTTATTTAAATGCTATTTTAACATTTTATTGTTATTTTTACGTTTCAGAAACATTCTCTCCACACATGAAAATAGCAGGATGCACCATGGAATCTAAAATAAGCATCCAAAGGGTTGCTAATATGCCAGATAATAACCCAAGCCAGCTCGGTATATATTAGAATAGGCAGCGAGTGTATGTTCTGCAGCTTACTTCCGCAGAGGCTATTGATCCAGAGGCTTAGGTTTATGAAAAATCAGCAGCACCACGAGATTTTTTACGAGATAGGAACGGCGAGAATATCGGCGATGTAAACCATCTACCAAGCAGGCCGTCTGCAGAGAAGCCAGTGTGGCCTGAAGTATAGCAAGCACCACGGTCAGGGATCTGGTTTGCACGTCCACAGGGGGGATCTTCCTCGTAGAATTATCAAGGAAAACCCCTGCTATGAAATTGAAGGTTGTGCTTATATATACGCCTACAAGAGAAACGTAAAGCAAGGTTTTATCCAGGTGTGCGTCGATATCTCCAATGAAAATGTGTCTGCGCAATAGCATTATAATACCTGCAGCGCAAACAATGCCAACCGATTGAAGAAAGAGATTCCAAAATTGATATAAGCTCATGCATGACGGATCAGACGTTTGGTCAAAGACAAATACAATTGTCAATATGGCTACCATTGTCATCAGAATCGTGCAGCCACCCAGCAGTGAAATTATGTTGTTTCGGCATCCGATGTTCAATGTATCCATTTGGACCATTTGGGTCTCTGTTTGTACACTCCCAGCTATTTTCTTGGTGGGTTGCCCAACCCGAGTCCACTCTACATATAATATGCCTATTAAGCAAAGAAATGAATTTGAGAAATAGCACAAATAAAAAATAAGAACCTTGCCACTTCAGACCTATGATTATCACTTGTCATTGCAGCTTTAAACACATTTGAAAAATGTGCTATCTGAGCAAAGCTAGTCTGACAACATGATACACAAACAGGTTTTCTGCTGCTTCTGAGTCTACAAACCTCTGTATATATACAGCTGAACTTTTCCAGTACCAAATACAACTAAAGTGAAACGGCAGCAAATAAATGCTAAAAAGGGTACTAGATTCATGTTCCTTGCAAAAAGACGTTTAATTCAAGTACCAGCATACCTGAAGTTACATAGAATAGAACATTCCATGCCAACAGCTTTCTTCGGTGTTACTCGGGCACATTAAAAGCGTGCCAAGGAGAGCTGTTGACTCAGTCCATCAGGTGGCACTAAAAAACTTATTTAATGTGTAGGGCACTCATTCAATATTAGTCATTGTTTTTTTTTACATCATCTTTGACTAAGAAATTTTACTAACTGCCAAGGACTATCGGGAAAACCATCTGACCTATCATCCATCATCCCCGTTAATTCGATATTTAGCACAATGCATGCAAAATGAATATCCTGATGGACCAGGTGTCTGTGATTCATGAGGACATCATTTTCCATCTTACCTGTGGCAATCAGACTATTCTCCACAATACACGGGTAGGCTAGGCGTGAGGCATAATCCGCACAATTGTACAGTGTGCTGGATTTGTTAGACGCTTTGCTATGGTTGCCGCCAGGCACAGGTTCACATGCTAAAGATTCACCTGTCTTGTAAAATAAGCGAAAGGAAGAGGAAAGAACGGTGGTCTGTATCATAGCTGTTGCCTTGAGTGTGTCAACAATGTACTAGGAGCTTCCCATCTCAAAAAAAGTCCTAAATAGAAATGGTATATTGATGATAATCATATTGCATGATGTGGCTTGTCACTCTCTCAGTGGTAAATTTGAGGCAGTGTGCAGACTTTTTTTTCTAGAGTCCATAAATTAAAGAACATATGGAGAGTACCCAATTTTATAAAACAATGTTTAAAAGAATCATCGGAGCTGATAACACTGGCTTTAATTGTGCTTTATCTTGAACTTACAAGCCACAGAAGCTTTTCTGTCAAATTTCTAGAAAGCCAGTTATGAAACCTCTACATGGGATCAAGTAGCTGACATTAACACAGTGGCTAAAATGTGAACATGGACCACCTTCTTCCATACAAATGCACCCTAAAATATTTTAAGATATCTCTCCCAGCTTAATGCGTGATACAACAGTCGGGTTCCTCAAAAATATCCTGAACAATTATGGTTTAATATACTTGTTATTGTTATCATCATCATCATCATCATCATCATCATCATCATCATCATCATCATCATCATCATCATCATCATCATCATCATCATCATCATCATCATCATCATCATCATCATCATCTTCATAATCATTCTCTTTATATACATTTTTTTACTGGAGGAAAGGGGATCTTTTTTATCTACACCCTACCCCTCGATCTGCCACATATATCAGCAGCTCTGCTGGTTTCCCCCTTTATAATGCATTTCAGACCATGACATGACAGGGCAGACTTAAATCAAGCACCACGTTTTGACTGAGTCATCAGTTGCAACTGAAATACTTTCCAACTGGCTCAAGTACATGCATATACATCAAAGGCTTTTTGGGTTGTCATGGCCTTTCAAAAGATTGGCGAGGAAAAGGTCGTAATAACAATATGCGTTTAGCTAATAGCTTGCAAATTGTTGTTAAATGGTCTGCCATGAATGTCGTGTGTTCGGCAGTAAAATATAACACAATTTTGCTCCTGTTGTTTTCATATGAAGCCAAAACTCCTGCTGCTTCAATAAAATTGTCTCCGAACCGAAAAAAAAATTATCTATACTTCAGAAAAAATAGCGATAAAGGATTGTCTTGGGTCGGATAACTAATATCTCCGGAAAATATAGAATTCCAATCTGCAATTCCAGTGAGCAAAAGCTTTATTTTAAATGGAGAATTAAGAAAAAACATAATTCATAATTATGAATAGTCTGTATCTGCTAGTGGCCGCAAACGTAGATGGTAATTACGTAATCAGGGCTAAAATTAACTGCACGCAAAAGCATATCTGCTAGACAGGTGGTAAAAATGTATACAAACAGTGGTGGGGTAATCACCATAACCTAAAGCCTTTCATCAAATAGACAAAATCATTAATTAACGTTTTAACCTTATGGAAGGCATCATGTCATCACGGAGTGAGATGTGAGCATCTTGGATTTTCTTCTTTTTGTAAATTTGACTCTTTCATCCAATTTTGAATGAAACTGAATTGTTCATCTTACTCGTTTGTCATTTGGATAAATGGGTTGAACATGAAGTTTATAATGCAAAATCAGTACATTGTTATTGAATAGAAGGTTCGTGAGGAAACCATTACTCAAGACTTTCTCCATTTTTTTTCCATTTTGTGGAAGACCTTTCCATTTCTTTGACTCAGTATATTTTCTTTATTCAAACATGTGGGCCGATGGACCTTGTGGGTATCTTCCAACACCTGTAACCGAGATATTAAAAAAAAAACAGTAAGGTTGAACATTTCTGTAACAAAAAAGTGGCCACAAAATGAAATTCGTATCACATCGTTTGCTTATGTTCATAACTGATATCGAAAAAGATATGTTCTGTCTGGCATTTTTTTTACAAAACTGAGGATGCTATAACTATGCAACAGACCACAAAGAATCAAGCAATCAGATTTCAGCGTTCTAGAAAACGCCGGCACAGAGGCAGCTGCATCAGACTCTTACATGTCGAAGAGTTGCGATCATTTCCCGCGAGGCATGGGATTTGAAAGTGAGCATATTAGCCATTTCACATTGAGCAGAACGTGCCTTTGAAATTCGCGAGTGACTTCTCCCTGTCAAACCACATACCTGGTTGTATCAACGGAACGTTTATCTGGAGCAGAGTGGTAAAAGTAATTCTGATGCTGTATTGGCGTGTGAAATAAACTGACACAGAGCCGCCTCAACTTTACTACAACCACACAAGATAACACCGTTTCATTTTAGCTGAAAGTGCAATTACACACACTTTTGGTCCATTCCTTGAAGTCAAAGTATGCCAGTTGGGTTTTCAACGAGTTTCTTGCCTTTCTTTTTATGCAGGACAAAGAACTAACTGCCCATTGACGCGTATCATTGTGCATACTTGGCAAGGCATATGTTTCATCTGCATGCGCATTCATGCGTGTTTCCCCACATGCGTGTGTGTGTGCGTTTATGTGTGCTAGTGCATGTGTGTAAAGGCATAAAATTACATTACAGTTTGTTTTGTAAGTGGGCTGCTCATAACAGTAAGTGTATGGCCAATTGTTGGTCACAAAGTGCGCACAGTGCATGGCGCAATTGGCGAGGAGCATGATGTGTTTGGCTATAAACATAATGTGCCTTTCAATTTGCCATATGCGTTTTGTTCGTGCAATGCCAGAAGCATTGGTTTGAGCTTTCTCTCCTGGTTTTACTAGCATGCACGAACCTACTAGGATGTTTTTTCTTTCTTTTTGTTTTTTTTGTTTTTTTGTTTTTTTGTTTTGCATACGAGCAAACATTTTGAAAATGCCTGCATAAAGGAAACTTATGTGTGAGCTGTACTGTAGCCTCAGCATGGTAAGAGAAGAGGCGCCCCTTTCGTATGCCTGATAGTGTAAAAGTTTCCCAAATGCAACATAGGGGCCGGTCTTCAAACAAAACAAACAAAGAAAAAAAAAAACAGGGCCCAATTGGAACTTATCCATGAACCCCGAGTTTTGTTCCATTAACTTTTTATCCTGTGATGACAAAATACCTGTTGTTCCAAATGTCACGTTATGATCTTGAAGATGACCGTCTTTGATGCGGTGTAACGATACCGAAGTTTCCACTATAATTGTATAAACCCTTATGTGCAAATTAGTTGCTGTCAGGTGCATTAATCCAAATTTTGCGAGAGCCGTATTCCGCTGAATGATTATCTAAAATGAAAACCCATAAAAATTAATCGTGAAAGCGCTGATTCAAGGCTGCAAGCAAAAAGTAGTTTTAGTCTGGAGCTTTCCTCGGAGCACTTTGGCACACACACACACACACACACACACACACACACACACACGCATATATACACATATATATATATATATATATATATATATATATACACACACACACACACACACACACACACACATATATATATATATATATATATATATATATATATATATATATATATATATATATATATATATATATATATATTTGCACCATATTACATTGAAAACCCATGGGATATGGCCTATGTGATGTTGTTGACTATATCTCATGGGTCGGACTACCTTTTACAATATTTGTAAAATCAAAGATGTGGTTTTCCAAATATGCATGGAATCAATTCCATATTTGGTATATCCAAACTCGCCTCACTACCTTGCCATAAATCATGGCCGAAAACCTGATGGTCCGTTGTACAAATCCCAGCCAAAGGGTAAGAATAAACTTGATTCTGTGATGCAAACTTGGGCAAAAATGCAGGACTGGTGATTGGCAGAAAAAATAACCACTATGTAATACGCACGATGTGCAGTCGACTTTTACATCCAAGTGTCTCGCTAACCATTATGCAATAGCTAAATGTGCAGTCCGTTAACAACAGCGAGCCAAGATCAAGAACAAGCCATGTGCAGCCTTCTCTAGGGAAATTATTCTTCTTTTCAGAGACCTCTAACATCTGTCTAAAACACTCCTCATACTGTGGCTTCATCGTTTGTCCCAGCTGGCGTAGCAGGGAGCCATCGCCTCGTTCCTTCGGGCAATGCTGGCAATGCTGCCGTCAATGATGGGGCCAATCTGACGGCCAACAGTCAGTTCAGCTCCACGGGTGCATACTTTGGAATGTTTGCTGGTGCAACATTCCAAATCAATTCGATCTTCCAACTCTATCTCCACCAACTTAATTTCATAGAGAAGTATTAAAAAATATCTTTTCGTTCCGATATTTGTCTGAAGCGACGGCCGTTCCAAAAGAAATCTGCCATTAGGCCTGTGGTCGACCGCTTCTCTTTGTTGTTTCAATTTTATATTCATACGTGTGGCATGACTGTGTCAAAGTCCTATGTAATGTATTGAAATAGAATGTTACTTGTGTTATGAATTGTCTTTTTTCTTTCTTAATGGACCATAGGTGATAAATACAAAATAACTCTCGTTGTTAATTTGTCTAAACCGAATTCCCTTCGTTGTTGGCCTGCCTGGGTGATCAGGTGCGCAGACAGGCAAAAAACTCGCTTGATTCGGTTTGACAGATTAACGACTCAGGTAATTTTGTCTATATATATTATATTGGCTTACTTGTCATAATTACGTTATAGTGTCTACTGTTCATAGTTAAAAGTATGCCTAGTGTCATTACGTTTTGCTGTAATATCAATCTGATATTTCAATTCCCTTTTGACCATTGATATTTGGTGATACCAATATTTTCCCATGTATACAATTTGTATGGCAAAACAATGTAATATGTTGCGCGTATTGTGTATATACATTGTGTGTCTCTCCATGTCTGGAGAACTCATTGTTGTGGGCATTTTTTCTACTAAAGGGCAATCCGGTATAAATAAATAAGTTTCAACTACTTGATACAAAGCAAGTGTGCAAAAGAAGTCACATCTGTCGTTATTAATTACAAAGGCGTATTATTAAAGAAAATTGTACACCCTCAGCTGTGGAACTGTAGGGCAAACAAGCGAAAAGAAAATAATCTTTCGGCAAAAGTCACTAAGCAATATCAACCTTCTTTTCAATAACACGACAGCTTTGATCCCTCAATTCATTTTGTATGCATATAACCCATAGCAACATCTATGTGGACATATGTACCGTCTAGCTTTTTTCCGACACCACGCTACCGATAGAGATATTCACTGTACTGCACTTTTTCCATACTGCACCGCCTACAATCTTTATGCAACGGGAATGTTGCTTCATGTCGTCTGCTGAACTATAGACTATTATGGAGACTATTTAAGGCCTGCCAAATATGTTTTGTAGACATAAGCCCTTTGCTTCCAATGAAATATCATGTTAGTGTTGTATCAAAACGACGTAATATATTTTTCTTTGTTATCTCTTTGTTATTTGTCTTTCCATTAAGTGATACAAATGGCATGGAATAAAAAATAAACAAAAAAAAAAAGCCTCTGGTACAAGCACCTGCCGTTTATTTCTGCTGTGCTCTCGTGAGTATGGATATTGTACTGCTGCATACCTCACAAAACCCCTCGTTTTGCTTAAAAAAAGGACTCTGGATTTTGCTTGACAAAAGCCTAGGATTTGTAGCAGAATCACCCAAAAACGTGACCCAAAACCGTGGAGAAAACTTATTTATAGAATCATGAATTAATTTTAGACAAAACTCTGCCTTTGTGAGCAAAAATCCTGGGTTTTATGAACAAAACTCTATTTCTGCATGAAAAACCCTTGATTATTTTTAAGCAAAAACCACGGTTTTGTCAGAAACCCTCGGCCTTGTAAAATGTACAATGAAGATGTATTTGTTTGTGTTTGTGTTTGTGTTTTGTTGATATAATATCGGGTGTGAGGTCATGCCCCTAAAAGGTCCCACCTGTGAGGTATATTGAACGAACCCCTGGGCATTCAGCGGTACTTCACACAATGCTACGCAATTGATAGCAAAATGGACCATGTAAATTGGGTGTCTTATCCTTGTATGGGAAAGTGACTCGGTGCCCTTTAAATATGTGACTGATCCTCATAAAAAGTGGACAATTGGGCCCAGAATGCATGATGTAAAAAAAAAATCTTTTATTGTTATGAAAGGCATTTAATATGACATACACACTTTGATGTTTGATTTAAGCAAAATACTCCTTTGTACAAACATTTTAACAGCACAAGTTTATGTGCGCGTCGAGATCATTTTGTTTGTGTTAAATTGTAAATATTCTCTCGTATTGTAACGTTTAGTTTTGATTGGCACGCAGGCGCGATATGCCAGCGAATTGAATATCAATTGAACAAATATCCACAACTCCCCTCTATTTTTTCCACATCATATAATACAGAGTTGTGAAACATTTTACTGAATCTAAAATTTTGAAATTGGCGACCCTTCACATAGTCTATGTAGAACTGCATGGCAAAAAGTGCCCAACTACTGTTAGGAAGTCGAACATATAGGTTACAGACCACAGTTGTGATTGGCTGGTTGCGCATACCAACGGAGATAGTCCTTAATTGTGAAAATACCTTGTTTTCACATTGCTGTAGCCTCTGTTTAAATAAAGTTAGCAAAGTCAGGTTTGCTGCATCAAAGAGTTGCTTCATTGGTGGTCATATAGGTACACTGTCTTCCAGGCCAGGTGGGAACTTTATGGTGGGGAAGGACAATGATGTGACCCCGGCCACAGCACTGTTCATACACCATTATAAAGCTGACATCCAAGTGTTGTTTCGTATTTCAATTATCACGAAATAATGAGCTGGGAATTGTATGACAAAAATTTGTCTGTGTTTTTCTCACATTTTTATCTATTAAATACCGTTGAAGAAATTTTAAAATACCAAAATGCTGATTTTTTAGACTGAAAAATGCTAATATGAAAAATAGAAGGATTTATAACTGTAGTCTGTGGCCTATCAGGGCTAACTCTGTATGTACTGGAACGCACATGGTGATGTTGTTATTCTATTATCGTCCATGAAGCAAGTTCGAAATGGAAGGTCAGCGCTTTTTGACAAATGCCAGGACAATTTTAAGTGATCATAACAACTTTTACATGGATAGTGCATGCAAGATATGGGGTGGGACTGTAGATAACAAGGCAAATGGCTTGGGTTATGGTATTGTGTACCTGAGGCCAGCTCAAGAAAGAAAAAAAAAGAGAAGTTTTACACCCACAGATTGGCTGTGAATATCAAGTTTAATTGTCTCAACATTCCAAAGAGTCATGAAGTATCACATTTATGTCACAAATCATTGTGTATGAAAATGTCGCACCTATTGGTCGAACCTCACCACACGAATAACAACAGGATTCACTGCAAGACATTTAACAAGTGTAGAGGCCATGCTCCGTTTTGCTGACTGCTTGGTATATAGATAGCAAGCTTTTGTAGTCTTTAGTTTCATGATACCTCTCAGGTGTCCAAGAAGTCTTCCCCAGGTAATTGTATAAAAATTAACAATGCAAATATGATATGAATAAATTATGCTAATCCTATTAATATGATCAAACTGTGACATTGACATTGTAGGCCTACTGTTTGCATTTATGACTGCATCCACCAAGTACATGTATTTATTTGCTGCAAGCATGATCCATATTTCATTGTCTTTTTTTTATTCCTGGACATACTGTAATTTAACAGTTTTTGGTTGTCACAGTCTCTTTTGTAAGATACTCTCCTCTCTGATTTTTTATGTCTGTGCAGCCATTCTAAAGTGTGTCTTCTTTCGCGTCTTGCCTGCTTGTACTTGATGCTACCTGTATACTTTTTATTATATTCAAACTGAGTGGTAACACTTCTCAGTTGTTTCACTTGTGTAGACCCATGTGTTATGGGAGCTCCAAGTGTTTCCAATCTTGCTAAAGTGGAGTTGCCAAACCCCAAATTTAACATATGTACAGCAGAATGCAATCTGCCAGTCACATTTCTACACCAAGTTACATTTTTTGGATTTGTCCTAGAGTAAGACCTGTTTACCGATTCAACACGCTGTGTATCAGTTTTGAATTTTGCGGCCTGTATTGCAGGCCGTCCTAACCTGTACATTACCAGTTGCTTTAATTTTTTCTAAATCTGTTACAGAAGGAGTAAGATACACACCAGCAGGCAAGAAAGAGACTTTCCATGTACCTTTTTTACGGCCTGTACAAGCATATGGATGTCTGACAGAGAGTGAGTGATCACCTTGATAACAAAATATTATTGCATTTATTACATAGTCAAATTTTATGTTCATGCGCTTCACATTGCCACACAATTTTTCATAGCAGACATTATGTTCATGTGCACACCTTCTTGATAAATTGTACCCAAATTGCCTGGTCATAGAATTTACACTATTTTTATCTCTTGCAGGGAACATTGCGGAACTCCAGTTGACCTTTTGTGCACGCCTACACTGTGACTGTGACAAATGTCTTGTACACTTTAAGTTTCCTGGTGCCAAACTATCCTTTTTATACACAGACTTGACAGCTTCCCCAGCTCGACTGTCAAGGTCAGATGTCAGTTGACTTATTTTAAGTGGCACCTCATCTTTTTCAAAAAGTTCAAAACTTTCTTTGCACCATTGGAATTCATCTCCATTGCTTGCATCCATGGGTACATTTGCAGTGCATTTTCCCCCATGGTCTGGGCAAGCTGGTCTGTACAAATTATGTTTCCTTGCATGTATATGACCAACTTTGCACAGTTTATTTTTCACAGTGACCCCAATAATTTGTTTTTTCAAAGTTTGATTTTCACAAACAGTGTAAACACACTGCGTTGCAGGTTGGAAGGGTGTCTTTCCACCACCAGATGTCAGGGTGTTGTTGTATCTGCAGTCTGCCTCCATCATTATTGGTGTTTTTTTTTCAGAAAGTCCCAGCAATTTGTTATTGTGTATGATTTAGCCTCTCTGCTTCCTCATGTTTTCTCCATTTAGCTTTGTGATAATGTCATTCACTCTGTTTGAATTTCTCTGCATTGACTTTCTTGCAGGAGCTGGAATATTCATATGGAGCAGAATATTCCTCAGTGCTGTGTTCCCAATGCTTGTAGTCATGAGGCCAGCTTGAGCTGCCAAATTAATGTTGGCTGCTTTCTGGCCTGGCTGAGAATTGTTACTTGTGCCATCTTTGTACAATTTTTGTTTTCTTGAAATGTAATTACACCCTGTACATTTCAGCGACTCCTGCCATACTAGCCCAACCTTTTTTTTCTTTTTCAGCGTCAAAAATTAACTGACCTGTACAATCTGGCTTGTGCAGTAAATGTTCCCTCACAGAGTCATTCCATAATTTCTCTGTCCTTTCAGCATGTAAAATTCTATAGGAGTCCATATTTGGTCTGTCATGCTTTGGTGAAGCATACCGACCAAGATACGTCGTGCTGGGTGGAGCTGGTCTAAGCAGTTTTACATTCACCTCTGCCTGCAGGCCTGGTTCCTATTGTAGCCGTTCATTCAGATTTTCTTGTAATTTACGAGGCAGGCGTGTCCACCTCACTGGTGTATTAGTTGTGGGTTCTGTTGTCACCTTGCATCCCTTAATGTGGGGAATATGGCCCCTCTGAAAACTAGTTTTGTTTCTTCTGTGACCAGCTTTCATTGTATCAGTCAGTGGGCAGCAGTAGTCTTCAATATAGCTATGTTGTAGTGACTTCTCAAGGCTGAAAAGCTTATGAAATATTTGAAAATTTCTGGTTCTTATAAATCTTAAAGTTTGTGTGGGTAGGGGTCTTTATGTAGGAAAGGAAAATGCCAGGAATGGGGTTGCTCGATGAATTAGAACCCACCCCTCTGTGATGCAAGTAGCTTCCAGGATTCACACAGCATCAGCAGCAGCGTGAAATGTGATACCCCTGTCTGCCCCCACAGATGGGTCAAGCTGACCAGATCCTGTTTGCAGTTACACAAGTGATGGATGTCTTATGATTAATAAGAAAAGTCATCAAATTCACAATATTTCTTATAAAATTTCAACTTTATACTAAAAATCAATGTTAAAATTAATGGGTGGGGTGTGGTAATTTGATCTGTCATTGTAGGAAGAGGGCTTGCAAGCAAGTGAACTTGGCTTGAATGCATAGCCCATATGCTTGTGTATTGATGCCAGGTCAAAGACATTTGTTATAATCATGTCTCATAATTTTTTTTCCAACTTTACATCTTTTACAATTATTTAACCTAAAACTGATTTTTCTCATTTTAAATGTTATTAGTGTCAGGGCCATTATTTTGCTTACTATTGAAGTCAGATAGAAATGAATGAAACCAAGCACACAAAACAAGTCAGGAATTCAGTTAAACAAGTTTTAATCATTTTGATAAGCGTATTAGGTTACAGACCACAGTTGTGATTGGCTGGTTGCGCATCCCAACGGAGATAGTCCGTAATTGTGAAAATACCGTGTTTTCACATTGCTGTAGCTTCTGTATAAATAAAGTAAGCAAAGTCAGGTTTGCTGCATCAAAGAGTTGCTTCATTGGTGGTCATATAGGTGCACTGTCTTCCAGGCCAGCTGGGAACTTTATGGTGGGGAGGACAATGATGTGACCCCGGCCACAGCACTGTTCATACACCTGTATAAAGCTGACATCCAGGTGTTGTTTCGTATTTCAATTATCACGAAATAATGAGCTGGGAATTGTATGACAAAAATTTTTCCGTGTTTTTCTCACATTTTCATCTATTAAATACCGTTGAAGAAATTTTAAAATACCAAAATGCTGATTTTTTAGACCGAAAATGCTAATATGAAAAATAGAAAGATTTATGACTGTAGTCTGTGGGCTGTAGCTATATATATATATATATATATATATATATATATATATATATATATATATATATATATATATATATATATATATATACATACATAAATATTTAATCAGTTTCTTTCTTAGACCCCACAAAACCATATGCATATATATATATATATATATATAAATATATATATATATATATATATATATATATATATATATATATATATATATATATATATATATATATATATCGTGTTTTGAGTAGAATGCAAGGAAAAACGAAGCGTGCTTTTGTCACACGTTAACAATAACATGTCGAGTCAAAGCACAACTGTTTGTTACATTTTGTACATATTTATTTTATTATTGCCATTGACAATCATAATTTCTCACACCAAGTATATCTATATATATATGTATATATATATGAATATATATATATATATATATATATATATATATATATATATATATATATACATATATGTATATATATATATATATATATATATATATATATATATATATATATATATATATATATATATATATATATATATATATATATATATAACGTATATGTACACACAAAGAAAACAAAACTGCGATTGTGGAACGGTTACAAATGAGCGCTGTAATAAAACAAACATGAAAGATTCTCTTATCTTCGGTATACCTGAACCAGACGTACCGTTGATGCCTGTGTCTCATATTGGGGCAGTCTCCTCATTAGGAAAGCAAATTTATGATAAGGTCTATTTACGCGCATAGCCAAAGCAGGACATTAAAAGATGACATTAATGCCTGAAATTGTTTCTTTGAGCCGAATTCCTTTCAGGTGGATATCTAGCATTTTATGTTTTGAAAACAAAAAAGTTTATAAATGTGGAAAACGTCCATTGTTAAATGTACACACAAATCCGCAATTGAACAGATAAATAAGAAAATTAGTCAGTTGTTGCTACCAACATTTAAACCGTAGCAGATCACCATATCAACGGTTTACTACTCCTATACTGAGATATATACCATTTTTTGTTTTTTGTTGTTTCGTTCTCCGTTTATGTTTTTGTTTTGTTTTGTTTTGTTTTGTTTTGTTTTGTTTTGTTTGCTTGTTTTTTGTGTTTGTTTTGTTTTTTTGTTTTTGTTTTGTTTTTTGGGTTTTTTGTTTGTGTTTTTGTTTATTATTGTTTTGTATATAGGGATGTTTTGTTTTTGTCTTGTCTTTTTTTTATTGTTTTTTGTTTGTTTTGTCATTGTTTTTTTTTGTTTTGTTTTTGTTTATGCATAGTGGCATTTTTTTTTCTTTACAAGCGCAGCCTTCTTGAACTTCTGGGAGAAGATGAGACTTTTGCTTTGGGTGGTGCGGGTTCTTGTTTTTGTATTTAAAGTGATTTAGCGCGACGATAATTGTCATTCTACACGAGAGTATGAATTTAAATGGGATAGATAAACCACATGCACGAAAATTTTAAACACGTATCTTCAATAAACGAATAACTTAATTACTTTAACTTTTGCTACAAAATATGGGCATGGAAAACAATCCTTGTTTGTTTTGCGTGTACACACCTTCGGCTATAGCTACGAGGTGAAAAACGGCTCCTACGATTTTTAATATAATGCTGGTATATTAAGTAGAATATCATATAGAAGGGATCCACAAAAAATCAAGGTATTTTATAAACAGTATTTAATATTTAGTTTTGAAAAGGTGTACACGCAAATGAATTATTTTTAGCCAATTTGACTTTAACTAATATGACAAAAATTACTGACGTTTAGTCAAATCTATTCAATGAATTCAACCTGTTTGTCAATGCCAGAGTTGCAGTGATGTCATCGCCGTTATTAACAACAAATTTTGTCAGATTTAAATTCTTTCCAAACGATTGTTCAAATTTTACAGGCGGGTAAATGCAAATATATGCCATTTGAAAAACCACATTTTATAATCAGTTCTTAGCATATGAATTTTGCTTTTCAAATTTCATATGTAGTTTGGATAGCAAGTGTATAAATAAGTGAATTGATATATTTACATTTGATTTCTTGAACAAGTAGGCCACTTGAACAGTGAAGAAAGAAAACCGAAACACGGTATACACAGCTGACAGTTTTGATGTCTCGTAATCGAATTCTGCAATACAGACTAGGATGTCCAAGCACATTTCAACCGCCCCGAACACTGTAAGAGGAACAAATTATCATCATGTAGCTTTCCATTAAAAGTGGTAATAGAAGTATTCATAGGGGAGTATTAGTAAGTATGTCAGATAGAAGAAGAGCTGGCGTGGTTATATGGTCACGGCCCTTGTGCGAGGGGAACAAGATTGAAGCCTGAATGATAGAAGGGACTTTAATGTCCCTTATCTGACTCTGCACTTACATTGACCACTTAATTGCGTGAGTCGTTGATTGAGCGGCGCGTGTAACACGACCTGGGTTGAAAATATGGGCACTTTTCGAGGTTTCTGCTTTCTATAAATAAAGTCTATTTATCCAGGTGTAGCAATTGTAATGATAATGCAACTGGGCTGATGAAGGTGATAACTATTTTATATATATATATTACAAAGTAGAAAGAAACACGGCACGCAAAATTACGATATTCACTTGCATTGCATCTGTGTAAACATAGTTTGAATAGTTAATTTTTTGAGTCATATAGAGCTACATGTATATCAAAAGTTTATTACTTTATTTCTCATTAATTTGTTCATCAATTCCATCATTTATTTTTAAATAGAATGTCTTAATTGTAAGTACAAATGTGAAAAAAATAGACAATAAATTTCAAAGTTAACCATAAGGTATATGGTAAGTGGACCAAAAGCTTAGCTTTAAAATCTGAAACTCTCTCTCTCTCTCTCTCTCTCTCTCTCTCTCTCTCTCTCTCTCTCTCTCTCTCTCTCTCTCTCTCTCTCTCTCTCTCTCTCTCTCTCTCTCTCTCTCTCTCTCTCTCTCTCTCTCTCTCTCTCTCTCTCTCTCTCTCTCTCTCTCTCTCTCTCTCTCTCTCTCTCTCTCTCTCTCTCTCTCTCTCTCTCTCGTTTTCGCAAGTGTCACCCAGAATATTGATCTATTCATTTTACTTACGGAAAATTCCGATGAAATGGTATAGATTTTCCACTTTTTGTGTGCTTAAACCGTGGGGACAAAAGCCGTCAAAAAGCCAAGAATATACCATGTATATGATGCTTCCTGTGAAGATTAGTATCATGAATTGCTAGGCAAACAGAAAAAAAAAGACAATCAGGATATATCAATCTGTTTGAAATATATTTTATGAACATGAATGTGCATTTCCGATGTTTCAAATCAGCAACCTATTTATTTTGGCAGCAGCCAAGAAATTCGATGGTTTATTTGTTATCAGGATATTCGTGATGGTCATCTATACTTAAGTGTTTTTATAAATGTAGACCTTTTAGACAACCAATTTCGCAAAATATTAATTTTCTCAAAACAAACTCATCCTTATGATAATGTTTTGCTGAAACCCAGAAATATTGAGAGCTTGCGAATAGAGAAGACTGCACATTTCTTTAATTATTGAACAAATATACCATTCTGGTACGTAAAAATGTATTCTCAGGAAGAATACAATCATAAGTTAGGATACAGATAAACTTTTCCTGACAAGTTTTAGTAATTTACTGTTCGTTTAGAAGAAAAACTTTCCAATTACAAGAACAACTTTGTGTGCTCTATAGGTTAATCCTGTGAACCTGTTTAAGACAATTTCCGCAAACTTTGTTCAGACCTCTAATATTGAAACACATACGTCTCGAAATGTGTGAAGAGGAGAGAATAAACCAGAATTTGGTATTTGTGCTGTTATGACTATTCCGGAAAAGAAGATTACAAGGCAAAAACAGTACATTGCACTCGATGTGCCACAAATGTGTGTGTCTTCCAGAACATTCTCTTGCGGCAAATGCCTTCGGTGATTCCTGCAGGAAAAAGGAATGGAGCTTGATTTACCATCACACACTACACCATCCCCAACACTTAAAAATGGCGATCATATGCAGTTAAATCCAGAAAAAAAAAAAGAAAAACAGGCTTGCTTTTTACCATTCAATGTTGGAATCTTAATACAGCACAGGTGTTACTATCATAAGTGGTTTAGCAGATTTTTTTTTTTTTTTTTTTTTTTTTAGTCTACAGACCGGCACCAATTCTCTTGGTTTCGAATTCCAGTTCCAAGTACGCAGGTCTGATCAAGGTTTCATGTGAAAGCTAAATTTGATGCACTGAAAGATGGCAGCCATACCAGCCCGTTGTCACCGCAGTCAATGTAGAGATTTTAGCGATGCGAATATATTATGGTTAATTGAACTTCTCAGATAGGAGGGCAATCAGAAAAGTTGAATTAATGTTCAAGCCAGTTCATCAGCATCAGGTATTAACCAAGCCTTAGGTTTGAACCTACATGGCGATGTATCTAAATACAGAAGAAACTCTTTAGATTTTTTTTTTATACGCTAGCACCTTTGCTTATTTAGTATACATTTGCTATCTAAAATATCGCGCCATTATTCTTAGTTTTGCACATGTAGACACTGAGGGGACCAGTCTATTGTTCTTAGTCTAACACACATCCGAACTGAGGTGGCAAGAGCACTGTACAAGCTTCACAGGAACTACCTTTAAATAAGAGATTGTTTCTTATTGGTTACTTTCCGAAATTATCAAATTATTTATTTATCCATTTATTAATTATCTATGTTTTTATTTATCCATCCATTCATTCGTTCATTCATTCATTCATTCATCCATTCATTTTCCTTAGCTGGCGCGTTTCACTTATACTCTATTTACCAAATAATTTTTATTTGGATTATCTCTTTCGTACTTGTACCCGCAGATGTCTCGAATCAAATCTGATGTCTGTACATATCAAATTGATATCGACATATCTGAAGCTTCTGGGTTGTAGAATAAAATGTATTGAACAGTTTTGTCATTGCACTTCGAAAATGGAACGGTTGCAATTCTACAAAAGGTGCAAGCAGGTGAGTTCCACAATCTGCCTTATACAGTGCATCTGATTGAAAGAACGGAAAACAGGATTCTTTGGGACAAAACGCTAATTATGTATGCGGTAACTAAAATTCCAAAATTGACCGTCCATATAGACACAACGAACATAAAATTAGCCAAACAACTTTCAAGCATTATGCGTTGCATTCCAGTTGCATTTCACCATTACGACCCTTCCATTCAATAGGATTGAGCCTTGCCTCATTCATCCAATTTGTCAAGATCAGTACCAATAGTATACCCATACATTAACATTAGCATCACTCTCACCATCACTGATAAATATATGTAATATCATGGGATAATAAGCAATATTTTTTCTCGGAATCGGGTAACTATTTCTTGTACCCAGGTAGCCTATTGTCAATTTTCAAAGTACCTGGGTTTAGGCGAGGGGACAACTTGTCACAATGCATTCAACGTATGAATTGACGGAAGTGCATGGAGCCGGGTGCAAGAAAATTCATGAAATTCCACAAATCCCCATCCACAGCAACGTGTAAATACATCAATGATGCCACATTAAAGCCAGACACCATTAAACTTAACATGGCCCAATGAGTCTCTTACTTTGTATATCTTGAAATCAAAATGGTATTGAGCAAATAGATGTTGTCTTGTATGTTAATTTGTTGATTTTGGGGATTTTGTTTGCGCATTCGATGGAGCATTGCAGTTCTAGAAATTTTTAGGGGTGAATAACTTGCTCAACTGCAAATTTTCCTACATAAGAAAAAAATCTTGAAATGAAATTTCTCAATAAGAGGCTTCTTTTTTTTTTTTTTTTTTTTTTTTTTTTTTTTTTTTTTTTTTTTTGCTCTATTTGTTTTTGGTTTTTTTTCCTTTTTATTCCTTAGATATAATGGGTCTTTTTTAAGTCTGTAAATGAGGTAGAGTGAAATAGAAATTTATTCAATCTGCCCGTTTTGCTCATTTTAATTTTGCGCATTAATGTACTGGTGCATAAAGGTATATATGAAGTCCAGTGCGAAAATCTATAGAACCACATGGCTGCAACATGTGCAATTGCCCAAAGAGAAAGCACATGTGTAATTTTGCAAGAGGCCAAGCAAATTAGTTTATAGCTAGGTAATACTGAGGGACTGTTACGAGACTGTTACTTACCTTCTCTCGGAGTTCTGTTCACCATTACAACCAACATCATTTGCTTCATAACTGATACGATGTCCAGCCATAGTATTAACGAAATGTTACTAAAAGGCAGAGAGCTATTTCATTTGTTCGATATCTGGTTCAGTCCCTCCTGAAAAAAGCAAACTTTTCTGGTTCCGCACAGCGAGAACAAAGTGTCTCCCAGGTATGGCTATGGCTTTCAAAATAATAGCCTATTGAGGAAGTCTTTCAGCTCAACTCAATTTTGAAAAGAGCGGTGAGGAAAACATCATGCATTTTATGCTTATTACGCACAATGAAGATTGGATGATGCAAACGAGGTCAAACTTTGACAAAGAGCTTGAAATATGCACATTTGATTTTCCTTGTTTTGCGAGTGTAAACGCTTTTAATATCCAACCGCGCCAGATGCCACTAACACAGGTACAGAATGGATGGACCTGAGTCTACCAGTGCCATCGATCAGCCGCTGCCGGTACTTTTTTTTTGTTAGAAAAAATGATATATAGTATAACAAGCAAACAAATGAATGATATGGAAAATACACATTATGCTATTATGTGTGTGAAAACAATGATCACCTCCCTGCTGCAAGGTGGGAGTGACCAAGTTGAAGTAGCATGACCATCCAAAATGCGTACTTTTAATATTTTGTATCAATATAAGTACTGTAAGTGGAATGACTGTTATTGGGTCACCTGTGGCTAAAATCACATTTTCTAGAAAGTGATGATCACTCGGCATACTTGCGTCGCAACCTTTTCAATTATCTGACCACTTAAGAGTTTTCACGGATAATGGCATCAAATCATCTGCCATTTATTGGGAAAAAAACATGGCACTGATGATATAATCGCAATCATGATAATCATTATCATTATGGCGGATGTAACATCACTGCCATGTTTTTAGATAATAATTAAAAATGATAATAATTATACGTATGGATATATATATATATATATATATATATATATATATATATATATATATATATATATATATATATATGTATATATAAATATAAATATATATACATATATATATATATACATATATATATATATATAAATATAAATATATACATATATATATACATATATATATATATATATATATACATATATATATATATATATATATATATATATATATATATATATATATATATATATATATATATATATATATATATATATATATATGAGTCATCAACAGGCAGTTAGATAATCGAGCTTTTACATTATTTTTTACAGAGAGGCATAATGGACCAGATTCACATTGTAACTGACGATGGGATTAAATACGTTTGGTTGTCAATACGGAAAAATGCAACGAACAGTATAAAGAAGTACTTGCACACATGTCAGTTAGCAACTGCACTTCAATCTGGTTTATTAACATGAATAAGTCAGTTGTTTCGAATTCTTCGCAGGCACTTAATTTAAAGGTCATCCAGAGAAACCGTAAATTCCGAAAAGCATGCCATTCTGTATAAAAGAATAATTCATTTAGATTAAATTCAACTACTGTATCCAATAATCCATACACTCAACATCTTATTTATACAGCATTAAAGGAATTTTTGCGAGGAAAAAAACTGAAATTCCGCCATTAAAAAAGAAACATAACTTGATGTCAGCTGACCATGCCTTGTTTTTCCTACTCACTCTAACGGTTTTTTTTTACGCCTGGCAAAAGGCAAAATGCAATATGCATTTTTTTTTTTTTTTTTTTTTTGTTAATCGATAATTGGCCCCACTGTTTCAAACGACCTAAAAAGCTGGGAGGGGGGGGGTCGACAGTGTATGTTTGCTTGTTTTTTTTTCGAGTGTTGTTTTTCTTTTTTTTTTTTTTTTTTTCTTTTTTTTTTTTCTTTTGCTTTTTTTTGGGGGGGGAGGGGGTTTGGGGTTTTTTCTTGCTTTTTTGTTTCTTGGTTGGTTTGTTTTGTTTTGTTTTTTCCGTTTGATTTTTTGTGGGCTTTTTTGTTTTTGTTTGTTTGTTTGTTTGTTTGTTTGTTTGGTTTTTTTTTTTGATTGGCTTGGGGTGGACTTGATTTTGGCCTCTGTTTTCTGTTTTGTTTGTTGTTTGTCTTTTTTTTTTTTTTTTGGGTCAGGGTTTTATTTTTTTCGGTTTTGTTTTTAGCTTTAGTTTCTGATTTGTTTTTTGGTTTTCTTTTACTTTTTGTTTTTCCCTTTGTTTTCTTTGTTTGTTTTTTTATTTTTTATTTGTTTTTTTTTAAGTCTGATTTTTGCCTTATAAGCCTCTGACACTCTCCATTATTTGGCAGCCAGCACAACATATAATCAACATATACGGACAATTTTAAAACTTTTTTCCTTCTTTCTTAATTTGTTTCTTTCCTCATTTTATCTTTCCTCTGTCTGTCTACCTGTCTGTCTCTATTTCTTCTTGTGTCTATATCTTTCTGCATATGTTCTTCCCTTTACTTGGTTGGTTGATTTGCTTGATTACTAAGCTCTTGGGCAACTGAACAACCGGTGCCTAACAAAATTTCACAGGTCTAAGGGTCTCGTGTGGATTCTACCTTTTGGTAATCATCATGCAGAAACATCATGTCTAAGCATAACGCACTATCACCAAGTATGCGGGGTTTTTTTTGTACACAAGAGAAAATCAGTCGACGCAGCCTAAAAAGGCAGGTTTCCAATGAAACTACCTGGTGTAAGGTGAGCATAAGATTTGGTATATATTGACTGACAGGAAAATGCACAACATACAAATGCTTACTTATTTGATGTACCATGTCCCTAGACTCCATCCTGTCACACTCGTCATTCCCAAATCAAGATACAAATAGTACCAGAAAATATCTGAAATGCCAAATGGGCACTTTGCGCCCAGGGAGATATATGGCCTTGTGGCCGTATTCTCGATGTGTGATGGCATTGAATAAAACATAAGCTCCACAACTGGTTGTGATCTTGTAATATTGTTCAAATGGCCGAAGTATAAAATGCACAGCGTATGTATCTTGCCCAAACTAAACTCTGACCAGAAACCCAAAGACAGGGATGGCGACAGATCATAAAGCTAATGACAAAGAGCCATGTAATGAACAAGAATGTAAGAATGAAAATGACATAGACATCATATTTAAATAGGCTCTAAACTAACACATCCCAAGCTGCTTCAGTCGGGATTTGGGTTCCTGAAAATAGGGAATATATGGAGTGGAATGTAACAACATTCACATGGGTTTGACACACATGAACACAACACAATGTGTATGAACCATATAATGTGCAATGTAAATATAACTTTAATCATATTAAATTAGCAAAACCAATTTACACTTACAGTTCAATATTTTGGCAAAGCGGCACATAGTTACAAACATGCTGATCTCACTTGGACGCGGAGCCCAAACGGCATTTATTAACTGCAACCACTTCTGGTAACTCTTTCAGTGCCAATAACGTGTAAATTCGATCTGCTTGAGTCAGACAAGTCTGAATTATCATCAGGATCCCAGATTTGTGTTTCTCGTAAATAGACCTTTTATTCAAGTACATGTATGCCTATAGTTCGACAAAATGTATCCCAGGTCAACGGCTTTTTTCGGCGTTTATTGGGCGCAATGCGCCCGACGCGTGCCGAGAGAAGCTTTTGATTCAGTTTAAAAATTGGCCCTGAAATGGTTAAGCCGGAAATTGTCTTGAAACAACGAGATAGTCCTGTGTCATGCACATTTGTTAAGGTACAATGAAAGGTTTCCATTGTACGATGTGACATGGGGGGCAAAAAAAAAAGAAAAACACACACACGGAAAGACTAAGTTTCATGGAATGATTAGCGCAGTTGGATATAATAAGACGCACGCTGCTCTGCTTATTTTGTGTAAATACATTTGCCAGACTTACATTGCATTTAACTGTCACTGTTTATACTAATTCAATAGTTGTGACTCTACAAAGGTTTTGTGTTTGCTTCTGTTAAAAAGTACAAAATGCAGTAAAATATTATTGCAGGGTAATATAGAAAGGAGCAAAGTCAGCATGGTGTAAATTATGCCCTTTTCCTGAAAATTATCCCAAACCTGACGTACTGTTCGGTGTGTGTATTGAAACCTGACTCCAAATATATATATATATATATTTATATATGTGTGTGTGTATGTGTGTGTGTGTGTTTATATACATGTACCACCTCCATTGAAGAGGGTTTATACTTTTAAGAAAATGAGGCAATTTTTGCCTTCTCGCTTTTGGATACTTTTTTTTTTGAGCCTGGCTTCTAAAGGGACAACAGACTCCCAATAGCAAATAATGTTTTTCATCCATGCTAGGCTTAACCCAACTGAAAAAAAGCAAACTAAGGTAACTACAACGTACAACAAACAAATTTCAGCACAGTCTAAACTAATCATATAGGAATTTTGTGCTTGGACAACTATACAGATCCTTATTACTCTCATTTAACCTTTAGTTCAATTATTGGAGCGTATATAGTTTTCTGTAAGCGTGCATATGCATGTGTGCGTGTAACTACATGTACTCCTGACAATGTTCACTGCATTCATGCAAATTATGTGTATATTCACATTTGACTATGGCTGTACACTCGTCATAGTGCCTTATGTGACCACTTCTGCAACTTCAGGACAAAAGAGTCGCCAGATGGGTTACAGGTGAGGTACTAGCTTACAATGAATGGTGGGATCCTCAGCAAAGAGAGCCTTTCATTCTGTATTTCAAAGTTCGATATAGTTATGTTCATAAACTTGAAAGTGTTTATATAAAGACAGTGTTTCTGATGAAACAAGCTGTTTGGAATATCTCTTCACATTGTTTTGGAATGGTATTAACAAAACAAATAAGCCTCTCCAACTGGTTAACAATTCGTTAACAGAAAGTTAGCATTATATATGCATCTTACATCTGTGAGACTAATGACAACATCAAATTTCAAAATGTAAACTATCTCCCTCAGAAAAGAGTCCTTTATCTTGCTAATATGACATGTAGTGAAAATTGGCTTAGCATTATATTTGACGACAATTGATTATAACTGTCCCATTCACCACACAGTAATATCAGAATTTCTCTGGATATACCCTGTATAGTATATGAGATGCTTTTTCGGGCAAAATAATATCGCTACCATTTAGTTTGTTTATACAAAAAAGGGATTGTTCTATTGAAAATGAATATATCTTCAATCCTTTGTACCACGGTGTAATAAAAAAAAATATCATCAAGAGTAGTAAGTTCTCTAACACAAGTTGTCATATGGAGACCTGAGGAGTTTAATATCATTTTCCGTCATTCATCATATATTTATGACTTTGCAATTGTGTGTCCTTATGGCCGTTCTACTGAGGCAGGCGCATTTACCGAATATTGAGTTTCAATTCTAATAACAAAACCTCTACCACGGGGACACACATATTTATTGTGTGCCAAAATTTATGTTTAAAACGTGAGTGAGATTAACTTTATTTGTGAAAAAACAAGACCTCAGGTCTGAAACAATGCTCATATAATCAGTTTCAATGTGTAAACAGACAACACATAGCAAGGTTGAAGGTATGCGACGACATTTAAGATTCTAGACATGAGACAGATGAAATAGGATGTCAAAATATATGCATCGTGTGCAATAAGATATTCCCATCAGTAAAAACTGCATAAATGTTTGCACTAACAACAAATGCTCATGTTTAGGAAGATACTACCATTGTCGTGCAGGGAACTGTGTTCCTTATGCCCATATGCGTGACGGTTTCATTGAATGTTTTAATAGAGACGATGAATATGGATGCCATGATTCTGCAAAACAGCTTAGCAAATTTATAATGACAATAATTGACGAATGTTACCTATTAAAGCCAACTAACCCTAAAGATTGTGCCAAAAATAATTCTATCCCACGCTTGGATATTTCACATACGTGTTTCTTGGGTACATTTTCTTGTGTATTTGATATGGACAAGTATGGCCGTTTGAAATATTCCAGCACATTTTGTCATTTGGATGCTTGGCAACATTTCGCATGCCCATATATGTTTAAATGTAAAGATTAACACTGTATATCAGTAAGTAGGGTTTGTGATGACAGCGCAGATTGTCTAACATCAAAAGAGGAAAGTCACTGCTCAAACTTTACTTGTCCTTTGCATTTTCTGTGCAAGGGGAGTCTTCAATGTCGCCATTCCACATGGATTTGCGATGGTACTATAAACTGCCCAGGCGTGGCGGATGACGAATCAATATGTCTGACACTGTGCCCATGCCAAGCATATATGATACAGTGTCCGGCCAAGAATCTAGTTGTTTTTTTTTTGCGACATTACCACGCGATTTCAGGATATTAATTTCCTAGGCAATTTGTTAAAATGTTTGGCATTATATTTCAAAATAGTTTAAATCTGTGTTTACAGCTTAACTTAGCTATTTGAGATTTCTTAATGGGACTATAGGTGACTTTTCTAGCAATTATGGTCTTTCGCTTTGGAGGTATATTCTTTATATACGGAGGGTGTTAGTCCAAAAATGTCAGTTGTAGGTTTCTAAGTATAATATCAACATTATCAACTCTTACAGGTATTAGCTTCATATCGTGTACAAGTACACAGAGACTCGTATCAAAATCATTTCCCTTTTTTTGCACAAAGTATACGGGATGGTCCTATTATAGGACAAACTTTTTTTGGCTGATATTCCTCACAGTGTCTATATGTTGTACCCGTGATATGGTTGGAAATCTACCCTTAGACCAAACATCTCCACTTGACTGCTTGTCACTAAACCTTCTCTCAGCTCTAGGAGATTGGGTATACCTACCATACCTTTTCCTTCATTTAAGTTTAATTGGGTTTATTTTAATGACAGTATGCTATACATTCAAATGTTTCAAAATAATGTCTGGATATGCAGCTTAATTTTTTCCATTGGCTAGTGCCACATTTGCTGGTGACATAGGATACACGCCGTCAATTTCTGCTGCAACATGGCTCCTCGTTACTGTTTTTCCTCTCAATGCACTTTGGGACCCGTTCATGTACACTATTTTCTGTTTCTGGACTTTCAGCTCAATGGTTATGTATTGATACTGAATATATACTGGTGTATATTTTGCCCATCAACAGCATGCACCAAGCCAATGAGATATGGCTTGAGGTTTGCCGGTCAGTGACTGAAAGTATGTCAATCACCTAGCAGATCAAACGATGCGAAAAGGAGTCATAACATTTTTCTCAGCATTCAAGTAGCAACCATACACATGTTGCATTGTGATTGTGATACACAATAATAAAGCTTAAGAGCCTTTACCAAAAGAAAACCTTCTGGTCGTACAGAATCCAAACTAAAGATTAGACACTTCATTTACAGGCACTAAGAGCCTAGACAACATCTTAAAGCAAACTTTCTTGTTCCTTTAGTCTTACGGTATCTTATTTAAGGCTCTTAAGATGGTCTTAGATGATTTTCCTGTCCAGTCAGAAAAAAAGAAAGTGGGTAAGACCTAGTAAGAGGAAATCAAGCCTTGCTATGACTATGAGTGAAAACAGCAGAGTCACTCAATCAGTTTTCAGACCAGGTAAAACTTTCAGAGGATGGCTCATTAGCATAATGAGATGATAAGAACGTATTTACAGCTAGAAAGACATTTGGTAGCTGGCTCATTAGCATGAGAGAAAGGCCTGGGGGTGACAAAACTATTATAAGATCTGGTAAGATGTTATGGGGCTAGGGTAATTGACACAAGTAACATGATCAGATATAAAAGACCCTGCAATATGTAGGCACTAGCATATCCACAAAGTGTCACACAGCAGTATACTTTATGTATGTACTATCCTACTGAGCTGCACGTCCACCAATTTTCCATCTTCTGTCCTCCTTTTCAAGTCCAGACGATGATACATTATATCTGCCTATATGTACATATGTACATATATTCCCAGTCATGTATGTTGTGCCCACAAACGTTTTATAAAAACATCACCTAGCCACTATGGTGGACAGCATGTTGACAAGTTTATCACTGATGATATACCTACCTAGGTAGAGATACACATGAACAGTACTTACTCCCACTCATGTAAGTTGTACCCCCAAACTTTACCTCATTGGCCACTATAGTGGACAATGTATTCACAAAGTCATCACTGATAGAGGGTAATGGGTTATAAGTTTAAACAAACAATATTTGTGGTCCGGCACTGTGACAGCACATGTATATATGCAGTCATCCATTACAGTCTAACAGTTACATTGTACACTAATGGGCAGGCCTGTACCTGATATACATGTACTTAAGTTTTTAGCTTAGCTGACTTGTCAGTTGACCAGCTAAGCTAAAAGTATGGGAGTTTGTTGAAGTCTGCCTTCCATGGTGTCAACAATTCACATTTTACAACTTCTCTGAAATCCACTGGACAGAATCCCTTTAAAATGGTGGGCATGTGCTATGGGTGGGTGTGTATCACGTTTGTTGAAATGGTGATGCTTCAGTGGTTTGGTGATGTTTTAGGAATGGTTTTGTGCATTTTTTGTGGTACATATGATAACATTTCTGTCGCTATCTGCTTTAATATCTACCATACTGTCCTATGTTGCCATGGAGACAAAGAGTCTCACAGGCGGCCTTCTATCCATGCATGCTAGGGGGTGGTTTGGAAGGTTTCGGACTTGTAGCAAATGGAATGGGGGTGAGGAGGGGGCGACAACTCCCAACAACTGTGTAATGAGGATGTCAATAAAATACAGAAAATATCTTTCTTTTCATGCAAGAACAGACCTGCTACATGCTGTAATATGTACTAGGCCGGTTATAGTTCCCACTAGAGGTAGACACAGCTGTCAGTTCACAATTCCTAAGATTGGTGTCTTAGCTGGTCCCCCTTTTTTGCCTGGGGCTATGAGTCTGTTGGGCTTATCAGTCACAAGGGAGCATAGGCATTGGATTTCTAGACAGAACAAGCCTGGGTGTAACCCACTGTTGAAAATAGCATATCTGCTGAGTTGGCTAGACCCATCAAAGTATGGTCTTCCTGTCCTCAATGACTGTTTACACAACTTTGTGAAATTGGAACTGTGTGGATTTGTGTCATCTCAGTTTGACACTTTTATTCATTTCTTGTAACCAGTGACATGAAGCCTGTTCTTCATAGACAGTACTGAGACAAAGCAGTTCTTGTGTCAGTTCACAGGTACATGAACATGTAGTTTCATGACAGCATCTGTTAAAATTTGTTGATGTAATAAAGGAACAAAGAGAGTTTTGTATTGCGTGTGTTCACATCCCCTTGAATTACAATATATACACACTGAACATGTATATGTGCATGTGTTAAAATGTATATGTGTATGTATATGCAAATACTGTGAATAAATTTATTTTCACGGGCATTAATATTCATGGTTTTTTAACTTTGGACCTTTTACTGAAACTTTAAATTCACTATTATTGTTATAATTCCTATCAATGCCATCTTAAAAAATATTTCCCTGGGTTCTTCTTTTTGAAGCATCAGCGAAATAAACGAAATTAAATGAATTCACAATATAGTCGTCCATACTGCCCAAAAGGGCTGACCCTCTGAGGAGTGGGCACTTTTCTCTGGTCCCAAGGGTGCCCACTGTAGAGAGGTTTCTCTCTCTGGAGTTTATCTCCAACCCTATTTTTGCAATGACCACCAAACTTTGAATGGTGGCAGCCATAACCAGTAAAATTGTGCATCTAATTTGGAATAGTCATGATGTTTAAAATTATGCAAATTTATGGGAAATAAATCTTTAAAGCTCCATGTCTTCCAAACCGTTGCAGATAGACTCTAAATTCCGATGTGCACATAAAGGTTTGTGACACCTGCCAATATAATGGACAGTATATTGGTTGTAGAATTTCAAATTATGCCAATAAGGTGTTTTGAAAAATTTAAAAGTTCAATATCTCTAAAACTATTATAGATAGAGATGTCATTCCAACTTTTATTTATACATTTGTGGCAAAGCCACATCTATTGAACCGTTACGCAAACCAGGTGAATTTGCAAATGTAAATTTTGAATAGCTTCAAAACTATTATATAGATGCCATTCCTACTTTGTGTCACAGCTCCATGCAAGGAAACATGAATCAAAGGTTGAAAGCTTTTAACTTTAGCAAATACAGAAAGTTAAAATCTTGAATAGCTTCAAAACTATTATATATAGTAGTTTTATTCAAACTTGACTTTTAAAGTTTGTGACATGGCCACATCCCATGAACTAAGAATCAGAGTTGCAGCATTTTGATTTATAAAAGTTAGGCTAATACACAAAATTTAGATTATGTTAAACAATGCCAAAGTGCAGCATTTCAAACTGTTCTCATTTGGAAGGCACCCAGACAGATTTGCTGTGAAGCAAATGTTCTTTTCTAGTTGAATTCTGTAAGCCTATTCTACCCCAACCACCCACACAGCTGTGCAAACATGGTTGTCTAGTACTGAGGCAGTGATCCCATGGGTGTTGTCTACCTCTGCACCACTCAATTTCACCAGCCTCAGTTGAGCACACTTTGAGACAGGCTTGCACGTTCAGTTGACCTTGTCTAACTAATATCCAGATCTCCAGCCAGTTAGCTGTGGGCAAAACTATTTTGTAGCCACACTGAACCCACACATGTATTTCCCTTAACAGCGTTTGTTTGCATGGTGATTATGGTCTTTTTACATTAAAATTATTGAATGATGAATGTTCTGTAAAATCTTTCAACATGTGAATCTGACTTAATATCATATATAATGCATGATTAGTCCATATCATTTTGTGTCACTATAACAGACCATAACAGATCAGGGGCATGTTGTTACATTATTTTGGTGTTTCTTTTATTTTTCCAAAAATGCCACAGGCTCTCAGCATCAGAAAATTTATTCTGAAACATACAGGGATGGATAAATCTAAAGCAAGTTGGTTTGACATGTCTGTTTTTTCTTGGGTTGAATCAAAGATACTTAAAATACATTTATTCAGTCAATCCGAAAAAAATCACCAATACAGAAAATTATTAATATGGATATCGCTAGGGAGATTAAGATCATTACGACACAGTCATGTCACTAACATGGGAGTCACCCAGAATAACTAGTAAAAAAACGGTAGAAGATCCAGATCAAGTTCTGAAATGGGTGACCTTGAGTCATTTCCCAAGGTCACAAAGCCACATTACTGAATACAGTTTCTGCTTAATAACAGCAGAATTTTTTGAGCCATACCTTTTATTTTGTAGAGGTTTATTGTTTTCTATTAGGGTTAGATCAGCTTCAAAAAAGAGTAACCTTGACATAATTTCCAAGGTCCCAAGGCCACTTTGGTGAATTTGGTTTCTACATCCACTTCCCAAGGTCATGAGTGACTCATTTAGTACTATCAACAGAGTAATGAGGGCGAACATAATGATGGTGGTGTGTGTGTGTGTGTGGGGGGGGGATTCTATGTTTTACAAACATGTTTTGTTAGATGTTGCTTTTGTTCTGTCAACCCAGACCTGTAAAAAATGCATTTTTTGGTCATGGGATCCTCTCTGTGGTGATGTAATGCTACATTCATTTCTGTTGAAACATCCAGAATCCTTACATGTAAAACTTCTGCTATCTCTGATCTCTCCAAATCAGACACTTTTGTTAGTGTGTACATGTTTTTTGGTGTAGGTGGCGCAGGTTCAACCATGACATCATAGGCTGCTTTCCAGTGGTGGTTGATCTCTTTGTCACCGACCAGCAAATTGTAAAGTTTCTGCTACATCCAGATGTAAACAAGTGTAGTTATATTACATTCCCCAGTGTGTTGTTGAAACAACACAATTTAAAATCAACAAAGACATATTGCAGAAGGTACGGGGGGGGGGGGTAGTATATATGCTGGTACTAGTTATAACTTTGCCCTGTTACAAGGTACAGAAAGTAAGAAAAAGTACAAATGATGGTTGGTACACATTATGGAAAATAAAAAGGCTTCCATTACATAAGTAGTATGCCATAATGGAAAACCGCTTACCCCCCAGTATATATATATATATATATATATATATATATATAGTTATAACTTTGCCCTGTTACAAGGTACAGAAAGTAAGAAAAAGTACAAATGATGGTTGGTACACATTATGGAAAGTAAAAAGGCTTCCATTACATAAGTAGTATGCCATAATGGAAAACCGCTTACCCCCCAGTATATATATATATACATACATATATATATATATATATGTATATATATATATATATATATATATATATATATATATATATATATATATATATATATATATATATATATGTATATATATATATGTATGTATATATATATATATATATATATATATATATATATACACATACATATATATATGCGTGTGTGTGTGTGTGTGTGTGTGTGTGTGTGTGTGTGTGTGTGTGTGTATGCAGACTGTTTTCACTATGGAAAGAGCAAGGAGGGGGACAGAGACAGAGACAGAGAAAAGAGAGGTGACTGTGGAAAAGTCTGGCAGACCAATGTAAGGTGCTGTCACACTGCTGTATGTAATTTTACTAGTGACCTGTAGACTGCATGAAATTAAGCCAGTATTAGATCAGCATAGCATACATGCTTAATGTGTTTTACTTTGAAGCTCTCCATCTTCGTTTGCTAATGTGCATGCATCTTTTTAACAGCCATACATAGTGTTGCATGATGTACATACAAATGCAATATAAAGCACAAAATTGGACAAGTTTATATCTAGAGCCAGATGCAAATTACAACATTTAAGCACTACAGCTTTCAAGAGCATCATATAAAGGAAAAGTTTTATGATGAATAAAAAGCAGTAATAGAAATTATTTGTATTTTTCCATGCATTTGTCTTTGGGACTTTATCTCTTTTTGTGCCTCATTTGTTGTACTAGAAGTGAGACAGCTATGTAGGCAATGGAAACGTGAATGTTTAAAATCATGTTTTTTTCATCAGTTTCTCTCACTCTCCATCTATGTTTGTATATGTACATGCATTGTATATGGGTTCACTTTATTGTCGTGGGTTAAGGGCAGGTGAAACTTGCCTGCATAACCATTTTCAACCTCAACTGATAAAAGCAGCCTACCTTTTGTGCAAGGTGCATGTTTAAAAAGAACAAGCACTTTGATGTCTTAGGTCTATAGGCCTGCCCATCAGAGTGCAATGTAGCTGTTAGGCTGTAATGGATGACTGCATATATATATATATATATATATATATATATATATATATGTATATATATATATATATATATATATATATATATATATATATATATATATATATATATATATATATATATATATATATATATATATATATATGCAGTCACAGTTCTTGGACCACAAGTGTATTGTTCGTTTAAACAGCGACGACCTTGTGAATACACTGTCCACTACAGTGGCTAAGTTTGTGGGTACAACAAACATGAGTGGGAATATGTACTGTACATGTATATCCCGAGTGAGGTAGATATATCATGGTCTGGACCTTAATATGATTTCATAAAGGAGGACAGAGGATGGAAAATAAGTGGACATGCTGCTCAGTAGGATAGTACAAACATAAAGCATACTATTTTGTGACACCTTGTGGATATCCTAGTGCCTACATATCACAAGGTCTTGTTATATCTGAACATGTTACTTGTGTCAATTACCCTAGCCCCAAAAGATCTTACCAGATCTTATAATAGTCTTGTCACCCCCAGGCCTTTCTCTTACGCTAATGAGCCAGCTACCAAATGTCTTTCTAGGTCTGAATATGTTCTTATCATCTCATCTGCTAATGAGCCAGCCACTGAAAGTCTAACCTGGTCTGAAAACTGATTGAGTGACTCTGCTGTTTTCGCTCATGGTCATAGCAAGAGTTGATTTCCTCTTACTGGGTCTTACCCACTTTATCCTTTTATGAATGGACAGGAAAACATCTTAGACCATTTAAAGTACCTTAAATAAGATACTGTAAGACTAAAATGAGGAAAAAAGGTTGCTTTCAGATGATTTCTTGGTTCTTAGTGAGGTAAGAGAAGAACTCTACAAGTACAAAGTATTCCGTGCTTAAAAAGATAGGCCAATATCTAGCCCATAGATTGGGATTACGTGTACTTTTCTGCAGTCCAAGTAACATTGTTCACACTGTACAGCACTCTATGTTTAGATGGTAGACAATAAAAGTTAATCTCCATGGCAAGAACTTCTGTCCAACAAAATGCATTTATTGCTCAGTGACAAGACCATCAAACCTGGTGCCCCGTTTCTGTTCAGCTATATTTCATTGCCTCGTCGTTTGTGGTGTCACCTTCACGTTATCCCATTCCATGCTGTTATAAAAACCACTAAATCACCACTTTACAATATTCGAATTATTTATTCTGAGCTTCCATAAACTTTGCTTTATGATTTATCAACCAGAGAACAAGTGTGTAAACTGTTTGTCTGCAAACATCCTTAACTCTTTCATTGCCACATTTTGGATTGAGTCAACAGCTTTCATCGCCGCATTTATAGTGCACTCCACCGAGGAAAAGCTATTGATCTTGGCTGTCATCTGCCTGTACAAATAGCATAGCCCCTTTCCCTGTGCATTTGTTTAACCATTTAGATACAATTTCTTGACACTTTACGAACACCTTCATTTACCAATTTGCAGCTTTCACATACAGGTGCATATCTTAGATGGCCATTATCCACCTACATGTATTCCGAACACCGCTTCTTATCACGAGTATGGTTTAACTCGAGACCCTGACATGGCTTTAATACATACATTGCAAACAACACATCCCACTTTGCTTCCAGTAGACCGAAATATCAAAAAAGAAAAAACAAAAACGAAAAAAAAAACAGAGTCTATCCATGCGTAAGCCGACTTTGCATGACGGAAGTATATTCTTAACCTGTTGTGGGCACAAAAAATCAGACATTTGCAGGTAGTTTCCAGTTAGAAATTCATGCATGGTGAAACTGTGTTAATTATAACCTTCAGCTTTATACCATGCATTACGTACCTTACTCTCACTCTCACTCTGGCCATCTGGACGTTAAAGGCGATAAAAGATTTAATAGGACATACTGTAGCATATGTGTCAATAAGGCATCAATTGCCAATTTCAAAAAATGTCAGTTTGCGTATAACTACCACTATCATAAAAAGGCATGTACACTCACGTTGACGTTAAAATCATTTCGCCGATTGGATCATGAACTCTAATGGAAAACAAATGGCTGCATCTATCATGTCCTTCTGTTATTGCACATTTAGAAGAAGAAAAAAAGAAATATTTTAAATGGTAGGCGTTACCAAAAGAACACAGTCAAGGGACAGTCATTTTTTCTACTAAGGGTGGGGCATGGAACAAACGTGTAATAATGCCTTGGCCCCAGTTGCTATTGTTAAAGACCCGATTCTCAGCCCTTCTCCATTCACGGAATGCCCTCTTGTCTCTGCTTACGCATGATCTGATGTTAACTGCATAGTGTCTGTCTTGTAAAGATGGATCATATATTAACTAAGTAACTTTACATGGTAACCAAATGAATAAAACACCACCAGCCATAATATATACCGACATTCATTTTACAAAGCAATAATAACCGTTGATGGAACCGCCAGAATTGAGGACAAATACATTTACACAGTCCCTCTCCCCTCCCCGCAAAAAGCAAGAAAAATTGATATAGGCATGGTTCACAAGTAAGATCTTTTTCAAAACTGTCGGGCGCAATTCTAATTATTTCATAGAGTAGGCTACCACAGTACTAAAAATATCTAACTAAAGGTTTGACTGCATCGCGTACTTTGAACTGACGTGCATTAGAGGTTCTAAACAAGAAGGAAAGCTGGGCCTCTGAAACATCAGATGCCTCATATTTGTATTAGCGTTTTTTTTTCTCTCTTCCCTCTTAAAGCAGTATCACGTGGCTTATCACTTTTGACTCTGAAATAAAATACAAAATTTACTAACAAAAATAATGAGTACATGAATCATTGAATTCGATATACAGATGATTTGAGAAAATAGTCAATTGAAGGAGTCTGAGTCACAAAAATGGCGTGCTTGGAAGGAGACTACATGCACTTTTCACATAGGTTTTAAATGTGATAACAGTAAGTGCGTTGTCTACACGAAAAACAACTGAAGCTTCAACAGATCAATGTGTGTCCAAATGGGTGGGCAAGCAGCTACATATTGCTATGTATTGGGAAGCCTGACGTTTCTTCCCTATGGTAAGTAACGACTAAGAAAACTGTTTCTTTAGTGAACCCTGCGATTTCTTTGTCGACGTCAAATCCCTTCATACCAATAAAGCCCCATCGGTGTCAGGTGTATACAGTTTCATTGGAGCAGAAAATGGCAGAAATGCATTCCATTCGATTCTAAAAAAAATTAGATGTCTTCGACAGCATTAGCATAAATCACCCTAATGTTTTCCAGGCGACACATTAGTCTCTGGAAACATTAAAACTATTTACTATGGGAATCTGACGCATGATATATCAAAAGAGACATGAGGGAACTTAGCAAAGCATGGAATTATCTATGTTTGGAAGCTGAATGTGATACTGATTTTTTGGCTCAAAGGGTTCCAGCGCCGCAATACACTTACAGTGACTCTTACTACGAAGGCAGCTTGAATTTCGGACATCCAGGTTTCAATAAACTAACATTTTAATAATAAACGTAGCCCTGTGACACTTCACCTAAATAACGCAGACACAAATATGGAAAAGAATGGCCAACGGATGTATTCCCTTGTAAATCAAAAGAACATATCATGAAGGGAGGGGGGCACTAAGCATTTTTATGAATACAATTCAAGATAAATTCAAGTAGACAGAAAAAAGGTTACTATAGCAATGTCTAACTCTCGGAACATTTATTTGTCGACTTCAAAGATGATGAAAAATGTAGAATAGAGGTAATGTATATCGCAAAAGTTTTATAATGGTATGCAGTATAAGAAATATTGCTTGTCTTGGCATGAAGTGTAGACGGGTGAGCATTACTTAGTGAATTAAACTGTTTACTGAAGTACCAAATATCCATACAATTCGGAAGAAATTTGAGTGTTGAATCTTAAATCCATGTTATTGAATATATCAAGCATGCCTGTCCCCACTACTTCTCGTGCACCACCCTTACGCGGGATTCATCATAATAAATTCTCATCTCAGAACCACATGGCCAATTGCTTCCACATGCCATAGGAACACCTCTGGGATGCCAAGAGGTAAATTGTTTTACCAGGTTTCATCATCATCATCATCATCATCATCATCATCATCATCATCATCATCATCATCATCATCATCATCATCATCATCATCATCATCATCATCATCATCACCATCATCATCATCATCTTCATTTATTTGGCCCAAGAAAAACAGTTTTAAAAGCAAGCTAAATGTAAATGATTTACAGATTCACATCAAACTGCAGTGATGAACAGTTGGGCACAAATATTAAAGTGCTCCTGCCATTTGATCCTAATTTCTAGTAATACAGTTGTTCTTTTCAGCGGGAGAGGGGGGGGGGGCTAATCTTAAATGATTTTTAAAATTTGGTATTTGTGATTTTGACAGATTCTCCTCAACCACAAACTGGAATTTCTTCAAGCTTTGTTTAACTGTAGCTTAACTTGGTGCTCACTGAGGCTGTTCTTAAGAAGCGAGCACTATCATCTTTATTAATTGTATTATAAGAGGTAAATGATAGGTAAAAAAAATCACCACTGAAGGTGTAAATGGTCCAGGTATACTATACGAAGAGACAGGGAGCTCCAAATAGCTAGAACGTTAGGAACCAGCGGAGAACACAATATAGCAATAAATATTTGGGCCCCCTGTTGAAAGTAAAAATAAAGAAAGAAAAATGTAAAAAGAAAAAAAAACTGAATAGCAAACACAATTAAGTGTTCTTATATTGAAACGTACACACTGTTGAGAGTGCACACACGCAAATACACACACGCTCAAACTTAATTAATTTATTAAGTGTTAACGTAAACAAGGCTCAGATACAACAGGTTATCAGTCAGAAAAGACTTTCATAACCCCTAATAGTAGCTAATAATAAGTAGAATTGTGAATAAAATATAATTTGCATTACCTTTTTAAATGGTATATGTTTTTTATTCACATCTTTGCACACAGAGAAAATAATTGCATGTTTTGTCTTTTTGGAACCCTGTGTTTTATTTTGAAAGTAATGAAACGTCATTCAAGGTAAACGATGCTACATCCTTCCAACACACATCAAACATGTAAACCCAATGTAGTAGTCTTCCGCAATACGTGACTGTCTGCACATTCAGTAAATTGATCCATTGCTATTTTCTTTTAATCCAAGAGTTTTTCTGGGCATGGCAAGGCAAAGTGGACCATTGCTCTGCAATCCTGTGCCCAACGCTTGTTCAATTCCTTCAGGTCCAATTCCAAGGCAAAGTGATAGATGTCCACCCAGAGGTCACCGCATCACTCTTTTTAATGTGTTCAGGTCACAAAGTCAAAACAAGTGTTCGATATTCAGTCACTCAAATGTAAGTTTTTGGTTGCCTAAATTGATGTCTTTGGTGCTCTAGTCGCCTCTGAAGGCTTCCAGATTGACGTATATCCATCTTGGGCTCAAACATACATATAAGTTTGTTGCATGGATCAAAATAAAACCTGCTAAGACTACTAGCTGACCTTAAAAATCAGACGTGCTTCAAGGGCATGCAGCATATTTCTTTTTTCTTTTCTTTTTTTTTTTCTTTTTTTTTTTTTGATATTATGCGAAACGAAATGTGAGCCACAATCGTTTGCTCTGAGAAGAACCATATGTCTTCATTGCTTTATTATAACCTTCTTTGATAAATAACCGAGTCGAATGTTCATATCATTTGATATTGGATATTTTCTCAGTGGAAAAAAAAGCAGGCAAGGCAAGCCATTTTTATTTCCTGTAGCCTTGCTGTACCTACAGTTTTTTCCCCCTTTTTTTTGACTTCTTTAGTATAGAGAGAGGAATGTTTACGTCATTCACCATTTGGCCGTATATGATGGGACAGTTTGGAGTACATTTCCCCTAAATATAAATATTTGAGTCTGCCCCCTGACAAAAGAAATTACAAGCACTGTAGAAGCTACAATGTGCGAGCCATTACATAGATACATGACTTAAGTGCATCAGAATTTTAGCAAAGTATGCCACTTACAAGATTGCGCAAGACACCTTTAATGGTTAAGTGATCACATGGAGGCATGGTACCTGTGTGCTCTTTATAGATGGGTCAGGACCTATTAAGAGCTTGTCATTAATGTTTTCTACAAACACTCTCTCCATATATGAAAAAAGCAGGCTGTTCCGTGAAATCTAAAAAATGCTTTCAGTGGATTACTAGTTTGTAAGATACCCGCCCAGGCTTCATTTGGATAGAAAGCAGCGGCTACCAAATGTGTGTTGTTCACCTTGTTTTCGAACAAACTACTGATCCATAGACAGAGATTTATAAATATAAGTAGTACCGCTGAATTTCGCGTGGACCTGGAACTTCGAGAATACCGTCTGTGCAAACCGTCAACCAAGCATGCCGTTTGCAATGTTGCTTGTAATGCTGTTGAAATGGCAAGGACTACTGTGAGCCAACGAACATTGGTGTCTACGGACAATTGTTTATTTGCAGACTTGTTGAAAAACACAGCGGCTACAAACCTAAAACTTGTCAACACATAAATGCCAATCAGGGCAATATACATTAAAGATTTATCCAATTGCATATCTTTATTCCTAATATAATCATGCATGCGTAAAGAAAGTGAAGTACAAATAACACAAATGGTGCCTAAAATCTGGATCAATAGTGTTCCAAGTTGGTATGCATAAAAGACTATTCCTAGCGGTGTTGACGAATGGTCCAAAATAAAGAAAAGTATTAACATAGCTAGGGTGGCCATTAAAAGGATAGTTCCAGCTAGCAGTGATGAGACATTGCCCATACATCCACGTTGCCAAGCACAATGCATCTCACGTGGATGCTGTTCGTGGAGGTTTAAGCTGATAGATTCTGGGTCTGGAGGTAGTCGCCCAATTCGGCTCCATTGCTTGTATAACATACCTGCAAACATTATAATAGAACCACAGGATTACATTAATTTGTCTTCTTCGTTTGTTTCCTTGCTTTGCTTTGCTTTCTGTCTTTTTGGGGTGGATGGGAGGTGATGACGGGTGATTTTGGGTGTTTTTCTATTTTTGTCCTTTTTGTTTTTGTTTTTCAGGTTCGTTTTTATTTGTCTTGTTTTTGCATTTTTTGTTTTTTTTTTTTTGTTTTTTGTTTTGGTTTTAGTTTTTGTTTTTGGTTTGTTTCGTTGTTTTTTTTGTTTGTTTTTGTTTTTGTTTTGTTTTGTTGTTTTTTTATGCCTTCAGTAGTGCATCAAACCTGTTTCAGTTGTCACGTTTTTTTCCTAATCTGAGCTTTTATGATTCGGGTTTTTTTTTTTTTTTGACAAGAAGTCATCTTGGCTCTTGAGTTTGAGCACTTGCAGCCAATCAAGAATCTGAAAAGATACAATTGGCACCCAGAAAAGTGTTCAGTGTAAGGATGTGTTCGATATAGGGTCCTGATGCCCATGTTTTTAAAGTTTAGAACTTCTTCCCTTTATTAAGCATTTTGTCCCAATTTGTTGCATATAATCGTACATGGCTTCCATAAATTAAGGATTCTGGGATTAAAAAAAAGTTTATTGTGACATAATACCCGCCAGAGAAAACAACAAATGATGCCGGAAAGCCTTAAACGTGTATATTTTTTTTCATATGATATATGAATATTGTTGAATAAAGCCTAATTAGGAGTGAGTATTTAAAGTAAACGTTTGTAAAAACATCAATATCATGTCTGTGTGTATATGTGTGCGTGCGTGCGTGTCAAATCGTCTATGTGGTATATTAACATTAAAATTATGAACAAGCAGACATGATTGTGTACCTGCAACCAAGAGACTGTTTTCCACGATACAGGGATAGCCAATGTTGCAAACACTTGTCACAAACCTCAGAAATATGTTGGTGTCAGATGTCTTGTAGAGAAAGGCAGCAGGCACCATTAGTTCCGAAGTAGTAAGTACCATTGACCCTACAACGTGTTAACACTGAAGCTATCTTCAACTTCAACATACCATTTTTTAGATAGTTTACTTTATTTAAGGTTTTTACTAACAAAAGTCATATCCCCTTACAGTACCAGTGAGCCATAAAGAACAAATGAAATGACACACGTGCATCTTGAAAAGTGAACCATTTTGGTGTTCACGTTGCAGCTTGGTGATTTTTCCAAGGTCTCTTGGACAGCTATAAAATATACATTTCGCAAGATTGTGAAGTATGAAACAGACCTCCCACCTCACACACATAGGAGTCCTTTCTCATAATCACTTTCTTTTCATGTGGGTTTGTATACCTCCGCCTGTCTGTGGGCAGCCCCATGTATGCAGTCCCTCTCATAAAACTACTCAGAGATCAAAACGTCTCATGATATATTTTTGTGAAATTGAACTGTTTTAAGGAACTTTGCCGGTTACATTTAGGAAAAAACAAATCCCCATTTTGGCCACGGAAGGTGGTTACGAACAATTCAACACTGACACCAGTAGTTATTAACTGCTTAAGTGTGGACTAAGACAGTGTCTATGAGAGTGGTATTAAAGAAACTGGCGATACAGCTTTCTTGGGGGCGGGGGGGCGGGGGCACTCACTGTAGTACAGCTAAAACAGTGGATGGCCGTTTTATCCCATTATGATCGTTAACATATTTACACTGTACTACTTCAAGTTAGTACTTGCCGCCAAAACGTTTTTCCTTCGCAAAGCAAATACTTGAACAAGGGAAATTCAATTTTAGGGCTAGACAGGGCTACCTAGCAAAGCTCCCTCTGTGGTCCACCGACCAGTGATATCATTTACGTTCTACTTCACCAATTTGGCATGTGATCTGGATGTACTGGGAAGGACGTCCTGTTTGAAACAGTGATAAATCAATTCAGAAAGCAAGAAACGCATACAAAATGGCATAAGTTTTGATAACCTACCTCTTACTTCGAAAGAAGTGTTGAGATCTCTGGCCTGGTGCTTGCGCAGCGGAAGTGCTACTTGCACGATATTTGTGTAGATCCAAACATACAGATTTGTTGCAATTAAATGCATAATGCCAAATTTGGAAAGGGTTGTATTTCTTTGAATACAAAGCTAAAATTAAAACACACATAAAATTAGTCACTTGTGTCCTAAATGTAGTGTTAGAACTTCCCTCATACTGCAATTTTAGTCCCGCAGCATACAGTGTCTTTCAGAGGACATAACGACATCAAAATAAGGGAGATGCTGAAACTGTCCAATTGGAACGCATGGCTAATGCTACACTAGCAACAACCAGTATCTTCCCAAGGGAAATGCAATCACCCCATTTAAATAACATTGAAAGTCAGTATATCCCTCACGTTTAACATTTACGCAAACAGTGACTGCAATGACGTTATGCGCCATGGCGTTACTCACTTTGCAAGGGTGCGCACCACACAAGATGCATGACCTGACAGGAGAGTTGTGTGGACCTTATTTTTCCTGAAGGGGAGGTGGGTATTTCTCACACAAAATTATGAACTAGAAATTGTGCGTTTTGGCAACAAGGTTGGTATGTAGCATCTTACATAATCCCAGGAAAAGCTGCACTTGCCTTTTTTTGTCCAATCATTGTTGATACATTAATACATTTAGGATACAAAGATCATAACATGGCTAAATCAGTCTCCTTCCCTGTACATTTCCCCCTCGAGCTCTATCCTAGAGGTATGCAGGCTCTCAGGGGAACTGTACCGGGTATGATATTAATTTAGCCATGGAATAACCTCAAAGTATATCGAGACAGACGCTTCAGCGAATTTAAACCTTTCAGTCACTCAAAAAAGGTGGAGAATACAGATTGCAGGATAAAGTTTCCCATATCCCAAGGCAAGAAGTGACGTAACATATATCTGCGCCAAAGTGGGCAGGAGTGGGAACTCCAGCAATATGATCAGTTTCTATCCTGGACGGCCTTTCCGTAACCTGGAAGAAACCTGCAAAATATGGCAGGTTTTGAGAAACTTGTCATATGTGGCCACGACCCTTCACAGCTGACACGACACATTATTTATTTATTTATTTATTTATTTATTTATTTATTTATTTATTTATTTATTTATTTATTTATTTATTTATTTATTTATTTATTTATTTATTTATTTATTTATTTATTTATTTATTTATTTATTTATTTATTTATTTATTTATTTATTTATTTATTTATTTATTTATTTATTTATTCATTTATTAATTTATTTATTTATTCATTCATTCATTTATTCATTTATTGGTTTGTTTGTTTGCTTGCTTGCTTGCTTGCTTGCTTGTTTGTTTGTTTGTTTGTTTGTCTGTCTGTCTGTCTGTCTATCTGCCTGTCTATCTATCTGTATATGTATCTATCTATCTATCTCTTTATTTCTCTTTTTTCAGAGGTAAAACATGTTAAGCACAATAAATATTCCAGGTGATCCTGATGACATTTGTAACCTAATGTTTTCATATAATGCAATGAGTTTTTTTTTCTGGAAGTTACGACCTCCATATCTAAAACAAATAATGTCAAATTTCCAAAGAGCGAACTATCAACAAAAACAAAACTGTGTTCTATGAATCTTATGGTATTTCTGTTGACTGGATGCTCTCTGTGTTTCTCTGTCTGTCTGTCTGTCTGTCTGTCTGTCTGTCTGTGATGCTCTCTGTATTTCTCTGTCTGTCCGTCTGTCTGTCTGTCTGTCTGTCTGTCTGTCTGTCTGTCTCTCTCTCTCTCTCTCTCTCTCTCTCTCTCTCTCTCTCTCTCTCTCTCTCTCTCACTCTATCTTCCACTACGCATTTGACACAAACACGCATTAGACTGAAAAGAATAGAATTATTACCAGTCACTGCATTAATATTTTCTTTATGTTGGAATTTTACAACAGATTTTAATTTGCATGTTCGTGAGATGCAGAAACGCGTCTTCAAAATCTGGAAAACACACATCCTGCTGCACACAAGTCTTGGTTTACAGGATTACATGGAACATGTCCATATGAAGTGCCTGTATGACAGATAAGAAATAATTGTACTTACATTTGACTTTTTAAACAGGTATGCCATTTGAAGCGTTATGAAACAAAGGTGAAGCAGTACATATGGGACTGTTATTGACATGGTTGCACTTTTAGCAACAATCCTTCGGACTAAAATCAGTATGTCTAAGAAGATTTCAATGGTTCCAAATACTGTAAAAATAATTGCATCAGGATTATCTTCAGTAGCTGAAAAATACTTCTGACCTGAACACAATGGAATTGTATTAATCATGCACATACATTAAAGTATATATATTGTGCGTTGATGAAAGTAGTGTTCTTGGCTTTAATATATACCCTTCCATACGCAGGCATAAGAGAGCATTTTCACTACATATATCCAAAGCATTCAAGATAACAATTATTCGCTGAATCACAATATAATTTGGGTAAACATTGATAAATTCAAGTCATCTCTTAATGAGAAAAGAGGGTGCCTATCTTATCTCCAACGGAATCCTTTTTCAGACTATGGTGCCATGGTTTCCAACTTAAAACTTATTTATATTTGATTTGTACTTCAGAACATGTAGATATGCGCTATACCGCGTGAAATAACAGTGAATATCCAAATTAACGTAAAAGAAAACCTGAAAAACAATTGCATCAGGTCATAAACCGCCTTATAAACAAAATTGAAAGACAGAAAAAGTAAATATGCTGAAACCCTGATATCTTGAAAGTACACACTGTCATAGTGTACACAAATGCATACTGGAGAGCATAGTTTTATGACTAAAAAGACATTTGCCAGAATTTGTAATGTGTGCGCCAGATATATCATTATGTCCGCAACATATCATCTTTGCAATTATCATCAGCTTCTCAGTTCATCATGATTGATATGAGCGATCCTTAAACAGCTGTTTCCAGAGATATCTGTGCAAGATGCTTGCAGAGGTTCCCGTTGGTTAAATCAAAATAGGTAACTTGAACATTTAGCTATATTATTTAGAACTGTTCCAATGTGTTCAGAATGGAGACAATATTGTGAAAAAATGTAGTTTTTTGATGGTTGATTGCAATTTGGACAAATATGGGGATCCACCAGGTCAACTTTTCTTTCTTCGCCCTGATCAGGTTACATCTAACCTGAGACGGCTTTGTCAGATCTAAGATTGCATATGATCACTGAAACGTTATCCTGCCATTAAGAACTGATGGCATGACGATTCCACTAGGTTTTAATTGCATTGGCTTGTAAAACTCACATCACATATGGATTCAACCGCATCGGACTTCGACACAGAAAATTCTCACTCATAGATTTCTCAAGAACACTCTTTGATAGCAAATTAACATTGGCGCAGTCTTGACCTAATATGTGTAATTGGCGCAAAATGTACCCTTTCAATTCGTCCAATGGTGCTCCAAATGCTGCTTGTCCGCCAATGACGCTAGCATAGATGTTGACACTGGAATTATTATGATAACCGATGGTGGTTTTCTTCACACACGTGCAGACGATAACATTAGCAGCATTAAATGGTACAGGGTCAGAGTATGGAACATCCCGGTTTCATTTGTTGTAAAACGACGAATGACCTGGGTCATATCTCATATAATGAATAGCAACGACAAAAAGATTGGATACAGCTCAAAAGAAACGAAAGTCGGATATAGGCTCTGCATTGGGGTCATACTAGTGCAAGGTTGGGACAAAGCAAATTATGCATGTCGGGTGATATGCGTCTTCTTTCTGGATATATTCATGTTACAAATGATACACAAAGTATTTACAAAATATACCCACGAATATATACAAATTCCCCACACGTGCTGTGGGTTGGTTGTGTGGACGAAACCAGTCGAATAACCATGAACACGTCATGTAGATTATGCTCATAGAATACAAGAAGAGCAAGATTTTCTGTAAGATAAAAAATTTTTAAAATAATTCTAAAAGGTGATTGCAAAGATTTTGATGATCCAAAAGTAATGTTTCTATTGGAATATCAGAGTTATTAAAAAAATATAAGTGAATGGAACGAAAATCTCAAACACAAATTCTAAAATAACTACAGGAGAATTTTACCTTCGAGATCACTGAGTAAATCTTTACTCCAGGATACTGAGCACTTTTACTATGGAGTCTGAAGTCAAAAATTCTGACAAGCACGCTGACTTAAAATGGTTTGCTGAGCTCCAATAAATAAGTCTACTTGCCGCTTTGTAAGGATCTTTCTAAAGAAAACATGATGAAAAACGATGAAATGTAAAAAGAAAAGATCAAATTTTACATTTGGAACAGAGAGGGTTTGTACCAGGAATCGTAGAGCTATTTTTGGAACATTTGCCCTAATGCTGACTTTTTAGTATCATCTACTTGCTATCTGTTTTGTGACAAGCGTATGTTAGCTCTCTCTCTCTCTCTCTCTCTCTCTCTCTCTCTCTCTCTCTCTCTCTCTCTATATATATATATATATATATATATATATATATATACATGTACATATGTGTATGTATGTATATATATATATATATATATATATATATATATATATATATATATATATATATATATATATATATATATATATATATATATATATACATATATATATACGCATATGTGTAGGTGTGTAATTTGGATGCAACCAAAGCTTGTACCCATATTCATTGCTGCCGCCCTTTCATATAGACGTCCAGGTGAAAAGACATTATTCAAATATGGGAATTAGTTTATCATAAGCGCATTACATATTCTCCTAGGCCTGTACAGGTGTTTGGATAAGAACAGACTCTTACCTACCTGTTGGAAAGTGTGTATCTCTAGACGCCCATGTGGTATTTCTGCTATTGCAATTACACCCGAGATGAAGACAAGAAAAGAGAGGCAATAGATTGCGCTCCATGTTTTCGCAAATTCTGTGTTTTCGGGCTGGTCAATGGAGACTACAGGTCTGAAATATACCACAAATATCAATTGTCAAGCAACAAAGGCATTGCACATGGTTCTCATATATATATATATATATATATATATATATATATATATATATATATATATATATATATATATATATATATATATATATATATATATATATATATATATATATATATAGATAGATATATATATATATATATGTTACTCCAAAAAGCTTTTGCATAGTAAATTTAAAACCTTTTATAGTTGAATATTCACCCACCTATTTTTTTTTCATCTCAGCATTGACCTTGATCCCTACACATCACATTTCACTTACATACAGGCACAGCCAGTCACGCAGGGATAAGCAAAAACAACTAATGCAAGGTGGGGTCAAGATTCAAAAGTGCCAAGTTTAATATGGGAGACCATGAGCATTCCTTGTTCTGCTTCACTATTTATTCATTCTGAGGAAACTTGATTCAAGACATATTGCATAACAACTGGACGCTAATCAGAATATGTGTTTCATCAAGGCCCAACAGCTAAAGATAACTGCAGCCAATGTCAATGCATTGGCCTGCAATGAGGATTCCAACTTTTACCATGTACTCAAACCAATAGGAAACCTGACATTTTCTTAAGCTGACCATGCCTTGTATTTTTTTGCTTGTGCTTATCCATGTATGACTAGCTGTGTCTGTAATTCAGCGTAATGTGATGTTAAGGGATGCATGTGTATCCTAAATGAAAACGATGTAGTTGGTGAGTGAACATTAAAATATAGGAGACTTCAAAATTAATATGCAAACTTTTTTGACAGTATATATATATGTGTGTATATATATATATATATATATATATATATATATATATATATATATATATATATATATATATATATATATATATATATATATATATATATACATATACATATGTAATGTACGTGTATCTATTTTCGATATGTTGTTATTGTCAATAGGGCTGTAAAAACGGATATACTGTTGGCTACCAAGCAATTTTGGTGTGTTAAAGAACACTTATTTCAGTGTAGCGTTACTAAAGAAACAGTATGCATTACTTGTTTCTAAGCATCTGACCTGTGGAGATACATGTCGGTCTCCCGCCTCTTTAGCTGAGATGAAATTAATCTTACTGCTTGCTAATCAAACGAAAAGTTTTTTTTCTTTTGAAGCATTAAGTATTATTCTCTGACAGTTATTCCAATATTTTTTCTAAGTTGATGTTTCTGCTGCTATACCGACGAGAGGAACACTCGATGTGAATTTAAGGAGACTATGATATAAGGTATGTATAAACGATGAAAAGCTTGTGTTGCATCAAGAAAGGGAGCGCCACATGTATCTTATATACGTTTTGTGCCAAAGTCTGACAATGTGCATCTGATAAGTGGAAAAAGTGACTGAGCAATACGCTTCGGGTAACAAGACAACCTGATGAGTGTATAACCGTGGTGGCCTTATCATATCGTAATATATCATGACTGTAATCAGAGAGCCGAGCCTGTAGGAGGCCAATTCTTGCATCATTCTAACAACATTTACATTGTCCACATAACCCTAAAAGAAGTTGGCTGTTTTTTGTTTTTTTTTCTCAGATTTTCGGGGGAACATTTTATACTTTGCCTTGATTTTCCTTCACTTTCTTGACTAAAACTGTCACGGCAATTGCTTGGATATTGCATCGGAAAACGTCTGGGCACCGTGATATTCCATTTCTTCAAGTAGCAGAATACAGTTCTGATAGGCTGGTTGCACATACAGAGTCTAATTGTGAAAATACTGTGTTTTCAGCATGCTGTAGCTTCTGTGCAAATGAAGTTAGCTGAGCCATGTGTGCAGCGGCAGATAGTTGCATCGTTGGTGGTTATATAGGTCCACCGTCTACTAGGCCAGGTGAGAACTCAATGCTGAGAACTGACAATGACGTGACCCTTGATATAACACAAATTGCACACCTGTTTATGGCTGACATCCAGATGCTTTATATATATATATATATATATATATATATATATATATATATATATATATATATATATATATATATATATATATATATATATATATATATATATATATATATATATATATATATATATATATATATATATATATCATTTCAAACCAATTAATGGGTTGGGAATTATATGACCAAAACTTCATCAGTGTTTTTTTTTTTTTGATATTTTTCGGTTTACGAAATTTTAAAATAGCAAAATGCTGATTTTTTGTTTTGTTTTTTGTTTTGTTTTTTGTTTTTTTTCTTTTTACTAAAAAGCGTTAATATGAAAATAGGACGATTTATAGCTGTGGTCTGTTGCCTTTGAATCAGTTAATGCTACAATCGAATTTTGAACGTCTGCAAATGTGCTGGCTGGATTTTTTGAACGTTGCCATAAATGTTCATTATCTACATCGATATGGTGTGTGTTTGTGGTAGAATTGCAGTTATTGCAATATATATATATATATATATATATATATATATATATATATATATTGCAACTTACATGCTGATTTATAAGGAACGATATGGGTACATTTTTATATTCCTTTGTCAAAAGGCATTGATTGTAACCCTTTTTCCATTTGGCGTGTACCTGGATCGAGGTTTGCTTGTTTAAATGACCTCACCTGTCCTTGAATAATATAAATGAGTCGGTTATTTAGAAGGTTAAATTCTTCGAAAACTGTGTGCGCTCAAGCCTTAATGTAATGTAGGCTGGGTAACGATATAATTGATGCTCCCAGACTGAAAACATTTTCAACAACTAAGACTATATTATTTTTCCGACTTTTTGCGTGCTTGTAATATTGAATTTCTCAAGACCCAGTATAGTAGATTTTATTCGGAACCAATGGGAAAAGAGCACAGCCAAATTTCCATGTAAAATGTCAACTTAGTGCCTCTATTATGACTTCCGTATTTGTAACTAATGTTTAAACCTATACAGTGGTTGAGATGAGTACACGTCAGCATGGCTAATACACGTATTCTAATGTACGTAATTCATGCAAATGCAATTTTTCTCAAAACTATAGACAAGATCCTACCTACTTAATTGAGTTTGTATCTTCCGTGACATTCTACCACTCTTGAAAATGGAATTTTTCTTGCAAAATGCAAACGATTCAAAAGCCTGTCTCAAACAATTCATCCAATCGACTCCCATTGGCATGGGATCACGTCTGGGTACTCCATTCCCCCAGAGTTTGGATCAGCAGAGGTGGCTTAGATGAGCTTTTCTTTCTTTGTGTGTGTGTGTGTGTGTGTGTGTGTGTGTGTGTGTGTGTGTGTGTGTGTGTGCCTCTGTGCGTGGGTGATAAATTCTAATCATTTTTACATGCAGTACGTTTAATATTTCTATGATCAATTTTTATCTTAACATTTCAATGGGTAAGGTAATGCGATTGCATATGTGCACATAACTTCATCAACGTCTGTGCTCCTTTTCCGTACTATTACGTTTATGTGTATCAGATCATAAGGATATGTTACATCACTGCAGCAGCTAACTAGGTCAAACCCCAATATCAGAGTAATTAAAACATGTATTGTGCGTCTGTCTAATATACCTTCATTCTTGTTTACTGTGTTTCATGAAACCAGGTGTAACGTCTCAAATCAGGACTCTACTACCCTTTTTAATTAAAACCAGATCAGCTGGTCATATGTAGCGCTTACATTACTTATAATGTATATATATATATATATATATATATATATATATATATATATATATATATATATATATATATATATATATATATATATATATATATATATATATATATATATCAGGTACCTGTATGGCATAATTTCCGATCATATGATACATGTCACTTCCTCAGTGAGATCCATATACCTTCTTCTCAATGTTCAGCTCAGTAGTGCTTGACTGTGCTGTGCTAATGTTTACTCAGTTTAAGATTAAGGTAACTCAGACTTAGTTTGGTTACAGTTGTGACTTATTCTCATATGAATGTTCCTGTGTCTTCTCGCAATGTTGTACACATTGAGTCATCACATGTCCTGGTAAGTGAGACAAGGTGTGGCTCCCCTCTTAGAGTTAATCTGATTACTTTTATAATTATGTCTTCGTTTTTTCCAGGAATTATTTCTTTCTTCTTTCTTCACCAGCAATCTGTCTGTCATTTCATTTAGACACTTTTATATCTAAAAACTCAAATCCTGGCATATTTATACCTCGAGACTTAGGATCCTGTCTTTTTATTAAAAGGGGTAAACATCTTGAAAATTATGCAGATCCCGACCGTTTTAATCTACACAACACACAGCAGTGGGTGTAGTAGATGGGGATATCTTGCCGCCCAAAATTCAGTTCCGGATGTAACAGGCTGGCCAGCCAATATATGGGATCAGTCTTGATATTGGTGACATGTGTGAGCTGAAAATCTGAGTTCAAGGTACGGGAAGGTAGCTACGCAACCAGTTTTCTGTAAGTGGCAAGCATACTTATTTCTAAAAAAGTCAATTGTGCTCTTTGAAGTGTTGACCTGAGCAATAAAAATTGGGTATACATTTCAAACAAAACATGCAACTGAAGGAACAAATAAATTAATATCTCCATAGCCCATAGACGGTGTAGTGACTGACCATGGAGAGGGGCCGGTCATTGATATTTGCTGTAGTATGTCTTGCTGTGTGCATGAAAAATCGCATTAAGAAATGTTCCCAGAGCATCAATTGGCTCCTAACTCTTGAACATTGAAATTGCATTTTTTCCACACTTTCACAACAAAGGGAAAAGTTCAGAAAACATTCCACAGGTGAACAATACTTCACACCATGCAGTAAGCTAGAGCATAATGAGTTACGAAATTAGTGGTGTGCTTTCACACTCTACCTACCAAACAGCCAGTGTACTCCTGTACTTCTCAAATGGCATACGGATATGCAGGCCACATAGAGAGATGCAAGGTGGCTCTCGACTTATAGGGGCATCTTGTAGCAGGGCACCAGTTTTACCAGTTGGTGCATGGTTGAATGATTCTCATAGCAACCTACTGACCAGGCCAGGAATAACTCAGGAATAGTATTTTGTTTTTCTTTCTACTGAAGTAATTCGTGGATCACACCACACACATACACACACACACACACACACACACACACACACACACACACACACACACACATTTTATAGCTCAGGTAAGGAGGGATCATACCGGGCACAAGTGAGATTACATAAGCACAATTCTTGCCTTTATTTTGTAAGAGGAAGCAGTTCAAATTGTTGGTTTTACAACTTTTTAGAATTTAGTGTTTGGTTACAATTTTTGAAGTTGGGATATGAGGTGGAGTGCAATTACATGTTAGGGAAGCCATCAAAAGATCGATGTGCGATAAAAAACGAACCTAAATTAGTTAGGGGGAGGGGTTGAAAATTAATTTAGTTTTCTTCGCACAAAATCGATGTGAGCAAAAAATTATCAAAAGTTTAACTTGCAAAGAGGGAAAAACCGTTTCCGCGATGATCGAGCGCCAGTTTTAACGGGTTGTTCAAATAGCGAAAAGTGAAATATCTTTTATTTGACAATTATTCAATATCAATCATTCATCCAGGGATGTGAGTGTTGTCTTCATGTTGTAGAATGGTAGTAATCCCAATCTTTAAAACCCATTCTAAATACACCACAATATGACCTTTTTATATTGGAAAAAACTCTATGCAATTTGTGACCACTACAGTACACATTCCGGGAGATCGAAGTTTCAATGTAAAGTCGAGTTTAGTTTCAGGGGTGGGTCTGACCCAAAACGAAATTACTTCCGTTTATTTGTAACCATTAAATGATTGATGGCTTTCCTTATGTGTTTTCTTAGTGTCTATGCTCAAATCCGATCATAAATGTTTGTTCCAGTATGTTTCCTGACTAAAGAATTAGCATGAACCTAAATTGCATAACTTTTGGACACTTACAAAGTGCAATTATATTTTGGCATCACCAGAGATGCATACCAATATGCTTGTGAACTATTTCAGCTGGGCAGGCTAGATCATTTTTCACGATTACAGTGACAGCATAGTTTGCTTTCCAACAATTGTAAAGGATTTTGTGGTAAACCACCTGTGATTGACTAGTATTTGTGTACCAAAGGTGGCATTTTTTAATTCCCTCTTTTAATGATGAATTTCGGTGTTTTGATAACTCTTGAGTCTCTTTGCTGCCATTATTACCTTAAAATCTATGATTAAGGGTAATATTTCCTCTGAACTATTGGAGCTGGAAATTGAAAAGCCAAAAGTTCAATTAAATCATAATTGTTACAGGCGGAGGTGATATCCAACCTTCAAATTATATCTTTCTGCTGCAGGTACTTTCAGTAAACGACAAAGGAAAGTTTTAGAATTTGGGTATATACCTAAAATGGGGACTTTAAGATAAAATGTTCAAAGGTATCTGTCTTCAAAACTATTATTTCAGATGTACCACTCAGATTTCACATTCTATGTTTGTCCACTTGAGCTGTCAGACGCCACTGGCTATTAGCTTAAATACATGAACAGTACTTGATCCTATCATTTGAGTTGAAATGGTGCAAATTAGGACCAATGCCAGCAGACTTGCATGTATGTATTTATGATTGAGCAGACATACAGCAGGCCAAAATTTGTTTTCACCTGTCAATTACATGTACATGTGTATATGCATCATTAGGATTTGTTGCGTGCACTCGTGTCAGAATTAACAATTAATTCCTTGCATATAGTGACTATTTTGTCATCAGCTCTTGCTGCAGTGTCAGCAGTGAACTATTAAATAATCAAGGCTTCAATAGCAATGTACTAGCATAAGCTGGAGCTTTTCACTGCACAACGGAATCTTCTTTGTTTTCACTGCACAACGGAATCTGCTTTGTTTGCTGACTCTTAACATTTTGTTCTGTCAAGAATAGTTTATTTGTATCTGACATCCCTTTCTTACTTGCTGATTTTTTTCAAAACAAAGGGCCTCATTTTTTGGCTGTTTTTTCCCTGAAATTTCATGTGTTCTGTCATGAAGATTTTCCGATTTAATTTGAATGTTGAAAGCAAAAGCTTTCCTTCTAGGGCACACAGACGGTTGGCCCAAGGCTTCTTTGCTAGTTATTAATGTCATATATGTGTCCTTCACCTTTAAACTACGTTTCCAATATTTTGAACGGCAGTGGTACCACAGTTATTTTCTGCTGTCTTATATTTGCAGATATGTGTTTTCTCATTATCATTTGATTAAAACCACTGTTATTTTCATCACTACCACCAACCTACCCCCACCCCACCCCACCCCACCTACCAAAAAAGAAGAGAAAAAAATCTTATAATATTCATTATCATTACACAAACCATGCCACGTAGTACCCACAAAGATGAGAGCATGTCATTTCAAATTAACAAAGGTTTTATATCTTAAGTTGGTTATAATACTTGCCTGATATCTGGAGCTGGGAATACAGAAATAGTACCATCATCTTCCATAGTGGTTTGGGGTTCCACCATATGGCTTTAGAATACAAAATTAATTACAAAATAACAGACATAGCCGCAGTTTGCTAAATTTGTGCATGTAAAATGCAAACAAACAGCTGGAGCCAACTCCTCTGGTTTTTATATATATTTTGTATAGATGGTCATTTACGGGTCATTCACGTGCAGAGAAAGGGAGGCACGTCCTATGGTGAACCCTACATAGTCACTTATGTATATTTTAAATAGAGTTTTATCATTTCAACATACAAAGACAAGAATACCCTACTGACGACTCCACATTGGATCTTATGGATACCATGCACAGAATTAAACTCTTTCTACATGCAAAGGAGTGGAGCACCCTTTAACGAAATCGACATTGGGTCTTACAAATATTTCAATAGAATTCTACTCTTTTCATATAAAAAGGAAGGCATATGCTATAAAGAACATTGAGTATTATAAAAATTAGCACCAGAATATCTACGTTACATCATCTGCAATATTATTGTGGCAGGAGCACACGCCTTGATGCGTAAAATGAATTTTTGTCATTATGGCACAAAGCCACTGTTCATAGGCCACAGCTTGATGACACTGCTGTCATGACACCATTGTACAAACGTTTTATATATATATATATTAAGGGTATCTGAGGTAAAATGCCGAAAAAGATCAGAATGCTTGGTCTTAACTAATTCCGAGTCATCTGTCTGTACTTGCATATAGTGTCAGTAGCCCTCACTGCAGATACAGGAAATGCTTGATTATACAAAAATACATGATGATACCTAACTCGAAGTCATTATCCTACGCCTATAAGATGTGTTTTTAGAAAATACCGAAAATGCAGGGAAAATGGCAGAAAGTATAGCCTCACCTAACCGTGAATCATCCTTTGTACTTACATTGCGCTTACAGCAGACGTTTTCTGTAAAAGTAAAGCAGAAATTTCGTCAGGTAGAACCTGCTGCTGGTCGATTGAATTTTTTGCAGACTCTCCCGTAATACGAGATAAGGAAGTTTACTTCATTTGATATAGAATATATGGTTGGGTCTGGGGTAAATGGATAATTGTTCCCATTGAGGAAATGCTCACATTGCTGTTATAACAATATATCATGAAGAATAAGCAAAGTAGTCATGTCCACGAAATTACACATTTAATTATAAGGAAGTAAAGTCAAAGTTGTTCATCATTCAACTTCACCAAACCACATCACGTAAAACAGTGCCGTGATATTATACATATCCAACTGAAGTGACATACTTGGAGAAACGCATATATAGTCAAATGTTTTAATCTTGTTTAAGAAGAGCACACAAATTAGCAGACAGACAGATACATAGAACGGTATTTTTAAGTATATGCAGTTATCTGCAGAAAGGTGTTCATACTTGTATATATGCACTGAATATGAAGAAATTAAATGGGCGACATACAAATGCTCTAAATAGATAATGTTTAGCTTTGCAATGGTAAACGGAAGTCCCAATCCTGGATTTCAGAGGATATATGAATGAACAAGAAACAAAACAAGAAAAAACATGTGTAGAAAACAAACAACTTTTTGTTTATTTTATGTTTTTTATCCCATATTAACTTCAAAATTATGTTATATCCTTCTCCGTCCATAGCAGCACTTTCAAGAGGCACATGTCAATAGATGCACACAATTAGGGATATTTTTATTTGCATATAATATACACTTACTGCGAATTACTTAAAAACCTGATGGTATTTTCGGACCTATATTCCCTATTGCGCCAACCGTCTCAACTAAACTTCATGTTTGACCCAGTGGATGCTCTTGGCACTTCAACCCAGTGCTAGTACTGAAATCATAGCCCAGGGGGCAGCTTCAGTGTCGGCTTCAATGTATATGAAACCAAAAGTATATATTTTGCAAATATGTCAGAGCATGGCTTATGACATGATATATGCTATAGCCGTTATTCAGTTTGATATCCAAATCAACTATATTATTGTGTTTTTTTTTTTTTTTTTTTTTTTTACCGAGATGCATTGTGCCAAGTTCAAACTGGCACTCACCTACGTGCATGATTTACCAGAGTATTGTGCCATATTTGGATATATTGTTAATGAACGAAATTGCTTCAGACACAAGACGAGCAGGCAGATTAAAATAAAGATAGTATGTCGTGTGTAAAAAGGTACTTAAAGGCAGCTTTCCCTGATAACTCGAAGAGCGGAGGCCTGGAGAGCAGCAAAATATTACAATAGCAATTACAAAGCAACTGGAGCTATGTTGTTTCAACAAACAACCATTGCTATGCAGCCATGTTATTTCTCAGGCCCATGTTAAACCCTCCCAACACCTTGAAATAAAATGCTGTCTTTGAGTTGACTTTACTGTAAAATAACGGCACACTATGGCCACTTCCTTGATGAAATCTTCAACTATTTTTTACTGCATGTGTCATAAACTTTATGTAAGGTTGGGCCTTTTTAGTATGGTCAGATGGGCTTCCAGAACCACACAGATATTTTTGTTCAGCCTCAGGTAACTTGAACATTTGTTGGAACAAGTCTGAAAGGATGTTCTTTCCATTTCTTCACATCTCCTCCTTAGAGAATTAATGTGTTACCTAGGCACAGCCAGAGGCACATGTTCATTCACAAATAACAGTGGAATAAAGCTCATACAACTATGATAAGTTGCTTTGCCTCCCATTTCATAGGCGATTAAAAATGATAGTCTCACATTGCACAGGGAATTTAAAGGATATATAAGCCCCCATTCCATAGGGATTTAAAAGGATAGCCCCACCTAGGTCTAAAATAGCCCCACATGTGATATCTCAGAATGAGTGGAAACTAAAAAAATGTTTTCAGGCGATCTTGTATGTTCAAACAGGAGTCTGTTTTTCAGCATGCTGCAGTATTGATCAAGGGATAAGGTACCTCACAGGAAGTATCTGAAAAAGAGGATTTACCAAATAGAGATGTGTCTCTGGAATGTTCAGTGCCATTATCATCTAAGTGAGGATAAAAAATCTTAAGTCAACACAGGTGCAAATTCAAGTGTTTTGTTATATAGTTACATAACTCCCATTGTGGGAATTTTTACTCTTTATCTGATCCTGCATGAAAATAGAATTGAATTGGCATCACACAGACAACACAGTTTTACCATGTATCACTGAATTGCAACTACTATAAGTATTCATATGTGGAGCATCAACTGCACTTTCAGCATGAAATAATGGATGACTATCAAGCTGAACTTTACTATACCCCAAACAGACCAGTCACGTTTTCTTACCCCTACAGACTCTCTAATATTGTGAAAGCTGAAAGCTGATACCCAATAACTCTAAAATATATCAATAATTGATTGAAAATACAGAGACCTTTTTTCTGCATATATGTTCGTTTAAAACCAAACCACAATGTAGAGTGGTGGTTAAAAGTTTGGACTCACAATGTGATGCTGATCTGGGTGACATGCAAAGTTCAGACAAATACAATGGAGTTACCAAATTTATCCTATTAGTCATTGCCATATTTAGTTGGTATGTGTGGGTAAGACTATTGAGGTATGAAACAGGACATAGAGTGGCTAAAGTATTCACAGGTATTTCTAAAGAGGGTAGACAACCAAAACAGAGCTTGCGAGTGGACAGAGGGACATAGCTTTCCTGACCAACGTCTGACTTTTACTCAAACATTACAATATTCACCAGGTGCTACCCAACAACCCCACCAAGGCCAAATATTGAAAGCATGCTTTGAAGACCATCAAAATCTTCAGACACATCATGTCCTAATAGAGTCGGAAGTATGTAGATGTCCTGCAAGATCTGGTAAAAGCTTGCAACAAAACAAAGCACAACAGTTTGGGCAGGCCAGCTTCACCAGTAAATGAATAGAATGAAAGAGAAATGAGATTAGATCAGTACCTACTGGAAAAGCAAGACAAACCTAGGAAACAGAAGTAAATGTTCAAGATTGGAGACATAGTGAGAATTTCCCATCTCAAAACCACTTTTCAGAGAGAGTGTCATCAAAAGCAGAGTGGGGAGCTGTTTAAGATTACGAATTATTACGAAAGAAATGGAATCCCAGTCTATAAACTACAAGACTGTAGTGGTGAAGATATCAATGGGACCATTTACCAGCAACAGCTCCAATCTGTCCATGTAGGTACACTTTTCAAAGCACAAAAAGTGTTGTGAAGATGTACCAGAAATGCAAGCAGTCCAGTTTACCTGTGGAGAGCAGTTTGGTGTTTTACAAGTGAAAGTATTGTATAATGACGTCACAACGCATCAGAAACAAGACGAATTGGTCCCAATGGGTCACTTTATAATGATACGGCAAAAGGACATTCCATTGTGACAACAACCCATGGTAGGGCAACAAGCCCAAATAACCCAACCATTCCTTCATCAATCTGGTCTGTCCCATGAGTCATACTGTGGAACAAGCCAAAGGAGAACTCAAGGTGGCAGAAAACTTTTTTGGAGAGAAAGAAAGCCAGACTGTAAGTTCAGTCAAGAGACAAGCCGAGAAGACGAAGGAAGAACTTTGAGACACATTGTCTTAAAGATGGCAGCAATGAATGAACAATTAGCCCTGTTTTAACCCCTTGCAGAAGACTTACGTTTTGATTCTGTGAAATGGATAAAATACAGGCCCACAAGCCAATTGACACATGAGGCTGTTGTGACCTTCTCCATTCCACACAGTCCCATGTGCATAGATCTGAAGCAATCGTGGCTGCACGTGAAATGTCGCATCCTCAAGGGAAAGGAACCCCATTACCACTATCACTTGTTTCTAACTCACCTGCAGAAGTCATATTGGGACCTGTCAATAATGAATTGTGGTAGTCTTTGGAGTCAAGTAGATATCAGTTTTTAACAATAAGTGACTACCTCCTCTGTAGGGACAAATTTTTCTTACAAGGGCAACTTGGACAATTTACCGACCAGTCGACATGATTCAGATTGCAATCTGGAAGCCCAGCTCTTTTACAAGAATACCATTGGCATTTCAGTGGAGCCAATGATCCAGGGGTAAACTTTGACCTAACTCAGAGCTCTGTGTACTTTTTTTCCGAAGCAATGTGGTTGATATGGAAGGGCCCATCTTCATGGATATCTGTCAAAAGGACCGTATTATCTTGGATGGTGTTTCCATATATATATAAAGCTCTATCCCATGCCAGAACCTTTCATGTTAATCAAATTCAGTCCAGCTCCCAGCTACAAACTGCAAATTTCGGATGTGGTTTTGAAGCTGTGCATGGTTCAAGTGTCACCAGGCATCATCACAGGTCACACCCGAGCTTTGAAAACAAGTCCAGCCAAATCTGACATCAAGCACTCAGACATTAAGACCTTCACTGTACCACAAGGACAGATCAAGTTGACATTGGAAGACCTCTTTCAAGGGACATGTTCGTGCCAAGTGCTCATAGGGTTGCAGTCTTCAGCAGCTTACAATGGAAGTTATGCCACCAATCCATTCAGGCTCCAGAATTGAAAGTATAACTTTGCTGCCTTCTATGTGGATGGACACAGTGTGCCTACCAGACCTATAAGGATAGCGGCAAATGCTTCAAAAGTGTCCTAAAAATAGATGCAACCCCAACCAAAGGTATAACAAAACACAACCTATATCAAAATGTGCGCACATGTCTCCTCTTGATAGAAAAATAGGTTGTGGAGTCCAAAAAGCGTTTTTTGGTATGTTTACATGCCCGTTTCTATGGTAACCTCTATTTTTTGTGGAAACTGACTACTTTTCACTTTTTTTTTTAATAATTGCCTTAATTTTGAAGATAAGCGCTGTAAATTTCATCAACAGGTAGCACTAACCTAATTCTTTCAACAGGCATGAAGTTTTAAAAAACTATTTGATTTATATCATTATTATTATAATTATACGCAAAATTGTGTCATCTATTTTGCAATATAAATAACTCTATTTCTTGATGTTGTTTGCTGCAGTTGCGATATTACAAAAAATGGGGGTAAATGTTAAATGATGAAGGTAATATCTATCCAGGGATATACTGATACCAAATTTACTGGAGTATATGAAGTGGACACCATTACATGTATGCAAATTAGGCTTCAAATGTTGGGGTTTTTGAAGCCATTCTAGAGATGTATATCAGACATTTTGTGCTGTGCCAATGCAAAAAGTTAAATTTCCTTGAAAAGTGCTTCAGAGCATATAGAACATGGAATCCCAATCATCTTATCAGCAGTTTTCGTTCACAGTTTCACTGAAATTGTATGGGTCCGCCACGGGGGGGGGGGGGGTTATGTTTATATGTTCTCTGTCTGGCTAGCTTGTGCAAAAGTGATTCCTCCAGACCGCATTGTATGAATTTGTGCAAATTTAACATATATATTACCCGGGAAAAAATGAAGGGAATACAATCTAGAGACCCTATCATTAAATTTATGCAAATGAGGTCATATTCAAATTAGGATTTTATAATTCATGTGTTGTGTTGTAGAGGCACCAGAAAGAACAAATCTGGGCACATTTCTTTGACTTCCAGAGTCCATGTCTGATTCTAACTCTGCTATGTGATTGTCTTATTATCAATGTTATTGAGAATGACTGGATATTGTCAAAAAGTGTTGCATGATTTATAATATACACCTGGTGAACTGGATTATTTTCTAAAATGAAGCTTGGACCTGGTAAGAACACCCACGTTTTACTGTATTTGCTGGTTAAATAATTTTGTACCGTGAACCTAAAATCATGAACCTGTAGCCGCCATCCAAGAAGCCACGCCCAGCCAAGCTAAATCCCAATACCTGTAAGCAAAACTTCACGTATTTAGCTAATTCATCATCTGCCACCTTCATATTTATTCATTATTATGTGGGTTGTCTTCGCTGAATATTTGGATTAGAAAAGGAGCCACTATACAGAGACATATGTACGGGTAAAAGGCTCCAATAAATGTTGAGTAGTTACCCGCCAAAGACCCTTTAATTTATTCCGGCTAATACAGCCTATGTCAAAATTTTAAAGAGGAACGTGTGCAATTTGGACAATAGTACTTCTATATGTATTTAGGTTAGACAAGGACAGGTTAGCTTATGGAGAGTGACGAGTTCGGACAGCGGAATAGGGTAATGACTACTAGGAAATGGTTTTGGACAAAAAGACACAAATACAACCGTCACATTCCTAACCCTAAATTGTGGGATCCCAATGGTAACGGATGGGAAATGTCTAATTATGGCTACCTCATGCCTTTGATGTATACCAAGGAGCTAGCCCCTCTGGAAGTCCACAACTGGACTCATATCTATTGCACAGATATTGAGTGTACTGTTGCAAGGAAGTGCCATTGCCTCCAGGCAGGACTTAAATGTACAGAATTCTGTGCATGCTTTGGACATGAGTGTGCAAATGACACTTTTGACACTGAAACAGAAAGTCATGATGAGGATGAGGATGATTGAATCTTGGCGTAGAATCTCCAAACTGTGGCAATCATTGATCAGTTTTCTGTATTCAGTGTGTACATGTACTGATACTGTTTTCCTTTACTAAAAGGCATCTTGATTTATAGTTTGATGCCAGAAATAGATTAGTTATGTTGCAGGACTATATGGGATGGTTCACTGTAAATTGCGTGTAGGTGTGAATACATGGTACAAAATACTATTTTAATTTATCAGTTGTATTGGCAATTGTAATGACAGTTCCTTGAGCAAACATGACATATGACGCCCTATAAACATATTAATTAATATGCATATGGTGCACTCACATAAAAATGATAAATAAAGCTTATATGAGTACTGCTCCTAATCATTTTGCCATCTTTTTAATGAACGAAACTACATCGTAGTAAACATCGTATCTTTTCCGTCACACAATACTTAATTTCGATGTAAATTTCATATATTTGCATAAATTAAGATATGATAATTAGGCATTTTGAACCAACTCTGTATTTTGTAACTATATTAGAGCAATTGAGCACATTTTGGTGTTTATTTAACATTTCCACAAGCAGTATCACCAAAGTTATTGGTTTGAGGGCAAATTTGAGTTGTCTCAGAAATGGCATAGGTTGTCATGGAAACGGGCAGAAATGTATATGATAAAACGCTTTTCAACCTATTTTTTCATGAAGAGGACATATATACCTATAAGACAATATAGGTTTTAACTTGTTATACCACGGGTTGGGGTATAACCCCGAAGTGCCCTCTGTGCCGCAGGTCTATATACAACCAAATTAAGAGACAAACAACTAACAAATGTTTCCATGGTTCTCATTCAAGGCAAAGGAAAACTATCGGGAGAGAGAGAAAGAGAGAGAGAGAGAGAGAGAGAGAGAGAGAGAGAGAGAGAGAGAGAGACCAGTTATCACCTCTTTCAAATTTGCATAGCAGAATCATCACATGAAGGTCCCTGCTCAAGCTGATGCTGTTGTTGCCTGTTTAGCAGACCCAGGGCTCTTGACAATTGGACAGGGACCCTGGTCTACCAGCAAAATTCAAAACTGCTGCTGTAAATATTGCCGCTTGTACAATGCTGTACCCCCCCCCCCCCCCGCCCACAACACACACAGCTGTGCAAACATGCACGTCCAGTACTGAGACAGTGACCCTGATGGGTGTTGTCTCCAAACAGGCTAGCATATTCAGTGGACCCTGTCTGACTATAACCCAATCCCCAGTCTTTTATCAGTGGCCAAATCTATTTTGTAGCCACACCGAACCAAAACATGCATTTCTCTTAATAGGGTTTGCATGGCGACTATGAGGTGTTTCGTTGTTTTTTTTTTATGTTTTGTTTTGTTTTTTAATAAACAGTGTTGAGTGACGAATGTTTCATCAAATACCTCAACACATGAAGCTGACTTAATATCATTTATAGTCCACAATTACAGTCTTAATTATTTTGTGTCAATGTGAAAGTTCGTTTTGTATTAAACAGAAGGGGTCGCCAACCCCCCCCCCCCCACACACACACACACACACAAGAATATATTGATGCGTTTCGCAGTCAAAAAAATGCTTTTAAACTCGCTACATTTAGTTTCACCTATAGAAAATAATGACCATAAATGCCGAAGCTACAATTTCGTTATATTTGATTGGACTAAACTTTGAACCAGGTTTTCCTTGCATGACAAAATGTATTTCTTTGTTGCTAGTGAAGGGTTCTCAAAAAAATTTGTGAGTGGATATACTGGACAAACTTTTTTTTTTCAATTTATGAAAAAGCAATTTTTTTGCCTTGGCAGACAAAGCATCATAAATAACTAGCCCCCATCACACCACTTACAATAACATACAGTGCAGAGCTTTACAAGTTCTGCAGTCTCTTAAATTTTCGTTTGTGTCACCCAAACTACCACTCTAACATCCAATTGAATGTCGAGGTGGACCTGATGGCCTGCAAAAAGGCTACAACTTTGGTTCATGGCTCATTGGATAGGGCTTTGCCACAAATCTTAAAATTGAAGATAGAATAGCATCTTTCATTTTAATAGTTTTGGAGATTGTCACCTTTTAAATCTCTGAATGGCCCTGATTATCATCATTCAAAACTCTGCAACTTTCATTTGCTGTCCATTTTATTGTCAGGTGTCACAAACATATATCTGCAATGGTGTGGGAGTTATGCAGCTTTTAGCGTTTTAATTGTCCCTAACTTGCATAATTTGTAACATCATGGCTGTTCCAAATTTACATAATTTCACTGGTAGGTCAGTCCCCAGGGCCAGTTTGATGGTTTTCGGAATAATAGCGCCCATAAAGAAGAAAGAGAGAGAGATAGAGAGAGAGACAGACCGAGAAAGAGAGAATGCAAGAGAGAAAGAAAGAATTAAATAGGAAAGAAGGAAAGATTGTAGAGAATTCTTGAGAAAAAACATAATATCTGGGTCCCCAGACGTGACAAACAAAAGGAGGTAAGAACATGATTATACTGAGTGAAAGGAGATGGACATATCGTCTATGAGGCCGCAAAACATGATCGACATTTTCCTGCTGATGACCTGCTCATCGATTCATCTCAATGTTGAAACCTTACATTTTCAAACTTTTTGCATGGAGCTATGCCTAATTAGATTATCGCACCCAGCGCAGCTCTGCCAAGCCACTGTTGGTCACTGGGTGTTATGTAAGTCGCCCATTAGCAACATTGTTCTGCAGTGTTTGGCACATTTGTCGGATATATACGGCATATGGCGGCGAACTACTGCAGTACCGCAGTCCTGACTAAAAACGTGCAGCGAAGTGCGGAAATCTGCGACAAACTCCGGTGAGCCCACAGATTGCCGCCAAATGCCACACTATGCCGCAAAAGCTACTGAGTACGTCCAAGAACCATCTACTAAAGGAAAGCATCAATAATGGTGAGTGTTGGAGGCTATTTGCAGATAATACTTATCCATTTTTAATCATCAGTAGACACTATATTTCAATATTAGGACCATAAGTTGCAAATATTTTGAAGTCACTCCAACTTTAGTCCCTTCTAGATACTATGTGTGAATATTATAAAGCAAATTGAGTGTAAAATATAAGAAAACATGGTCCCAGAATATTGCGTGTACATCCATTTTACCAAGGACATTGAATGAACAATAGTATTATTTCTACCATGTTTATTCGTTACACCTTTTTCGCACAAATACATGTAAATTTATTGCTGCAAACTCTTTTTTTTTCTTTTGTACGTATGTGTTTCTGCATTAAAACCTAGCATACTCAAAATACTATTCAATGGGATGGAAAGTAAAATTGCATGCAGAAGGTAAAAAGTGTTCAAAGTACATGTTGTTATCATGTAAAGCAAAATAAAATAACCGAACCTGGTAATTGGACATTTATGATAAAATACAAGTGCTGCAAATGCATTTATCTTTGCAGTATTGCTATTTTATACTTGTTTTCTTGGTGGAACAAAAACCGTGAAATACAGTGGTATAGTATTCATACATAGGTCTAGTAGGGAATATTGCACCTAAAACTACAGCCAAATACCTGAAATTCATGAACTGTGACAATGTAACAAATAAGTGCACTTACATTATATTATTTAAAGTATGATTTTGTTTTACGCTCAATAATTAATTCGAAGGATTTGGTGCAGTTTGTATGTGCGTTTGGGCAAGTTGATTGGTGCCGAAGGTTGCTGGTTCAAGACCCGTCCGTTCTGTGGTCACAAAACATGATACCAGGTTGTGAATATTTCGTACATCATACTTAATATTCGCAGGAGACATCAAACAGGCGATCTGATCTTTTAATGCGTATTTGTATTATCTGTGGAATCACTTGATATGGAAACAAATTTAAATAAAATAGAAGAGGTTCAGATACATAAAGAGAGATGAAAATGAAGTGCTTTTCATAAACTTATGTAGATGAAATTGATGTTTGTTAAAAAATTCAAATCAGCCCAAAACCTGCAGAAAATATGTCTCCCATTTGCCATAAACTGCATGAAATCTAATATACAAAATATGAAAGACAGGACGGAAGGTGAGATTTGTTAGAGTATTCCGTGCATCATATTATCATTTATTACAAGTCTGGCCCTATCCAAATATGATGCAAGGCCTCTGTATTATGATGCATGAAATATGCTTGCATTCAGTTGGGGGACTGAGCCATTCGCCCTTCAAACAGACCGGGCTTTATGCCCTCAGCTTTTATCCATGAGTTAAAGCTGAGTCAACAGCGTTCCATATGTCATGCTTAGCATATCACCGCTGCTCTGGAAAGATGTTGACCTGTGGTAAATTAACTTGATATGTCCCATCTAAAAATTGCATCTAGATGATTTTTCATTAGTGTTGATACTAGTTCAAATCATTCAAGCAGACGATAGTTGTCTACCAGTCGGTTTTGGGCGAAAAAAAAAAGAGGAAAATGTTCTTCTGTCCATAATCTAAGCACTGCTGCTATCTGCACGATTACATACCTAGTAAGATTATACTGGGACAACACAATACCAGGTTTCAAAATACGTTTTATTTTCAAAAATACATAACACACAGTTATCGCTGAAGTTTTTTTTTAAACTAATGTTTAAAAAAAAATGGGAATCAACGACGTTAGTTCATGTTCTTCTCTGAAGACATGCTCTATATGCCGCTAGCAAGGTAGACTAATAGCAGTAGGCTATACAGGAACACACGAATTTAGTGGCCACTGGTCTTCCGTGTAGATTGGGGTATTTTAGGAAATAGAGCCATATATAAATTTGACCCCCCCCCCCAATAAAAAAAACAAACAAACAAAGAAACAAACAAAAAAAACCAAAAACTATTTGCACTGAAATTGGGCCTGTGTGCGACAAAAAATTCTAAAGTAAACAGAATTTATCCCCTTTTGTAAAACTCTCATTGCATTTGTCTGTTGTGTAACAATCACTGACCCAATGAAGAATTTCTATGGTAAGGGTTGCAACTGGCACAGCGACTGACCAGGTCAAGTTTCCCTTCAGGGGGGATGACTCGAAATCCTGGATTTGTAGTACCAGGGAATGTGGGATCTGATTAACATCCCTGTTTCAAAATAACAACTCAACTAAGTAAAATATGTGTGTATTCATATTTGTTATATATGTATATATGTATATATATACCTTAAACATCCACAGACTAAGTGGGACAATAACAAAAACGATATCACTCTCAATTAAGCTGAAACAAATTCTATTTGCTTGAAAATGTCAGGAAAATATTTTAGAATACAATCATGAAATAAGACACAAAGTTCCTTGACTTTAGAAGACGATGTCCACCAGAGTAATCCAACCCCTTGTAGGCCTTCTCCAAGTCTTTCCGTAAGCTGTAACTGAATATGAATAAAACTCCTTAAGGCAGTATCCGTATCAGCCACATGCAACTGATAATTAGCAGCAAACTGTTCCCCCACATTAACTTCAGCATAGAAAACTTTATCGGCCTATCAGTCGTCATGAACCAATAACTACACAATCAATCAACCTGATTCATTTGGAAGACACAAGTCCGATCACAGTCAGTATATGTTAATATTGTTCCGTGAAATGAAAGACAAGAGAAAGTCCCTTAATCTGTTTCTATTTTAACAAAAAATCCAAACCGCTTTTTCAATTGAAGAAATTAGTTTGCGCAGCAAAGATAAACTCATACAAAGTTGCACAAATTACCAACAACAATATATGATCTATGTTGCTTTTCATTACCACTACCATTATCATATTAAACCTTTTCAACACACATGAGTTCAGTTCACATAATAGGTAATCAATTGTAAACCTTCTATTAGCACGGTTTAACACAGCAGCCTCACTTTAAGTCGACCTCACCTTTTACGTGACCTTACCCTTGAAAGGTCAATCTAAAGTTGCTATTTTATGGGGACCAAGACTGTCTCGTACCATTGAGGGTACAGCCGGCATTTTCATCACGGTGCATACACAGATAATCACTTTGCGGACTTGGTCCGGTCACCAGCATACAGACACACAAAGTTCACAGGTTCAAACTTTAGAATTTTGCGAGAACCAAGGATAATATTTCGGGAGGAAAACCAACACATATTGGTTACCTACGGTAATTTAGAATAACGAAGGACACGTCGAAGCGACTAAAAATACGTTGGCCATTATAGAAAATATATCCAGACCCCGAAACCCAGTCTATTTGAGGCAATTCGTGCAGAAAAAATATTTCTTATCAGTGAAAGTACTTACCTGTTTTAATCAACGGGCAAAATCTGAGTCTAAATGGGGAAGATTTCTGTGGTCGATCATTAATACTGAAACGTGCCTTGTATACATTTCATCGTACGCGAACCTGGTCGCCTGAATGGATTACATAACCTGGCGATTCCGACCAACCGATCCCTGAAACTTATCAAAGCCTGTCTGAAAGCATTGGACTTCGTAAGAGTTTTTGAAACGTTTTTACCTCGGAGTGCACCCCACGATGTTGCAAACAAGTCACCAAGAATAGACTATTGCTTTTGTTTTACAGGGATGATAATTCGCCGAATAATTCTTTATGCCCGTCTCGCTACTTTCCTAAAATTTGAACTAATACATTCTTATGTCGCTCAACTAATTGTATCCTGGTTAACCGACATATGTGATTCAATTCATTTTTCCCAGATCTACAAATCTCTGATCTCGATGTGCTATACTACGGAAAGGATTTATGACTTAGTTTATGTCTTCTCTTCAATTTAACAGAACAATTTACAATAACATGAGAGGAAAAAAAGAAAATACCCAACCCCAAGACCCTTCAGCAAAAACTCATAGTTCCCCTAACACTTTTACAAATCATCCGTCCGTGAGATTACATATACATTCAATTCGCAACTCCAAAGTTCTCCTAATCAACCTATATACACACAAAAAAGATGCAAAAAACCCCTCTGGAACCATACTTGTAGCATTATACACTTCAACCTAATCTTGTGACGGTATTTACGCCGCAAAATCAAACCTTTTATCACTTAAAATTATCTTGCTATCTAAATACCGTTTCAATTTAAATAACCTGCTCAAACTTTCACGCATGTCCTCAGCAATTCAATCTGGTTCATGCCTTTTATTTCTGAGACATTTTTTTTTTTTTTTTTTTTGTAGCTGACTACCTATTTCTACAGACTTCCGCCAAATATCGCCAAACTTTATTATGGGAAGTGCGCGTGGGTCTCCTTAAAAATGAATGGTTGAATCCTCTCCTCACGCTACCTTTATCCTCAAAAGACAATTCATATATACAACACTTTACACGTACCAACTGTTAAGTCCTAATCCCCGTCTGACTTAGACGCAAAAAAAGAAAAAAAGAAAAAGATCAGACTACTACATGATCCAATAGCCCTTAATAACACTTATTTCTTCCCCTCATTTCAACTGTATACCTTTGATGGGGGAAAATGTATCAACACTGAAAAACATGCTGATGGACAATATCTGCAACCTGGTCGTGAATTAGGCATTCTCCCAAACCCCTGTAAAAAACGCTAGCATAAGAATGAGATAAAACAAGGGAATGAACTGTAATAGAAAACAGAGGAGTCGGTGACCAACATTTCTCAGTTTAACAACAAAGACAAAACAGAAAACCTCAAGTCCACCATGAAGTTCCAAACTGAAACAGTAAACTTACCTCCCCGGGAAAAAATGGAAAAACGTAAGAGAACTCTCTCGCTGCATGTTGAACTCAAGATCTCCCAAATGCCAAGGCAAGTCAAAACAGAAAAAGTCTAAATCACCAGAACCTTTCGACGCAGCTACGGAATCTCCCCTCAGGAAAAAACAGCGAAGCAGAGCTGTACCTTCAAGCACCGCCAGACAATAAGACCCAGGACCCCGATCGAGTGGAACCTGAGATATTTATACCCAGGTGCCAAAGCACCACCGGCCAATAGAAATGCTTGCCTGGGGGTCAGGTGAAAAAACAAGGTAATACACTCGGCAGGAATTTTTCACCCCACAAAGGAAAAGAGAGCAGGAACAGCAGTATGACCAGGAATCATGGGAAAATTCATGTAAACCATAACATGTGCTTCATTCACAAATGACACTGTACTGTCCCAGAAAAAAAGAGTTAAGCGTGCATAATACCTACAATTTCCCAAATTCTTCTACATTCAATATTGATGAATGCTAAACAAATACAAATAAAATGAATCATTTTACAGTAGCAGTGGGAAAAACTTTTATGTAACATATGAAATGTTCACAACTAATACAGCTGTGATTTTTTTTTCTACACGTATGCAACGCCAGAAAATATCTGGATTGGCACCAATGTCATTAAAATGTAGTCCAGAGAAATTAAATTCTTTCATGCAACATGATCAGGATTTTCTGATAAAGCAACTTAAAGACACATATTGGTGATCTAAATCGAAATTAATCAGCAATACTCCCGCCCGATGAACTCATGGGCATTCTTAACTCGTTTTATTGGTGGACAGCCAAATTAGAAATTAAGGAGTAAATGTAGTTACCTTTCGGTTTATCTGCCCCAGTTATTAAAACAGCAAACTGAATTTCTCTTGTACATGCATATGAATATATTATTTGGCGGAAGGATCGTATCCTGGCTAACGTGTGCAACTGATATAAAGGATATTTCTCCGTCATTAAATCGTCGTTATTTAAATGTTGTTTTAACAATTTACTGTAATTTTTTACGTTTCAGAAACATTCTCTCCACACATGAAAAAAGCAGGCTGCACCATGGAATCTAAAATAAGCATCCAAAGGGTTGCTAATATGCCAGATAATAACCCAAGCCGGCTCGGTATATATTAGAATAGGCAGCGAGTGTATGCTGTGCAGCTTACTTCCACAGAGGCTATTGATCCAGAGGCCTAGGTTTATAAATATAAGCAGCACCACGAGATTTTTTACGAGATTGGAACGGCGAGAATATCGGCGATGTAAACCATCTACCAAACAGGCCGTCTGCAGGGAAGCCTGCGTGGCCTGAAGTATAGCAAGCACCACTGTCAGGGATCTGGTTTGCACGTCCACATGGGGAATCTTCCTTGTAGAATTATCAAGGAAAACCCCTGCTATGAAATTGAAGGTTGTGCTTATATATACGCCTACAAGAGAAACGTAAAGCAAGGTTTTATCCAGGTGTGCGTCGATATCTCCAATGAAAATGTGTCTGCGCAATAGCATTATAATACCTGCAGCGCAAACAATGCCAACCGATTGAAGAAAGAGATTCCAAAATTGATATAAGCTCATGCATGACAGATCAGACGTTTGATCAAAGACAAATACAATTGTCAATATGGCTACCGTTGTCATCAGAATCGTGCAGCCACCCAGCAGTGAAATTATGTTGTTTCGGCATCCGATGTTCAATGTATCCGTTTGGACCATTTGGGTCTCTGTTTGTACACTCCCAGCTATTTTCTTGGTGGGTTGCCCAACCCGAGTCCACTGTACGTATAATATGCCTATTAAGCAAAAAAATGAATTTGAGAAATAGCACAAGTAAAAAATAAGAACCTTGCCACTTCAGACCTATGATTATCACTTGTCATTGCAGCTTTAAACACATTTGACGAATGTGCTATCAAGTACCAGCATACCTGAAGTTACATAGAATAGAACATTCCATGCCAACAGCTTTCTTCGGTGTTACTCGGGCACATTAAAAGCGTGCCAAGGAGAGCTGTTGACTCAGTCCATCAGGTGGCACTAAAAAACTTATTTCATGTGTAGGGCACTCATTCAATATTAGTCATTGTTTTTTTTTTTTACATCATCTTTGACTAAGAAATTTTACTAACTGCCAAGGACTATCGGGAAAACAATCTGACCTATCATCCATTATCCATGTTAATTCAATTTTAGCACAATGCATGCAAAATGAATATCCTGATGGACCAGTTGTCTGTGATTCATGAGGACATCATTTTCCACCTTACCTGCGGCAATCAGACTATTCTCCACAATACACGGGTAGGCTAGGCGTGAGGCATAATCCGCAAAATTGTACAGTGTGCTGGATTTATTAGAGGCTTTGCTATGGTTGCCGCCAGGCACAGGATCACATGCTAAAGATTCACCTGTCTTGTAAACTAAGCAAAAGGAAGAGGAAAGAATGGTGGTCTGTATCATAGCTGTTGCCTTGAGTGTGTCAACAATGTACTAAGGCTTCCCATCTCAATAAAAACGTAAATAAAAATGGTATATTGATGATAATCATATTGCATGATGTGGCTTGTGACTCTATCATTGGTGAATTTGAGACAGTGTGCAGACTTTTTTTTCTAGAGTCCATAAATTAAAGAACATATTGAGAGTATCCAATTTTATAAAACAATGTTTACAAGAATCATCATAACTGATAACACTGGCTTTAATTGTGCTTTAACTTGAATTTGCAAGCGACACAAGCTTGTCTGTCAAATTTCTAGAAAGCCAGTTATGAAACCTCTACATGGGATCAAGTAGCTGACATTAACACAGTGGCTAAAATGTGAACATGGACCACCTTCTTCCATACATATGCACCCTAAAATATTTTAAGCTATATCTCCCAGCTTAATGTGTGATACAACAGTCAGGTTCCTCAAAAATGTCCTAAACAATTATGGTTTAATATTATTATAATTATTATTATTATTATTACTATTATTATCATCATCATCATCATCATCATCATCATCATCATCATCATCATCATCATCATCATCATCATCATCATCACCACCATCATCATCATCATCATCATCATCATCATCATCATCATCATCTTCATAATCATTCTCTTCATATATATATTTTTTTACTGGAGGAAAGGGGATCTTTTTTATCTACACCCTACCCCTCGATCTGCCACATATGTCAGCAGCTCTGCTGGTTTCCCCTTTTATAATGAATTTCAGACCATGACATGACAGGGCAGACTTAAATCAAGCGCCACGTTTTGACTGAGTCATCACTTGCTACTGAAATGCTTTCCAGAGGAACTGAGGATGCTATAGCTATGCTGCAACAGACCATAAAGAATCATGGAATCAGATTTCAGTGTTCTGCAAAACGCCGGCGTAGAGCCAGCTGCATCAGGCGCTTACATGTCGAAGAGTTGCGATCATTTCCCGCGAGGCATGGGATTTGAAGGTGAGCATATTAACCATTTCACATTGAGCAGCAGGTGCCTTTGAAATTCGTGAGTGGCTTCTCCCAGTCAAACCACCTACCTGGTTGTATCAATGGAACGTTTATCTCGAGCACAGTGGTAAAAATAATGCTGATGCTTTATTGGCGTGTGAAATAAACTGACACGAAGCTGCCTCAACTTTACTACAACCACACAAGATAACACGGTTTCATTTTAGCTGAAAGTGCAATTACACACACTTTTGGTCCAGTCCTTGAAGTCAAAGTATGCCAGTTGGGTTTTCAATGAGTTTCTTGCCTTTCTTTTTATACAGGACAAAGAACTAACTGTCCATTGACGCGTATCATTGTGCATACTTGGCAAGGCATATGTTTCATCTACATGCACATTCATGCGTGTCTCCCCTCATGCGTTTGTGTGTGCGTTTATGTGTGCTAGTGCATGTGTGTAAAAGCATGAAAATACCTTACAGTTTGTTTTGTCAGTGGGCTGCTCATAACAGTAAGTGTTAACTTGTGTTTCTGGTAATAATTTTGGCAGATGTCTTTGACACGTACAGTACAGCCCACACATAGGTTCATCCCCGTGCCAGCAATATTTTAAATCATGCGCAAACGTGCTGGCATAAAATCCGGTGCATGCAAGAAAAAATCGCAGTGCAAAATGCTCCCACTCATCAACCAAATATGCCCCAAGCACTGGGCGACTCCCCATTGGCACAATGCTTTTGGTGACCCGCATAGTGTATGGCCAATGGTTGGTCACAAAGTGCGCACAGTGCATGGCGCAATTGGCCAGGAGCATAATGTGTTTGGCTATAAACATAATGCGGCTTGCAATTTTCCATATGCGTTTTGTCCGTAAAATGCCAGTGGCATTGGTTTGAACTTTCTCTCCTGGTTCTACTAGCATGCACGAACCTATCTTTTTTTTTTTTTTTTTTTGCATGCGAGCACACATTTGAAAAATGCCAGCACAAAGGAAACTTATGTGTGAGCTGTACTGTAGCCTCAGCATGGCAAGAGAAGAGGCGCCCCTTTCGTATGCCTGATAGTGTAAAAGTTTTACAAATGCAAGATAGTGGCCGGTCTTCATATTTCATAAAACAAACAAAAAACAAAAAAAACAGGACCAAATTGGAACTTATCCATGAACCCCGAGTTTTGATCCATTAACTTTTTATCTTGTGATGACAAAATACCTGTTGTTCCAAATGTCACGTTATGATCTTGATGATGACCCTCTTCGATGCGGTGCAACGATACCGAAGTTTCGACTATAATTGTATAAACCCATATGTGCAAATTAGTTGCTGTCAGGTGCATTAATCCAAATTTTGCGAGAGCCGTATTCCGCTGAATGACTATCTAAAATGAAAACCCATAAAAATTAACCCTGAAAGCGCTGATTCAAGGCTGCAAGCAAAAAGTAGTTTTAGTCCGCAGCTTTCCTCAGAGCACTTTGGCATAAGTAAGCCTACACACACACACACACACACACACACACACACACACACACACACACATATATATATATATATATATATATATATATATATATATATATACATATGTATATATATATATATATATATATATATATATATATATTCCCTAATTTGCACCATATTACATTGAAAACCCATGGGATATGGCCAATGTGATGTTGTTGACTATATCTCATGGGTTGGACTACCTTTTACAATATTTGTAAAATCAGGGACACGTCCCTGGTAAAATGAAAGGTGTGGTTTTCCAAATATGCATGGAATCAATTCCATATTTGGTATATCCAAACTCGCCTCACTACCTTGCCATAAATCACGGCCGAAAACCTGATGGTCCGTTGTACAAATCCCAGCCAAAGGGTAAGAATAAACTTGATTCTGTGATGCAAACTTGGGCCAAAATGCAGGACTGGTGATTGGCAGAAAAAACAACCACTATGTAATACGCACGATGTGCAGTCGACTTTTACATCCAAGTGTCCCGCCAACCATTATTCAATAGCTGAACGGGCACAAAAACGCGCAGTCCGTTAACATTTATGCAACAGCAAGCCGACGTCAACAGCAAGCCATGTGCAGCCTTCTCCAGGGAAATTATTCTTCTTTTCAGAGACCTCTAACATCTGTTTAAAACACTCCCCAGACTCTGGCTTCATCGTTTGTCCCAGCTGGCATAGTTCTTTCGGGCAATGCTGGCAATTCTGCCGTCAGTGATGGGGCCAATCTGACGGCCAACAGTCAGTTGAGCTCCACGGGTGCATACTTTGGAATGTTTGCTGGTGCAACATTCCAAATCAATCTGACCTTCCAATTCTATCTCCACCAAATTAATTCCATATAGAAATATTAAAAAATGTCTATTCGTTCAAATAGTTGTCTGAAGCGATGGCCGTTCCAAAAAAAAATCTGGCTGTGGTCGACCGCTTTTCTTTGTTGTTTCAATTTTATATTCATACGTGTGGCATGACTGTGTCAAAGTCCTATGTAATGTAGTGAAATATAATGTTACAAGTGATATGAATTGTCTTTTTTCTTTCTTAATGGACCATAGGTGATAAATACAAAATAACACTCGTCGTTAATTTGTCTAAACCGAAATCCCCTCCTTGTTGGCCTGCCTGGGTGATCAGATGCGCAGGCAGGCAAATATTTCGCTTGCTTCGGTTTGACAGATTAACGACTCAGGTAATTTTGTCTATTTATATATTGGCTTACTTGTCATTATTACGTTATAGTGTCTACTGTTCAGAGTTAAAAGAATGCCTAGTGTCATTACGTTTTGCTGTAATATAAATCTGATATTTCAATTCCCTTTTGACCATTGATATTTGGTGATACCAATATTTTCCTATGTATATAATTCGTATGGCAAAACAATGTAATATGTTGCGCGTATTGTGTATATACATTGTGTGTCTCTCCATGTCTGGAGAACTCATTGTTATGGGCAATTTTTCTACTAAAGGGCAATCCAGTATAAACTAATAAGTTTCAACTACTTGATACAAAGCAAGTGTCCAAAAGAAGTCACATCTGTCGTCATTAATTACAAAGGCGTATTATTAAAGAAAATTGCACACCCTCAGCTGTGGAACTGTAAGGCAAATGAGCGAAAACAAAATAATCTTTCGGCAAACGTCACTAAGCAATGTCAACCTGCTTTTCAATAACAGGAGAGCTTTGATCCGTCAATTCATTTTGTATGCATATACCCATAGCAACATCTATGGGGACATATGTACCGTCTAGTATTTTCCGACGCACGCCACCGATAGAGGCATACACTGTACTGCACTTTTTCCATACTGCACCGCCTACAATCTGCATGCAACGGGAATGTTGGTTCCTGTCGTCTGCTGAACTATAGACTATTATGGAGATTATTAAAGGCCTGCCAAATACTTTTTGTAGACATACGCCCTTTGCTTCCAATGAAATATCATAATGTTAGTGCTGTATCAAAACGACACAATATATTTTTTCTTTGTTATCTCTTTGCTATTTGTCTTTCCAGTAAGTGATACAAGTGGCATGGAATAAAAAACAAACAAACAAAAGCCTCTCGTACAAGTACCTGCCGTTTATTTCTGCTGTGCTCTCGTGAGTATGGATATTGTACTGCTGCATAACTGACAAAACCCCACGTTTTCCATAAAAAAAAAAAAATCTCTGGGTTTTGCTTGACAAAAGCCTAGGATTTGTAGCCGAATCACCCAAAAACGTGACCCAAAACCCTGGAGAAAACCTATTTATAGAATTATGAATTAATTTTAGACAAAACTCTGCTTTTCTGAGCAAAATCCTGGGTTTTATGAACAAAACTCTAATTTTGGATGAAAAACCTTGGATTATTTTTAAACAAAAACCACGGTTTTGTCAGAAACCCTCGGCCTTGTAAAATGTACAGTGAAGATGTACTTGTTTTTGTTTGTGTTTGTGTTGTGTTGATATAGTATCGGGTGTGAGGTCATGCCCCTGAAAGGTCCCACCTGTGGGGTACATTGAAAGAACCACTGGGCATTCAGCGGTACTTCACGCAATGCTACGCAATTGATAGCAAAATGGACTATGTAAATTGAGTGTCTTATCCTGGTATGGGAAAGTGACTCGGTGTCCTTTAAATATGTGACTGATCCTCATAAAAAGTGGACAATTTGGCTCAGAATGCATGATTTCAAAAAAAAAAAAAAAAAAAATTCTTTTATTGTTATAAAAGGCATCCAATATGACATACACACTTTGATGCTTGCTAGGTAAAACCGCCATTTGATTTAAGCAAAATACTCCTTTGTACAAACATTTTAACAGCACAAGTTTATGTGCGCGTCGAGATCATTTTATTTGTGTTAAATTGCTTATATTCTCACGTATTGTAACGCTTAATTTTGATTGGCACGCAGGCGCGATATGCCAGCGAATTGGATATCAATTAAACAAATTTCCATAACTCCCCTCCATTTTTCCATGTCATATGACACAGAGTTGTGAAACATTTTACTGAATCTAAAAGTTTGAAATTGGCGACCCTTCACAAAGTCTATCTAGAACTGCATGGCAAAAAGTGTCCAACTCCTTTGTGGAAGTCGAACATGTAGCCTTTAATTCTGTGTGGGATCTCGTCATGTAAAGTTGAAATTGGATTAATAAGTCACCTTTATATATATATATACGCATATGGGTTTTGCAGGATCTAAGAAATAAACTGATTCCGTGTTTTGAGTACAATGCAAGGAAAAACGAAGCGTGCTTTTGACACGCGTTGAAAATAACATGTCGAATCAAAGCATAACTGTTTGTTACATTTTGTACATATTTATTTAAATATTGCCAGTGACAATCATAATTTCTCACACCATATATATATATATATATATATATATATATATATATATATATATATATATATATATATATATATATATATATATATATATATGTAACGTATATGTACACACAAATAAAACAAAACTGCGAATATGGGACCGTTACAAATGAGCGCTGTAATGAAACAAACATGAAAGATTCTCTTATCTTCGGTATACCTGAACCAGACGTACCGTAGATGCCTGTGTCACATATTGGAGCAGTCTCTTCATTAGGAAAACAAATTTATGATAAGGTCTATTTACGCGCATAGCCAAAGCAGTACAATAAAAGATGACATTAATGCCTGAAATTGTATCTTTGAGCCGAATTCCTTTCAGATGGGTATCTAGCATTTTCTGAGTTGAAAACAGAAAGTTTATAAATGTGGAAAATGTCCATTGTAAAATGTACCCACAAATCCGCAATTGAACAGATAGATAAGAAAATTAGTCAGTTGTTGCTACCAACATTTAAACCATAGCAGATCACCATTTCAACCGTTTACTACTCCTATATTGAGATATATACCATTTTTTTCGTTTTCTGCTGTTTCGTTTTTTATTTATGTTTTTGTTTTGTTTTGTTTTGTTTGCTTGTTTTTTGTTTTTGGTTTGTTTTTGTTTTGTTTTGGGGTTTTTTTCGTTTTTTTTTTTTTGTTTATTATTGTTTTGTATGTGGGGGATGTTTTGATTTTGTCTTGTTTTTTTCTTTTTCTTTTTTCTTTTTTTTTTTGTCTTTGTTTTTTTGTTTATGCATAGTGGCATTTTTTCTTTACAAGCGCAGCCTACTTGAACTTGAACAAGATGAGACTTTTGCTTTGGGTTGTGCGGGTTGTTGTTTTTGTATTTAAAGTGATTTAGCGCGACGATAATTGTCCCTCTACTCGAGAGTATGAGTTTCAATGGGATAGATAATCCACACGCACACAAACTTTAAACACGTATCTTCAATAAACGAATAACTGAATTACTTTAACTTTTGCCACAAAATATGGGCATGGAAAAAATCCTTGTTTGTTTTGAATTTACATACCTTTGGCTATAGCTATGCAGTGAAAAACGGCTCCTACGATTTTTAGTATAATGCTGGTATATTACGTAGAATATCGTATAGAAGGGATCCACAAAATATCAAGGTATTTTATAAACAGTATTTAATATTTAGTTTTGAAAAGGTGTACACGCAAACGAATTATTTTTAGCCAATTTGACTTTAAATAATATGACAAAAATTACTGACGTTTAGTCAAATCTTTTAAATCTATCAAACCTATTTGTCAAAACCAGAGTTGCAGTGATGTCATTACCGTTATTAACAACAAATTTTGTCAGATTTAAATTCTTTCCAAACGATTGTTTACATTTTACAGGCGAGTAAATGCAAATTTATGCCATTTGAAAAACCACATTTTATAACCAGTTCTTAGCATGTGAACTTTGCTTTTCAAATTTCATATGTAGTTTGGATAGCGAGTGTATGAATGAGTGAATTGATATATTTACATTTGATTTCTTGAACAAGTAGGCCACTTGAACAGTGAAGAAAGAAAACCGAAACACGGTATACACAGCTGACAGTTTTGATGTCTCGTAATCGAATTCTGCAATACAGACTAGGATGTCCAAGCACATTTCAATCGCCCCGAACACTGTAAGAGGGACAAATTATCATCATATAGCTTTCCATTAAAAGTGGCAATAGTAGTATTCATAGGGGGAATATTAGTAAGTATGTCTGAAAGAAGAAGTGCTGCCATGGTTATATGGTCACGGCCCTTGTGCGAGGGGAACAAGATTGAAGCCTGAATGATCGAAGGGACTTTAATGTCCCTTATCTCACTCTGCACTTACATTGACCACTTAATTGCGTGAGTCGCTGATTGAGCGACGGGTGTAAGAGGACCTGGGTAGAAAATATGGGCACCTTTCGAGGTTTCTGCTTTCTATACATAAAGTCTATTTATCCAGGTGGAGCAATTGTATTGATAATGCAACTGGGCTGATGAAGGTGATAACTATTTCTCAGATTGCAAAACGTATAGCCAACTCATATATATATGTAAATATATATATATATATATATATATATATATATATATATATATATATATATATATATATATATATATATATATATATATATACATACATATATATTACAAAGGAGAAAGAAACACGGTACACAAAATTACGATATTCACTTGCATTGCATCTGTGTAAGCATAGTTTGAATAGTTAATTTTTTTAGTCATGTCGAGCTACATGTATGTCAAAAGTTTATTTATTACTTTATTTCTCATTTATTCGTTCATCCATCCAATCATTTATTTTCAAATAGAATGTCTTAATTTGAAGTACAAATGTGAAAAAAAAAATTAGACAATAAGTTTACGAAGTTAACGATAAGGTATATGTTAAGTGGACCCAAAGCTTAGCTTACAAATCTGAACGCCTCTCTCTCTCTCTCTCTTTCTCTCTCTCTCTCTCTCTCTCTCTCTCTCTCTCTCTCTCTCTCTCTCTCTCTCTCTCTCTCTCTCTCTGTCTCTCTCTGTCTCTCTCTCTCTCTCTGTCTCTGTCTCTCTCTCTCTCTGTCTCTGTCTCTCTCTGTCTCTCTCTATCTCTCTCTGTCTCTCTGTGTCTCTCTCTCTCTCTCTCTCTCTCTCTCTCTCTCTCTCTCTCTCTCTCTCTCTCTCTCTCTCTCTCGTTTTCCCTCTCTCGTTTTCCCAAGTGTCACCCAGAATATTTATATATTCATTTTACTTACGGAAAATTCCGATGAATAGGTATAGATTTTCCACTTTTCGTGTTCGCAAACCGTGCGGACAAAAGCGGTCAAAAAGCCAAGAGTATACCATGTATATGATGCTTCCTGTGAAGATTAGTATCATGAATTGCTAAGCAAACAGAAAAACAAAATCAGGATATATCAATCTGTTTGAAATATATTTTTTGAACATGAATGTGCATTTCCGATGTTTCAAATAAGCAACCCATTCTTATTTTGGCAGCAGCCATGAAAGCCGATGGTTTATTTATTATCAGGATGTTCGTGATGGTCATCTATACTTAAGTGTTTTCACAAATGTAAACCTTTTAGACAACCAATTTCGCGAGATATTAATTTTCTCAAAACAAACTGATCCTTATGATAATATTTTAATGAAACCCAGAAATATTGAGAGCTTGCGAATAGAGAATACTACACATTTCTTTAATTATTGAACAAATATACCATTCTGGTACGTAAAAATATATTCCCAGGAAGAATACAATCATAAGTTAGGATACATATAAACTTTTCCTGACAAGTTTTAGTAATTTTCTGTTTGTTTTAGAAGAAAAACTTTCCAATTACAAAAACAACTTTGTGTGCTCTATAGGATAATCCTGTGAACCTGTTTAAGACAATTTCCGCAGACTTTGTTCAGACCTGTAATGCTGAAACACGTACCTCTCGGAATGTGTGAAGAGGAAAGAATAGACCCGAATTTGGTATTTGTGCTGTTATGACTATTCCGGAAAGGAAGATGACAAGGCAGAAACAGTACATTGCACTCGATATCCCACAAATGTATGTGTCTTCCAGAACATTCTCTTGCAGCAAATGCCTTCGGTGATTCCTGCAGGAAAAAGGAATGCAGCTTGATTTACCATCACACACTACACCATCCCCGACATTTAAAAATGACGATCATATGCAGTTAAATCCGGAAAAAAAGGCTTGCTGTTTACCATTCAATGTTGGGATCTTAATAGAGCACAGGTTTTACAATCATAAATGGTTTAGCAGAATTTTTTTTTTTTTTTGTCTACAGACCTGCACCAATTCTCTTGGCTTCGAAATCCAGTTCCAAGTACGCAGGTCTGATCAAGGTTTCATGTAAAAGTTAAATTTCATGAACTGAAAGATGGCAGCCATACCAGCCCGTTGTCACCACAGTCAATATAGGGATTTTAGCGATGCGAATATTTTATGGTTAATTGAACTTCTCGGATAGGAGGGCAATCAGAAAAGTTGAATTAATGTTCAATCCAGTTCATCAGCATCAGGTATTAACCAAGCCTTTGGTGTGAACTTACACGGCGATGTATCTAAATACAGAAGAAATATTTTAGATTTTTCTTTATACACTAGCACCTTTGCTTATTTATCATACATGTGCTATCTTAAATATCGCGCCATTATTCTTAGTTTTGCACATGTAGACACTGAGGGGACCAGTCTATTGTTCTTAGTCTAACACACATCCGAACTGAGGTGACCAGAGCACTGCACAAGCTTCACAGGAACTACCTTTAAATAAGCGATTGTTTGTTATTGGCTACTTTCCGAAGTTATTAAATTATTTATTTATCCATTTATTAATTATCTATTTTTTATTCATCCATCTATTCATTCGTTCATTCTTTCATTCATCCATTCATTTTCCTTAGCTGGGGCATTTCACTTGTACTATATTTACCAAATAATTTTTATTCGGATTATCTCTTTCGTACTTCTACCTGCATATGTCTCGAATCAAATCTGATGTCTGTACACATCAAATTGATATCAACATATGTGAAGCTTTTGGGTGGTAGAATAAAATGTATTCAACAGTTTCGTCACTGCGCTTGGAAAATGGAACGGTTGCAATTCTACAAAAGATGCAAGCACGTGAGTTCCACAATCTGCCCTAATACAGTGAATCTGATTGAAAGAACGGAAAATAGGATACTTTGGGACAAAACGCTAATCATGTATGCGCTAACTAAAATTCCAAAATTGACCAAACGGATAGACACAACGAACAGAAAATTAACCAAACAACTTTCAAGTATTATGCGTTGCATTCCAGTTGCATTTCACTATTACGACCCTTCCATTCAATAGGCTTGAGCCTTGCCTCATTCATCCAATTTGCCAAGATCAGTACCCATAGTATACCCACACATCAACATCGGCGTCACTATCACCGGCACTGCCAAATATATGTAATATCACATAATAATAATAAGCAATATTTTTGTCTGAATCGGGTAACTATTTCTTGTACCCAGGTAGCCTTTAGTCAATTTTCAAAGTACCTAGGTATAGGCGACGGGACAACTTGTCGCAATGCATTCAATGTATGAATTGACGGAAGTGCATGGAGCCGGGTGCAAGAAAATTCATGAAATTCCACAAATCCCCATCCACAGCAACGTGCAAATACATCAGTGATGCCACATTAAAGCCAGACACCACGAAACTTAACATGTCCCAATGAGTCTCTTACTTTGTATATCTTAAAATTCAAAATGGTATTGAGCAATGAGATGTTGTCTTGTATATTAATTTGTTGATTTTGGGGATGTTGTTTGCGCATTCGATGGAGCATTGCAGTTTTAGAATTTTTTAGGAATGAATAGCTTGCTCAACTGCAAATTTTCCTACATAAGAAACAAAATCTTGAAATTAAATTTCTGTCAATAAGAGGCTCTTTTATTTTTTTCTTTTACTGTTTTTTTTTTTTTTTTTTTTTTTTTTTTTTTGTGTGTTTTGTTCTTGTGTTTGCTTTGTTTTTGTTTTTTCCCCTTTTTTCGTTAGATATAATGCGGCTTTTTAAAGCCTGTAAATGAGGTAGAGCGAAATAGAAATTCATTCAATCTCCCTGTTTTGCTCATTTTAATTTTGCGCATTAATGTACTGGTGCATAAAGGTATAAAGGAAGTCCAGTGCGAAAATCTATAGGACCACATGGCTGCTACGTGTGCAATTGCCCAAAGAGAAAGCACATGTGTAATTTTGCAAGAGGCCAAGCAAATTAGTTTATAGCTAGGTAATACTGAGGGACTGTTACGAGACTGTTACTTACCTTCTCTCGGAGTTCTGTTCACCATTACAACCGACATCATCTGCTTCATAACTGATACGATGTCCAGCCATAGTATTAACGAAATGTTACTAAAAGGCAGAGAGCTATTGCATTTGTTCGATATCTGGTTCATTCCCTCCTGAAAAAAGCAATCTATACTGGTTCCGCACAGCGAGAGCAAAGTGTCTCCCAGGTATGGCTGTGGCTTTCAAAATAATAGCCTATTGAGGAAGTCTTTCAGCTCATCTCAATTGTGAAAAGAGCGGTGAGGAAAACATCATGCATTTTATGCTTATTACGCACAATGAAGATTGGATGATGCAAACGAGGTCAAACTTTGACAAAGAGCTTGAAATATGCACATGTGATTTTCCTTGTTTTGGGAGAGAAAACGCTTTTAATATCCAACAGCGCCAGATGCCACTAACACGGGTACAGAATGGATGGACCTGAGTCTACCAGTGACATCGATCACGCGCTGCCGCTACTTTTTTGGTTAGAAAAAATAATATATAGTATAACAAGCAAGGAAATGAATGATATGGAAAATACACATTATGCTATTATGTGTGTGAAAACACTGATCACCTCCCTGCTGCAAGGAGGAAGTGACCCAGTTGAAGTAGCATGACCATCCAAAATGCGTACTTTTAATATTTTGTATGAGTATAGGTACTGTAAGCAGAATGACTGTAATTGGGTCACCTGTGGCTAAAGTCACATTTCTAGAAAGTGATGTTCACTCGGCATACTTGCGTCGGAACCTCTTCAGTTATCTGACCACTTAAGAGTTTTCACGGATAATGGCATCAAATCATCTGCCATTTATTGGGAAAAAAACATGGCACTGATGATATAATCGCCATCATGATAATCATTATCATTATGGCGGATGTAACATCACTGCCATGTTTTTAGATAATAATTAAAAATGATAATAATTATATGTATGGATATATATATATATATATATATATATATATATATATATATATATATATATATATATATATATATATATATATATATATGAGTCATCAACACGCAGTTAGATAATCGAGCTTTTACATTCTTTTTACAGAGAGGCATAATGCACCAGATTCACATTGTAACTGACTGTGGGATTAGATACATTTGGTTGTCAATACGGAAAAATGCAACCAACAGCATAAAGAAGTACTTACACACATGTCAGTTACCAACAGCACTTCAATCTGGTTTATTAGCATGAATGAGTCAGTTTTTCAGATTCTTCGCAGGCACTTAATTTAAAAGTCATCCAGAGAAACTTTAAATCCCGAAAAGCATGTCATTCTGTCTAAAAGAATAATTCATTTAGATTAAATTCAACTACTGCATCCAATTATCCATACACTCAACAACTTATTGATACACCATAAAAGGAATTTTTGCGAGAAAAAAAAAAGAAATTCCGCCATTAAATAAGAAGCAAAACTTGATATCAGCTGACCATGCCTTGTTTTTCCTACTCACTCTGACGGTTTGTCTTTTACGCCGGGCAAAAGGCAAAATGCAATATGCATCTTTTTTGTGTACATTGAGAATTGGCCCCACAGCTTTCAAACGATCTAATAAGCTGGGGGGGGGGGGGAGGGTGTTCGACAGTGTATGTTTGCTTGTTTTTTTCGTGTGTTGGGGGGTTTTTTTTGTTTTTGTTTTTGTTTTTGTTTTTGCTATTTTTTGGGAGGGAGTTTGGTGGGTTTTTTCTTGCTTTTTTGTTTCTTGTTTGGTTTGTTTTGTTTGCTTTTTTTCGTTTGATTTTTTGTGGGGATTTTTTTATTGGCTTGGTGTGGACTTGATTGTGGCTTCTGTTTTTTGTTTTGTTTGTTTGTTTGCCGTTTTTTGGTGAGTTTTTTTTTTTCGGTTTTGTTTTTAGCTTTAGTTTCTGTTTTGTTTTTTGTTTTTTGTTTTCTTTAGCTTTTTTTTTTTTTTTTTTTGTCTGATTTTTGCCTTATAAGCCTCTGACGCCCTTCATTATTTTGCAGCCAGCACAACATATAATCAACATATACGGACAACTTTACAACTCTTTCCTTCTTTCTTAATTTGTTTCTTTCCTCATTTTACTTTTCCTCTGTCTGTCTACCTGTCTGTCTCTATTTCTACTTGTGTCTATATCTTTCTTCATATTTTCTTCCCTTTACTTGGTTGGTTGATTTGCTTGATTACTAAGCTCTTGGGCAACTGAACAACCGGTGCCTAACAAAATTTCACAGGTCTAAGGGTCTCGTGTGGATTCTACCTTTTGGTAATCATCATGCAGAAACATCATGTCTATGCATAATGCATTATCACAAAGTATGCGGTTTTTTTGTACACAAGGGAAAATCAGTCGACGAAGCCCCCAAAGTCCAAAAGGCAGGTTTCCAATGAAACTACCTGGTGTAAGGTGAGCATAAGATTTCATATATATTGACTAACAGATAAATGCACAACATACAAATGCTTACTCATTTGATGTACCATGTGCCTAGACACCCTCCTGCCACGCTCGTCATTCCCAAATCAAGATACAAATAGTACCAGAAAATATCTGAAATGCCAAATGGGCACTTTGCGCCCAGGTAAATATATGGCTCTGTGGCCGTACTCTCGATGTGTGATGGCATTGAATAAAACACAAGATCCACAGTTGGTTGTGATCTTGCTATATTGTTCAAATGGCCGAAGTATAAAATGCACAGCGTATGTATCTTGCCCAAACTAAACTCTGACCAGAAACCCCAAGACAGGGATGGCGACAGATCATAATGCTAATGACAAAGAGCCATGTAATGAACAAGAATGAAAGAATGAAAATGACATAGAGATCATATTTAAGTAGGGTCTAAACTAACACATCCCAAGCTGCTTGAGTCAGGATTTGGGTTCCTGAAAATAGTGAAAATATGGAGTGGAATGTTATAACATTCACATGGGTTTAACACACATGAACAGAGCACAATGTGTATGAACCATATAATGTACAATGTAAATATAAGTTTGATCATGTTAAATTAGCAAAACCAATTAAAACTTACAGTTCAATATTTTGGCAAAGCGGCGCATAGTTACAAACATGTTGATCTCACTTGGACATGGAGCCCAGACAGCATTTATTAACTGCAACCACTTCTGGTAACTCTTTCCGTGCCAATAACGTGTAAATTCGATTTGCTTGAGTCAAACAAGTCTGAATTATCATCAGGATCCCAGATTTGTATTTCTCGTAAATAGACCTTTCATTCAAGTACATGTATGCCTATAGTTCGACAAAGCATATCCCAGGTCAACGGCTTTTCTCGGCGTTTATTGGGCGCATTGCGCCCAACGCGTGCCAGGAAAAGCTTTTGATTCAGTTTAAAATTTGGTCCTGAAATGGTTAAGCCGGAAATTGTCTTGCAACAACGAGACAGTCTTGTGTCACGCACCTTTGTCAAGGTACAATGGAAGGTTTCCATTGTACGATGTGACATGTTGGGCAAATAAAAAAAAAAACACGGAAAGACTAAGTTTCCTGGAATGATTAGCGCACTTGGATCAAATAAGACGCACACTGCTCTGCTTCTTTTGTGTAAATACATTTTCCAGAATTACATTGCATTTAACTGTCACTGTTTATATTAATTCAATAGTTGTGACTCTACAAATGTTTTGTGTTTGCTTCTGTTAAAAAGTACAAAAATGCAGTAAAATATTATTACAGAGTAATATAGAAAGGAGCAAAGTCAGCATGGTGTAAACTAAGCCCTTTTCCTGGAAATTATCCCAAACTGGACGTCCTGTTCGGTGTATATATTGAAACCTGACACACATATATATATATACATATATATATATATATATATATATATATATATATATATATATATATATATATATATATATATATATATATATATATATATATATATATATATATATATATGTATGTATGTATGTATGTATGTATATATGTGTGTGTGTGTGTGTATGTGTGTGTGTGTGTGTGTGTTTATATACATATACCACCTCCATTGAAGAGGTATTATACTTTTAAGAAAATGAGACAATTTTTGCTTTCTCACTTTTGGATGTTTTTTGGAGCCTGGCTTCCAAAGGGACAACAGACTCCTGATAGCAAATAATGTTTTACATCCATGTCAAGCTTAACCCAACTGAAAAAAAAGCAAACTAAGGTAACTACAACGCACAACAAACAAATTTCGGCATAGTTTAGACTAATCATATAGGGATTTTGTGCTTGGACAACTATACAGATCCTTATTACTCTCATTTAACCTCCAGTTAAATTATTGGAGCGTATATAGTTTTTTGTAGGCATATATATGCATGTGTGCGTGTGACTTCGTGTACTCCTAAAAATGTTCACTGCATTCATGCAAATTTTGTGTATATTCACATTTGACTATGAATGTACACTCGTCATAGTGCCTTTGTGACCACTTCTGCAACTTCAGGACAAAAGAGTCGGCAGATGGGTTACAGGTGAGGTACTAGCTTACAATGAATGGTGGGATCCTCAGCAAAGAGAGCCTTTCATTCTGTATTTCAAAGGTCGATATAGTTATGTTCATAAACTTGAAAGTGTTTATATAAAGAGAGTGTTTCTGAAGAAGCAACCTGTTTGGCATATCTCTTCACACTGTTTTGGAAGGGTATTAAAAAACAAATAAGCCTCTCCAAGTTGTTAACAATACCATGGAACGTTAGCATTATATATGCGTTTTACAGCTGTGAGACTAATAACATCAACATTAGCATTACATTTGACGACAATTGATTCAAACTGTCCCATTCAAGTACAGTAATATCAGAATTTCTCTGGATATACCCTGTATAGTATATGAGATGCTTTTCCAGCAAAATAATATTGGTCCCATTTAGTTTGCTTATACAAAAAAGGGATTGTTCTATTAAAAATTAATATATCATCAATTCTTTGTACCACCGTGTGATAAAAAAAGAAATCATCAAGAGTAGTGAGTTTTCTAACACTAGTTGTCAAATGGAGACTTAAGAAGGCTATTTATTTCAACTCCAAATCTCTCTCTCTCTCTCTCTCTCTCTCTCTCTCTCTCTCTCTCTGGTTGTACAGAAATTTTATGGAAGTGTATCTTCTTGGAACGTCAAGTAAATTGTACACCAGGTGTTGATGCTGTTTATCCGATATATGTGATTTCTTAACAATTAGGATATTTATCAGTCAGTGTATATATTTCTATTAAATACTATGCAGGTTAATGAGGATAACAATGGTAATTCCCATAGTTTTCTTTTCCAAAATTATCACACAGATTCGCTTCACCCAAAGTGCAGTTGAACCTTGTGTGGGTCATCAATGGTAACAATGTGGTGATTTTAGATTTCATTTGGAAATATTACCTTGCAAAGATTTCAGGTCCAGCTTTTCATTGTCAGGGAGATGCAGCTCAGACAGACAGCGGTAGTACACTTTTTGCTTGTTTCTGCATTTCTTTTGGATTTTGTTTTTAAATCATTTTACATATGTATGTGTAGATGTTTCTACGAAACGCAGCCATCAGATGTGATTTGTTTGCATAGTTACTTGAGTGGTGCTGTAGATTATAAAGGAGGATATACTTCTTGTGAAATCAGCACTAGTCATACAAAGGTGTGCGGATTAGATTCACTTATTTGGCCCAAGCATAACAGTTGCCATTTGGTCCTTATTTCCAGGACTACATTTGTTCTTTTCGGCGGGGGGTGGGGGGTGGGGCTGATATTTAATAGTTCTTTCCAAAGCCCCTCGGTACGGTGTTTTCAAATTGAACAAGGCCAACTCTGAGCACCACTGCATTCATACGTTTTTTCAACAGTTTCCACTACATTATTATCGAATTTTTAAAGATTTGATATTTGTGATTTTGACACATTCCCCTAAACCACAAATTGGAATTTATTCAAGCATTGTTTAACTGTAGCTTGACTCGGTGCTCACATAGGCTGTTCTCAAGAAGCGAGCACTATCATTTTTATTAATTATGTTATAAGAGGCAAATGATAGGTAAAAAATTTCACCAATGAAGGTATAAATGGTCCAGGTATACTTTAAGAAGAGACAGGGAGCGCCAAATGACTAGAACCTTAAGAACTAGCTGAAAACATGATAAAGCAATAAATATTCGGACCCCCTGCTAAAAACAAAAGGAAAGAGGTAAAAAAGAAAAAAGTGAATGGCAAACATACTGAGGAGCTCTTATTGAAAGGTACATATTGTTGAGAGTGCACACACAAAAACACACACACGCTCAAACCTAACAAACCTGGTAAGCGTATTAACGTAAACAAAGCACAGCCACAACGTCTTATCAGACAGAAAAGATTTTTATAATTCGTTATATTAGCTAATAATACGACGTAGAATTATGAATAAATTATAATACGCATTACATGTTTAAGAAGAATTTGGTTTTTATTGACGTCTTGGCACACAAAGAAAATGATTGCATGCTTTTTTCTTTTTGGAACACTGTGTTTCATTTTGAATCCAATGAAACGTCATTCAAGGTAACCGATGCTACATTTTTCCAGCACACATCGACAACGTAAACCATATGTAGTATAACTCCACAATAAATGACTGTTTGCAAATTCAGTAAATTAATCCATTGCTATTTTCTTTTAATCCAAGAGTGTTTTTGTGCATGGCTAAGCAAAGTGGAACATTGTTCTGCAATCCTGTGCCCAACGCCTGTTCAATTCCTTCAGATCCAATTCCAGGGCAAAGTGATAGATGTCTATCCGGAGGTCGCTGCATCACTCTATGTAATGTGTCCAAGTCACAGAGTCAATACAAATGTTCGATATTCCATTGCTGAAATGTAAGTTATGGGTTGCCTAAATTGATGTCTGCATCCTCCAGTCACCTCTAAAGGCTTCCAGATCGACTTATACCCATCTCGGGCCCAATAATACATATAAGTTTGTTGCATGGATCGAAAATATAACCTCCTAAAAAGACTATATGACCTTAAAAATCAAACTTACGTCAGGGCATGCAGCATATTGTACTGTTTTTTATATTATGCTAAACTAAATGTGAGCACACAATCGTTTGCTTCGACGGGAACGATATGTACGAGTTGCTTTATCATAACCTTTCTTTGATAAATCAGCAGGTCGAATGTTCATATCATTTGATATTGAATATTTTCTCACTGGAGAGAAAAGCGGGCAAGGCGAGCCATTTTTATTCCTAGAAGACATGCTGCTCCTCGGCTTTTTTTTTTTTTTTTGACTTCTTTAGTATACAGAGAGAAATGTTTATGTCATTAACAGTTTGGCCATATGTGAGGGGACGGTTTGGAATACACATCACCCAATATAAATATTTTGAGTGTGCTCGCGGACAATAGAAATTACAAACATTGTAGAAGCTACAAATGTTGAGGGATTCAATAGATACATGACGTAAGTGCATGAGAATCAAAGTATGGGACTTATAAGATTGCACAAGGCACCTTTAATGGTTAAATGATCACATGGAGGCATGGTACCTGTGTGTTCTTCATAGATGGGTCAGGACCTATTAAGCGCTTGCCACTAATGTTTTCTACAAACACTCTCTCCATATATGAAAAAAGCAGGCAGCTCCGTGAAATCTAAAAAATGCTTGCAGTGGATTACTAGCGTGTAAGATACCTGCCCATGCGTCATTGGGATAAAAAGCAGCGGCTACCAAATGCGTGTTGTTCACTTTGTTTTCGAACAAACTACTGATCCATAGGCAGAGATTTATAAATATAAGTAGTACCGCTAAATTTTGCGTGGACTTAGAACTTCGAGAATACCCTCTGTGCAAACCGTCGACCAAGCATGTCGTTTGCAATGTTGCTTGTAATGCTGTTGAAATGGCAAGGATAACTGTGAGCCAACGGACACTGGTATCTATGGGCAATTGTATATTTGTAGACTTGTTGAAAAACACAGCGGCTACAAACCTAAAGCTTGACAACACATAAATGCCAATCAGGGCAATATACATCAAAGATTCATCCAATTGCACATCTTTATTCCTAATAAAATCATGTGTGCGTGAAGAAAATGAAGTACAAATAACACAAAAGGTGCCCAAAATGTGGATAAATAGTGTTCCAAGCTGGTATGCATAAAAGGCTATACCTAATTGTGTTGACGAATGATCCAGAACAAAGAATAGTATTAACATAGCTACGGTCGCCATTAGAAGTATAGTGCCAGCTAGTAGTGACGAGACATTGCCCATACATCCACGTTGCCAAGCACAATTCATGTCACGTGGATGCTCCTCGTCGAGGTTTAAGCGCATACATTCTGGGTTTGGAGGTAGTCGCCCAATTCGGCTCCATTGTTTGTATAACATACCTGTAAACATTATAAAAGAACCAGAGGATTATATAATTTGTCTTCTCTGTTTGTTTTGTTGCTCTGCTTTGCTTTCTGTCTTTTTTTTGGGGGGGGGGGTGGTTGTGACAGGATGAAGGGTGATAATTGGTTTTTTCCTTTTTTTTTTCTTTTTTGTTTTATAGTTTCGTGATTATCTGTTTTGTTTTTGGATTGTTTTCTTTTGCTTTGAGTAGTGCATCAAAATTGTTTCAGTTGACACGTTCTTTTTGCTGATCTGAGCTTTAATATTATGTATGGTTTGGGTTTTTTCATCATTTTTAAAAGACATTATCCTGGCTCTTAAGAGTCAGCACTTGCAACCAACTGAGAATCTGTTAAAAAGGGCCATATTGATTATATTAGAAGTCCTTGCTTTGTGGGTCGATATTCTGTGGTTGCAACGAGATAAGCGACCATAGATGGCTTCTTTAAAAAATATATTTTATCTAATTATATATGTATTAATTTATGCTTGGAAGAACAGTACATTTGAATTAATAATCACTTTTTCCCATATGAAATTCTACTATAGTTCGGAAGTTCGCAAGCAGAGACACTGTAAAGTCTGATTATGTTACCTTGAACGTTCCACGAAGACACAGAATCAACAATTTTTTATGCTGCAATTATATGGCAGGTATAAAATTTGACCCATTCCGGGTACTTACGTGTGTAGGTATGCGTGTTAGTCTGTCTGTGCGTGCGTGCATGTAAAATCATTTGTGTGGTATGTTTAACATTGAAACTACTAACAAGCAGACATGATTTTGTACCTGCAGCCAGCAGACTGTTTTCCACGATACAGGGATACACATTGTTGGAAACACTTGACACAAACCTCAGAAATATATTCGTATCGGATGTCTTGTAGAAGACGGCAGCAGGAACCATTAGTTCTGAAGTATTAAGTTCCATTGACCCTAGAACTTCTAAATACTGAATGTATTTTCAACTTCAACATATCATTATTTAGCGATACATAGTTTACTTTATTCTAGGTTTTACCAATGGAAGTAATATCGCATTCCAGTACCAGTGAGCTATAATGAACAAATGAAGCGACACATGTGCATCTCGAAAAATGAACCATTTTGGTGTCAAGGTCACGTTAGAGCTCGGTGATTTTTCGAAGGTTTCGTCTGTTGGACAGCTATACAATATACGTTTTGCACGTTTGTGAAATATAAGGAGTCTTTTCTCATAATCAGGTGATTTTCACGTGGGTTTGAACACTTCCGCCTGTCTGTGGGCGGTCCCATGTGTGCAGTCCCTCTCGTAAAATTGCTCATAGATCATAGTGTCTCATGATATATTTTTAGAGAAGTTAAACTGTTTCAAGAAACTTCCCCTGCTACATTTAGGGTAAAAAATCCGCATTTTGGCAATGGAAGGTGGTTACCAACAAATCAACACTGACACCAGTTGTTAGAAACTGCTTTAGTGCAGTAAGATACTGTCGGAGAGAGCGGTATAAGAGAAAATGGTAACACAGCTTTGTGGGGGGGGGATACACCACAGTAATACACACTAAAACAGTGAATGACCGTTTTATCCCATTCTGATCCTTAACATGTATATACTGTACTGCTCCGACTTAGTACTTGCCGCCAAAACGATGTTCCTTTGCAAGGCAAATCCTTGATCACGAGACATTCAGCGGCTGATAGAAAACTCATTTTAGGGCCATACAGGGTGACCTAGCAAAACTCCCCATGTATTCCCCGACCAGTGACGTCATTTACGTTGCACTCCACCAGTTTGGTATGTGATCTGGGTTTACTCGGAATGATGTACTGTGTGAAACAGTGATAAATCAATTCAGAAGCCAATAAACTCACACAAAATGGCATAAGTTTTGATAACTTACCTGCTACTTCGAGAGAAGTGTTCAGATCTCTGGTGTGGCGTTTGTGGAGCGGTAATGCTACTTCCACAATATTTGTGTATATCCAAACGTACAGATTAGTTGCAATTAAATGCATGATGCCAAATTTGGAAACGGTGGTATTTCTTTGAATACAAATCTAAAATTAAAACATGCATAAAATAAGTCACTTTTATGTCCAGGCAGATGTTTTTTCTTTTTAATGTTGGAACTTTACAACATAATTTAATTTTCATGTTCGTGAGTTGCGTAAACACGTCTTCAAAACCTGGAACACACACATCCTGCTGCACACATGTCTTGGTTTACAAGTTTGCATGGAACATGTTCATATGAAGTGCCTGTATGACAGATAAGAAATAATCGTACTTACATTTGACTTTTTAAACAGGTATGCCATTTGAAGCGTTATGAAACAAAGGTGAAGCAGTACGTATGGGACTGTTACTGACATGGTTGCACTTTTAACAACAATCCTTCGGGCTAGAATCAGTATGTCTAAGAAGACTTCAATGGCTCCAAATACTGTAAAAAATAAATTGTAGTCGGACTATCTTCTTTAGATGAAAAATGCTTCATACCTGAACGGAATGGAATTCTATTAATCTGGCGCAGACATTCAAATATATACATTGTGCATTGATCAAAGCAGTGTCGGTGGCTTAAATATATACCCTCCCATATGTAGGCATAAGCGAGCATTTACACTACATATATCAAAATACATTCAAGATTGCAATGAATCGTTGAATCATAATATAATTTGTGTAAACACGAATAAATTCTAGTCTTTTCTAAATGAAGCAGAGGGTATGTTTCTTATTTCCAATGGAATTCTATTTCAGACTATGATGCCATGGTACCCAATTTTAAACTTACAAATGTTTTATCTGTATTTTAGAACATGTAGATATGCACTGTACTGGGGAAATAATAGTGAAAATCCAAATTAATATAAAAGAAAACCTGAAAACCAATTGTATCAGGTCATAAACCACCTTAGAAACAAAATTGCAAGTCATATAAAGTAAATGTGCTGAAATCCTGACATCTTGAAAATGCACTCTGTCATCATGTTCACGATTGCATACTGAAGAGCATACTTTGATGACAAACAGGACATTTGCCATAATTTGTAATGTGCACGCAACATTCCCCATTATATGAGCAACACACCTTTTTTCCAATTATCATCCGCTTTTCAGTTCATCATCATTGATGTAAGTGATTCATAAGCAGCTTTTTCCAGAAATTTCTATTCAAGATGCCCACAGAAATTTTCGTTGGTTCAATCATAATAGGTAACTTGAACATGCAGCTAAACTATTCAGCCATAAAAACTTTGTTACTAGTAGATATGGTACAGATCGATATTGGTGCCAAAATAACAGCATGTATCTGGTAACCTATCAAAAACTTAGATGGCTGTAATTCCAAACACCAGTATACAGGAAACAACTTTTCAATAATATAAATATTCCCTGGCGAACATTCATGATGGACACTGCCTATGCCTTACTTTATCCACCCACTGTCCCCTAGCAGAGATTCATTACAAGCCAATTGAACTTATGAACACATTTATTGTATGCACAGAGGACCTAGGAATATATTCCCTCTTCCACAGTCCTTCTTTTATCTACACATGTCACCACGCCCCCTTCGCTTATCTTCATATATATATATATATATATATATATATATATATATATATATATATATATATATATATATATATATATATATATATATATATATATATATATATATATATGCCTGGATATGAACTGCTCCAATGTGTTGAGAATGGAAACCTTATTATCAACAAACGCAGTATTTCGATGGTTGGCTTGCAATTTGCACAAATATGGGGATCCACCAGGTTAATTTTTCTTTCTTTGCCCTGATAAGTTTATATCTAACCTAATATCTCTTTGTTAGATTAAAGAAATCATATGATCACTGAAATGTAGTCCTGTGCCTAAGAACAAATGGCATGACAATTCCAATAGGTTTTAATTGCATTGCCTTGCACAACTCACATCAGATACGGATTCGACCGCGTCGGACCTCGACAAGGAAAATTCTCGCTCATAAAATTCCCAAGAACACTCTCTGATAGCAAACTAACATTGATGCAATTTTGGCCAAATAGGTATGATTGGAGCAAAAGGTACCCTTTCAATTCGTCCAATCGTACTCCAAATGCTGCTTGTCAGCGAACGACGCTGAGCTTAAGTTCACCCTCTGCATTATTAAAAGATAACTGGAAATGGTGTCAGCTATTGTTATTGTTCCATCTTTCTTTAAAAATATATATATATGCAGAATCACTATGGTGCAACTGGATACAGGTTCACATACATGATGAGCAAGTTCAGGTTGAGCGAGACATTGAGATGCCCAAGGCCGAATATTGTATGACACAATGTTTTACCGGTAATTCAGCCTCATTGTCATTGATTTTTACTGGGCTAATAAATTAACAAAACATACTCCTGCAAACATGCCAGACATTAAGTGATATAGGCATGAGGTGTCATGGTCCCAGTGTTGATCTTTGGAATCACAGTGGACGTAGCGGTTAGTGGTGTTTCGACCATGAGTTGACGAGTACTCTGAGAAGGCAAAATGGCCATGTCTTCTGCAAACATTTAACCAGGACACAGTTTCCAAGCAACGTCACTTCGGCTGACTTGAGGACATCCAGAATTTCTCAAGGTGGTGCAGATCATACGTTGTTGATCACCATAGGCAATGGCATGGTTGTAGACACTAGCATTATTATGATAACCGATGGTGGTTTTCTACACACACGTGTAGACGTTAAAATTAGCAGCATTAAATGGTACATGGTCAGAGTATGGAACATTCCGATGTCATTTGCTGTAAAACGACAGATGACCTGAGTCATGTCTCATATAAGGAAAAGCAACGATAGAAGCATTGGATACAGCTCGAAAGAAACGAAAGTCGGATATAAGCTCTGCATTGGGGTCATACTAGTGCAAGGTAGGGACAAAGCAAATTATGCAGGTCAGGGGATCTGGGTCTTCTTTCTGGATATTTTGATGTTACAAAATGAAACAAGTGATACTTACAAAATATACCCACGAATATATACAAATTCCCCACACGTGCTGTGGGTTGGTTGTGTGGACGAAACCAGTCGAATAACCATGAACACGTCATGTACATTATGCTCATGGAAAATAAGAATAGCACGATTTTCTGTAAGATAAAGATTTTAAAATTGATTTTAAAAGGTGCTTGCAAAGATTTTTATGATCCAAAAGTAATATTTTTATTGGGATATGAAAGTTTATGAAAAGGAATATAAGTGAAAGAAAACCAGACTCTCAAACACAAATTCTATCACGCGATGTGCTCTGTAGATCTATATTCCAGGATACTGAGTTCTTTTACTCTGGTGTCTGAAGTCAAAAGCTGTTGCAAGCACTCTGAATAAAAATTGTTTGCTGAACTCCAGTATATAAGTCTACTTGCCAGTATGTGAGGATCTTTCTCAAGGAAGTATTTTGGCGACGAAATGTGAATAGCAATCAAATTTTACTTTTGCAACATGGATGTTTTTACCAGGAATCGTAGAGCTATTTTTTGAACATTTGTCCTGATGCAGACTTTGTGTATCTTATACTAATTACCTGTTTTGTTACGAGCATATGTTAGCTCTCTACAAAGCTAGCTCTCTAATTATCTCTCTTTCTCTCTCTCTTTCAATATATATATATATATATATATATATATATATATATATATATATATGCATATATATACATATATATACATATATGCATATATATATATATATATATATATATATATATATATATATATATATATATATATATATATATATATATATATATATATTTGCGTGTTTGATTTGGATACAACCAAAGCTTGTGCCCATATTCACTGCAGCAACCCTTTTGTTCCGACGTCAAGGTGAAATACCCTTTGAAAGCATAATTTAAACATGGGAAATATTTTCACATATACTCCCAAACTTGTAGTGGTCTTTGGAAACGAAAAGTGTCGTACATACCTGTTGGAAAGTGTGTACCTCTAGACGTCCCCGTGGTATTTCTGCTAGGGCAATCACACCCGAGATGAAGACAAGAAAAGAGAGGCAATAGATTCTGCTCCATGTTTTAGACAATTCGGTGTTTTGGGGCTGGTCAACGGAGGCTACAGGTCTGAAATATCCCACAAATATCAATTGTGAAGCAATACAAGCAGTGCACATTGTTGTCAATATATATATGTATATATATTGTACGTGTATCTATTCTTGATATGTTCTTATTGTCAATAGGCCTGTAAAAAGGGGAATACTGTTGGCTGTCAGACTGAACACATATTCACCAAGTAGCACTAGTGCATTTCTTCCGACTATTTGCGTGCTGGTTATATTAATTTTCTCACGACCCAGTATAGCAGATTGCATTCGGAACCAATTGGAAAAGAGCATAATCCAATTTACATGAAAACTGTCGACTAAGTGTCTCTACTATGATTTCCTTATATGTAGCTGATGTCCTAACCTACACAATGGTTGAGATGAGTACATGTCAGCATGGCTAAAACACGTATTCTAGTGTATGTAATTCATGCATAGGTTTTTTTTTCTCCAAAACTTCAGACACGATCCTACCTACTTTAGTGGGTTTGTATCTTAGGTGACAGTCTAATACTCTTGAAAATGGATTTTTTTTTTGCAAACTGCAAAAAAAAAAAAAAAAAAGCCTCTCTAAAACACTTTATCCAATCGACTCCATTCGGCACGGAAGCACTTCTGGGTACTGCATTTCCCCATATTTTGGATTAGCAGAGGTTGCTGAGATTAGCTTTTCATTCTTTTTTTCTGTGCGTGCCTTGTGTTTGCATGATAAATTATCATCGTCTTGACATGCAGTACGTTTTATATTACAATGATCAATCTATACCTTTACATTTGAATTGGTAAGGTAATGCGAATGCATATGTGCACATTACTTCATCGACGTTTGTGCTCCATTTACATAGTGTGACATTTATGTGTATCAGAACCTAGAGATATATTACGTCACAACAATAGCTAGGTAGGTCAAACCCCTATATCAGATTAATAAACACACACACACACACACACACACACACACACACACATATATATATATACATATATATATATATATATATATATATATATATATATATATATATATATATATATATATATATATATATATATATATATATATATATATACATATCAGGTACCTACATGGCATAATTTTCATCCATACAATACATGTCGCTACCTGAGTGAGATCCATATACCATCTTCTCAAATTTCAGTTCAGCAGTGCTTGACTTTGCTGTGCTAATTCTAGCTCAGCTGAAGATTAAGGTAACTCAAATCTAGCTTGGTTAAAGCTGTGACTTATTCTTGCATGAATGTTTCTGGGTCTTCTCGAAATGTTGTGAACATTGAGTCATCACAGCTCTTGGTAAGTGAGACAAGGTGTGCCCCCCCCCCCCCCCCGAGCCAATCTGCTTACTTTTATAATTGTGTCTTCTGTTTTTTCTAGGAATTCTAACTTTTTTCCTTTTTTTTTTTAATCAGCAATCTGTTTGCCATTTCATTTAGACACTTTTATATCTAAAAACTCCAAACCTGGCATAATTATACCTGCAGACTTGGGATCCCGTCTTTTTATTAAGAGGGGTAAGCATCTTCAAAATGATGCAGATTCGGGCCGTTTTGATCCACACAACCCACAGCAGTGACTTAAATAGATGGGAACATCTGGCGGCAAAGAAATCAGTTAAGGTTGTAACAAGCTGGCCAGCCATTATATTGTTTTGGTCTTGTAGCTGGTGACATCTGTGAGCTGACAAAAATGAGTTTCGGCATGGGAGGCTACCTAGACAACCAGTTTTCTGTAAGTGGTAAGCATACTTAGAAAAGTCAATTCTCATTTTTGAAGTGTTGACCTGAGCAATAGAAATTGTGTGTACATTTCAAACAAAACATGCAACTGAAGGAGCAATTAAATTAATGTCTCCATAGCCCACATCTGGTATAGTGACTGGACATGGAGAGGGGCCAGTCATTGATGTTGGTTGTAGTATGTCTTGCTGTGTGCATGGAAAATCGCATTAAGGTTGTTGTTCCCAGGGTATAAATTGGCTCCTTACTTTTGAACATTGAAGTTGCAATATTTTGTTTTCACATTTTGACAACAAAGGGAAACGTTCAGAGTACATTCCACAATTGAACAATACTTCACACCATGCAGTAACCTTGAACATGATAGGTGATGAAATGACTGGTGTGCTTTCACCCTCTACATCCCAAACAGCCCGGGTACTCCTGTACTTCTAAAATGGCATACGGATATGCAGGCAAAACAGAGAGATGCAAGGTGGCTATCGACTAATATGGCATCTTGTAGCAGGGCACCAGTTTTGCCAGTTGCTGCATGGTTGAATGATTCTCATGGCAACCTACTGCCCAGGCCAGGAATAACTCAGGAAGAGTTTCTTTGTTTTTTTTTTCTATTGAAATAATACATCGATCACACACACACACACACACACACACACACACACACACACACACACACTTTATAGCTCTGGTAAGGATGGGTCATACCAGGCACACTGGAGATTACATAAGCACAATTCTTGCCTTTACTTTGTTAGAGGAAGCAGTTCAAATTGTTGATTTTACAGTCTTTTTTGGAAATTAGTATTTGCTTACCATTTTGGAGGTGGGATATGAGGTGCAGCTAAACTACATGTTATATGTTTTTAAGTGTCTATGCTGAATTCGGATCATAAATATTTGTTCCAGAATGTTTCCTGACTGAAGAATTAGCATGAACATAAATTACCTAACTTTGGAACATTTTCAAAGTGCAATAGTATTTTGGCATCACCGGAGATGCATACCAATATGCATGTAAACTATTTCAGCTATGCAGGCTAGATTATTATTTTTCACAATTACTGTGACAGCACAGTTTGCTTTCCAACAATTGTATGGGATTTTGTGGTAAACCACCTGTAATTGACTAGTAATTGTGTACCAAAGGTGACAGGTTTAAGTTGTCTCTTTGAATGATGAATTTCGGTGTTTTGGTAACTCTTGAGTCTCTTTGCTGCCATTATTACCTTAAAATTTATGATTAAGGGTAATATTTCCTATGAACTATTGCAGCTAGAAATTTAAAAGCTAAAATTTCAATTTAATCATAATTGTTACAGGCAGAGGTGCTATCCAACCTTCAAATTACATCTTTCTGCTGCTGCTACTTTCAGTAAGCGACAAAGGAAAGTTGTAGAATTTGGGTATATACCTAAAATGGGGACTCTAAAATCAAATGTTCAAAGGTATCTGTCTTCAAAACTATTATTTTAGATGTACCACTCGGATTTCACATATTTTGTCCACTAGAGCTGTCAGACGCCACTAGCCATTAGCTTAAATACATGAACAGTGCTTGATCCTATCATTTCAGTTGAAATGGTGCAAATTAGGACCAATGCTAGCAGACTTTCATGTATGTATTTGTGATTGACCAGACACACAGCAGGCCAAAATTTGTTTTCACCTATCAATTACATGTACACGTGTATAAGCATCATTAGGATTTGTTGTGTACACTCATGTCACAATTAACAATTAATTGCTTGCATATGGTGACTATTTTGTCATCAGCCCTTGCTGCAGTGTCAGTAGTGATCCAATAAATAATCAAGGCTTCAATAGCAATGTACTAGCATAAGCTGGAGCTTTTCACTGCACAACGGAATCTTGTTTGTTTGCTGACTCTTGACACTTTGTTCTGTCAAGAATAGTTTATTTGTATCCGACATTTCTTTCTTATTTGCAGATTTTTTTCAATCCAAAGAGCCTCATTTTTTGGCTGTTTTTTTCCCTGAAATTTCATGTTTTCTGTCATGAAGATTTCCCAATTTTATTTGAATGTTGAAAGCAAAAGCTTTCCTTCTCGGGCACGCAGACGGTGGCTCAAGGCTTTTTTGTTAGATATTGTCATATATGTGTCCTTCACATTTGAACTACATTTCCAATATTTTGAATGGCAGTGGTACCACAGTTATTTTTCGCTGTCTTGTGATTCCAGATATGTGTTTTCTCATTATCATTTGATTAAAACCACTGTCATTTTCATCACTATCACCCATCCATTCCCACCCCAACCCACCTCCAAAAAAAAAAAAAAAAAAAAGAGAAAAAAAATTCTTATAATATTCATTCTCATTACACAAACCTGGTCAGGTAGTACCCACAAAGATGAGAGCATGTCATTTCAAATTAACAAAGGTTTTATATCTTAAGTTGTTTATATTACTTACCTGATATCTGGGGCTAGGTATTCAGATATAGTACCATCATCTTCCATAGTTGTTTGGGGTTCCGCCATATGGCTTTAGAATACAAAATTAATTACAAAATAACAGACATTGCCGCAATTAGCTAAATTTGTGCATGTAAAATGCAAACAAATAGCTGGAACCATCTCTTCTGGTTTTTGTGTGTACTTTGTATACATGTTCATTTACGGGTCATTTACGTGCAGAGAAGGGGGGCACGTCCTATGATGAACCCTACATAGTGACTTTTGTATATTTTAAATAGAGTTTTATCATTTCAACATACAAAGACAAGAATACCCTATAGACAACTCCACATTGAGTCTTATGCATATTATGAAGAGAGTTAAACTCTTTCTACATGCAAAGGAGTGCAGCATCCTATCACGAAATGTACATTAGGTCTTACAATTATTTGAATAGAATTTAACTGTTTTTATATAAAAAGGAAGGCACATACTATAAAGAACATTGAGTCTTATGAATATTAGCACCAGAGTATCTACATTACATCATTTGCAAAATGGTTACTGTAACAGGAACACATGCCTTGATCGGTAAAATGAATTTTCTTTGTTATGGCTCAAAGCCACTGTTCATAGGATACAGCTTGATGACACTGCTGTCATGACACCATTGTACATTTTTTTTAATAAGGGTATCTGAGGGAAAATGCTGGAACACACGCCTTGATGTGTAAAATGAATTTCCGTCATTATGGCTTAGAGACACTGTTCATGGGGCACAGCTTGATGACACTGCTGTCATGATACCATTGTCCAGACTTTTTTTTAATAGGGGTATCCGAGGGAAAATGCTAAAAAAAAACAGAATGCTTGGTTTCAACTAATTCCGAGTCTTCTGTCTGAACTTGCATATTGTGTCGATAGCCCTCGCTGCAGATACAGGGAATGCTTGATTATACAAAAATTCAGAATAATACCTAACTCCAAGTCATTAACCTACACCTATAAGGTGAGTTTACAGAAAATACCGAAAATGTAGGAAAATGGCAGAATGTATAGCCTCACCTAACCGTGAATCATCCTTTGTACTTACATTGCGTTTACAGCAGACGTTTTCTGTAAAAGTAAAGCAGAAATTTCGTCAGGTAGAACCTGCTCCTTGTCGATTGAATTTTTTGCTGAGCTGACTCTCCCATAATACGAGATAAGGAAGTTTACTTCATTTGATATGGAATATATGGCTGGGGCTGGGATAAATGGATAATTGTTCCCATTGAGGAAATGCTCACATTGATGTTAAAACAATACAACATGAAGAATAAGCAAAGTAGTCATGTGCACGAAATTACACACTTAATTATAAGGAAGTAAAGTCAAAGTTGTTCATCATTCAACTTTACCAAACCACATCACGTAAAACAGTGTCGTGATATTATACATATCCAACTGAAGTGACATACTTGGAGAAATGCATTTATAGTCAAATGTTTTAATCTAGTTTGAGACGAGCACACAAATTAGCAGACAGACAGATACATAGAACGGTATTTTTAAGTACAGTTACGCTCGCGTTCAAGTTAACAAACGCCAAACGCACCAACGTTTCCCAAACGTTTCCCAAACACTTTCAGTGAAAGTCAAACGTTTTGCAAACGCGTAGCAAATACTTTGCAAACACTTTCCAAACGCTTTACAAACACTTTTCCAAACGCTTTCAAACACTTTTCCAAACGCTTTCAAACACTTTGCCCAACGCGTTTGGTGAAACCCGAACATTTTCAAACACTTTTCCAAATGCTTTCAAACACTTTACACTTTGCACCAAACGTATGTGATACATGTACATGTACACTTTGTTAATCTAATTCTAATGACAGGAACATTTTTAACAAGTGTCTAAAAAGCTTATCAGCACTTAAAAATCCAACAACATGTGCATGCCTTCATTTATGGATAAGCCAAAAAGCTCTACTATGTATAACTTACAATAAAGTTGAGATACTCCATTGGTCCTTGGAGTAGTTATATATATTTTAATTGGAAATTAGAAACTATTTTGGAGTAAATTTATAGGAAATATCATGATCAGATCATGAATCATGATCTGATCATGATATTGCCTCTGGATTTACTCCGAAACAGTTTTTGAAAGATGAAGTATTCATGACATCTTAGATGAAGAATTAAGTCTTTAATTAATTTTAGTTGAATTAGACACTTGGGTAAACGTATTTGGATCGTGTTTTATATAAATATATACAACCTATAATGCTGGATAAGTGCACATTTACAGGTAGGTACATCATTTATTGCTGGACCTGTTGAAATTACGTTTGGAGATTCTTCATCATTTAAATGGAAGTGTTTGAAATGCATAGTGTTTCAATGCGTTTGTGAAAGTGTTTGAAATCGTTCGGGTAATTGTTCAACGCGTTTGGAAACTGTTTGAACGCGTTTGGAGAAGTGTTCGGTAGCTTTGTGAAAGTGTTCGAACGTTTTGTAAAAGTGTTTGAGATTTTCCCCAAACGCTTTCCAAACGCTTTCCAAACACATTCCAAACACTTCCCAAACACACATTCTAAACGTTTTCAAACGTTTCCAAACACAAGCCAAACACCACCAAAATGCGAAAAAAGCGTTTGGCTGTTAACTGTATAAGCAGTTATCTGCAGAAAGGTGTTCATACCTGTATATATGCACTGAATATGAAGAGATTAAATGGGCGAAATATAAATTTTCCAAAGAGATAATGTTTAGCTTTGCAATGGTAAACGGAAGCCCCAATCCTGGATGTCAGAGAATGTATGAATGAAAAAGAGACAAAACAAGAAAAAACAGGTGTAAAAGACAAACAATTTTTTGTTTATCTTATGTTTTTATCCCATATTTACTTCAAAATTATGTTATATCGTTCTCCGTCTAAAGCAGCAATTTAAAGAGCCACATGTCAATAGTTGCATACAAATAGGGATATTTTTATTTGCATCATCTGAACCCATGTGCAGCCGTATAATATACACTTACTACGAATTACTTAAAAACCAAATGGTACTTTCGGACCTATATTCACTATTGCGCCAACTGTCTCAACTTAGCTTCATGTTTGACCCAGTGGATGCTCTTGGCCCTTCAACCCAGTGCTGGTACTGACATCACTGGCACTCACCAACGTCCATGATTTACCAGAGTATTGTGTCACATTTGGATATATAACTAATGAACATGATTGTTTCAGACACAAGACGAGCAGGCAGATTAAAATAGAGATAGTATGTCGTGTTTAAAAAGTACTTACAGGCAGCTTTCCCAGATAACTTGGAGAGTGGAGGCCTGGAAAGTAGCAAAATATCACAATAACAATTACCAAGCAACTGGGGCTATTTTGTTTCAACGAACAACCATTGCTATGCAGCCATTCTATTTATCAGGCCTATGTTAACCCTCCCGACACGTTGAAATAAAATGCTGTCTTTGAGTTGACTTTACTACAAAATATAGGTACATGATGGCCACTTCCTTGATGACATCTTGAACCATATCTTTCTGTATGTGTCATGAAATTTATGTAGGGTTGGGCCTTTTTGGTAGGATCAGATTGGCTACCAGAATCACACAGATATTTTTGTGAACTTGAACATTAATTGAAACAAGTTTAAAAGGATGTTCTTTCCATTTTTCCCATCTTTCCTTAAAGGATTAATTTGTTACCTGGGCACAGTCAGAGGCACTTGTCCATTCACAAATAGCAGTGGAAAAAAGCTCATACAACTATGATTGGTTGTTTTGCCTCACATTTCATAAGAGATTAAAAATGATAGCCTGAAGTTGCACAGGGAACTAAAAATATAGCCCCACATTCCACAGCTGATATATAAATATAGCCCCAAATTCCACAGGGGATTAAAAAAATAAATGCCCTCATTCCACAGGGAATTCAAAATATAGCCCCACCTGGGTCTAAAATAGCCCCACAGGCGATAACTCAAAATGAGTTTAAACTGAAAAAAAATGTTTTGAGGGGATCTGGTTTGTTCATACAGGTGTCTGTTTTTTAGCATGCCGCAGTATGGATCAAAAGATAAGGTACCTCACAGGAAGTATCTGAAAAACAGGATTTATCAAATAGAGATGTATCTCTGGAATGTTGGATGCCATTATCATGTTAGTGAGGATAAAACATTTCAAGTCAACACAGGTGCACATTCAAGTGCTTTCTTATATAGTTTCATAACTCCCATTGTGGGAATTTTTTACACTTTATCTGATCCTGCACGAAAACAGGATTGAAGTAGCGTCACACAGAAAACACAGTTCTACCATGTATCACTGAATGGGAACTACTATAAGTATTCATATATAGAGCATCAACTGCACTTTCAGCACGAAATAATGGATGGCTATCAATCTGAACTTTACTGCACCCCAAACAGACCAGCCACTTTTTCTTGCCTCTACAACCTCTCTAATATTGTGAAAGCTGAAAGCTGATACCCAATAACTCTAAAATATATCAGCAACGAAAAATACAATGAAAGTATCAAATTCATTTTACTAGCCATTGTCATATTTAGTTGGTATGTGTGGGCACGACCCTTGAGGAATTAAACAGAACTTGAAGTGGCTAAAGTACTCACATGTATTTCTAAAGAAGGTAGACAACCAAAACAGAGCTTGCCAGTGGACAGAGGGACAGAGTTTTCCAACCGACATGTCCGCCTTTTACTCAAACATTACAATATTCACCTGGTGCTACCCAACAACCTCACCAAGGCCAAATATGGAAAGCATGCCTTAAGGACCATCAAAATCTTCAGATACATCATGTCCTAACAGACTCGCAAGTATGTAGATGTCCTGTAAGATCTGGTAAAAGCTTGCAACAAAACTAAGCACCACAGTTTGGGCAGACCACCTTCACCAGTGAATGAAGAGAATGGAGGAGGAGTGAGATTGGATCAGTACCTGCTGCAAAAGCAAGACAAACCTAGGAAACAAAAGTAAAGGTCCAAGATTGGATACAAAGTGGGAATTTCCCATCTCAAAACTACCTTTCAGAGAGAGTATCAACAAAAGTGGACTGGGGAGCTGTTTTTAAGATTACGAATTATTAAGAGAGAAATAGAATCCCAGTCTATACTACAAGACTGAAGTGGTGAAGATATCTATGGGACCATTTACTGGCAACAGCTCCAATCTGACCATGTACTTAAGGATACACTTTTCAACGTGGTAAAAGTGTTGTGAAGACGAACCAGTAATGGGGAGAGAGAAGCTTTTGTGAAATGGTTACCCTGGCCAAAGATAATATAATGGTAGAATACATGCTGCCAATTTCCAAAACGTTTAAGTAGAAGCACCCAAGATCTGTTACTAGACCATATGGACCAAGCGTTCACATTTGTGTTAAGTAAAGACTACAAACAACTTTTTTCAGGAAAAACTCCATTGGGTTTACAATCCAGTTACTAGGTATCATCGAAATTAAAAAGTAATTTTGGTGCGTGCGCTGACAGATATCCCTCAGGAAAACAAATTCATTATCATGCTTAGTCAGAATGTGGTGTAATCAGATCTGACTGTAGAATCCTGCATTAGTAATACACAGTCGCCAATGTTACGATACATTCCCATAGACACAAACCAAGACATTGACGTCATCTTTGTGGATCCATACTACCTCAAGATTGTACAACATCAACCAAACAGACTGCACCTGTATCTCACTGATCAATACTTGCAACCAGTCCAGTTTACCTGCGGAGAGCAGTCTGGTGTTTTACAAGTGAAAGTATTGTATAATGGCGTCGTAACGCATCAGAAACAAGACGGATTTGTCCAAATGGGTCAGTTTTTTAATGATATGGCAAAAGGAAAGATTCCTCATTCATCTATAGGATACTACATCGTGACAAAAACCCATAATGGAGCAACAGACCCAAATAACTCAACCACTCCTTCAACCCACTCTCCATTTTTGGTTTTTTATTTTTACATCCATAAAACTATATATATTCTTGTTGCTTAGGATCTTGAGATTATACATAAAAGGTCCGATTTGGAGTTTTTTCTTGGAATTCTCGAAAACTAGAGTACTTAAAAACTCAAAATTTTCAAAACTAAACTTCATAGACATGCCCAGGACTGGTTCCTTGCGTTTTGGAATATGTTTTTCCAGGCAGTTTTATGCCCTAAACATAAAGAAGTGTTCATCTTCACGAGCATCATAATTAATATTGGATTAAAATTTATCTATTGCGTTTTTGACAAATAAAAAAAAATGTCCGAATCGAAACTTTGTGTAAAATGTCTATTTTTCGCCCGCCACAAAAAAAAATTAAAATTTTTCTTGGTATATATAGTGAAAAGATTCCAATGCAAATTTTGACTTTTTAAGTACTATAATTTTCGAGAATCCGAAGAAAACCCTCCACATTGGATCCTTTCGTAAAATGTCCGTTTTTAGCCCCAACAAATTATTTTTAATTTTTTTCTTGGTGTATATATAATCTATAGTTCCCAGGCAACAAGAATTTATATAGTTTTGTGGGTCTAAAAATAAAACCAAAAAGGAGAGCGGGTTGAAGACATTGTGGTCATTGCCGCTAACAGCCGCATAGCCTTTTTCCTTGTCACGCTGCGGCGATACAAGAGTCAGTTTCTTTGAAACTAATATGGTCAGACTGCATATGTATGCGATCCTTTTTTGACAAGAGGTGCTGGCCACATGCTACAGGTTTCTCTGTGCGTGCATAATAGAAATATCACCGTTTAAGACATGTATAGGAACTGTAATTAATAATGTATTTTTACTTGTATTTTTTCGCGAGAAGGGTTTACATAGGCAAGGCCTGTTCCCCAATCGCCTTGGAAATAAAATATGTTCAAACCAAATGTAATTAATACCGAAGTATTTAGCCATTCATCTCGTATCATTATAGTTACGTTTTGGGGTGGCCCTCACGAGAGCGACATGAAATTGTCTTAATGAGTGTCATACACCCATGTGATATGTTTTGTGCGTGTATAATGACTTATGCATTTCTTTGTATAATGGTCAATAAAATTATCCTGAGTACTGAGTCCTCAAGTGAGCTTTTCATTCTGTCTTGTTATAATTCCAGGTCACTACGGTACCACATGAGACTTTAAAGCCTTAATGGCATTAGAAAAAGCATTCAACTACATGGTTGGCAGGTTTTATTGAACCATATAAACAGTTTGCATGCTTTATCAGGCAGTGAAATGAGTATGGCGATAGTTTAATATGTATGTACCACAGTGGTACATACTGCATTGTGGTAGCTCATTCAATTGTTTGTAACACTGCAGCTGGCAAAGCCCCTGATGATATACAGTTTATTTGAAAGGAAATATCTACAAAACTTCAGCTATACATCTTTATAACTATTTAACTTTAAGTCGTGCCCTAGCCGCAGGGAATATAAGCATAATTATTAGTGAAAAGATCTAAATGCGTGCACTTCAAATATTGATTATCATGACGTCAATGTCAGGGTAATGTGACGTATGTGTTAAATTTGACAATTTTGAGTTATTTATCAAATATAAAACTACATTCTATGGTGCATCATCTGATACTATTTTTATGCCTCAAGGTCACTTGGTTTTTTATAAGGGCCATTTGTAATTGGACGTGTGTAGTCGTATGGGCATAATATGACGTATATTGAGATGTGCCAAGTCTTGAGTGAGTTATATGACGTACGTATGTGCTCTAGAGTATTAAACAAGTATTACTCCAAAATTGATCAATATTTATCACCAATTTTAAGTTAGGATCATCCAGATGTGATCAACTTATATAATTTATACAAAAACGAGACTAAAGGACAAATAAATGCACAATAATACAAGCGAAATGAAAGTACTGGTTTACATGCGTCTCTTGCAACGACAACAATTACATAGGTCCTTTTCCTGACAAAAATGTTTTGTACTTGTTCTCAAAGTGTTATTGCCGTTACTTACGTCTTTTTACTCTGACAGCGACGATGAGATCTATAGATTGCATGTTTCAATATGCCAGTGAAGAACTGCTGTCTTTTAATGAAATGTAGCTATTTGAAAATAAACGCAAACCCACCGCTCACTAATTTTATTAATTAAGTAAATGAAACTACCTTGCTAAACATATTTTGCGGAGAGTTGGAAACAAAGCTTCAAAAATTATATGTCCCTATGTAATAGAAATCGTATATATATATATATATATATATATATATATATATATATATATATATATATATATATATATATATATATATATATATATATATATATATATATATATATATATATATATATATATATATATATACATACATGACTTGGGTGGTTTATTGGCAATTTAACACTGCCCACAAAAAATATACAATGGAATAGGTCCTACAGCCGGTTTGTGGGTCATGCCCATTGTCTGCGGGTCAAGTATAATCCTGAAACCGGACCGTGGGCAGTATATACCAAGTATAGCTTTCCACAATTTCTGGGCATTTATAGCTTCCCATAATAAATGGGTTACAGTCATATTATTTTACCATGCATTGTTGTGGTATGCACCTGCAGTTTTTCACGCAAGTTTTCTTACAGTTTGAAGGAAAACTAATTATAATTTGCTGTGATACGTGGAAGTTGTAATGAGTTCAACTATATAATACAATAGTTTTTGTAGCCCCTCAGAATATTCTGCTGGAAGTGCAACTTTTACCTCTTGTTGTCCCGGGGTTCTGTGCTCATCATCATGGTGTAGAATACCCATAAAGCTGTACAATTTTTTTACTTTGTCCGGAAAAGTACTTTATTCTGATGTCATCTTATATATAATTGTGATTTGGGTTTGAAAAGGTTTACAGGCAATTCATTGGAGGGGTCTCATTTGATAGCAGAGCATATATTCTAGTTGCTGCAATTTACATTAGAGATTCAGTAAATCCAGTGTGCCATACACAATAGAAGCCTCCTTAGCAAATCAAGCTCCTTGATATAGTGCGGTGGACAGAATACATGTAAATAACCCAATAATAATAGGTTTTATTTTCCTCTCAGGGTCGCTGTTGGGGAGAAAACCCAACCAAAGGTTAAACGTTTTCCCCAGCTGTCGTCGATTCATCGTGAGAGGAAAGAGGTGTTTCCCTCTGAACCATGGTCAACTTTCCATTAATTCAATACAGGCCCGTAGCCGGCTGGGAGGGGCGGTCACATATAATACACGTGAACACCCCCCATCCCACCCCCTGCGCCATTTCACCAAAGAGTTCCACCCCTTAAAAAAAAGAAGAGAGTTGGAACTGTCACTATTGTACTGATCAAGCATGTATGACCATCAATTATGCAAACCAGTTGGACAATTTTTTCCCTGTCTTTCACTGCAGACATCTGACACAGTAACAGTCAAGTCCATGGGGATTCTTCATGAGTATGCTAAGAGTAGTTAGAACAATGCAGGGTCTCTATTGGTACATTACACTGCAGACATCAGAAACAGGATAAATGTTATCTGGGCTGGGCATGCATGTGCGTGAGAAGTGACTGCTCAGTCCCATCCACTATGACTTTTCAATTGATCTTTAAGATGATATTGCCTCAAATTATGTTCTTGTGATAGGTTTTATTTACATTTTCATTTAAAATGTTTCTCATTACTAATGAGAATAAGTAAAAAAATATGGGAGCAGACGACATTTTACTCTGGCGGCTTTAAGGGGGAAAGGGTTAAAAGGCACAAATTCATATATAGACCTATAATCATGCCAACTTTGGAGTTTCTGAGTGTTATAGTGTTCGAGAAGAAATGACCTTTGTCTTGACATGACCTTTGTCTTGACATGACCTTTGACCTTGAAATGACCTTTGACGTTGACATGAGAAATGACCTCTTGACATGACCTTTGACCTTGACATGACCGTTGACCTTGAAAATTTCAAATGCCTCTACTTTGCATATTAAATCTTCAACATATTTGCTCTTTATTAAAGGCACAAATTCATGTACAGACCTATAATCATGCCCAGTTTGAATTTTGAGTGTACAAAGGAATAAAACCAAATTTAGTGCTCTATGAAATTCTGAATATTGAAGCAAGGGTAGTTAAAGTATACATATTGGCATATTGGGTTGGAATGATCATGAGCTTTAGATTTGTGCAAAGATCAACCATTGCCCTTGTATTGCTCAACTGTTCAAATGTTGAAATAAACAGTGATAATTAATTGGTCGAGTGTTATGCTGCCCCCCCCCCCCCGTCTTCTTTTCAATAAATAGTAAACGTGGTTTTGTTTGATGCCTAAGAATATCATAATCAACCGATCTCTTTCATATGCATTTCATCTACAAATTAAAGTTCACGTGAGTTCTGTAAAAGCTAGAAGGTACAAGGCTTCCTCTTAAGTTCCCTCGCAATACTATTAATATTTGAAGTACATATGTACTTTACAAGATTTGCCACAATGAAGTCCTCTGTATCTGGCAGAAATCCCCAACCAGTTAAGAAGTACATGTAAAAAAAGATTTAGTCAAAATATTAGCACTTCGGCGCTAGGTCAACAAATTTTGCGAATTCATTTTTCCCCTCAACTAGTCGACTATGGAACAATCTCGCATTGCATTTTAGGCAAGTGGACCACATTTCAACTTTTCTAGTGCATCTAGATAAAACATATAAAAATCCACCGAAAAACAAAAACTATTTTTTGGGAACCGTTACACATCTATCCTACATTCATGCCTTCGTATGGGCTGCAGTCAGCTGAACAATTATCTCCACAAAGTAGGTTTATGCGAGCCCAGTAGCTGCGATTGTGGTCATAAACAAGTGAGGACTCCCTGCACTACTTCTTTGTCTGCCCCAAGTACAACTGCATCCGAGTTGACTTACACGAAACAGTCATTCCAGTGGCTCAGTTTACTTTAAAAACGTTTTTTACGGTAGTGATATGTGTACGGACTCTGAATGAAAACATTTTAGAGCAGTTTTTACATAATTGAAAAATCACAAAGGTTTAAAGGTTTAAATTCTCCTTGAACTGGTGGAGTGCGATCAATTTCTGTACTCAGATGCAAACCATGGCTTTCTCCTATCTGTGCGTCCTGTCAGCTTACCTTCTTTTTGTGTGGCCTTTGCCATTGTTATAATTATTATTTTTTTCGTCAACGTCTGGCTCTTCTTCTCTTTACCTCTAAGTTTTTTTTTTTTTTTTTTATTTTTACTATCTCAAGAGGAGTTCATAAAGGGCTTTGCCCTGTTCTCCAATGGAATAATAAAATATTTTAAACCAAACCAAGTACATATATGTACTTATAGTCCAGAAAACTCCTTATACATGGTAAACACCTATAAGCTAAGCACCTTACAGGAGGTGTGGTGGTGGTGGGGGGGTCTGGATCCCAATTCCCAAGAAATAATATTAGCATTTCCCTGTTCGTGTAAATCCCATTTCCAATTGAAAACTTTGAAATCCCAGTTCCCAGAAAGTTTCGTTTCTCATTTTCCAGAAAATAATATCCTCCTTTCCCATTTCCCAGAATATAAATGAGCCATTTTGCAGGTCAGTTCCCAGAAAAAACCCATCCACAGCATCACCTTATCCCTTTCAAACAGTACCAAGTCCATTATCCTCGCTCTATATTATACTCTACCATTCCCTTGCAATATTATTTTTCCCTAGCTGGTAATAATATTTTGTTCCTTCACAATAATCTCTTCGTCCCCTCGCAATGATATATCGTGTCCTTGCAATGCTGTTTCCTTCCCTGGAAATAATCATTTCCTTCTCTCGAAATAATATATTGTTCCCTCGCAGTATTATCTTCACATTTTGTGCTAGGCATATTATAGCTCCATGAGTTTTACATCCCCGGGAAAGTGAGGTAGCGTAAAAACGGAGCTAAGTCTGCTTTGGATACTTTTTTACTTGATGATAACGATTATTAAAGTTAGATACTTGTAGTATCTATATATTTTAAGACCTGTCTGAAACCATCTGAAAACTCAGCACAAATTGATAGCTAAAATGCAATTTCTTTAAAGCAAGCTTTATGTTTGCCTCCTAAGCAGACCAAGCTCCATGATATCTCCCCGTGGCTTAAGCTTGGTCTGCTTTGCATGCAAGCTTTATGTTTCAATCAGCAAAATTACGTATGTGCACATTTGATCCGTTTGCCCGACAATGCAAAGGAATGCACACTGTTGTAGATAAAAATACTAATGCACATATATATTTAGTGCATTGGTACTGTTCAAGCGTCACACAAACCATGAACATACACATGTACGCACATACACACACAACTATAACATGCGGATTATAAGAATGTCAAATTATCACAGGATCATCCATCTTCCTGGCTGTCCATAGTTACTGATTATAACATCTACGATTGCAGGTACACAGGCAGTATGGCACGTCGTCCCTGCAGGTAAATAGCCATCAGTGAAATACACAACCCAACGTACAAAATTGAAGTGATCTGAAGTTGGTCATCTTAGATTTGCATGCCAGAATAAAGGTGAATGATCTAATTATTTTGTACGTTACACTTTGATGACTGAATTTAGAAAACTACTTTCTTCAATTGAAGTACATATATCATTCTATTTCAACACAGACATTCTGTGCGATCCTTGTTATTTAAATTTCCGGTCCAAGCATATCGGCAGAGACAAATATCATGACTATTGATTGTGCTTCTTTCTGACATGCATGTATCTGTCAATGACATGGTATTTTATATAACTCTAATTACGCATCACCAGATTCAATTTTCCAGTTTTGTTAAAGTCACGAGACTGATGTTTCTTGACTATCTTTTCCTTTTTTCTATATTTTTCCATTTTCAGTTTTTTGCATAGGCCTGCCTAGGCATATACATGTGTACTTCTTGTACGATGAACGACATGGTTTTGGACCCCATGCTTCTGTTCCAACACAATAATGATTCCCGTGACCTGATGTTGAACATTTCTTCATGATTTCATGTCAGAATAAAAATAAACTAGAGCTCTCTGATTGCAAGTGATCGATGAAATACCCCCTCGCCAGCAAGATCCTGCATGTATACCTCTGATATTCCTTTTCCACTTTGCACTTGGAGATATCTCAAGTACCTGAAATTCATGTCTTCATGCACATGTACCCAGGAGTGACTGTGCCAAGCTTGAAAGAAAAAGGTCCAATAGAATAGGAGTTAAGCACACAAGATTCCATTTGAATATATGGGCTGCATCTCTGGCAATAGTCACTTTGTGGAACCACAGTCATCAGTGAAAGCAGAAACACCACTATATAATCCTCTTATCACCCAAATTCAATTGTAAAATATATTGATAAAGAGTGAAAATCCCCAAGATAAAAATTATATATGATCGAGTACAATTTATCCCACACTTATATATGAGTTCATAAAGGATATATCATTTTTATCTATCAATGATCATGCAGAAAACACACCTGCACTCGCATAAAAGATTTTCTCATGTCTCCACTTCTGTGGATAAGATAAAATTATTAGATATCACTTTTCATTATGAAAAATTCTATTTTTAGCTTTTTTTACCCCTTGCCCCAGGGTGCTGTGGTTACTACTACTTGCTTACTCAGCTTACCCTAGCCGCCATCTTGGATGGAGCTATAATATTGCTTACTCAGCTTACCCTAACTGGATGGAGCCATGCAGCCGATGTTGTAGTAGTATTTCCCAAAATGGCAAGTCTGCTTAAATTTATATATAAATTTCACTTTTACTTACTGCACTTTGTATTTGTATGTATGTAACCATGAACCAGTCAATGCTGAGTGTCGATAAAATATTCAGATATAAAAATATCATTAACATAACTGCTGTACAAACACATATTTTGGTTAAAATGCGCTTTTGGGTATTGATATGTGAAAAGGGTGTATGACATATTAACATTTTTGTGCTTTTAAGATATAAATATACACAAACATACACAATTATTTATTTTACTGTTCAATTTGTTGTTGCAATATGGCTGTTCATGGTAACAAAAAATAATCATTGAAGTTAAAGCATGTTTTGGTTTATGAAATTCCACAGAAAAAGAATGAATCATTTCTTGGAAACAAACGATGCCATGTTGTGCGGAAGGGTTTAAAATTCAATCAATGTTTATTTCATTAAGATATAATGATTTAATATATGTTTGGAGTTTTGTCCAGTATTTATAGCTGTATTACCTAAAGATACAAAGAAAACAGTATTTCCATCCATATTCTCAAAGTAAACATTGAGCTTTTTCATTGGCTGGCTTCAGTCCAATACACCAATTGCATACAATTTTTTTTCTTGATGTTTTTTGTGTATCGTTGGTTGATTTAATGACTTTCTTGCAAAGTAATTCTTAAGTCAATAATGTTCAGCTTACAAAGGTCTGGTGGACTAGCAACAAATGATTTAGGCCAACAAAGTATGATGCACAGAATAATAACAACAGCGTTTAACGTGATGCACTTGCTTGCACATTCCGTGTCCAGGTCTTGAAATGCAGCTCATTCTGGTATGGTAATGCTTATTCTTTTCAAATTTCTTCCTTTTTTCTAAGACATGTTGAGTTCTTTCTCCGGGTTCTTTCACAGTGCTGATTCATTCTTATACACAGGTTAACCCCCGCCACATTGACGTGTTGTGCTGGTTTGCGCACCAGCATTGTTGCTTGATGTCGCCATTTAGCGAGCAAACAACACATTAAATTTATAATCGCACAACAGTAGTATGATACATTTACATGACGAGGAAAACACTTATCAGAAAATGAAATTTACATTAAAGATACTTCGATCCATATACGGGATGTGTTCACAAATAATACTTCGAACAATCTAAGGCACATCTGTACTGCAGTCGTGACGAGAAGGACCTAAGTTCACTGCCTTCTACAGTGTATGCTCTATGTCTTGTACCAGCTGTATGGAAGAGAGTTTGTATATCAGTAACACACAAATATCTCCTGTCGAGTTTGGATGGATGTTGCAAGATGGCCACATGGTGCCAATTCACATGACTCAATTAAGTTATCCCCCAGACCTGAAAAGACAATTCACAAAATAATTACTGCTAATCTTCACATCTATGTCCTTGGTAGGGGCATGTCAAATGTCGAGACAATATTGCACCAGTCTTGCCTGCTATTAACAGTGTTTAGCAGGCAAGACTGGTGCAATATTGTTTCGACATTTGATTAAGCAGGCACCTGTGGTGCTGGAAGACTGTTCCCCCTCCCATTGAGAGGAAGGAGCAGGATAATAAGTCTCAAGACAAACTCCCACATTTAAAGATTACTGCGCAGTTTAGACAGTTCCATCCTGAAGTATACTACTACATTGATGTGAAGATTTTTTTCGGAAAAAAAGTTAAACCTGTGCCTATACACTAATATCTGACACAGAACTTTTCCAGCATAGCAATTAATAACGATTCCCCAACAGTATGTACATAGCCAAGTATGTCCAGATGTCTAGCATAGAGTAAGCCTATGCTTACTCTATATGTAGGATGTACCAGTACATGCAGCATTTGAAACTAGATATGCCAGACTTGCACGGATATGACCATTTTGCCTGGCATAACGTAGACAGCCCTGTAAACCACAGGTCTCCATCTGTGACTTGACCTCATACCATCAACATTTATCTGATGCTGATAAGGTGTGTCACAGTGGTCATTGATAGGTCGTTGATATAATTTATAGATAAACAGAAGCAGCGGCGGTCAGACCAGCTTAAAGGAGCCAAAATCCCCTTGTCACAGAACTGAACAAGTAAGCTCATTTCTAGCAGAATAATCCAAGACCCAAACCAAAGTCAGTATAGTCTGTGGCATCGCTACAACCAATAACCTACGGGCGTGGGGTTCCGGGCCCGTTAATTTCATGATAATGCCTTCCCGTCATGGTCTATTGTCTAAATATACTGATCACAGAGCTGGGTCTCAGAGCGATAGTTACTCCCAATAATAATAATAATAATAATGATAATGATAATGATAATAATAATAATAATAATAATAATAATAATAATAATAATAATAATAATAATAATAATAATAATAATAATCAAACTTCAGTTTGAAAGTAGAATTTCAAGGTGCTTTTTTTCATTTTTTATTTTTTTTTTTTTTTCAAAATAAAATATTTAAATGATGGCAACGGGAACCATAACATGGTATGTTTTATTCTTAGGCAAAACTAAGAAAAAATAAAAAAATAAAAAAAAACGGGAAAATACAAGCATCTGTTGGTATACCACTTTAAATCATTATGTATTTCCATTTTCCATTCAATCAATAAATAATCACAAAATTTAACTTGTCAACTTTAATATACACATTAAAATTTTAAAAAGCATGACAATTGTTGACTGTATATTTATCATATCCATCTGAAAGTTCATGAATTTAACTTTCATTGGATACATTGACTTTGTTTCTCTGCATGTCAAAATACGAGAACTTTGTAGGAACCATTCTCAATCTATACTTCAAATATAGGTTGACATGTTTACTTGCAGACACCGGGTGTGCTTTGAACTGAAATTAAAAATGATATTTTGGTAATAATTTACCAATCGGCATATCTGCATGGTAACGATTACCATCTGTTGTATAAGGCAAACACATTCAATGTGTTTGCCTTATACAACATGCAAGTGAGATATATAATCGTTTCAATATATACCTCACTGGATTTTTAGAAGGTTGCCACGGAAACATGTCATTTTACGCATGTTTGTATTTAAATACGGGGCCAGTTCTGGACTACAGACAACGATATCTGTAAACTAGTTACATCCATTGGTATATCTTTATCAAAATTTACATGATTTTGACAAGAAATGTTATCCTATTTCAAATAGTACCCGACTGAATATGGCGTTTTTAACCCCTTTCGCCGACCACTTTTTTCCCGCCCCATCTCCGACTCTTTTCCGTCCGTATCGAGACCAGTCCTCTGTGAACAATGGAATGTTTGGGTCAGTATTGGCTGCCAAAGAAGAATAGATTGGTGTAAATAGTTGTCTCGTTATATTTCTGAGCCAGCTCTGGGTGTTGATTGCAACCCATTGCTATAGTGGGAGGCAAATTCTGGGAAGTATATCTGTGGTGCAATTAGCTTATCTGTTGACTGTATATTTTGCTGAGTCTGGAATGGACACCCCTCTGACATTTATTGTTCAATTATTTATATGTTACAGTAGCTCTTGCTCAAATGCTTTAGTATATATACCATTTCAGTTTTAATTTCTGACCATCAATTTTCAGCGCCAGCTGTGTTAATTGTTGTCACCTACTTCATGGGGGAGTCGACTCGCATATGTGTCTCACCTGATTGACTCTTCCCAATCAGCAGGTTCTTACGCTTTTCTACCACTTGTATATATTTACATATCTTATTTTCAATCATATCTCGAAGATTTACTGCTTATTAAAGATAAATAAATCAAAGCTGGTGACACCTGGTGGCAGATATACCAGCTTTAGCTTTCAGTTTGCTCCCAAACTTGTTTGCAGAAGTTTTGGAATTAGTGAATGTAAAGACTTACAATTGTTCACACATGCATATGAGGGCTTAGAGACTACAGACAGACCAGAATTATGGGCATTGGAGGAGAGCAGTGGCGGTTCAAGATAGGCACATTCAGTATGCACAGGAAACCATACACCAGGGTGGACACCATAGTGCTGACCAGGGGGTCAGTGAGTTTCACTGCAAGATTAAATCTTGTGGCTTGTATACTACTGGTGTGTGGAGACATTGAGACAAATCCTGGCCCTAAAACACGGAGCAAGACTTCAGTTTCTGTTGAAGAGCCAGAGATTGAACTGAGTATAGAGCAGAAAGTTGAAAAGCTGGAAGATACGCTGGAGAGAATGTTTGACAAGATTGCCACACTAAAAAGCGACATGGAGAATTTGAAGACTGAAAATGAAAAACTGAGGGAAAAAGTATATAAGCAGGAAGAACAATCTCGCAGAGAAAATCTGATATTTTATGGAGTACCCGAAAAAGCAGAAGGGGAGAAGGAAACCTGGGAAGAATGCGTGAAAAAAGTCAGAGATATCATGACAGGTGAACTGAACATGCAGGAAGCTACAGATGAGAGAGAAGTAAAAATAGAACGGGCTCCCGGAATAGGTCCGAGAAGAGGACAAAAGCAAAGACAGGTTATTGTGAAGTTTTCCAGGTGGAAAACAAAGGAAAAAGTATTAAGTAACACAAGAAATACTTGGAAGAAAGAGGACACTCTTGGAGCCTCAGAAGATTATACAGACATTGTACGTGAAGAAAGAAGAAAGTTAATTCCCTTCATGTTGAAGGAAAGAGAACTGGGAAGGAGAGCTAAGCTGAAGTATAACAAGCTGATAGTAGATGATCGTGCATATGTATATGACCATACAAAGGAAGATATCAAACCTATAGGAAAAAAGAGCTAGTGGTGTGGCCAAGGCCAGCAGAAATGTGGACAGTCCACACTAAAATTTGTAGCATGTAATGCATAGTCATTGGGTCGCCATAGAAGAAATAAAGAGTTAAAAGAAACCCTACAGGACAATGATGTCATAATTGTGACAGAGACCCGGGTCAATGACCCAACAGAATGGTGCACCTGGTTACCTGGATATTCTTGTTACAGCTATTGTAGGGATATAAACAAACATGGAGGCGTGTTTGTTTATGTGAGGAACTGTTAAAGAGATGGAGTGAAGGAGATAAAAACAGAAGGATGGGATTGTGTAACACTTTTATTCCAGAATTGGATTACATGGTTAGAAAGAGATTTACTTTTGGTTGCAGCATATGTTGCCCCAGAAAACTCTAAAGTTTATGAGAACTGTGAAACAAATGGTATTGAAAGACTTGACAACTGGTTAGCTGAACTGGCAGCTAAGTTTGACAATCACCATATTTTATTAGCAGGTGATCTAAATGCCCGTACAGGAAACATAAAAGATTACATTGATGATGATGGTACAGAATATATAGAGAATACAGATTGGTATGAGGAAGACTCATTTGATGTACCTAGAAAAAATAAAGATCAAGTAAATAAATATGGTCAATTACTGATGAATGTATGCTGTAATTTTGATATATATATCTTAAATGGTCGTACAAAAGGAGATTTACAGGGAGAATACACTTGTCTCGCTAATAATGGTCATAGTGTGGTTGACTACATAATTGTGGACTCATGTTTATATTCATATATCAGTGATTTTGTTGTATTGGGTATAGATGAATCAGACAATTGTCCCATACAGTGTACCATACATGATAATGCAGCTATAACAGATGAACAAGAGACAAGGTCAGACTTAAAGCAGAGTGTAAGATTTATTTGGAAACATGAAGAGAAAGAAAAGTTTCTTGAATTATTAAATGATGAAACTTCAGAAAATTATTTTAGAAAATTTGAAGTAACTCTACACACTGATGTAAATGAAAGTGTCACAATTTTAGAAGAAATATACCAAAGAGCTGCAGCAAGTATGAAAGTGCCCGCTAAACCAAGGGTTGTGCATGATGACAGATGGTATGATAATGAATGTTTGCAGGCAAAACAAAAGAAAAATTTTCTACTGAACAAGTTCAGAGAGAGTAATAGTGATGATGATTTTAAGAAGTTTAACACAGCAAAGAATAAATACAGATCAATATGTAGAGAAAACAACAGTCTTGGAAAGAAACACAACATAGGAAGCTAGAAGCATCAGAAGATGATCCAAATAAATGTTGGAAATATATCAAAGGTACAAGTTGCACTGGTGGAAATAATATAACTCCAGATGAATGGTTTCATTACTTTAAGTCAGTGTTTAATCCAGAAGTAGAAAACAGTAATATAGAAGAAGAAATACAGGATAAATTGTTTGAACATGATGGATGGTGTGAAAATTGCTTAGAAAATGAACCTATTGAATTAAATAAACCAGTACAAGCTGAAGAAATTGTCAGAGCTATGAAGAGTATGAAAAACAACAAAGCACCTGGTATGGATGGAATAGGTATGGGATTTTTTAAAACTTCCAAGGATAAAATTATTCCTTATTTACTTTTATTGTATAATAGTATTATCAACAAAGGTATATTTCCTGAAAAATGGTCAGAAGCTATACTTTGTTCAATTTATAAGTCTGGGTCACCAGACAAAAAAGATAACTATAGAGGAATATCTCCTCTTGTAGTTTGTGGGTAATTTTTTACAAAAATCATGTACTACAGATTGTTGGAATGGAGTGAAAGGTTAGGTAAGCTACATGAATCACAATGTGGAGCTAGGAAAAATAGATCTACAATAGATCAAATATTTACCTTCAATGCGTTGAAAGAAAAGTACTTGTCTAAAAAAAGGTGGTCGTCTCTATTTATCATTTATACATTTTTCAAAGGCATTTGACCGTGTGAAACATAGTTATCTTTGGTATAGACTTATAAATCAAGGTATACATGGTAAAATTTTACAAGTCCTAAGGTCAATGTATGCACAACTAAAATCTTGTATTCGTACTCCTGAAGGCCTTACCGAGTTTTTTTTTTTTTTTTTATTGTAGCATTGGCACCCGTCAGGGCTGCATGGTCAGCCCGCTACTTTTTATTTTGTATTTAAATGATTATGTTTTAGATTTGGGAAAAAATGGATGCCAAGGTATTTACATTTCTCCAGAATGTCCCAATCTACTTGCACTTGAATTTGTAGATGACATTGTAGACTTCAGTGATACAGTAGGTAGACTTCAGAGACATCTACTTGTATTAGAAGAATTTTGTGATAATTGGGTAATGAAGGTAAATATTCAAAAAACAAAAGTAATCGTGTGTAGAAATGGTGGAACTCTCCGCAAAAAATGAAAGATTTTATTTTAGAAATGAGCTTTTGGAAACACAATCTTATTACAAACATCTAGGTATCATGTTTTCTAGCAGATTGGGTTGGTCAGCAGCAACAAAAAATTTGGCAGTAAAAGCACAAAAAGTAATTTGCATGCTGAGACGTTTTGAAATTAAATGTGGAAAACTTTCTCATGGTATAGCATTTCATATTTTTGATAACATTATAAAGCCTATTTTGCTCTATGGATCCGAAGTATGGGGGACAAGTTACTGTGAAAATATTGAGAAAGTACATATTATATTTTGCAAATACTTCTTGGGAGTTCCTTCATCAGCTAGCAATGCAGCTGTTCCAGGGGAGTGTGGAAGATATCCTTTGTCTGTATTTTATATGAAACGCAGTATTAAGTATTGGACTAAATTGTTATTGATGAATCCTAATAGATATCCAAAACAGTGCCAAATAATGCTTGTTAAATTAGATGAAGCTGGCAGAAAAACATGGGCTACAAATGTGAAATATTTAGTATATAGATTAGGCTTTGGACTTGTCTGGATATCGCAGGAAATTGGAAATGTTGATTTATTTTTGAGTGAAATTTCACAAAGGTTGAGAGATGTAGCATTGCAATCATGGCATAATGATCTGGAAAAAATAGTAAATTAACATATTATGTACAGTTTAAAACTTTATTAAATGTCGAAAGATATATTACTGAATTAAAAGAATGGAAATTAAGAAATGCTCTATCACGTTTTAGAATCTCATGCCACTCATTAAATGTTGAAGTTGGAAGAAGAAATAATATTGATAAGGAATACAGATTATGTAGATACTGCTTGTCAAAAGATTTATCTTATGTTGAAGATGAAATTCATTCCTTTTATGTTTGTAAAAAATATACATACTTAAGAATTAAATTTTTACCAGAACTGATCCATGTCCATCCAGATATTTATCATTTTAACAGGTTAATGTGTACTGAAAACTATGAAACAATTGTAAGATTACCTCTATTTATTTGGGAAGGATTTAAAGAGCTACAAGATGATTAATTTGGAAGTACCGGTATGCATTGGTATTATCTAAATGAATTCATTTTGCTTGTTTTTATATATCTGTTTTCACTTACAAAATTCAAACTGACATTTGTGTTATAGGCCGGAGGCCTGAAAATACGGAAATAAAGAATTATATATAAAGATAAATAAATAAATAAATAAATAAATAAATAAATAAATAAATAAATAAATAAATAAATAAGTAAATAAATAAATAAATAAATAAACAAACAGACAAACAAACAAACAAACTAATTAATTAATCAATTAATCAATCAATTTTTCTGTTGAGTCAACAGTTTTCAATGAATCTGGCATAGTGCCACACTTTGGTTAAAGCATTTACTAAAATTTCTAGATTAGAACTATAGTCCAATTGTAATAAATTAATTGTTGACAATTATCACTTACTATTTTATATCCAACAGTTCTGTTGTCTATTCAAAATGGTCTATAGAGGGAGCACTTGTACGGCGAACAATTCGACGATGACAGAGAGAAAAAGAGATATTGCAATTTGGCCTGAGGTGTCCATTTTGGCCTGACGTGTCTGTGTCTGACGTGTCCATTGCGCGCTTGATACCCCTCTCAATTAGGCAGACCCAACAAAACTTCCAGCTCCCCCACCCTCCGCCCACTACCCACTCACACGCACACACCTGTAGGCCTACATAGGGTCGTTTGTGGTAAAGCGAGCCACTTTCAAACTGAACAATTCGTATTTGTTAATGAGGGCAATAAGTCCAACTTCCCTAAATAGGTTAACACAATCTATTGTTTAAAATTTATAAATACGCTCAGTTTTAAACATTACGGAAGGTGGCATGCATTACACTTAAGATCAGGTGAAGCAAGCCAGAGCGTTCATGTTTACAAAAGTGTCCCATATGTTAATGTTAATCATAAAAAAAGAAGTGATGCAAAGAATAATTATATCTTTGTTGCTCTCCCAGGTAAAATAAATGTAAGGAAACAGGAAGAAATTTGTGAGAAATTGCAAATGTATGAAAATGAGCCTATTCCTTACATATTGTTGCATGTTACATATGTAGGATCACTATAGCGTACGGGGGGGGGGGTTCCTGGTTGCCTGGAAACCCCCTCCTAACTTGTGAACACAATTGTTTTGATTAAGACAAATTTGAACTTTATCATTTCAATGAAACTGTATACATGTAAAAAAAAAAAAAAAAATTGCTTAAAATAGTGTTCTTTCTACTTGATATATATACCATATGAATGCATAGAGTTTGCGGCCGAAACAGGCTGTTAGCTGTGTTTGAGACAAACATTTTGACAAGTAATTTACCTATCTTGTAGAATTTTCTCATGATTTCTGGAAAAAAGTGATGGCAGAAATAAGGAAGTCCTATATAATTTGCCGCGACTGGACCAACAATATCATTTACTTAAAATGAATATTAAATCGATTAATATGACAGCACTTCTTTTATATGGAGCAACTATATGTATATATATATATATATATATATATATATCTTTAATTCTGCACTTTTACAGCAAGACTCTCTAATACCAACTGAACTCTCACTGATGATATACATGTATGCCAACTTTATTAAAGAAATAACGAAACACTAACGTTTTTTCTGGCAATATGATTGAAACAAATTCTGCTCATCAGCTATTCCTATTTCATTTCTGAAAAAGTTCTTTAAGGACAAGATAGACACCAAAAGCATTTTGGGGGTATCTACTACATAGCAAAGCCTTACAGATTTAAAGTTATTAATGCCAGTTTGTGAAAAGGTATATATATTTTTAAAGGGTCTTATGTCCAAAGATTTCAAATCTAAGCATTATTTCAACTTTGGGAGCTAATTGTTAATACAAACATGTGAAATGAAATACGTCTAGACAAATGAGAATTCACACTATACAATTTTATTCAAATTTCAATTTTTTTCACAGAAATTTTTCGCGTTTAATAGTGTGACTAAAAAAGGTGTCAGGGATATATTTTATTCAAGTTTAGTTTCCCAAATAGAGCCTTTCAAAGACGAAGGACGCCAATATGGAAATATCAAATTTAGCTTTTCATAATTGTGAAAAACTGATAAAAAATACTTGGATCATTTTTTCAAAGCACAAAGGTACGCATGAATTTTGTGCAACAAAGTGGAGTTTGATTAAACCTTTGAAAGTTATTTCCACACTTTATGTAGCCCTGGGTCCCTACAACATGTTTGACACAGATACGACTTTATTTAACAATTAGCTCACAAAGATGAAATTTAATATATATATATATATATATATATATATATATATATATATATATATATATATATATATATATATATATATATATATATATATACTGTGAGGGTTCTAAACTTTCAGATCATGTCCTTTCTGAAGGTATAACCTTTCTACATATTCGCAATACATACTTCTTAGGTTATGGGTTTTGCTGATAGCACCTATCCAAAAATTCATTAGGTGTCTACCCTATCACTAGCAATGTAATTTGTACTAAAATTACGAAATTGGGGATAAAATATATTGAAGATGCAAGAAAAGAACATATACCATAATGTTCTCTCAAATTTCGGAAAGAAAAACTTAAAAAATCAAAGCGGTGGATAAGCACATGAATGGCATTCCTACAATTTATAAATGATCAATTATTGATTTTTTAAATTGAGAAATTTATGTTATGAGCACTTTTTTCTTCGTGTATTGGCATAATTAGCATAAATTAGAATCCTGTGTACGCTTCTCATTCATTGTCTGTTGCATGCACCTGTAGCACAAGCCCCTACATTGAAGTTTGAATGATCTATTATATATAGTTTTAAAGATATCCATCATTATTCAACATTGTCAATATTTTAATTACCCCTAATTTGCATAACTATAATTTTGAACATCATGCATGACTGTTCCAAACTACAAAAAAGGCAAAAGCCAAGGTCAATCACCATGCCAAGTTTTGTACTTTTCGGAACAAAAGTGTCCGAGAGAACCGCGGAACAAAATTGACACTGTTATCAAGAAATGACGTATAGGCCCACCATGGAAATAAGTTGTCAAAACTTTCTTTCATCCTAGATTCTTTTTACCATACCATATTCCACATTAATTAATCAGTAGCTTATGTACTATTTTACTTCCTCAGTTTCTTTTTTTTTTTTTTTTTTTTTTTTAATTTTCGTATTATGTCAACAATCAATACTTTTTCCAATGCAGTAAGGTAAAAAAAGTCAATAGCACAGGAACTCGGCTCGTTGTTAAATAAGCAAGTTCTGTGTGACTCAGTATACAATTATTTGATGAATTATTTACATCAGAGAAAATGGCCCAATGGGTAACTTCATGATCGAGGGTGGGAAAGGGGTTTCCCGTACTGGCGTACTGGGGCTTTTTATTTACGGTACTGGCGTACTGGAAGCCCTCTTATTTTACGTGCTTCGTACTATTCCAAATTTTGAAAGATCTTTATTTTCCGTACTACGTACTCTAGAAAAATAATTATCTGTACCAGCGTACTGAAACCCCCCTTCCCCCCCCCCCCCCCCCCCCTCATGATCGGCCATGATCTAGGAACATGATAAATCCAGGTTCCCCAAACCAAGTTTAAGTCTTGCCGTCTCAGCTCACCCTAACCCTGACCTTTCGTTTAGACCAAGCTAGACCATGTTCCAGTGTTATATTACATTTAAATGGAATCTGAAACTTATCCACGTCCAAAGTCCATTTTTCTTTTAAAATTACTAAAATCTGCAGGTCAAGAAAGTTGCAGACGCTACCTACGAGTTGGATCCACGTCCATAATGACATAAGTATACTCTCACACCGAACTTTCACGGACAACTGAAGATTGTACCTCGCGGACATCGCGGACATTTCGAGATTATACCTGTTGCGTGTTTACAGGTGCAGATTCCAATATGGCGCAGCTCATTGATGGCAGGCAGGATTCACCTTCAAGGACGAGTACGCCCGAGAGTGACAGCACGGAATCGCAATCCCAGGCTCAGAATAAGTCGGACAGCACTACTTCGAGTGTGGCATCCAGCCTAGTGTCTGAAACTGAAAAAAGGCCAATCAGTTATGCCACATGTTATTTTAACTCTGAAAAATGGAGCTTCGTTCATAAGTTCATCACGCAGACGTGCAAGATACAAATCAAACTGAAGATAACGGAAAACAACAAAGAACAGTTGTACGGACTGAAGGACATGATCAAGAAAGTTTTCAGTGACGATTACACTAAAAAACATCGTTCAGTGATACTATCGCCTGGCTTGTGGGAATCATCGTCTGGTGACATAAGAGTGCGAACTTTGCAGAAAATATTCATGTCAGAATTTAATCTGGAAAGCATGGACCTTGCCGCCATGGACACCGCAGAAGAAAAAAATTCTCGTGAATGTCATAAATTTCAAAGTGGAATTTTAGTTGGCCGCACTGAGGATATAATGATGCAAGTTCTTACTCGGGCAATGCCAATGGCAATGTTAATTGAGAGTTTACCTTGGCTCTGAACGTTTAAAGGCTAGTTTCCACCCCTAATGTAATGCCAATGGAACGTAAGGCTATGCAAGGAGCTCGCGTTGCCACTTTTGTAACAATTTGGGACAAGTAGTGGGTTAAACCTCCATACAGCTCAGAAATTTTACTTGTCCTGACTGAAACTTTACTTGTCCCGAACAATAGGACTTGCCTTAATGTCAAGCCCTGAAATGGTGAAACGGAAGGTCGATGGAACATTCAGGAATGGAACAGGAACTACTTACATCTAGCCGTTCCTTTACATTAAAGGCATTAGGGGTGGAAACCAGCCTGTCGTCTTGTGAGCGCAGCCTCAGACGAACTGCCTTACTTGCATACTGTGAATTGCTTTAATTTCGCTGTATTCTTATTTTCATTTATTTCGCTGATGGTACAAAACCATGAAAATAAAAACACAGTGAAATAGTATTTTAACATTGTTTGGATAGGAATTATGTCCAAAATAGTGAAATTTCAAAAATAGAAAAACCGTGAAAATTTAAACAACCGAAAATTAAGCAATTTACAGTATTAATTTCCTCCCACAACTGCATACCTTTTCGGAGTGACTATTTTCACCGTACGGTGAGAAAAGCGTTTTGTCTATTTTCACCGTACGGTCAGAATAGTGTTTTGTCTATTTTCACAGTACGGTGATGATAGAGTTTGGTCTATATTCGTTGTAAGGTGAGAATAAGGGCTGCTCTATTTCTACCGTGCGTCAATAGAGAAGTCAACCAGGGAAGAATATTTTGGGAAAGCATTGTGTCATGATATTGCACACAAAGAGAATTGGAACCAACATTTGCTGAAATAAATAAAAGGCCTAAACTTCCCAGTTTGAGCATGGTTTATAATGAGATCGGTTGAGGTGTTATTTCAGCTTTTATTTTCTAACAGCATTTATAGAGCCAACACTCTGTATTTCTTTATGTGAAAAGGCGAAAATTTAAGTGACAAGACAAAGTAGGAACTATTTTAATAATAATAACAATAATAATAATACTGTGGCTCTCCGCTTATGCACCGCGGTCCTGTGTGACACAGGTGGCCTAGGGGAAAAAAATGATGAGATGGAGGAAACCATGGTTATCCTAATCAGCTCATGCTGCCATGTTTACCAGGACCAGAGCCGAGGCAAAGAGTCCACCACACGCTCTCTCACAGCTGTGGTGGGCCCCTGGCCCTGGATATATCCCCAACACTCATCGCTTGTAGCTCCCCCCCCCCCCCCCCATTAAAGGACAGAAAAACCTTCCCTCATACACCCTATCCCCGCCTCTAAGGCTCAGGCATTTCCCATGGGGGGATCCCATGGGAGCCCTTATAAGGGCTGCCACCATTCCCTCTCCTCCCTGCATCTAAGATTCTAATTCACCCTGTTGCTATCAAGCCCAATCAATTCATTTCTTTTCTCCCAGCACCCTACCAGGTAGTCCTGTACACTTTTAGTGCCTTTCCAGCTTTGGCAATTCTGTCGGTAATTTTATTCCATCCTAACTCTCCTGAGACTGCTTCTGTTGCTGCACATGGTGGTGCTCCCAGTACCCATTTCCCCATCTCATTCTATACTTTCTCCATTCCCTGGATATCTCCTTCACTTATTGAAATCACATCTAAGCCATATATCGTCCCTGGTATTGCAACTCTATCCCATAATACCCTTGCTGTGTATGCACTGTTGAAACTGTTCAGTGCAGTAGCTTTAATCATTCCTTTTGTACGGTTCACTTTCTGTTTAATCTTCTCCACCTGATATCTGAACATGCCTTTACCTGTTGTTTTTATCTTAACACCTAAGTATTCATACTCATCAATCTCCCCAATTTCAATTAACTGGTCCCTAGCTTCTTGAATTTGAAACTGCCCAATTTTACATTTTTTACTCCAATCTGGTTTCTTCCCAAGGGTCATCACTTTACTCTTATCCTTACTAAATTCTAACCTCCATTTATTCCCGTATTCCTCTGCTATGTTCAGCATTTCTTGCAGGTCTTTCTGGGACTCTGTCATGAGTACAATGTCATCTGCGAAAAATAGACCTGGAATTTTCAGGTCACCTACCTTTATTCCCTTACTATACACCATTAACTGGTCCCCCAGCTCCTTAATATACAGGGCAAACAAAATCGAGGACAGCACACATCCCTGCTTTAGACCTATATCCAGGCGTGCATTCTCTTTAATAATGTCACAGATGGTAGTAACAGAACTTAATTGTAATATATATATATATATATGTATCTCGTTATGACTTAGTTAAAGTTCTCATAAAAAAAAAAAAAAAACACGAAGCTACGAAAATGAAAGGGTGGGTAGAGTGAATTTATATACATCAGTTTGAGATGTTGAAAAGCCAAACATTCAATGCTGTCACGGTGCCAAGGAAATTGCCTTACATTAAACCCTTTGTAATCGGGCACTTTGCTTTGGACCCGCTTCCTATTGACTATACTATGAAGCTAGCTATCTCCCTAAAGTAAGCATTTTTCTCCAATCTTAATTTGCCTCAGTTCTATATGACAAGTCATAACCATATATTTGCACAAAGGCTCTCAATTTCGTTTTTTCCAAATGGTGAAAATAGAGCCGCCTCTATCCTCACCGTGAAAATATACCAAACTGTACCATCATCACCATATGGTGAAAATAGACAAAACTCTATCCTCACCGTACTGTGAAAATACTCAAAATAGACAAAACTCTATCCTCACCGTACGGTGAAAATAGACAAAACTCTTTCCAAGCACTATTCTCACCGTACGGTAAAAATAGACCAAACGCTATTCTCACCGTACAGTGAAAATTGACAAAACTCTATCCTCACCGTACGGTGAAAATAGACAAAACTCCTTACAAGCACTATTTTCACCGTACGGTGAAAATAGACCAAACGCTATTCTCACTGTACGGTGAAAATAGCATTGTCCATACCTTTTTAACTGGTTGCCTAATCTCACTTGCAGGCATGAGAATGCTCAGGAAAAAGCCTGAATTCAGGCTTTGTCATTGCAATAAATCTAGTATATTTCTTTGTAAAGACCTCCAAATTTCAGGCTTTTGCCACTACTTCAGGCTTTTTTCATTTTCTTGTGTTCTCATGCTTGCACTTGGTGAGCTACATGTAGGTACCTAAGTGGATAAGTGGGGTATTACTAACATTTGGAATTAAAGAATACTTATTACTAGCAGATGATTTTAACCTTTCATATACCGGTATCTGGTTTGGGAAGGACTAGTTGAATGTAAGTTTTGCATTTGTGAACTTAAATATGGTGCATGCATATTAATTACCCGCCACAATGTACAGGTTTGACGCCCTGCGATCACGGAAGACAGGCAGGTAACATAACTGTCCAAGATGGAGCTGTTTGCTCTTTTCTCACAAAATTTACTTTTATGAGAAATTTAAGTTCACATTTTTCGGCATTTCGTTAATGCTGGTGGATTTAAGTCCCCGATTCTGGAAATAAATGCCGACTCAGTAAATATACTGCATTACCGTGTTGATATGGCACTCGCACATAACTACCTCCATTGAACCATTCTTTTTAGGAATGGGGATTTGGTCGAGTGGATATGTGCGTTTCCCATTTCAGCTGGGCGACTGGTGCCAAAGGTAGCAGGTTCGAGTCCCGCTCGTTCCGAATATAAAAAAATATATACCAAAGTTACTTTCATCTGGTACTTCCCAAGGTGGTTATAGGAAAAAAAAAATCCATCCGCCTGCAAGAAGTGTTCCAAAATGTTAGTGAAATCCCGCTTGTCCACACACCGGTACCTACTCATATCTCGTGAAGAGAGACTAGGCAACCAGGTTTTCAGTTGTGGTGGAAAATTAATATGCATGTCCTGTTCTCAAATATTGTGAGAAAAAAAGCATATATATATGTATCCCTCTCTGTGACAGTGATGTGACCCACAGTCCTCCGTTATGGACAGGCGTCAAAGCAGTGCTTTCTGTTAATGCATGCTCTGTATTTAAGCAGACTTGCTTGTCAAACAGATGAGATTGTTGTGCTGGGAGGGAAGGGGCATTAGTAGTCTGGGAAGAATGGGTGAACAAAACACCACACCCACATACTATAAACCCAAGAAAAAATTCCCAACAATGACACCTGTGGCTACTGAGCCTTTATAGGAATATGCCAGATTTCTGACAGTAATTATAATGATGTTTCACTGTAGTACACTTTTGCCTATAATTTGGCGTAAATCAGGTTGAAAAAGCTGCTTTAAGGGGAGAAAAAAGAGAAGAGTTGTCTCCAGGGTTCGCACAGAGCTTGAAAAGGCTTGAAAAGTATGGAATTTGAATGCCCTCTGTTCCAGGCCTTGAAAAGTATGGAAAATCGATTTTCCGGTTGAAAAAAAAAACAACAAACAATGAAAAAATCTATTTGTATGTCAGAAAGCTCGGGCTTGTCAGAATTGGGCTCGGGCTGGTGGAAATAAAAAAGTGCTATCCCTGCGGGCTAGTTGGAATTTTTTACAAGTAAAATCCGTCAAAAAATAATAATATTTTGCAGGGCAAATTCATCTGCAAATTAACATGAAATGCTATTTATCGGTGGGTTCAAACAGTGTTAGAAAAAAATACGTGCCGTGCGATGACTTCCCGGCAAAAACAGCACACACCTGCCAGTCACACGCAAGTAACACAGGGGACACTGTCACTGGATTAGATCTGCGGTGAACTGACGCAGTCTCACGGACTGATTTGGGGCACATTCGGCAATTCCAGCTATCCCATACCTTTGCGTATTTGCCTGTGACTCCAAATAATTGTTGGAATAAACACCGGAATCTTTATTTTCGTATGCTGCAACAAAAACGAAGCTTCCCGTTTGTGTGTTCCCTCCGTAAATTCACACATGTTCACTGGGCGGAAGCCATGATGAAAACACCGTAGCACGAGCCGTGATTGGCTCATTTTTGCATGTGACTGAATTGACCAATCGGGTGATGTGTTGTGCGTCAGACCACATGGCGAAAGCAGCTGTTTGTGTACAATTGCAGGAAAGATGTTGACGGTGCGCACGCTCGATATCTGATTTGAAATATTAAAATTTTCGTTTGAATTTGATTTAAGAACACCGTTTATTGCGAGGAACTTGCCAATACTGTATACGCAAATTTACTTCGATGTACCGATAGCATTCAGGGTAGATACGCAAACGATATGCATCCCATCAGTGCATCACGCCATCCGAGGCAGAGAGAAAGGATCCTGAACTGAACTGAAGTCAATGCAACTATTTAATCGTTATTTAAGTTTATTCGAACTCCTATAGTCCCAGAAATTACAATGTATTTTTCATCGTTAGTCACCCCAAGCAAATAGCTTACTTTCAATTTGTATTTTTGATATTTTGCCAGTTTCACTGTCAAACAGTTGCAGCTAGAATCATAAAATTTGACATTTTTTTGCGATTTTGCAAGCGACAATAAGCGGCAAATACATTTTAGGGTAAAGGGTTTGTCTAGCCTAGGCCTTAGCATTGTTAGAAAAAAACGATGTTTATAGAAGTTTTATCAGGACAAGTGGATTTTGAAATCTACTTGCCCAGCAGACAAGTGATTTTTAAAAAAATTGTCGAGCCCTGAATTATGGATAAATGACCGTAAATGTTCGTCGCGGGCATAAATTGTGCACCAAGCCACAACAACAATAGGAGGCTGTACATATAATGAACTTTGGCTTGAAAACCCCAAATAAAAGGACTGGGTTTTGTCTGTAAAACAGGACAAATACAGCGCAAGATGCAAGGTGTGTGCAAGTAATGTGCACTTGAAAAATATGGGGGAAGCAGCGCTTGCTAGTATCAAACAAGAAGTTGTTGTTTTTTTGTTCAATATATAAATTGTATGCATTGGTCCCCCTCTTGTAAGCCACCCCCAAAGAGATGCTACTTTGCTGCGCAACAAGTATGGCATTTTCATTATATTTTCCCCCTGAAGAGAGACCACCTCTTGTAATAAGGAAACATTTGGGGTGGCCTTATAAAAGGGGAACCACTATATATATATATATATATATATATATATATATATATATATATATATATATATATATATATATATATATATATATATATATATATATATATATATACATACATATACATGCATACATACCCATAAAACCACGGATAATTGAGTTTGGAATTTTGGAAAAAAATGGTTTGGAAAGTACTTGAAAAAGTATGGAATTTTGGCTTTGCTATGCTGTATGAACCCTGGTCTCTCTCTCTCATGCTTTTTCAATTAATCATGTTTATGGTGAAAAAAATCCTCCTCCAAAGCCATGTTAAGGATAAGTTAACCATTAGCAGTAATGTTTACAAAAAGCCAACCAAAACACAAACTATTCATCATTCTTGATGTCCCACATATACATTTATCAAAAGCAAACAAACTGGAAAATGTATTTTTAGCTCAGCTGACTTATCAGTCAGCTGAGCTTATGTGATGGTTAGGCATCCGTCGTCCATTGGCGACCACAATTCACATTTTCGACTTCTCTGCCAAAATTGTTGGCCAGATGCACTTCAAACTTGGTGGGGATGTACCTTAGGTGGGTAGGTACTAAACATATTCATATTGTCATTCAGGTCAGTGATTTTATGATTTTTTTTTTCTATTTTGTTCTTGGTAATCAATGGTAATTCACATTTTGACTTCTCCAAAACTGTCACCCAGATTCACTTCAAACTTGGTGGAGATGTACCTTGGGTTACAACACTTCACTTTGATCTATCAAACAAGATATATACTGTATATATATATATATATACATCGACGCATTGCTAGGACCAAATCAAAGAAATTGGCTGGAGTCAATTCCACTATTTTTACAGGGAAATACTACACTTGTTTATGTCATGTCTGTTATCACATTCAGTGCAACTGCTGTGTCTACATACACTGTGCCATTCATCGACTTTTATTGTACATGACAGGGCACGAAATTTTTGTTGAAAAGCACTTGTCCACAGGACAAGTAGATTTCAAAGTCCACTTGTCTGTATGCAAAATCCATTTGTCCGAATATAACTTGGTACAATAAACATGGTAATATTGGTATTTCTTCATCAATCCATACACACAGGCCTGGACAAAACATTTACGCTAATTTGCTGCTTAATGTCACTTGCAAATTGGCAAAAATATGTCAATTTTAACCACGATTCTAGCTACGACTGTTAACAGTGAAACTGGCCAAATATTAAAAATACAAATTGAATAGTAAACTATTTGCTTAGGGTGACTTACAATGAAAAATACTGTGTAATTTCTGGGAGTCACTATCCCAAGTAAATTTAATAACGGTTAATAGTTGTATTGATTTTAGGATCCTCTTTCTCGTTGCCGCTGATGGGATGAACATCAATGCCATCGTTTACATACTGCCATGAATGTTATCAGTACATCGTAGTCAATTTCGGTATACAATATTGGCAAGTTCCTTGCAATAAACGGTGTTTTAAATTCAAATTCAAACAAAAAATTTCAAATCAGAAATCGGTTTCCTTGTACTGCACATGGAGTGTGCAGACCGTCACCATCTTTGTTGCCATTGTATACAAACAGCTGCTTCTGGGGCTTGTGGTCTGGTAGACAACACATCACCTGATTGGTCAATTGGGGCAATTGCAAAAATGAGCCAATCATGGCTCGTGTTACAGTGTGTTCATCATGGCTTCCACCCTGTGAACATGTGTGAATCTTCCGTAATTTTGGAGGGAACACACGAACGGGAAGCTTTGTTTCTATTGCAGCAAAATAAAGATTCCAGTGTTTATAGCAACAATTACTTGGAGGGGATAGGGGATCGCAAAGGTAGGGGATAGAGGAAAATGCCGAACGTGTCACAAATCAGTCCGTGAGAGTAGGTCCCACGACCATGCTCAGTTCACCACGTGGTCACTTGCATGTGACTGGCAGTTGTGTGTTTTGTTTGCCCGGGAAGTGAACTCACAGCACCTATACATGATCTTTCCAACAAGTGCTATTAGAACCCACCAATAAATGTCATTTGATGCTAATTTGCAGAAGCATTCGCCATGTAAGTTCTTATATTTTTTGACATTGCTTTGTCATTGTTAGGGCAGATCAGACTGACGGTGAGTTGCTGTGACCTTGCCCCAGTAATGGGCGTAAGCCTATACATTACTGTGGGTACCTTTGATCTCATAATTATATGTACACGACAGTGAAAATACCTGCTTGTTTTGACAGAAATCAAGTAGGTAGTCAAGTCCTATTGAATACAGCTGCTGACCAAGTAATTGTGTAAACATGGAATGTTTACTTTAGGGATTATTATCACCTATTGGCTTCCCCAATGCAATTGTGTGTACACACAGACCACAGTAATCGCCAGCATACCGCGAATCGCGGAGGCTCTGATTAGTTATTTTTCTCAATTTTTTGGAACAGGAATATATGTGAGGGAAGTTTTTACTTGTCCGACCACCGTTTTTACTTGTCCTGTACAATAGGACATACAAATTTTCGCGCCCTGCATAAACAGGAAAACAATTGGGATTATTTTGTGCGATAGTAATCAGAATAACAGTCTGCTTTGTATATACATTCTGTGACCTGCAGCTCGGATGTTGTCATAGTGTCATCACTATCAATCAAAACACTAACAGGTTTTATTATCAGCATCTAGACACATCTACACCCTCACTCTCTGGGTTGTAAAAAAATGATGTCCTCAAACATGATTCTCTTATACATTGCACAACCAAGACTGAAGCATTTTGTAAAAATTTAGACTAGAAAAGAAGATTTGCTTCACAGCAAATCCAAACCGTCAGTCAGATTCACTTCATACTTGGTGGGGACGTACCTTGGGTGGGTCTGTATCATATGTATTCATATGGTCACGCTCCAGTGCTTTTAGGAATTTTTATGATTTTTTTTTTGTTCATCTTTTGACTAAATCTTGAAAAATCTTCCTCTCCAAAACCACTTCTAAAGACTTTGATGTTGCATGCAGTGGTACATGTACATGTACGAGGGCCATACTCAAACAGTACATAAGTGACCTTGACCTTATTTCCAAGGTCACAGGTTCACTTTCCTGAATTTAACTGTTTATTTGGTAACTTGAGAACTATTTGAGTTAGGACCTTGATTATTGTGCGTGGTAGTGGTCCTCTCTTAAGTGCAGACACACAATGTGTGGATGATCTTGAACTGATTCCCAATGCCACAGTACCACTAGTGTCATCAATTTCTAGGTCACCTGAGCTTGGCCTGTTCACACAGGCCTCTTGTTTCAAATTTTTAGTCACTGAGGAGCTGTGTTTGTTTTGAATTTGACAGGATGGCACCTCAATTTTCATATAAAGACTCAGGCCTTGGAGCAATACTGTGACAAAACTAAACAATGTTTTGATAATCTGGGACACCCTTTTTTTAGTTCACTTCATTAGAATTAATTTACTGCAAACTAATGGTTTTTACAACAAAACTGTCAAAGTTGAATCTGTTAGAAGTTTGGAATATTTAGACATTACAGTAAGAGTAAACTTATCCTTCAACTTTGTGTGCTTGAAAACAAAAAGACAGCATTATCAAGGCAGGTCCCACTTTGGTGTACATCAGGCTTGCACATCTAAACATTGTTGATGAGCTGAAAAAAGCTCGCCTCAAATCATTCAAGGTGAGCTGCAGGTGAGCTATTGCTATAGTGAGAGTACTTAACTCTTAAAGTGCCAAATTTTGAACTGAGTCAACTATTTTTCTTGGCGAGTATTGGGCGCAATACGCCGAATGCGCGCCGAGAAAAGCTGTTGACTTGTTATATTTTCTCTGGAACTATAGGCACACTGGTACTGAAGTATGAAAGGTCTTTTTACGATGAAAAAAATGAAATCTTAACTGCAATTCAGGCTAGTGTGACTTGAGTAGATTGACTTTAGACGTGATTGGCACTGAAAGAGTTAAATGCAAGATTGGGGTGTGCTATCAGGAGCTCACCTCAATTATTTTAGGTGAGCTTTTAAGGTCAGTGAAAAATCACACTCCTTAAACACGAAGGCCTCGTAGATATCCAATATTTTTGAAAATGTGCAAAAATGCATAATCTAGTGAATGAACCATCAAATTTGTGTATTGTGTGCCATGGTGTACTGTGCACTTACAGTTTTTGCTATGCTTAATTTATAGGGGCAAGTCATTGTCAACAAAGTGCCATGATGACATTGTTGAAATACGCATGGTAGACCATCTTCAGAGTTTTGCTTCAGCATACGAGGACCTGGTGATGAATATGGATAAACATTTGCAAATTCCCAGTGAATTGTATTATCAAAAATGCTTCGTATCATTTCTAGAAGCCCTGTGCCTAAGAACAATGTAAGTATACATATACCTCAACTAACACAGTACTGTTTATGAATTTATAAATTCCTCAACTGTTTTGATATTGCGCATTAGGTCACCTGAAGTCCCCCCAGTTGATATTTTGGCCATCAGGTAGCACTGTTGAAATAAACTTTAATTTCAGAGTAAAAACAATATGTATCCTATCTTGTACCAAATATTCAGCGGTGTACATGTATTGAGATAAAAATTGAATCATGGAAAGTTGTGTCATTGCTACCTCTACCATGTCTACTGGCAGTGCAACAAAATTTTGTATAATTCCACTTGTCAACATGGCAAGTGATAAAAAATTGACACTTGTCCCCCTTTATAATCCAGATATTATAAATGCAAAGTGTAGAGACTTCTGAGTTATGGGGCAAATTCAATGTTTTACTTGTCCACAGAACAAGTGAATTATGAAAGTCACTTGTCCCCATGGGGGTTTTACTTGTCCCGGACAATAGGATCAAAGGAATTTTCAACCGGTCCCCGATAGCCTAGTGGTTATGGCTTCGGACTACGGAGCGGCAGATCGTGTGTTCAAATCCCACCATCAGCACTTCTATGCACTTGCACGGAAGATTTTCACAATCGACCCCAACCCAGGGTGAGTCCACTGCAGGCTCAATGGGAAGATCAAAGCCACTTGACCGAGTCTCATCCACTCACAGATGGGCCTGCAGAAGGGCCTTGGAGCTGTGACCCATTAGGGGATGATTAGTTCACCAGAGCCTGCGAGTGTTTGTGTTCCATCAGGCCTGGATAACTCCGGGATAAAGTCCTGCTATGGTAGGACTATGTGAAAGGAAGATGGTGGCACAACCTCGACATGTAGTCCTACAAAATATCTGCACACAGTCACTGTAGGCTCACACCATCACGTCATTGCACCAGCGAAACAAAAACAAAACAAAAAATCAAATGAATTTTCGCGCCCTTTACTGGATATTAAATTTAGTGACTGTATCTTGTAAATAATGCTTGTAAAATGGTTTCCATACATGTAGGTTCATGCAGGGTAAGTGTGAGCTGATGAGGTATTTGCTCACATATCAGGGGTGACATTAAGCTTTTTGACTTGTTGTCCCCCAGAACCTTTTCTACAATTTGGGGCAACCATAAAGTCCCAAATAGGGCAAAAATTTTGGTTGTCTTCACTGAAAATTTGGTTGCCCCAGATGACCGGGTTGCCCTTAATGTCAAGCCCAATATACATCTGTACATATATATATATATATATATATATATATATATATATATATATATATATATATATATATATATATATATATATATATATATCATGGATGAAAGTTTTCCATTTTTAAACAGATTTAGATTTCTGGTTTGTTAATTTGAAGAAAAAACACAGTCTTAAATTTTGCAGGTTGCTTTTCTGTTTTGGTAAAAATGCTTGCTTTCACCCATGATATATATATATATATATATATATATATATATATATATATATATATATATATATATATATATATGAACATTGTATATTAAATACTATTATGAAAATTGTAGAAATACATGTATGGTCATTTTAAATAGCAACAGAAGGGCATATACATCTGTACATGTAGATTACTTGTGATGATTTTTTATTTCTACCTCATTTAGTTGCTATAAAAAAATTTGCCAGATGATGATTTCAATACTGAAAATAAGAACCTGTCACACTTCCCCACACATGTGGGGTACGTATGACACCCTGGTATTTCTTTCTTCTAATTTCAACTTGAAAAAAAAAAAGAATTTTGTGCGACTTCTGTGCGAAAAATGTGAAAATCTTACCAAGTCAGAAAGAATGCTATAAAATCTAAAAAAAATCCAATCCTGCAAAAAGACCCTATAGATACAAATCTATGGATATGAAGTAATCAGAAAATATATAGGTTGAATGTACTCGTGAAAAAATTAAATGGGAAATATGAATCCAAAGTTGCCAATCTCAGTACGCACTAACTTCAGTTCTTCCACGTTAAGGCTTTTGAAGTAGATATTGAAGGCTATCCATAGATAACTGTATCTATGTGAATGTTTGCCTCCAGGTCAAGCATGTGAAATTGTCACGTAACAAGAAGCAGCACTCGCCTACCCCCCCCCCCCCTTCCCCCCTTGTTTTTATCATCTTGCCCTCATTGGCCAGTGATGGATGAATTTAGGTGCCCCATCTTGGCATTGGCAGTTGCAACCTTAACCATGAGGGTATGGGATTTAGGCCTATTCTTGGTAGGTTACAAGTACTTTGAAGATCAAGGGTTGCAACAAACTTTCAAAATGACTCAAAGTACCAACAGTTTAGAGTTTGACTGAAAAAAAAAATAGCTGATACTAACTTTAACCACCTAGCTAAATATTGCATTATTCAATACAGCTCTATACAAGCTGAGTTCAAAACCTTGGGTTTCCTACCGATATTTTTAAGGGGCTAAATGGGATGGGGTTGGGTATTACTTACCACTTCACATGACAAAAATGATTAGGGAAAGTGTGACACCCATTTTAATTTGGGTAATAAATATTAAGGACAGGAGAGACACCAAAAGCATTTTTAGGCAACTACTGCCTAGAAAGGCTCATAGCAGAAAAAGTATTAATGTAAACTAATATAAAGTATGTATTTTTGAAAAGTACATGCCTCAAAGATTTCAAATCTGACTACACTGATTTTAACTTTGTGAGCTACTTGTTAAAAAAACATTCAGACCAATATCAAACATGTCATTTGGCAGACCCCTACATAAATGTGAAAATAACTGACTGACCCCCAGATAGAAGCTGTGACTCCCTGGAAAAATATCAGAGGGTATGACGGACCCCCTAAAAAACCCTAATGGAAACACTGACAAATATTCACTTTCTATATATTTACATCAATACTTTTTATTCTATGAGCTTTGTTAGGTAACAGTTGCCCAAAAATGTGTTTGGTGTCTCTCCTGTCATTTTCAGCATCATCTGTGTCACAAGTTATTCATAATTATTGAAGATACAGTGTACTACCTCGCACGAGATACACCACATGACTTGAGCCAGGCACTGTCTATGGACATACATGTAATACTATATGTATGTACCTGGGCATCAGATTTGGCATACCTCATATTGCCAAATATGGCAACTTTGATACTTATTTTCCTGAACTTGGAGGGTTAACATATGCTTAATGTGGCATGTAGTACATACACATTCATACACTAAATAATAAACATGATAAAAATTACTTTGGGTATTTGTGCCAAAACTGAAGAAAATAAAGGGGGATGTCACACATACCTTGCTATCACACTTAGGCCTACCCAGGCTGACCCTAAATACTGTAAACTCTTCACCTACCAAAGCATCAAATTCTACCCAGATCAATAAAAGCATATAGTGCATATGTTCCCATATGATAATGGTATATGGATAGCAATATTATTGGCAGCATATATGCTGTACTTCTGCTGATAACTATCAACTTTTACATACAAGGTTTACTGAGCACAATACTCTGAGGTTATCTCGTTCTTGTTTTCAGTCCAGCTACACCAAGAAACCAGGAATATCTGGTGCCAACACTTAAATGGAGTCAAAGTGGTACAACGATTGCACAACCTGATGGCATTGTTGTTACCAAATTATGCAAAAGAAAAGCACGGAAGCATCTTGCTTTTGCCTGTTTGGAGGTAAGTCTATACAAGTACAGGCCTGCACAAATTGTGCGAACAATCGTTTCGTTCATGCACTGCTCGTGCAGATTTGTGGTAGTATAACACATTTTCCATTCCCACAAAAAAATAAGTTTTATAATATCCAGCCTTCTCATTAGCAGGCGGCACAAACAGACGTCAACTGTCCTTCTGCCATCCGTCTACTTTTCCCCAAATAAATATGATTTTTAGCTCAGCTGACTTGTCAGTCAGCTGAGCTTATCTTATGGTCCGTCGTCCGTCAACAATTTACATTTTCGACTTCTTCTCCGAAACCGTCAGCCAGATCCACTTCAAACTTGGTGGGGATGTGCCTTGGGTGGGTCTCTACCAAGTTTGTTCAAATGGTCACGGTTCATTGATTTTTGGATTTTTAATGATTTTTTTTGTTCTTTTTTGGGCAAATCTTAAAAAATCTTCTTCTCTTAAACCGCTCACCCAATTACTTTGATATCACACAGAAACACTCCCTGGGACACCTAGTTCTTAATTTGTTCACCAGGTGGTGCTGCAATTTTTTGCTATTTTTTTTATGAATTTTTGTATGTTATAGCTATTTTCGACTTCTTCTCCAGAACCGTCACTCAGATTAAGCTGAAACATGGTGGATATGTTCCTTGTAGAAAAGTCAAACAAAGTTGCTCACTATGTGAGAATGCTGCAGATTCCTGATTTTTAACGATTTTTTCCATTCGGGTACTTATCGGTCAATGCAGCTTTCCTATTGATTACTGTGGAAGTCAATGAGCATTCTAATGTTAATTCACATTTTCAACTTCTTCTCCAAAACCGTCATGCAGATTAACTTCAAACGTGGTGGGGATGTACCTTGGGTGGGTGTCTACCAGGTTTTGTACAAATGGTCATGCTCCAGTGATTTTTGGATTTTAAATGAATTTTTTTGTTCTTTTTTTTGGACAAATCTTAAAAAATCTTTTTCTCCGAAACCGCTTACTCAATCACTCTGATATCACACGAGAAGACACCTAGGGACTGTGTGTTCTTTATTTGGTGACCAGGTGGCGCTGCAATTTTTTACTAATTTTTTATGAATTTTTGTGTGTTCTAGCTATTTTCGACTTCTTCTCCAGAACGGTTACTCAGATTAAGCTGAAACGTGGTGGATATGTTCCTGGTAGAAGGGTCAAACAAAGTTGTTCACTATGTGGGAATGCTGCAGATTCCTGATTTTTAACGATTTTTTCCATTCGGGTACTTATCGGTTAATGCAGCTTTCCTATTGATTACTATGGAAGTCAATGAGTATTCTAATGCTAATTCACATTTGCGACTTCTTCTCCAAAACCGTCATGCAGATTAACTTCAAACTTGGTGGGGATGTACCTTGGGTGGGTGTCTACTAAGTTTGTTCGAGTGGTCATGTTCCAATGAATTTTGGTTTTTTTATGATTTTTTTTTCAAAAATCTTTACAAAAGTTTTAACATGGGAATTTCTTGTAATGGTTATAACTTAAATAATTTTGGCCAGATTTACTTCAAACTAGGTGGGGATGTGCCTTGGGTGGATCTCTACCAAGTTTTTTCAAATGGTCACGCTCTATTGATTTTTGGAATTTTTATGATTTTTTTTCGTTTTTTGGGGGCAAACCTTAAAAACTCTTCACCTTTGAAACTGCTCACCCAGATGTTTTGATATCGTTCATAGACACTCCCAGGGACACATAGTTCCCAATTTGTTCACCAGGTGGCACTGCAATTTTTCCTAATTTTTTTTTATGAATTTTTTATATGGTTTTGTTAACTTTCACTTGTTCTCAGAACTGTCACTCAGATTAAAGTGAAATGTGATGGATATGTTCTTGTGGAAGGGTCAAACAAAGTTGTTTACTAGGTGGCACTGCTTTAGATTCCTGATTTTTAAATATTTTCAACTCGGGTACTTATCGATCAATGCAGCTTTCCTATTGATTACCATGGAAGTCAATGGGTATTCTAGTGCTAATTCACAAGACAACTGACACAAAATTTACTGTTTACTTGATAACTTGAGATCTGTTTTGAGTTAGTACTGTGATGTTGCACATGTTAATGTTTTTTGTATGAAGGTCATGCTCAGACAGTACATGAATGACTTTGACCTCATTTCTGGGGTCACAGTGCAACACACATGAATTTTACTCTTCATTATAACTTGAGAACTACTTGGACCTTGATGTTGCACATGTTAGTGTTCTTTTATAATGGTCACACTTACTGAGAACATGGGTGACCTTGATCCTTTCCCAAGTTCATAGATCTGCAAGTGTGATGAATGTCAAGATCAGCTGAGCATGGGCTGTTCACACAGCCCTCTTGTTTTTTTTTTTTTATAATTAAGAGTGCCTCCTGTCAAATCATTAAGCCCTTTCCTCATGTTTTCTCGCCATGTTAAGATTCAATGAAGTGATATGATTGCACACTTGGGGTAATATTTACATCGTGCGGTGTTTTCTCGGTCATTGTCAGAAACTAGGCCAGATAATCCCATTCCAGGGGTAGGAATTTAATTATTAAAGCCAGTGATGATACTTATATGTTGATGACTGACCGAATGGTGTCAGGGCTCGTCGCCCAATGAAAGCGCTCAGATTTCTGCACCTGATCGACCACGTGGTGAGCATGAGCAAATGTTAAGTTTCAAAATGGGTTATGCAAAACTAAGGGGTTACACAATTTGTTTTGGCGAAACACATTTTTGGGTTACGCAAATTTTCAATTTGTGCAGGCCTGAAGTATTAACTAGTGCATTTATTGGGTACCACCATACCTACTTGTCCTTGTTCATATATGGTCTGAGAATCTGTTTTTGCCAACAACAAGTAGACGTGCTGTACAGTATAGCCTGTCTTTGGTGAACACTTTGGAACCAGACAAAAGCTATGAGGGCAAAGCAAGACCAGAGGGCCATTTTTAGAAATAAGGAAATACATCTACTTGTCCGCAAGCATGCAAAAGTAACATCTTGCCATTAGATTACATTATAAACTTGGACAAGTCAGGTATCAAAAAAGCACACGCGGAGCAGAATCCACTTAGTACGGACAAGCCCTATTTCTACAGTACCGGTTTTGCATTCGAAACACCCCAAGCTAGCAACAGCAAAAAATCTGGCATGCCAGAAATTATCCCCAGCCAGAATAAGATGCCATGGCCAATTGATCTGAAATTGCAACATGGATACTTCTGGGTAGCCCTACACCTTAATTTGTTCAACAGGTGGCATTGCGATTTTTTTCTCTATTTTTTGGTGAATTGTTGTGTATTTTCATTATTTTTCCACAACTACTCCAAAATTGTCGCTAAGATCATGAAGATTATGCTGAAAATTGGTGGTAATGTTCCTCATGATAGGAGAGGTAAAACAAAGCTGTGCACCAGATGATGTTGCTCAGAATTCCTGACTTTTAACAAATTTTTCAATTGGGATACTTGTTGGTACATGTTATGAATAATGATTACCTGTTTAAGTCAATGGGGATTGCAATGCTAATTGACATTTTTTACTTCTACAAAACCCTCAGCCAGATTCACTTCAAATTTGGCTTGGTCTCTACCAAGTTTGTTCAAGTGGTCACACTTCAGTGATTTTTTTGGACTTTTTAATATTTTTTTTTATACATTTTTAGGGAATATCTTAAAAATTTATATCTCTCAAAAATACTGCACCAATTGCTTTGAAAGTGCATGGGGACACTTCTGGGTATGAGGATGAGATATGGACAGTACAGGGTTCAAAATTGATGGTAGCCCGGGGCTACCTGAAAATAATGCTGTCTACCAGTTGTCTTTCCCGTGGAGCCCGGCAGGCTACCTGATAATTTTGGGTGAAATCAAATTATTTCTTCAAATCCATCAGGCCCATCATTTTTTATTCCTTGGTTTATGGATCTGCAAAAGATTTTGAAACCCCCTGGACAGAATAATAGAGTTAAGTGACATTTTTTTTCATCATTCAATCTGCCGATGAGCAAAATGGCACTTTTCTTCTTTTTTTTTCGCCGATCTCCCATGTGCGTAAAAATTTGTCTCCAGATGGGCATACATACAACAGAGCTGCTTTTTTTAGATCTATGACTGTTACCACGTGTGATTAATTTTGACAGTGTCAAAACTTATTATTTTGCTTATTTTACAAGTTATTTACAATTAGCGGTTAGTTTAATTGAAGGCAAAACTAATATGTTTGGAAAAAACAATGCTTGCATTGTGCAAATGGAGTCTGGGCACACGGCTTTGGCTTCATCAGTACCAAATGTACAGTAAATATCCTTCCATATGTCTTGCAATCATAACATGAAGCTTCAGAAGAACTATGTGAGTCCTAATCCTATGTTTTTACGCTTTAACAGTATCAAAAGAGCCAGATTTGGCCCTCTTTTGTGTGCCCAGCTTGCACGCTTTCACCACCGACATGTTGTTGAGACCTGGATGAAAGAGCATGGAGGAAATGATGGTCTGGGGGATCTCCATGCTCCTATTGGTCCACGTGACTAATCTTTATTCAAAAAGGTCATATGACAATCTGACTACATCATCATCAGCCGATAGAAACGATTGTCTGAATAACATTTCTGACCTTTGACACAGCAATATTTGGCATAAATAAACTGCATTGCAGTCACATTTAGCCAATGAGAAAGTATTTTACTTGACAAAGTTCTGAACTTTCAATAAGCTCCAAACATGCAGTGTTTACGGGAAGTGATCCAGTCCTATGGAGGGCAGAAACGAGTGCAATTTTACCGCTGTTTTTACATTGTTTTGTCAATTTTCAACCATGAAAGTGCTAAAAAAACATTGTGCAAGGTACATTTGCCCTCAGACTCAGTTTAATATAATCTTCTTTTTTTTCATGTGGCAGTAAAAGTAAGACACCAACTTAAAAATACAGCAACATTTTGTGGATCAAATAATAAGCCCAAGTTGTATGCTCTTTCTTTACCTTAGGCATTGTTTTCCTGGGAAGGCCAAACATTACAAAAATTACGTCGATAGAAAACTAATTTGGCAGAGACAATGAATGTCAACAAAAATTAATGTGACTCTTAGAGAGTAATAAAGTCTGTCACTGCCAAGGAGAATAAAAAAAGAAAATGAAACTAACATAAAAGACTTGTCAATGCTGCCATTATTCTTTCCAGAAAATTTGTCTAAAAATGCACCTGTCAATATGCTCATCTGGTTAAAAAAATACCAATTTCAATGTTGACTTCTGCAAAATGTGTCAGTCAATATTTGAAATGATGTCCTAGAAAGAATTTTTAACTTTGCAAATTTTTATTCTTAATTTTATTCTTTCGTCCAACTTTGAAATTTTGCTTGAAAAAATAATAAAAAAGTGAGTATAGACAAGTTTTATTTTTATTTTTATTTCGACCACCGTACCACAAAAGCAGCCAAAAAAATTTGTAAACCAAGCAATAAAAAACAAATGGCCTAATAAAAACCCAGAAATATACAAGAATATATGGAAATAGAACTATGAAATTATGGCTCCAGGATATGCCAAGTAACACCATTTTACTCGTCACATTTCAAAATTTTCTGAGGAAGCATGCCCCTGGACCCCCTTAGTCATGACCTTGCTTTGATCTGCAAGGGGCTACCAAAAGCCTGGCAGGGCTACCACACAATTAGACGTGGTAGCCCTGCAGGACTACTGCCAATAAAAGTTAATTTCAGACCCTGCTGTAGATGAGTGATCTTGACCTCATTTCCAAGGTCACAGGGCAAGTAACATGAAATTGAGAACTATTTGAGCTAGGACGTTCATATTGCAGATTCTAGTTGTCTTTCATTAGGGCCAACCGTAGACAGTATGTGAGTGACCTTGACCTCACTCCCAAGGTCAAGGGATTACTTACACAAATTTTGCTGTTCACTGGATAACTTAAGAACTATTTGAAATTGGACCTTGATGTTGCACATGGTTGTAGTCATCCACAGTTCACATTTTTGACTAAGGAAAGACCAGACTTAGACAATACATCATGGGTGACCTTGCCCTTATTGCCAAGGTCACAGGGTTATCTATGTGAATTTTACTGTTCACGTGACAAGTGTGCACCATGACTTTTATCTTGTATATGAAGTGTGGCTCAAGTCTGGTTACAGTGCATATCAGTTGTGATGCTCCAGCTGCCTTTCAGCTGAGCACAAGGCCATCATGGTCCTTTTGTTCACTGATGTGTTTTGTTTATTCAATGGATGTGAACGTGGTCTCGTGTCTACAACTGGACCACTCATTACACTAACAAAAAGAAATGGCCGCTACAACAACAAACAGTGCCTGTACTCATATAGTATGACTTTCAAATGCGAGAGATTTCACTGTCTGTATATATAGTTATGAGTTGGTACATTATTTTATTTGTAAACTGAGTTTAACACATCATATTAGTGATTTTGCAAAAGTCTGTGGATTTTACTTACCCGATATGAATGATGTTTGCCTTGATACATTATCCCTTTACTGATGGAAAGTACACTGTAGTTTTTGTTTTAGTTTACTGGTATATCTATGACATTAGCATAAAGGGATATACATGTATATGTTTTGATATACCTGTGTATAAATTTCTATATAATTTTCATTTTTAGGTGAAAAAGGCATCAAAAAGTAGGCATGGTGGTCAATCTCTCCCTCCAAGGCACGGAGAGCCTGTGATACCCGCCCAATGTGTTCATGATTCTTTAGCTACAGTGCTGCCACAACACTTTTTAGAACTTCTTATATCTGCAAGAGAGACCATTTTTACAACAGTAAGAAACAAAGATGATTTCAAAGTGCTATACTACACCAAAGTTGGATTAGTACAGCAAGGCATGAACGTAAGTACAAGGCTTGGCCGACAAAGATAAAAGTGGATTTTTAAGGCCATCCCACATCAGTTTTAGGGCCCGCTGCAAGCTGCTTTATTTCTTCATAAGGCTTTACAAATTTTAAGCTGCACTAACTGCTAGCTTGTCCATCAGCTTAGATTATCTCATGGTCCTCCAGCCATAGTTTGTTGTTCACTGTTCTCCGGTGTCTGTCGCAGAGATGTGATTTTTCAGTTTAAAACTGATTTCAGTTTTTCTTTTAAAACAGATTTTCCATATTATATTTCCTTGTTTATAGTTAAAAATTCAGCTTTTGAGGCCATTTTCAGTTTTTTATAGCGTTTACCAATCCCATCCTTGATTTATTATGACAATTTACATTTTCGACTTCGCAAATACGACGGCCAAGTATGTTAACATAGTCAGGGTTTGGTGATTTTTTAATTTTGTAATAAATTTTTTTGGTTAATTTTTAGCTCAGCTGACATGTCAGTCAACTGAGCTTATGTCATGGTTAGGCATCCGTCGTCCATCCATCCGTGGTCCGCCTGTCGTCCATCGTCCACAATTCACATTTTCAACTTCTTCTCCAAAACCACTGGGTAGATTCACTTCAATCTTGTGGGGATGTACTTTGGGTGGGTGTCTACCAAGTTTGTTCAAGTGGTCGCGGTCCAATGTTTTTTGGATTTTTTTATGATTTTTTTTTGTTCATTTTTAGGCAAACTCTTTAAAATCTTCTCCTAAACCACTTGGCGAATTGCTTAGAAATTGTATAGGGACACTTCTGGGTACCCCTAGACCTTAATTGTTCAACAGGTGGCACTGTGATTTTTAGCTCAGCTGACTTGTCAGTAGCTGAGCTAATCTTATGGTCCTTCCGCCGTCTTCCGCCAGTCGTCCGTCATCAACAATGGACTTCTCCAAAACTGTAAGCCAGATTGACTTCAAACTTGGTGGCAATGTACCTTGGGTGGATCTCTACCAAGTTTGTTCAATTGGTCATGCTCCATTGATTTTTGAATTTTTTCATGATTTTTTAGCTAGCTGACTTGTCAGTCAGCTGAGCTTATCTTGTGGTCCTGCGTCCGGCGTCAACAATTCACATTTTCGACTTCTTCTCCAAAACCGTCAGCCAGGTTTACTTCAAACTTGGTCAGGATGTACCTTGGGTGGGTCTGTACCAAGTTTGTTCAATTGGTCATGCTCCAGTGATTTTTGGATTTTTTATGATTTTTTTGTTCTTTTTGAAGGCAAATCTTAAAAAGTCTTCTTCTCTGAAACCACACACCTAATTGCTTTGATATGACACAGACACACTCCTGAGGACTATTAGTTCTTAATTTGTTCACCAGGTGGCGCTGCGATTTTTTTCTAATTTTTAGCTTAGCTGATATAAGTCAGCTGAAGTTTTAGGAGGGGAGGTCATCCGTCGTGCGTCCGTCCACAATTCACGTTTTCAACTTCTTCTCAAAAACCATCAGCCAGATCCACTTCAAACTTGGTAGGGATGTGCCTTGGGTGGGTCTCTACCAATTTATTTCAAATGGTCATGGTCCAGTGATTTTTGGATTTTTTGTGATTTTTTTTTTGTCCTTTTTCGGGCAAATCTTAAAAAATCTTCTTCTCTGAAACTGCCCACCCAGTTGCTTTGATATCACACAGGAACAGGGACTCCTAGTTTTTAATTTGTGGCGCTGCGATATTTTTCTAATTTTTTTAATTTTTTTGTGTGTTATTGCTATTTCGACTTCTTCTCCAGAACCATCATTCAGATGAAGCTGAAACTTGGTGGATGTGTTCCTTGTGGAAAGGTCAAACAAAGTTTTTCACTAGATGGGAATGCTGCAGATTCCTGATTTTTAACGATTTTTTCAATTGGTGTACTTGTAGGTAAATGCACCTTTCCAATTGATTACTATGTAAGTCAATGGGCATTCTAATGCTAATTCACATTTTTGACATCTCAGAAACCATCAGTCAGATTGCCTTCAAACTTGGTGGCAATGTACCTTGGGTGGATCTCTACCAAATGTACCACAAATGTGTATCATGTGTGGAAGTTTGATATTGCATAATATGGATGACCTTGACCCATTTTCTCAAGGTCACGGAGATCCCAAACTCTCCAAAACCATATTTTAAATTTTTTAAAAGAGCTTAGGTCTAATTTTACAGCTGATTTAATTTTTTGAAACTTTGAAAATTCTGATTTTAACCGTTAACCCTGTAAATTTTAAACTAAAAATTTGAAATAGTAAAATATTGTTTTGCTGTCGAAATGTACTTTTTCATTTGCCATTAGGAAAGAATGATTAACTAAAGTTGTTGGTGTTTGGGCTAATTTTTTGTTTTGTTTTAAAAGTGCAAAATTGATTTTTTTTAATTAGCTAATTCAAATCTTATTGCTGACCACCAACAGAGATTTTGTTAAGTTTAACAGAGAAAAGAGACTTGTGTTGAGAGACCTCAGAACTCAATCAGCCTGTGGCTGGGCTGGGCTGAGATAGGGACTAGGTTTATAGGTTGGGAACCTTGACCTCATTCCCAAGGTCACAGGGACACTTGTGTGAATTTGACTGGTGATTTGATAACTTGAGAACTGTTGCAGTGTGGTAGTGATCCTGTAAAAGACAAAAAAAATGGGTGACCTTTAATCCCCTCATCCCAAGGTCACAGTCCCCTACATGAACATTCAGCTGAGCACAAAACTGTCAAGAACATTATAGAACCTGTCAAAATCATCAATATAGGTGAGAGGTAAACCTGGCTAGTGGGTCAGAATATTTAGTTGCTTATAATGAGCTGTTTAAATCACAAGGGGTCCAGGAGAAAGTCCAGTTGGTTGGTTTTGACATAAAATTTTTGCTGAAAATGACTGGTCACATCTGCTGCAGCTGGCTGGGTCAGGACAATGTCTAATGAGGACAGGCTCTTAAAGAACCTGTTTAAGTCAGCCAAAAAACCTGTATTGCTGAAGTCAATTTCCTGGTTCCTAGAGTTACAAGTATCATATAATCATCATTCATTTGTTTTGAAACAGTCTTTTCTTGTATGCCTATACATTGAACAAGAATTTAAAGAAAATTTTTATATGCTTATTTGTCCATTTGCAGGTTAGTGTCATCATTCTAAAGCTGTCAGAGGAAAAGTTTGAGTCCTTTGTGGTTTCTAAAGAAGAGGGAGAAAAACGGAAGAAGGCAACTGAATCCTGGAATATGACTCAATCTAGGAAACGAAAGACCAGTGATGATGGGAGTTCAGAATCGCCAGAGAGTGATAGAGCTGTTTCAAAAATTAAAAAATCAAAATGTGACTCAAATGAGGACTTACTTGGTGAATCAAGCATGGGTACTGCTAGTACACAGGATGCAATGACTGAAGAAACACTTGATAACCCGGTCAAAACAGTTTGGTTTCAGAATGTTGAAAAAGCCAGTTCAAAAGAGACTTCAGATAAGTTACATGTAAAGGCACCTCAGCTGTATATAAGTAAAGAATATTCCTTGCTTGACAACCAGGACAGAATTGAGTTGGTGCAAGGACTGATAATGTTGGAAAAAATTTCAGAAAGCATTTTGGCAGACAGATATGGAAAGTTAATCAATCCTTGAGTTGTGCAATACTCAATTTGCTTGAAAGTTATGTAAGGGAATTAGTTGGGTGTCTAGGTCATAAGCGCTTCAAGGAAGAGTGTAGTGGTCTGATGGGTTTATATACAGAAACCATAATGATTCTTTGAATATAAAATGAGTGTGTAAGTGGCACTGACTTAATATTCATGCTCCATAACACATACATGTTTTTATGGATGAATTGCAATCAACTTGCAGCTGTTGGTCAAGACATGATGTTCATTTTTATCCCTCGGCCCCTATAAGGCCGGAGGGGTATTGTCGTCATAATGGCGTCCGTCTGTCCGTCCCACATCTTGTCATCGTGATATCTTAAGAAGAAAAACAGCTACCCCTTCCTATATTGTGGTATGGTCCCTCTTATAGAGGCCTTGGATGGGATTGCATATGGGTAACCTTGACCTTGTTTCAAGGTCACAGGAGTAAATTTTGTCTGATTCTTGTAGTCCCGATAAATTAAGAAAAAAAGGAGCTAGCCCTTTCAAATTTGGTATGTTGGTCCCTCATATAGAGACCTTGGATGGGATTGTCTATGGATGACCTTGACCTTGTTTCAAGGTCAAGGGAGAGAAATTCTGTCTGATCCTTGTCATCGCGTTAACGTAAGAAAAAAAGCTAGCTCTTCCAAATTTGGCGTGTTGGTGCTTCTTGCAAAGACCTTGGGCAGGATTGCATATGGGTGACCTTGACCTCATTTCAAGGTTACAGCAGTGGATTTTGTCAGATTCTTGTCATCGCGATAACTTATTAAGAAAAGGAGGTAGCCCTTTCAAATTTGTTGTGTTATTCTCTCATCTACATAAGACAACACAAGTGCCACAACGGCAATTCTCTCATCTAGAGAACTCAGATGGGATTGCCTATGGGTGACCTTGACCCTTGATGTTTACTTACTATAAACATGCACCAGTCTTCCATGCCATGTTGGCCGAAGGGTTTTTAGTGCATTGTCAGTTTTTATATTGAGCCACTATCAACTTTGAGCTGTTGGTCAAGATATGATGAGCCCCTATACATGCTATATGCCATACTGACCCACTTGGACTGCTATATAGAGATCAAACTGCAAAAAGCTATGCACTGCATTTCCAGCTTCTGTTCCCAAGAAACAAATGATATACTGTAGTTCTAGGAAATTTACTGCATGTGATTTGGCACAAATGCACTTGTTCTAAAAGTAAAAAAAAATTTAGCACATTTTGATTTAGGGCATGATCATTCCAAAGTTTTAAAACATATGAGGTGAACTATAGAAAAACAGAAGAAGGCAATTGAATCCTGGAAGATGCATGTAGATATATAGTTTGGCCCATATTTCAACTCGCAGTTCGTGCGCGTTAAAATATGGGTCAAACTGTGGTTTATAGTTCAATGGACACTTGTAAGACGTCGAATAATCTATACTTACACTACATTTTTATGTCCTTTTACAATGGAAACATACATGTATGTATTAACTTACTGACTCTGAAGGATAATGAAATGTATTAATATGATGCAACATGCAATATACATATATTTTCATATTTTATATTGATCACAATTTTTATCTCTGCCGACCAAAGGTGGCAGAGCTAATGCGACCGCTCAGGTATGTCTGTCCGTCCGTCCGTAAACTTTTGGCTCTTTAGCGTGATACCATCCACAGTTTTCAAGCTAGCCCAATATAACTTTCAGGACTTCTAAGGGGTATGAAAATCTAGGCCCCTTTTGATACTGGTAATGCCACCTATATTATTAATATGTAATATAGGGATCAAAATGTGAAACTCTTGTGAACACTCTAGCATATTGAATTTTTTGGCGGATCTTCACCAATTTGGAGGGGTATTGGGGGAGGTCAAAATCCAAGTTGCTAGTGATACTAGTGGCGCCACCTATGATTTGACGGAAATTATGAGCCAAAATGTGTTTTAAGATGTAAAATTCCATATTTGGAAAAGTTATTGGATTAGACATGCCAAATTTATAGGATGTATAGACCATGACCAAAGGTAGAATGTTATGTAATATCATTGACCTTGACCTATTATTGTGAGGTCACCATGACTGTAAAGTTGAAAAGGTGATTTTGTGATGGCAGGGTGTAGCTTGGACAACAATGGCAAAGAAAATTCAGCCTCCAGATCAAAATCGCACTTGATTACATAATACATAAAACTGTACTTGGTGACCTACTTTTTGGGTCACTGTGACCCAGTAACTATGGGGTTTGGCACTTGTCCAAGTTTATTGTTTTTTGTCAATAACTCGAAAACTTATTTCCCGATTGGAACAAAACAGACTACATATGGAAAGCTGGATGCGAGGCGCATATTTTGAACATAACAATTATATAGCCCGAGTTGAAGGTCAAGGTCAAATGGCCAGTTGGAATATAGGGGTCATCTCGTGAATGATTTGCACCCCACAATTTTTGTGATATGCCCATATAACGCCTAGAAGGTATAAAGTGTATAAAAATCTTGGTCGACATCAATGTTGGTGGCGCCACGTATAGTATTATGTAATATACAGGTCAAAATGTGAAAATCTTGTGACTGCAATACCATCCATAGTTTTCAAATTAGCCCAATATAACTTTCAGGACTTCTAAATGGTATGAAAATCTAGGCCCCTTTCGATATTGGTGATGCCACCTACAATATTATGTAATATATGGGTCAAAATGTGATAATCTTTGTGAACACTGTAACATCTTTAATTTATGGCAGATCTTCACAAAATTTGGTGGGATTGTAGGGAAGGTCAAAGTCTAAATGGCTAGTGATACTAGTTGCGCCACCTTTAATTTGATGGAAATTATGAGCCAAAATGTGTTTTAAGGTGAAAAAGTCCATATTTGGAAAAGTATTTGGGATAGACTTGCCAAATTTATAGGCTATGTAGACCATGGCCAAAAGTAGAATGTTGTGTAATGTCAGTGACCTTGACCTATTTTTGTGAGGTCACCATGCCTGTAAAGTTGAAAGAGGTGATATTGTAATGGCAGGGTGTAGCTTGGACATGAATGGTAGCACCAGATTATGTAATACTCTTGTATTACATAATCTTGGTGACCTTGATCTTCTGTCCCAAGGTCACTGAGAACATAAAGTTACGGACTCACTCACTGTTGGCTTGGCACATGCAAGAATATCCATCACAGAAATTGCACAAATAAGCTATGATTACATGTGGAGTGAAGTACCATCTGGTGGAAAAACAAGACACTAATCACACAAGCTATATATGTTCAGCCACTTGAGGACTCGCAACTTTGAAATGAAGAGGTGCAATATAGCCACAGTGTCAGCAGATCATTTTGCCCATTGGCCTCTTGTTTCTAATTTGACACAAGGTGCTGACATATACAGTAAAACCTGCCAAAGCCAAACACCTCTGATAGCGAAACACCTCTGTGACCTGAACAATATTCGGAGTCCCAAAATTTATATGTTAATTCATAGGAGAGCCATGTGTTGGAACCTGCAATCCCATACACCTCTCTACTCTGAACACTAAACACTTGATTTTGGTCCCAAAGCAGCAGTAAACCTGTCAAGGCTGAACACTTACAAATGAAAAGAAGTGATTTTATGGAAATTCTGAACATTAAATTGATGTTTTACATCATCAAATTATGTAAATGCGGTGGTTGGAATTTTGAACAAGTTTTTCTTCTCATCTTAGACTTCTTTTTAAAGTTTTTGTAACATAAATGTATCATGGAGCTGGTAATTCCCCTATGTATGCACATGCACATGTGAAATACCAAGTTTACATGTGCAGGATGTAGCCACTAGGTCATGCCCCCAACCATCTGTTAGCTGAACACCTCTTATACCCGAACACTTTGGCTGGGTCCGGAGGGTGTTCAGCCTTGACAGGTTTTACTGTATGCATATATTAGATATGGAGAGCAATATGCCAAATAGCAATCTCAGCTGAGCATGCTCAGTAAGGTGCATACCTCTCACTAGTTTACAGGTCATTCAATACAAATTTCACCTACTTATCACAGGAATGCACAGAGGTAAAACATTAAACTTTGAAAACGATACCGATGACAGCTTTATTTATTTAGAAGTTTGCTAGTGTTTATCATCATTTATAGGCTATACAAATTTAATATATTCATGAAACTAGTCCAAGAAATTCATAAAGATGAGGAGTTTGATTCTGGTTACCAGGGTAACTTAACAAGTTGAATGGGGAAAGGACACTTCCTGTGTTGATTGACCTGAGACCTGAAACAGCCTGTGCCTGGGCTGAGCTGAGATAGCGACTTGGCTTATTGAAGCACCACATAGTATTGTGGTTGGTTTTAGCCACAGCATGCTGTCAAGGCTGAAATAGTGTAAATTATAAAGAAAATGATGGTTAACAGTTAGGGTCAGAGCCACATGCAGAATGGAGGAGAGGTCTTAATTGAGCTTGGTCCCCCGCCCCTTTACATTAAGGATTCTTTTAAAAACCAGTGCCACAGGGCTCTGGTTTTTAAAAGAATCCTTAATGTAAATTTGTTGACACGTGGACTACGCCAATGACAACAGTGGCCTGCTTTAAGCTCAGCTGACTGACAAGTCTGCTTACCTTAAATGTTCAGTATTTCTATACATGTATATATTTGATTGAGAAACCTCATGAATTGATAATCCAGGACTTCTATTCAAGTGGTTTTCTCCAACTTGTAGAAGTATGAAATAAAAAAGGGATGAAAAGAAAGAAAATGTTGGTATTGCATATATTATTTGTGGCACACATCTAAGGTATGACATGCATGATCTCTCTCACTCAAAACCCATACTATGCTACACACATCAGGAGTAAATCATGAAAGTTCAGTAAATGTCACTCTTCCAGGTGGGCATTCAGCTCACCTTCCAAGAAACTCTGCTTTGGAAAGCAGTTCTACATTCTCAGAACCTGCCAGAGTAAATTATAGGCCTACAGTTACTGTTAGATTGTGTTTCAGCTGACTACTTTGCAAAATTGTGGCACTACTCTCACTACATGCATGTATCTTGGAAGATGAGTCGATGTTGCTAATCACTCAAGAGGGAAGATTAGGATGAGTAAGTTAAGAAATAAGGAAAATAAAGTGACCTTGATACAGAGTCTTATTTTTTGTTTTGTTTTTGTCAGCTAAATGGATGTGCCATAGCTCCCCCTTTCATATTTACCTCCGGCTTCCTCTGTGTCTGATAGTTTTTCCATTGCTTCCAAACAGTAAAGTGCTTATTTTGACAACCATACAACAGACCAACACATTGATGCTTGGAGAACCCAGTGGTAAACCTTGATAAGCAATGTTCTACTTCTGTAGTTGTTAAAGGGAATCAAGTCAACTGAGCCTCGTGTTTTAGCATTGTGGGGCTTAATACAAATTTTGTTTTTGCAGTGGAGGGTGCATACTGTTTTCAGCTCTGCTGACCAATGGTCACAGAGTTTATACGATCACTCGTCTGTCCGTCCATCCATCCGGAGACTTTTCTTGTGGATGCAATACAGTCTGTACTTTTCAAGCTAGCCCCATATAACTTTCAGAACTTATAAAATGTATGAAAATCTAGGTCAAGTTCGATATTGGTGGTGCCATCTATACTATTATGTAATATATGGGCCAAAATATGAAAATTTTGAGAATGCTGTTTTTCAAAGAGTTTTTCATGTATCATCACGAAACTTGGCAGGAATGTCGATCAGGCAAAAAAAGACGAAAACATGCCAAAATTTGGTGGCGCCACCTACAGAATTACAGAATTTATGGACCGAAATGTGTAAAAAACATACTAAATTCAAGATCTTGAGAATGAATTTTGTAAATCACACCAAATGTACCACACATGTGTATCATGTGGAAGTTTGATATGCATAATACGGATGACCTTGACCTTTTTTCTCAAGGTCACGGCGGGAACACATTTCAGGAAATAATTTTTTTGTGATGGTCATTAAACCTAAACGTGCATACATATATCCATGTATATGATAACACTGATAATGAGACAATCACATAGCAGAGTTAGAATCCGACATGGACTCTGGAAGAAATGTGCCAAGATTTGTGTTTTCCGGTGCCTCTACAACACAACACATAAATTATAAAATCCTAATTTGAAGATGACCTCATTTGCAAAAATTTAATGATAGGGTTTCTAAATTGTCTTCACTTCATATTTTTTTCAGTAATATATATGCTAAATTTGCTCAAATTCCAACAATGCGTAAAGCTGTGAACGAAAAATGTTGATAAGAAGATTGGGATTCTATTTTCTATATGCTTTGAAGCAATTTTGAAGGAAATGTAACTTTTTGCATTGGTACAGCTGTGTGATATACATCTCTAGAAGGGCTTCAAATACCCCAACATTTGAAGCCTAATTTGCATACATGTAATGGTGTCCACTTCATATACTCCAGTAAATTTGGTATCCGTATATCCCTGGAAATATATTACCTTCATCATTTAACATTTACCCCCATTGTTGGTAATTTGGCAACTGCAGCAAACAACATCAACAAATAGAGGTATCTATATTGCCAAATAGATGACAAAATTTTGCATATAATTATAATAACAATGATGTTAATCAAATAATTTTTTTAAAAGCTTGACGCCTGTTGAAAGTAAGGTTAGTGCTACCTTCTGATGAAATTTGGAGCGCTTATCTTCAAAATGAAGGCAGATATTAAAAAAATAGTGAAAAGTAGTCATTTCCCACAAAAATAGAGGTTGCCATAGAAACGGGTGTGTAAACATACCAAAAAAACGCTTTTCGGACTCCACAACTTATTTTTCGGTAAAAAGGAGACATGTGCGCACACTTTGATATAGGCTGTGTTTTGTTTTACCTTTGGTTGGGGTTGCACCTATTTTTAGGGCACTTTTGAAGCATTTGCCGCTAGCCTATAAACTGAAACAAATGGTAGGCCTATATACATGTATATCTGCAGGAGGGTGTTTATTATTTAGCCAAGTGCCTATGTCATTGTTTAATTATGTGGACCCATTTTGATCCACAAATATAGTGTCATTTAAACATACATGGTGATCCTAGACATTATCTAACCCTTTTCCATGGACATTCCAGCCCTTTTAGTCTCACAGATTTGTAAATCCACAGGCCGGAACGGAGTCCGAATGCTACGGCTTCTGTCCGTGGGCATAATTTTCATGGAAGTTCCATGGAAAAAAGTATACCCAGGCTTGGTCCATAAATTACAGAACATACAAGGAACTCAACCCAGGTAAATACACTCAAGAAATCATGAAAGTTGCAAGGCGTTGAATTGGACAGAAACCCATTCTACACCGTGCAAAGAGGGGCACTTGGCTAATCAACAGCCGAGCATGGCAGTGAATTGCGTGTTCACGAGGGATTAATACAGTAGGCAGAGCCCTGATTCCCAATTGAGTCAATAAAATAGGTTTAAACCAAGAGCCTAGGTGATCTTGAAAATAGGTCAAGGTGACACATCTGCAATCGCAAGCAAGGTCTTATAAAGGTACATAATTCCACAATATTTCAACCTCCTGGTCAAATCCTTCTTGAGCTATCACGTCCCAAGTGACCTTGAAAAGTAAATCAAGGTCGCCCATCTGCAATTCCAAGGAAGGTCTAAAAAAGGTACACAATCCCACAAAATTTCAACCTCCCAAGTCAAATCCTTCTTGATTTATTGTGTGCACAGCGATTTCAACGAAATGCCTGGATGACCTAGAGAAATAAGTCAAGGTCATCCATCTGCAATCCCAAGCAAGGTGTTATAAAGGTATACATTCAATCCCACAAAATTCAACCTCCTAAGTCAAACCTTCTTGAGTTATGGCGTCTGAAGCGATTTAAAAGAAAGACCTTGAAAATTAGGTCAAGGTCACCCATCTGCAATCCCAAGTAAAGTCTTATAAAGGTACATTGTTCTACAAAATTTCAACTTCTTAACTTAAATACTTTAAGACTTATTGTGTGCGCAGTTATTTCAAGGAAATGCCTGGATGACCTTGAAAAATAGGTTAAGGTCGTCCATGCAATTTCAACATGGGCCTTGGTAAGATGCATCATTCTACCAAATTTGATTAAATTTGGTGAAATCCTTCTTGAGTAATTTTACATGAACCCACTTTCACTTAAGGAACCCTGTGACCTTGAGAATTAGGTCAAGGTCACCCATCTGCAATCCGAACTTAGATCTTTGCAAGTGACATTATCCTAGCAACTTTTGTTAAATTGTGTGAAATCCTTCTTGAGTTATCGAGTTTGCACCAAATTCCATAGAAGTGACCCCATGACCTTGAGCCTTAGGCCAAGGTCAAGGTCATCCAATCCGCTATTCTAACCAATGTCTTCATATAATGCATGATCCTATCAAGTTTGATTCAGATTGATGAAGTCCTTAATGACACTAAGAAACCAATTTTCAATTTCAAGTGACCCTGTGACCTTGAGAATTAGGTCAAGGACACTCATCTGTAATCCCAACATGGGCCTTGGTTAGATGCATTTTCCTACCAAGTTCCATTAAATTTAGTGAAATACCTCTTGAATTATCGTCCGAAAACTAAAATGGCAGTGTGACCTTGAAAAAAAGTCAAGGTCACTCATCTACAAACGTAACCCACTTCTGATACTTCTATACAATCGTACAAAATTTCAACCTCTTAGGTCAAAGTTTTGTGGAGTTATCGTGTCTGTAATTATTTTCAAGGAAACAACTGTGACCTTGAAAAATAGGTCAAAGTCATCCCATCTACCGTCTCAGCCTAGCTCTTATACAGATACATAATCACACAATTTGAAGCTGCTACCTTAAGTCAGCAACTTCAAGGAAGTGCTTGTGACCTTGAAAAATAGGCCAAGGTCAAAACATCTGCAGTGACAAGCAAGGTCTGAAACGTTGTATAATAAATCATTTCAACTTTGAAAACTTAAACAGAGTCTTAAAAGAGGCTCCTTTGGACACAGGATTTGCAATCTTTTGTTCTATTGAGGAAGTGGCATCTTATTGGTTTGATCGACCTACATGTAGTTCTAGATATCTGAAAACACTCTATCCCATTCCGTGACGAACCCTAAAAACAAACCTTCGATAACCTGCAACATTAAAATATTCATGAGACAGTATAGACGCGCTTTTAATAAAGTGACTCACCCACAGCCCCATGATATACCTTCATTGTACCCTCCATTTTTTAACATTTGTTCCAATTTACAAGAGAAAGCGCAATATAACTGTATTGGTTATTTTTCTAATTTGAAAAATAATTGTCAATTCCTCAGCTCCAAAGAGATATGTCCCCCAAAAAATGTGGCGCCTCAATAATTCGATCATTTAAAAGGGACTTCATCAATCCCGTACTCCAGTTGTGGGCTTTTCACACAGCACTCTTGTTTCTTACCGGACGCCATGGACGTCATACTGCAGATGCACCATAACATAAACAAGAACTCCACAAATACAATGGTTGTGAAATTTATTGATGGAAACCCTGTCCCAGGAATATGAACATACGAAGGGGTATCAAAATTTTTCCGGCCTCTCCCAGTTAGTTAAGCGTGACTTGGTCTAGATTAATAAGTGAATTAAGTTATTATTTTTATATGGCTTCCCCAGCTAAGTTAAAAATCGCATCCATCCATATATATATATATATATATATATATATATATATATATATATATATATATATATATATATATATATATATACATACAAACATATATATATACACACACACATATATATATATATTGGAACGCCATTTCTCCTTTTATTCAGTATTTCAATATATGATTCAATATTTAATGATATAATCAATTCTGTTTAATGTTATCATTAGATATTTGATCATAACATTAATTATTCAAAGATATCATCAAATATTTAAAGATAACATTAATCAGATTTAGTCTTATCAGGAAATGTATTTGAAGATATGTCTAACTCTGGAAAAAGCTTTCTTTTATTTAGTCATAAGACCGAAACAAATGAAATGATATCAATTTCATTTAATGATATCACTAAATCGATTTATTGTTATGAATAAATATGGTATATTTAAACATAGTTCTAAATGTATTTAGTCATATCATCAAAATGATTTGATCATATGTTGAAATACCCAGATAAGTATTCTTATACACTAAATAGAATTAACGATATGTTCAATTCGAACTCAACGTAAGACCAAAAAAGTCTATTTAATTATAACAATAAATCGATTTAATCTTATCATCAAATAGCTTATGTGTAAATAATTTACCATTTAGACTTGTCATGAAATCGTTTTGATGATATCATTAAATGCAATTGATGATAATACCAAATGCATTTAGTCATATCATTAAAAATCGAATATTTCAACATAACAATAAATGCAGTAACAGGAATTCGATTTGATGTTATCATCAAATATTTAATGATATGTTCAAATACTGAATAAAAGGAGAAACGGCGCTGCATAATATATATATATATATATATATGTATATATATATATATATATATATATATATATATATATATATATATATATATATATATATATATATATATATATATATGGGTAAACCCTCTGAGACTTCTAAACTTATGAATAGATCATATTATTATATTTGCCTATTCTATCTATGATCATTAATATATAACACAATTACGTCTAAGCTATTTTGCTAAAATAATTGTTTTTTGCACCAGAAATCTCGAATATTTGGAAGGACCAAAAGTAGCGTCATTTTAGAAAAATGTTCAAAATTGTATATAGTTGTGTTATATTTGCAATTATAGACCCAAAATGCGTAAAAGTGTCACTAGCACAACATAGGGGCCGGTCTTCATATTTCATTAAACGAAACAAAAACAAACAAACAAAAAAACGAAAAAACAAAAAAACAAAACAAAACAAAAACAAAAAACAAAACAATACAATTGGGCTAATACAGCCTATGTCAAAGTTTTACAGAGGAACGTGTGCAATATGGACAATAGAACTTCTATGTATATAAGTTAGACAGGGACATGTTAGCTTATGGAGAGTAAAGAGTGCGGACTACGGAATAGGGTAATGACTACTAGGAAGTGGTTTTGGACAAAAGGACACAAATACAAAAAAAAAAAAAAAAAAAAAAAAAAAAAAAAAATAGGGCCAAATTGGAACTTATTCATGAACCCCGAGTTTTGTTCCATAAACTTTTTATCCTGTGATGACAAAATACCTGTTGTTCCAAGTGTCACGTTATGATCTTGATGATGACCGTCTTTGATGCGGTGTAGCAATACCGAAGTTTCGACTATAATTGTAATAACCCATATGTGCAAATTAGTTGCTGTCAGGTGCATTAATCCAAATTTTGCGAGAGCCGTATTCCGCTGAATGATTATCTAAAATGAAAACCCATTAAAATTAACCCTGAAAGTGCTGATTCCAGGCTGCAAGCAAAAAGTAGTTTTAGTCCGCAGCTTTCCTCGGAGCACTTTATCCTAAGTAGGCCTATATATATATATATATATATATATATATATATATATATATATATATATATATATATGTGTGTGTGTGTGTGTGTGTGTGTGTGTGTGTGTATGTGTGTGTGTGTATTTATCCCTTAATTTGCACCATATTACATTGGAAACCTATGGGATATGGCCTATTTGATGTTGTTGACCACATTTCATGGGTCGGACTACCAATTACAATATTTGTAAAATTAAAGATGTGGTTTTCGAAATATGCAAGGAATTAATTCCATATTTGGTATATCCAAACTCGCCTCACTACCTTGCCATAAATCACGGCCGAAAACCTGATAGTCCGTTGTTCAAACCCCAGCCAAAGGGTAAGAATAAACTTGATTCTGTGATGCAAACTAGGGCCAAAATGCAGGACTGGTGATTGGCAGAAAAAACAACCACTATGTTATACGCACGATGTGCAGTCGAATTTTACATCCAAGTGTCCCGCCAACCATTTTTCAATGGCTGAGCGGGCACAAAAATGCGCAGTCCGTGAACATTTATGCAACAGCAAGCCTCAATTCATTTTGTATGCATATAACCCATAGCAACATCTATGTGGGCATATGTACCGTCTAGCATGTTTCCGACCCACGCTACCGATAGAGACATACACTCGACTGCACTATGTCCATACTGCACCGCCCACAATCTGTATGCAACGGGGATGTTGGTTCCTGTCGTCTGCTGAACAATAGTCTATTATGGAGACTATTAAAGATCTGCCAAATACATTTCGTAGACATAAGCCCTTTGCTTCCAGTGAAATATCATAATGTTAGTGCTGTATCAAAACGACACAATATATTTTTTCTTTGTTATCTCTTTGTTATTTGTCTTCCCAGTGAGTGATACAAATGACATGGAATAAAAAAAAAAAGCCTCTCGTACAAGTACCTGCCGTTCAGTTCTGCTGTGCACTCCTGTGTATGGATATTGTACTGCTGCATACCTCACAAAACCCGGCGTTTTGCTTAAAAAAGAACTCTGGGTTTTGCTTGACAAAAGCCTAGGATTTGTAGCAGAATCACCCAAAAACGAGACTATTGTCCCAAAACCATGGAGAAAGCTTATTTATAGAATTATGAATCAATTTTAGACAAAACTCTGCCTTTGTGAGCAAAATCCTGGGTTTAATGAACAAAACTATAAGTTTGGATGAAAAACCCTGGATTATTTTTAAGCAAAAAACATGGTTTTGTCAGAAAAAAATGTACAATGAAGATGTATTTGTTTTTGTTTGTGTTGTGTTGTGTTGATATAACATCGGGTGTGAGGTCATGCCCCTGAAAGGTCCCACCTGTGGGGTATATTGAACGAACCCCTGGGCATTCAGCGGTACCTGACACAATGCTACGCAATTGATAGCAAAACGGACCATGTAAATTGAGTGTCTTATCCTTGTATGGGAAAGTGACTCAGTGTCCTGAAAATATGTGACTGATTCTCATGAAATTGGACAGTTGGGCCCAGAATGCATAAATTAAAAAAAAATTTAAAAAAACTATTTTATTGTAATGAAAGTCATCCATCATGATATACACACTTTGACGTTTGCAGGGTAAAACTGCCATTTGATTTTAGCAAAATACTCCTTTGTACAAACATTTTAAGAGCACAAGTTTATGTGCGTGTCGGGATCATTTAAATGTGTTAAATTGTTAATATTCTCACATATTGTAACGTTTAATTTTGATTGGCACACAGGCGCGATATGCCAGCGAATTGAATATCAATTGAACAAATATCCAAACCCCCCCTCTATTTTTTCCATGTCATACAATACAGACTTGTGAAACATTTTACTGAATCTAAAATTTTGAAATTGGCGACACTTCACAGAGTCTATTTAGAACTGCACGGCAAAAAGTGTCCAACTACTGTTTGGAAGTCGAACATGTAGCCTTTAATTCTGTGTGGGATCCCGTCATGTAAAGTTGAAATTGGCTTAATAAGTCACCTTTAGATATATATACACGCACATGGTATTTGCGGGATCTAAGAAATAAACTGATTCCGTGTTTTGAGTACAATGCAAGGACAAACGAAGCGTGCTTTTGTCACACGTTTAAAATAACATGTCGAGTCAAAGAACAATAAGCTTAATAAGTTACCTTTAGATATATATACATGCATATGGTTTTTGCGGGATCTAAGAAATAAACTGATTCCGTGTTTTGAGTACAATGCAAGGACAAACGAAGTGTGCTTTTGTCACACGTTTAAAATAACATGTTGAGTCAAAGCACAACTGTTTATTACATTTTGTACATATTTATTTAAATATTGCCCTTGACAGTCACAATTTCTCACACCATATATATATATATATATATATATATATATATATATATATATATATATATATATATATATATATATATATATATATATATATATATATATATATATATATAACTATATATATATATATATATAACGTATATGTACACACAAATAAAGCAAAACTGCGATTATGGAACAGTTACAGATGAGCGCTGTAATGAAAGAAACATGAAAGATTCTCTTATCTTCGGTATACCTGAACCAGACGTACCGTAGAAGCCTGTGTCTCATATTGGGGCAGTCTCTTCATTAGGAAAACAAATTTATGATAAGGTCTATTAACGCGCATAGCCCAAGCAGTACAATGAAAGATGACATTAATGCCTGAAATTGTATCTTTGAGCCGAATTCTTTTCAGATGGATATCTACTATTTTCTGAGTTGTAAACAGAAAAGTTTATAAATGTGGAAAATGTCGATTGTTAAATGTACACACAAATCCGCAATTGAACAGATAAATAAGAAAATTAGTCAGTTGTTGCTACCAACATTTAAACCGTAGCAGATCACCATTTCAACGGTTTACATCTCCTATATTGAGATAAATACCATTTTTTTTTCGTTTTCTGTTGTTTCGTATTTCGTTTATGTTTTTGTTTTTGTTTTGTTTTTGTTTTGTTTTTGTCTTTCTTTATTATTGTTTTGTATGTGGGGGATTTTTTTGTGTTTTTGTTTTTTGTTTATGCAAAGTGGCATTTTTTTCTTTACAAGTGCAGCCTACTTGAACTTCTGGGACAAGATGAGACTTTTGCTTTGGGTTGTGCGGGTTGTTGTTTTTGTATTAAAAGTGACTTAGCGCAGCGATAATTGTCCTGCTACACGAGAGTATGAATTTAAATGGGATAGATAAACCACACGCACACAAACTTTAAGCACGTATCTTCAATAAACGAATAATTGAATTACTTAAACTTTTGCCACAAAATACGGGCATGGAAAAAATCCTTGTTTGTTGTGCGTGTACACACCTTTGGCTATAGCTACGCAGTGAAAAACGGCTCCTACGATTTTTAATATAATGTTGGTATAAAAAGAATATCGTATAGAAGGGATCCACAAAATATCAAGGTATTTTATAAACAGTATTTAATATTTAGTTTTGAAAAGGTGCACACGCAAATGAATTATTTTAGCCAATTTGACTGTAAATAATATGACAAAAATAAGTGACGTTCAGTCAAATATATTCAATCTATTCAACCTATTTGTTAATGCCAGAGTTGCAGTGATGTCATTACCGTTATTAACAACAAATTTTGACAGATTTAAATTCTTTCCAAACGATTGTTTAAATTTTACAGGCGAGTAAATGCAAATATATGCGATTTGAAAACCACTATTTATAACCAGTTCCTAGCATATGAATTTTGCTTTTCAAATTCCATATGTAGTTTCGATAGTAAGTGTATGAATGAGTGAATTTATATATTTACATTCGATTTTTTGAACAGGTAGGCCACTTGAACAGTGAAGAAAGAAAACCGAAACATGGTATACACAGCTGACAGTTTTGATGTCTCGTAATCGAATTCTGCAATAGAGACTAGGATGTCCAAGCACATTTCAACCGCCCCAAACACTGTAAGAGGAACAAATTATCATCATATAGCTTTCCATTAAAAGTGGTAATAGTGGTATACATAGGGGGAGTATTAGTAAGTATGTCTGATAGTAGAAGAGCTGCGTTGGTTATATGGTTACGGTCCTTGTGCAAGGGGAACAAGATTGAAGCCTGGACGATCGAAGGGACTATAATGTCCCTTATCTCTCTCTGCACTTACATTGACCACTTAATTGCGTGAGTCGTTGATTGAGCGGCGCGTGTAAGAGGAGCTGGGTAGAAAATATGGGCATCTTTCGAGGTTTCTGCTTTCTATAAATAAGGTCTATTTATCCAGGTGTAGTAATTGTAATGAGAATGCAACTGGGCTGATGAAGGTGATAACTATTTCTCAGATTGCAAAACGTTTAGCCAACTCATATATATATATATATATATATATATATATATATATATATGACAGAGAAGAAAGAAACACGGCACGCAAAATTACCATATTCACTTGCATTGCATCTGCGTAAACATAGTTTGAATAGTTAATTTTTTGAGTCATACCAAGCTACATGTATATCAAATGTTTATTTATTACTTTATTTCTCATTTATTCATTCATCCATCCATTTATTTTCAAATACAATGTCTTAATTTTAAGTACAAATATAAAAACTAAAATTGGACAATAAATTTGCGAAGTTAACGATAAGGTATATGGTAAGTGGATAAAAAGCGCAGCTTAAAATCGGAACGTCTCTCTCTTTCTCTCTCTCTCTCTCTCTCTCTCTCTCTCTCTCTCTCTCTCTCTCTCTCTATCTCGTTTTCCCAAGTGTTACGCAGAAATTGGTATATTCATTTTACTTACGGAAAATTCCGATGAATAGGTATAGATTTTCCACCCTTCGTGTGCGCAAACCATGCGGACAAAAGCGGTGAAAAAGCGAAGAGTATACCATGTATATGATGCTTCCTGTGAATATTAGTATCATGAATTGCTAGGCAAACAGAAAAACACAATCAGGATATATCAATCTGTTTGAAATATATTTTATGAACATGAATGTGCATTTCCGATGTTTCAAATTAGCAACTTATTTATTTTGGCAGCGACCAAGAAATTCGATGGTTTATTTGTTATCAGGATGTTCGTGATGGCCACCTATACTTAAGTGTTCTTATAAATGTAAACCTTTTAGACAACCAATTTCGCGAGATATTAATTCTCTCAAAACAAACTCATCCTTATAATAATATTTTACTAAAACCCAGAAATATTGAAAGCTTCGAAATAAACGCTACTACACATTTCTTTAATTGCTGAAAAAATATACCATTCAGGTACGAAAAACTATATTCCCAGGAAGTATACAATCATAAGTTAGGATACACATAAACTTTTCCAAACAAGTTTTAGCAATTTTCTGTTTGTTTTAGGAGAAAACCTGTTCAATTACAAAAACAACTTTGTGTGCTCTATAGGATAATCTTGTGAACCTGTTTAAGACAATTTCCGCAAACTTTGTTTAAACCTGTAATGTTGAAACACGTACCTCTCAAAATGTGTGAAGAGGACAGAATAGACCCGAATTTGGTATTTGTGCTGTTATGACTATTCCGGAAAGGAAGATGACAAGGCAGAAACAGTATATTGCACTCGATGTCCCACAAATGTATGTGTCTTCCTGAACATTCTCTTGCAGCAAATGCCTTCGGTGATTCCTGCAGGAAAAAGGAACACAGCTTGTTTTACCATCACACACTACACCATCCCCGACATTTAAAAATGGCAATCATATGCAGTTTTATCCGGAAATAGAAGAAAAGAAAAACAGGCTTGTTGTTTACCATTCAATGTTGGAATCTTAATACAGCAGAGTTTTTACTATCATAAATGGTTTAGCAGATATTTTTGGGGTTTTTTGTCCACAGACCTGCATCAATTCTCTTGGGGTTCGAATTCAAGTTCCAAGTACGCAGGTCTGATCAAGGTTTCATGTAAAAGTTAAATTTCATGCACTGAAAGATGGCAGCCATACCAGCCCGTTGTCACCACAGTCAATGTAGGGATTGTAGCGATGTGAATATTTTATCGTAAATTGAACTTTTCAAACAAGAGGGCAATCAGAAAAGTTGAATTAATGTTCAAGCCAGTTCATCAGCATCAGGTATTAACCGAGCCTTACGTTTGGACTTACATGGCGATGCATCTGAACACAGAAGAAACACTTTGGATTTTTTAAAATACAGTAGCACCTTTGCTTATTTATTATACATGTGCTATCTAAAATATCGCGCCATTATTCTTAGTTTTGCACGTGTAGACACTGAGGGGACCAGTCTATTGTTCTTAGTCTAACACACGTCCGAACTGAGGTGACCAGAGCACTGCACAAGCTTCACAGGAACTACCTTTAAATAAGCGATTGTTTCTTATTGGCTACTTTCCGAAATTATTTAATTATTCATTTATTCATTTATTAATTACCTAATTTTTTATTCATCCATCCATTCATTCGCTCATTCATTCATTCATCCATTCATTTTCATTTGCTGGGGCATTTCACTTATACTATATTTACCAAATAATTTTTATTCGGATTATCTCTTTCTACTTCTACCCACAGATGTCTCGAATCACATCTGATGTCTGTACATGTCAAACTGATATCGACATATCTGAAGCTTCTGGGTTGTAGAATAAAATGTATTCAACAGTTTCGTCATTGCGCTTGGAAAATGGAACGATTGCAACTCTACAAAAGGTGCAAGCACATGAGTTCCACAATCTGCCCTGATACAGTGCATCTGATTCAAAGAACGGAAAATAGGATTCTTTGGGACAAAACGCTAATTATATATGGGCTAACTAAAATTCCAAAATTGACCAAACAGAGAGACACAACTAACAGAAAATTAGCCATACAACTTTCAGGTATTATGCATTGCATTCCAGTCGTACTTCACTATTACGACCATTCAATAGGATTGAGCCTTGCCTCATTCATCCAATTTGCCAAGATCAGTACAAATAGTATACCCATACATCAACATCAGCGTCACCATCAGTGTCACTGCCCAATATATGTGATATCACGGAATAATAAGCAATATTTTTATCGGAATTGAGTAACTATTTCTTGTATCCAGGTAGCCTTTAGTCAATTTTCAAAGTGCCTGGGTATAGGCGAGGGGACAACTTGTCACAATGCATTCAACGTATGAAGTGACGCATGGCGCATAAAGCCGGGTGCAAGAAAATTCATGGAATTCCACAAATCCCCATCCACAACAACGTGTGAATACATCAAAGATGCCACATTAAAGCCAGACACCATGAAACTTAGCATGTCCCAATGAGTCTCTTACTTTGTATATCTTGAAATTCAAAATTGTATTGAGCAATTAGATGTTGTCTTTTATATTAAAGACATTATTATTATTTTTTTGTTTTGTTTTTTTGTTGTGTGTTTGTTCTTGCTTTATTTGTTTTTGGTTTTTTTCCCTTTTTTTGTTAGATATAATGCCACTTTTTAAAGCCTGTAGATGAGGTAGAGCAAAATAGAAATTCATTCAATCTGCCAGTTTCGCTCATATTAATTTTGCGCATTAATGTACTGGCGCTTAAAGGTATAAATGAAGTCCAGTGCGAAAATCCATGGCACCACATGGCTGCAATGTGTGCAATTGCCTACAGAAAAAGCACATGTGTAATTTTGCAAGTGGCCGAGCAAATTAGTTTATAGCCAGGTAATACTGAGGGACTGTTACGAGACTGTTACTTACCTTCTCGTGGAGTTCTGTTCACCATAACAACCGACATCATCTGCTTCGTTACTGCTACGATGTCCAGCCATACTATTAACGAAATGTTACTAAAGGCAGAGAGCTACTTCATTTGTTCGATATCTGGTTCAGTCCCTCCTAAAAAAAGCAAACTATACTGGTTCAGCACAGCGAGAGAAAAGTGTCCCCCAGGTACTGCTGCGGCTTTCAAAATAATAGCCTATCGAGGAAGTCTTTCAGCACCAATCAATTGTGAAAAGACGGGGAGGAAAACATCATGTATTTTATGCTTGTTACACACAATGAAGATTTATTTATGCAAACAAAGTCAAACTTTGACAAAGAGCTTGAAATATGCGTATGTGAGATTCAGTGTTTTGGGAATGGAAACGCTTTTATTACCCAACGGCGCCAGATGCCACTAACACGGGAACAGAATGGATGGACGTGAGTCTACCGTTGACATCGATCAGCCGCTGCTGCTGCTCAGCAAGAATATCGTTTAGTACCTGAACACTTCCCATCGTCCATACAATGCACAACCCTTGAACAGAGAACATGCCAGTATTTTTTTTCAACAAAAAGTGATATATATATATATATATATATATATATATATATATATATATATATATATATATATATATATATAAAACAAGCAAATAAATGAATAATGTGGAAAATACACTAAAATACATGCTATTATGTGTGTCAAAACACGGATCACCTCCATGCTGCAAGGAGGAAGTGACCCAGTTGAAGTTGTATGACATCCAAAATACGTACCTTTGATATTTTGTATGAATATAGGTACTGTAAGCGTAATGACTGCATTTGAGTCACATGTGGCTAAAGTCACATTTTCTAGAAAGTGAAGTTCACTCGGCACACTTGCATCACAACCTGTTCAGTTATCTGACCACTTAGGACTTTTCACGGATAACGACATCAAATCATCTGCCATATATTGGAAAAAAACATGGAGCTGATGCTATAATCGCCATCATGATAATTATTATCATTCATATTAAAAATGTTACTTCAATACATCTGTTCAAAAAGCGCCTTAATTTTTTTGTTTTGGATCACCAATAACTGACATGTATTTGGATTAGTTTAAGAAACTTGTCTTCATTCCAGTAGTTATTGTATACTTTATATGTAATCAGTGCTGTCTCAGCGTGGAGGGAATATAAGCCCCAAGGGGTTTCATTCCTTCAGCGGAAAATCTTGCTTCTGTTAAACCTGTCTTAGTTGTATAACACTCTTTTCCTTATTTCAATGTACGAGCCTTTTTCTGGTGCAATATGTATTCTCATGAATGTATGATTTTCAGCAAATAAAAAAATACAATACAATACAATAAATTTGGCGGATGTAACATCACTGCCATGTTTTTGGATAATAAGTAATAATAAAAATAATAATATATGCATATATATGCATATTAATATGCATATATATATATGTATATATACATATTTATATATTTATACATTAATCTAGACATACATGAGTCATCAACACGCGGTTAGGAAATCAAGCTTTGAGATTTTTTTTTTTTTTTTTTTTTTTTTTTTTTTTTACAGAGAGGCACAATACATTATATTCACATTGTAACTAACGGTGGGATAAGATACGTGTGGTTGTCAATACGGAAAAATGCAATGAACAGCCTAAATACGTATTTACACACATGTCAGTTTCAAACCCCACTTCTACTTGGTTTATTAGGATGAATGAATCAGTTTTTTTTTTCAGATTCTTCACAGGAGATTAATGAAAAAGTCACTGGAAAAAACTTAAATGCCGAATAGCATGCCATCCTGTATAATAGAATAATTCATTTAGATTAAATTCAATCACTGTATCCAATAATCCATACACTCAACACCAAACTGATGCATGCACAATAGAAGGCATTTTTGCGAAAAAATAGAAGGAATTTCTTAATTAAAAAGAAACTTAACTTAATGTCAGTTGACCTCCTACTCACTTTGATGATTTGCCTTTTTACGCCTGAAAAAAGGCAAAATACAACATGCATCTTTTTTTAAATCAAGAAGTGGTCCCACAACTTTCAAACGACCTTATAAGCTGGGGGGGGGGGGGTTTGACAGTGTATGTTTGCTGGTTTTTTAGGGTGTACATTTAATTATATTTTGTTTGTTTATTTTGTGTGTTTTTTGTTTTTGTTTTTTTTTTCTGTTTCTGTATTTTTTTTTTTTTTGTGGGTGTTTTGCGTTTTGTTTTTAGCTTTAGATTGTTTTTTGTTTTTTTTTTTCTTTTGTTTTTAGTTTTTCCTTTTTTTTTTTGTTTTTTGTTTTTTTTGTTTTTTTGTTTTTTTTTTTGTTTTTGTTTTTGTTTTTTGTTTTTTCTTTTTTTTGTTTATTGCCTTATAAGCGTCTGACACTTCCCATTATTTGGCACGCAACACTACATATAGTCAACATATAATATACGGAGAACAATAGAAATCTTTTCTTTTTCCTAATTTTCTTCCTCTCCTCATTTTATCTTTCTCCTGTCTGTCGGTCGGTCTGCCTATCTGTGTTTCTTTCTACATGTGTCTCTGTCTTCCTTCATATTTTCTTCGTTTCGCTTGGCTGGCTGGTTTGCTTGATTACGAAGCTCCACGGCAACTGAACAACCGATGCCTAACAAACTTTCACAGGTCTAAGTGTCCCGTGTGGATTCTTCCTTTTGGTGACCAACATGCAGAATCACTATGGCTATGCATAACGCATTGTCACAAACTATGCGTTTGTACACGAAAGAAAATCAGTCGACGAAGCGCCCCCCCCCCCCCCAAGTCCAAAAGGTAGGTTTCCAATGAAACCACCTGGTGTTAGGTGAGCATAAGATTTTGTATATATAGACTGACAGGAACTGCACAATATACAAATGCTTTCTTATTTGAAAGACCGTGTGCCTAGACTCCCTCCTGTCACACTCGTCATTCCCAAATGAAGATACAAATAGCACCAGAAAATATCTGAAATGCCAAATGGGCACTTTGCGCCCAGGTAGATACATGACCCTGTGGCCGTACTCTCGATGTGTGATGGCATTGAAGAAAACATAAGCTCCACAACTGGTTGTGATCTTGCCATATTGTTCAAATGGCCGAAGTATAAAATGCACAACGTATGTATCTTGCCCAAACTAAACTCTGACCAGAAACCCCAAGACAGGGATGGCGACAGATCATAAAGCTCATGACAAAGAGCCATGTAATGAAGAAGAATGTAAGAATGAAAATGACATAAACATCATATTTAAGTAGGCTCTAAACTGACACATCCAAAGCTGCTTCAGTCAGGATTTGGGTTGCTGAAAATAGTGAAAATATGGAGTGGAATGTCACAACATTCACAAAGGTTTGACACACATGAACAGAGCACAATGTTTATTAACCATAAAATGTACAATGTAAAAAATATAAGTTTAATCATATTAAATTAGCAAAACCAATTGTTACCAACAAGAAGATCTCACTTGGACTTGGAGCCCAAACAGCATTTATTCACTGCAACCACTTCTGATAGCTCTTTCAGCGCCAATAACGTGTAAACTCGATCTGCTTGAGTCAAACAAGTCTGAATTATCATCAGGATCCCGGATTTGTATTTCTCGTAAATAGACTTTTCATTCAAGTACATGTATGCCTATAGTTCGACAAAATATATCCCAGGTCAACGGCTTTTCTCGGCGTTTATTGGGTGCATTGCGACCAACGCTTGCCAAGAAAAGCTTTTGATTCAGTTTAAAATTTGGTCCTGAAATGGTTAAGCCGGAAATTGTCTTGCAACAACGAGACAGTCCTGTGTCATGCACCTTTGTTAAGGTACAATGGAAGGTTTCCATTGTACGATGTGACATGTGGGGCAAATAAAAAAACACGGAAAGACTAAGTTTCCTGGAATGATAAGCGCAGTTGGATCAAATAAGACGCACACTGCTCTGATTCTTTTGCGTAAATACATTTTCCAGAATTACATTGCATTTAACTGTCACTGTTTATATTAATTCAATAGTTGTGACTCTACAAATGTTTTGTGTTTGCTTCTGTTAAAAAGTACCAAAAATGCAGTAAAATATTATTACAGGGTAATATAGAAAGGAGCAAAGTCAGCATGGTGTAAACTATGCCCTTTTCCTGAAAATTATCCCAAACTGGACGTCCTGTTCGGTGTATATATTAAAACCTGACATATGTATATATATATATATATATATATATATATATATATATATATATATGTATGTATGTATGTATGTATGTATGTATGTGTGTGTGTGTGTGTGTGTGTGTGTGTGTGTGTGTGTGTGTTTATATACATATACCACCTCCATTGAAGAGGTATTATACTTTTAAGAAAATGAGACAATTTGTGCTTTCTCACTTTTGGATGTTTTTTGGAGCCTGGCTTCCAAAGGGACAACAGACTCCTGATAGCAAATAATGTTTTACATCCATATCAGGCTTAACCCAACTGAAAAAAAAAGCAAACTAAGGTAACTACAACTCACAACAAACAAATTTCGGCACAGTTTAAACTAATCATATAGGGATTTTGTGCTTGGACAACTATACAGATCCTGATTACTGTCATTTAACCTCCAGTTAAATTATTGGAGCGTATATAGTTTTCTGTAGGCATATATATATGCATGTGTGCGTGTGACTACGTGTACTCCTGAAAATGTTCACTGCATTCATGCAAATTTCGTGTATATTCACATTTGACTATGACTGTACACTCGTCATAGTGCCTTTGTGACCACTTCTGCAACTTCAGGACAAAAGAGTCGCCAGATGGGTTGCAAGTCAGGTACTAGCTTACAATGAATGGTGGGATCCTCAGCAAGGAGAGCCTTTCATTCTGTATTTCAAAGGTCGATATAGTTATGTTCATAAACTTGAAAGTGTTAATATAAAGAGAGTGTTTCTTATGAAACAAGCTGTTTGGCATATCTCTTCACACTGTTTTGGAATGGTATTAAAAAACAAATAAGCCTCTCCAAGTTGTTAACAATTCCATGGAACGTTAGCATTATATATGCGTCTTACAGCTGTGAGACTAATAACAACATCAAATTTCAAAATGTAAACTATCTACTTCAGAAAAGAGTCCTTTATCCTGCTAATATGACACGTAGTGAAAATTGGCTTGGCATTATATTTGACGACAATTGATTCAAACTGTCACATTCACCGTACAGTAATATCAGAATTTCTCTGGATATACCCTGTATAGTATATGAGATGCTTTTCCAGCAAAATAATATTGGTCCCATTTAGTTTGCTTATACAAAAAAGGGATTGTTCTATTAAAAATTAATATATCATCAATTCTTTGTACCACCGTGTGATAAAAAAGATATCATCAAGAGTAGTGAGTTTTCTAACACTAGTTGTCAAATGGAGACTTAAGAAGTCTAATATCATATTCCGTCATTCACCTAATATTTATGACTTTGCAATTGTGTTTCCTTATGGCTGTTGTACTGAAACAGATGCATTTACCGAATATTGAGTTTCAACTGTAATAACAAAATCTCTACCACGGGGACACACATATTTATTGTGTGCCAAAAATTAGGTTTAAAAAGTGAGTGAGATTAGCTTTTAATGTAAAAAATCAAGACCCCAGCTCTGAAACAATGCTGATATAATCAGTTTCAATGTGTAAACAGACAACGCATAGCAAGCTTGAAGGTATGGAATGACATTTAGATTCTAGAGATGAAACAGATGAAATAGGATGTCAAAATATCTGCATCGTGTGCAATAAGATAATCCCATCAGTAGATACTGCATAAATGTTTGCACTAACAACGAATGCTCATGTTTGGGAACACACTACCAGTGTCGCGCAGGGAAATGTATGTCTTATGCCCATATGCGCGACGGTTTCGTTGAATGTTTTGATGGAGACGATGAATATGGATGCCATGATTCTGCAAAACAGCTTAGTAAATTTATCATGACAATAATTGACGAACTTTACCTATTAAAGCCAACTAACCCTAAAGATTGTGCCAAAAATAATTCTATTCCACGCTTGGATATTTCACATACATGTTTCTTGGGTACATTTGCTTGTGTATCTGATATTGACTAGTATGGCCGTACGAAATATTCCAGCACTGGTTGTCATTTGGATGCTTGTCAACATTTCGCGCGCCCACATATGTTTAAATGTAAAGATTCACAATGTATATCAATAAGTAGGGTTTGTGATGACAGCGCAGATTGTCTAACAGCAAAAGAGGAAAGTTACTGCTCAAACATTCCTTGTCCTTTGCATTTTCTGTGCAAGGAGAGTCTTCAATGTCACCATTCCACAGGGATTTGCGATGGTACTATAAACTGCCCACGCGTGGCGGATGACGAATCAATATGTGAACGTTTCAATTGTCTGATACTGCGCCCGTGCCACCCAAGAGTCATAAATTGTCTGGGCAAAAATCTAATAATTTTTCCGACATTACCTCGCGTTTTCGGGATATTAATTTTCCGAGGCAATTTGCTAACATCTTTGGCATTATATTCCAAAATAGTTTAAATCGGTAATTACGGCTTAACTTAGCAATTTCAGATTTCTTAATGGGACTATATGCGACTTTTCTTGCAATTGCGGACTTTCACTTTGGAGATATATTCTTTACATACAGACGGGTTTGGTCCACAAATGTCAGTTGTAGGTTTCTATGTATAATATCTACATTATCAACTCTTTTACATCTACCCTTAGACGAAACATCTCCACCTGGCTCCTTGTCGCTGAACCTTCTCTCAGCTCTGGGAGATTGGGTATACCTACCATACCTTTTCTTTCCTTTAAGTTTAGTTGGGTTTCTTGTAACGACAGCATGCTATACATTTGCATTAGTTGCAGCACTTCATAGCAAAAGGAAAGTAGGCCAACAAAATACATAAGAAGCACATTCAATTAAAAATTTATGTCTGGATATGCAGCTTATTTTTTTTTCTTTTTTTTTCCATTGGCTAGTGGAAGAGTTGCTGGTGACCTAGGATACACGCCGTCAATTACTGGAGCAACATGGCTTCTCGTTACTATTTCCCCCTCGATGCACTGTTGGACCCGTTCATGTACACTATTTCCTGGGCTGAGTGTTTCTGGGCTTTCAGCTCAATGGATATGTATTGATTCTGAATATATACTGGTGTATATTTTGGCCATCAACAGCATACACCAAGCCAATGATATATGGCTTTAGGTGAGATTTCCTGTCAGTGACTGAAAATATGTCAATCACCTTGCAGATCAAACCATGCCAGACGGTGTCATAACATTCTCATTCTCAGCATTCAAGTAGCGAACACATACATGATAAATCATGATTGTAATGCACAATAATGAAGCTTAAAAGCCTTTACCAAAAGAACATTTTCTGTTAGTACGGAATCCAAACTAAAGATTAGACACTTCATATGCAGGTAAGAGGAAGAACTCTGTAAGTGCAAAGTATTCCGTGATAAGAGAGATAGGCCAATATCTAGCCCACAGATTAGAACTAGCTGTACTTTTCTTCAGTCCAGGTAAGATTGTTCAAGCTGTAAAGCACTTTGTGTTAAGATGGCGGACAATAAAGAAGTTAATCTCAATACTGAGAAATTCCGTCCAACCAAATGTATTTAATACTCAGTGACAAGTCCATCAAACCTGGTGCACAGTTTCTGTTCAGCAATACTGCATTGCCTCATCGTTTGTGATGTCACATCCATGTTATCCCATCTCATGCCATTACATAAACTACTGAATCGCCGCTTTACAATTTTATCTGAGCTTCCATAAACTTTGCTTTCTGAATAATCAACCGGAGAATAACTGTGTAAACTATTTTGTGTGCAGACATCATTAACACTTTCAGTGGCACATTTTGGACTTAGTCAACAGACTGCCTCGCCGCTTTTTTTGGTGGAGTTCCCTCAGGAAAAGCTGTTGATCTTGGCTGTTATCTTCCTGTGTAAATAGCTTTACCCCTTTCCCTGTGCATTGGTTTAACCATTTAAATACAATTTCGTGACACTTTACGAACTACTTTATTCACCTGTTTGCAAATTTCACATACAGGTCCATATCGCTAGTATCCACCTACAGTTATTCCAAAAATGGCTTCTAATCACGAGTATGGTTTAACTCTAGAACCTCGGGAAAAAAAATACACCACCCGTCACAACATATACGGACGTTTATGTTACAAAGAAATAATAACCGTTGATGGAACCGCCAGAATTGAGGACAAATATATTTATACAACATCCCAGCCCCACCCCACAAAAAGCAAGGCAAAATAATATACGCGTGGTTCACAAGTAAGATATCTTTTAAAACTGTATATTTCATAGACTGGACTACCGCAGTACTGAAATATCTAATTAAAGGTTTCACTGCATCGCCTACTGTGGACTGACGTGCAATAGATGTTCTCAGCAAAACGGAAAGCTGGACCTCTGAAACATCACATGCCTCAGATTTGTATTCGCGTTTTGTTTTTCTCTCCTTCGTCTTAAAGCAGTACCACGCGGCTTTTCACTTTTGACTCTGAAATAAAATACAAAATTTGAGATGTTGTCGACTACTTCATTTCATTGAAATAGTACAGAAAAAAAATATTATTTTTTAAACATTAAAATCCCTCAGCACTGGGTATGTATTAGTATGATGTTTCCAATAAGTCACCTTAAATGCCAGTGAAAGGGAACACCATATTAAATAAGTAGACTCCTTGTAAAAACGCATATTGTTTTAGATATAAAACATTACACCAGTTAAAAACGTCACTAAGGCCCTAGGTTTGTCAATAATGTCTGAGAGTGCAAACAGGGAATATTTTCACGCATGCCTATGGCGGCTTCCATTGGCAAGCTAGAGATAAAAGCCACAGGATCACAGGAACATTGAGAAAAAATAATGAGTACATGAATAAATGAATTTGATATAGAGATGATTTGAGAAAATAGTCATATTGAAAGAGTCTGATTCACAAAAAGGGCGTACTTGGAAGGAGTCTACATACAGGTTTCACATAGGTATTAACTGTAGTAACAATAAGTGCGTTATCTACACGAAAAACAACTGAAGCTTCAATGGGGGAATCGTAGACAGAATAAACTCGAGTTAGTTGACACTTCTAGATAGGATATTGGCCCATTCACGTTTTTCAATTTAGATCAGGATGTCCAATAGCCTGTTAATAAAAATTTATGGTTTGTGAGTGGCCATATTAATCTCGTTCAAGAAGGCATTTTTGATTTCTTTTTACCAACTTCAGGCCACATTCCATTTCCAAAATATTTTCAGATGACTTTTTATTTAAATTGAATGATGGTTTCCTGGTGTAGTAATTATTTCAGATAAGGGGACGTCATCCGGAAATAATATATGGGTTAGCTTACATCAATTTCTGTAGTATTTGGAGGTTTTAAAGGGGAAAAAAACCTTCAACTGTCACAAATTCTGCAGCAAAGATGTCTATGAACGTCTTAGTTATGCATTAATATGCCAATAAAGGCACCACGCTAACTGCTGGCTCTGACTTAAACAGATAAATGTGTGTCCCAATGGTTGGTCAAACAGCTACATATTGCTATGTATTTGGAGGCATGAGGCCTATGGTAATTAATGATTTCGAAAACTGTTTATTGAGTGAACACTGCGATTTCTTTGGTGATGTCAAATCCCTTTATGTCAATCAAGCCATGTCAGTGTCAGGTGTATACAGCTTCATTGGAACGGAAAATGACAGAAGTGCATTTCATTCGATTCTAAATATCTTTAGATGTCTTCAACAGCATTAGCATAAATCACCCTCATGTTTTCCACGCGACACACTAGTCTCTGAAAACACTTTCACTATGTACTATGGGAATCTGACGCATGAAAGATCAAAAGAGACATGAGGGAACTTAGCAAAGCACTGAATTTTTTTAGTTTGGAAGCTGGAATGTGATACTGATTTTTTGGATCAAAGAGATCCAGCACCGCAATATACTTACAGTCACCCTTACTATGAAGGCGGCTTGAATTTCCGAAAGCCAGGTTTTAATAAACTAACATTTTAATGATAAACTTAGTCTGGTGACAATTCACCTGAATGACGTAGACACAAATATTGAAAAGAGTGGCCAACAGATGCGTGTACTTGTCAAACAATAGAACATATCATGAAGAGGAAGGGGGGGGGCACTTATCATTTATATAAATGCAATTCAAGATACAATTCAATTGGACAGAAATTAGATTACTACAGCAATGTCTAACTCTCGGAACATTTATTTGTCGTCTTTAAAGATGACCAAAAATGTAGAATAGAGGTAATATATATCGCAAACGTTTTATAATGGTATGCGGCATAAGAAATATTGCTTATTTTGACATGAAGTGTAAAGGGGTGAGCATTAGTCAGTGAATTCAACTGTGTGCAGAAGTTCCGAACATTCATACAATTTGGAACAAATATTGAGTGTTTAATCTGAAATCCATGTTATGTAATATAGCAAGCATGCCTATCCCCACTACTTCTCGGTTACCACTCTTACGCAGGATTCATCATAATAAAGTTTCATCTCAGAACTGCAAGGCCAATTGCTTCTACATGCCATAGGGACACTTCCCGGATGCCAAGATGTAATTTTTTTTACCAGGTTTTATCATCATCATCATCGTCGTCGTCGTCGTCATCGCCATCGTCGTCGCCATTATTATTATTATTATTATTATTATTATTATTATTATTATTATTATTATTATTATTATTATTATTATTATTATTATTATTATTGTTATTATTATTATTATTATCATCATCATCATCCTCATTATTATGTATGCGAAAATTTACTTTAGCTATTTATTTCAACTCCAAAACTCCTTTCTCTCTCTCTCTCTCTCTCTTTCTCTCTCTCTCTCTCTCTCTCTCTCTCTCTCTCTCTCTCTCTCTCTCTCTCAATAATGTTAAATTTCAAAATAGAGATATATCTAAAACACTCTGTCCTGTGAATCGTATGGTGTTTCCCTTGATGATGACCGGATGCTCTCTGTCTCTGTCTCTCTCTGTCTCTCTGTCTCTGTCTCTCTCTGTCTCTGTCTGTCTCTCTCTATCTCTCTCTCTCTGTGTCTCTCTCACTCTCTATCTCTGTCTCTGTCTCTGTCTCTCTCTCTCCCTCTCTCTCTCTCTCTCTCTCTCTCTCTCTCTCTAGTTGTACTGAAATTTTATGGAAGTGTAACTTGTTAGAACGTCAAGTAAATTGTACACCAGGTGTTGATGCTGTTTATCCAATATATTAGTGATTTCTTTACATTTAGGGCATTTGTCAGTCAGTGTATATATTTCTATTAAACACTATGCACGTTAACGAGGATAACAATGGCAATTCCCATTGTTTCTTTTCCAAAATTATCACACAGAATCACTTCACCCAAATTGCAGATGAACCTTGTGTGGGTCTCCAATGGTACCAATGTGGTGATTTTAGATTTCATTTGGAAATATTACCTTGCACAGGTTTCAGGTCCAGCATTTCATTTTCAGGAAGATGCAGCCCAGACAGACAGTGGTAGTACACTTTTTGCTTGTTTCTGCATTTCTTTCGGATCTTGTTTTTGAATCATTTTACATATATATGTGTAGATGTTTCTACGAAGCGGAGCCATCATATGTGATTTGTTTGCATAGTTACTTGAGTGGTGCTGTAGATTATAAAGGAGGTTATACTTCTTGTGAAATCAGCACTAGTCATACAAAAGTATGCGGATTTGATTCACTTATTTGGCCCAAGCATAACAGTTTTAAAAGAAGACTATATGTAAATGATTTAGAGGCTCACAACAAACTGCAGTGATGAACCAGCTGTGTACAAATTATCGTGCTCCTGCCATTTGATCCTAATTTCTAGTACTACATTTGTTCCTTTCGGCGGGTGGGGGGGGGGGCTGATCTTTAATAGTTTTTGTCAAAGCCCCTCGGTAAGGTGTTTTCAAATTGAACAAGGCCAACCCTGGCCACCAGTGCATTCATACTTTTTTTAACAGTTGCCACTACATTACTATCGATTTTTTTAAAGATTTGGTATTTCTGATTTTGACACATCCCCCTAAACCAAAAATTGGAATTTCTGCAAGCATTGTTTAACTGTAGCTTGACTCGGTGCTCACATAGGCTGTTCTCAAGAAGCGAGCACTATCATTTTTATTAATTATGTTATCAGAAGTAAATGATAGGTAAAAAATTCAACAATAAAGGTGTAAATGGTCCAGGTATACTTTAAGAAGAGACAGGGAGCTCCTAATGCCTAGAACATTAAGAATTAGCTGAAAACATGATAAAGCAATAAATATTTGGAGCCCCTGCTAAGAAAAAAGTAAAAAGGCAAAAAAGAAAAAAGTGAATAGCAAAGACACTGAGGTGCTCCTATTGAAAGGTACATATTGTTCAGAGTGCACACACAAATACACACACACGCTCAAACCTAACAAACCTAATAAGCATATTAACGTAAACAAAGCACAGCCACAACGTGTTATCAGTCAGAAAAGATTTTTAAATTCTTTATATTTGCTAATAATACGACGTAGAATTATGAATAAATTACAATATGCATTACATGTTAAAAAAGAATTTGGTTTTTATTGACGTCTTGGCACACAAAGAAAATGATTGCATGTTTTTTTTTGTTTTTGTTTTTCTGTTTGGAACGCTGTGTTTCATTTTGAATGCAATGAAACGTCATTCAAGGTAACCAATGCTACATTTTTCCAGCACACATCGACAATGTAAACCATATGTAGTATAACTCCACAATACCAGACTGTTTGCAAATTCAGTAAATTAATCCATTGCTATTTTTTTTAAGTCCAAGAGTTTTTCTGGGCATGGCTAAGCAAAGTGGACCATTGTTCTGCAATCATGTGCCCCACACTTGTTCAATTCCTTTGGATCCAATTCCAGGGCAAAGTGACCGATTTTCATCCGGAGGTCACTGCATCACTCTTTTTAATGTGTCCAAGTCCCAGAGTCAGAAAAAATGTCCTATATTCCATCGGTGAAATGTAAGTTATAGGTTGCCAAAATTGATGTCTTGCATCCTCCGGTCACCTCTAACGGTTTCAGACCGACTTATACCCATCTCAGGCTCAATAATACATACAAGTTTGTTCAATGGATCAAAAATATGACCTCCTAAAAAGACTAAATGACCTTAAAAATCAAATGTACGGCAGGGCATGCAGCATATTGTACTGTTTTTGATATTTTGCTAAACTAAATGTGAGCACACAATCGTTTGCTTCGACAGGAACGATATGCTCCAGTTGCTTTATTATAACCTTTCTTTGATAAATCAGCAAGTTGAATGTTCATATCATTTGATATTGAACATGCGACCATAGATGGCTTCTTCAAAATATATATATATATTTTTTAAATTATAATATATGTACTAACTTATGCTTGGAAGAACTGTACATTTGGATTAATAATAACTTTTTCTCATATGAAATTCTACTATAGTTCTGAAGTTCGCATGCAGAGATACTGTAAAGTCTGATTATGTCACCTTGAATGATACACGAAGACACAGAATCGAAAATTTGTAATGCCGCAATTCTATGGCAGGTATAAAATTTGACCCATTCCGGGTGCTTACGTGTGTATGTATGCGTTTGTATAAGTGTCTGTGTCTGTGTGTCTGTGCGTGCGTGGGTGTAAAATCGTTTGTGTGGTATGTTTAACATTGAAATTACTGACAAGCAGACATGATTTTGTACCTGCAGCCAACAGAGTGTTTTCCACGATACAGGGATACACATTGTTGGAAACACTTGACACAAACCTCAGAAATATATTCATATCTGATGCCTTGTAGAAGAAGGCAGTAGGAACCACTAGTTCCGAAGTAGTAAGTTCCATTGACCTTAGAACTTGTAAACACTGAACGTATTTTCAACTTCAACATATTATTAATTAGCTATACATGGTTTACTTTATTCAAGGTTTTACCAACGGAAGTAATATCACATTCCAGTACCAGTGAGCCATAATGAACAAATGAAGCGACACATGTGCATTTCGAAAAATAAACCAATTTGGTGTCAAGGTCACGCTAGAGCTTGGTGATTATTTGAAAGGTTCGTGTGTTGGACAGCTATATAATATACGTTTTACCAGTTTGTGAAGTATGAAACAGACCATCAGAGTCTTTTCTCATAATCGGGCGATTTTCACTCAGGTTTGTAGACTTCCGCCTGTCTGTGGGTGGCCCCATGTTTGTAAAATTACTCATAGATCATAGTTTCTCATGATATATTTTTGTGAAGTTAAACTGTTTCAAGAAATTTTCCCTGTTCTTTTTAGGAAAAAAGTCACCATTTTGGCAATGGAAGGTGGTTACGAACAAATCAACACTGACACCAGTAGTTAGAAACTGCTTTGGTGTGGAGTAAAATAGTGTCTAAGAGAGCGGTATAAGAGAAAATGGTAATACAGCTTTGTTGGGGGGGGGGGGGGTACACTACTGTAATACACACTAAAACAGTGATTGACCATTGTATCCCATTTTGATCCTTAACATGTATATACTGTACTGCTCAGACTTAGTACTTGCCGCCAAAGCGATGTTCCTTTGCAAAGCAAATCCTTGATCAAGAGACATTCAGTGGCTGATAGAAAACTAATTTTAGGGCCATACAGGGCGACCTAGCAAAACTCTGCATGTATTCCCCTACCAGTGACATCATTTAAGTTGTACTTCACCTGTTTGGTATGTGATCTGGGTGTACTCGGAAGGACGTACTGTGTGAAACAGTGATAAATCACTTCTGAAGCCAAGAAATCATACAAAATGGCATAAGTTTTGATAACTTACCTGCTACTTCGAGAGAAGTGTTGAGATCTCTGGTGTGGAATTTTTGGTGCGGTAATGCTACTTCCACAACATTTGTGTACATCCAAACATACAGATTAGTTGCAATTAAATGCATGATGCCAAATTTGGAAACGGTGGTATTTCTTTGTTTATATATCTTAAATTAAAACACGCATAAAATAAGTCACTTTTATGTCGAGGCAGATGTTTTAGCGAAATCAATCCTTTCAGTTACTGAAAAAGGTGGAAAATACAGATTGCAGAATAAAATTTCCCATATCCCCAAGCAGGAAGTGCCATAATATAGTTCTGCGCCAAAGTGGGCAGGAACAGTTACTCCAGCAACAAGATCATATTCTTTCCTGGACGCTTTTCTGCAACCTGGACAAAACCTTCGAAGCACGACAGGTTTTGAGAATCTTACCATATATGGCCAGGACCCTTGACAGCAGACAAGGCATTATTTATTTATTTATTTATTTATTTATTTATTTATTTATTTATTTATTTATTTATTTATTTATTTATTGATTTAACACAATTAATATTCCACATGGCCCTGATGACATTGGTAACTAAATCCTTTTACAATGCAACTGATAATGTCAAATTTCAAAAAAGAGAACATCTAAAACACTCTGTTCTGTAAATTGTATGGTTTTTCGCTCTCTCTCTCTCTCTTTCTCTCTCTCTCTCTCTCTCTCTCTCTCTTTCTTTCTTTCTCTCTCTCTCTCTCTCTCTGTCAGTGTCTCTCTCTGTCTGTCTCTCTCTCTCTCTCTGGTAATGAACTTTTATGGAAGTGCAACCTCTTGGAATGTCAAGTAAATTGTACACCAGGTGTTGATGCTGTTTATCCGATATTAGGCCACAGCCTACAGTTATAAATCCTTCTATTTTTCATATTAGCATCCTTCAGTCTAAAAAATCAGAACTTTGGTATTTTAAAATTCCGTGAACGGCATTTAACAGATAAAAATGTCAGAAAAACATGGATGGATTTTTGTCATATAATTCCCAGCTCGTTAATTTGTGATAATTGAAATACGAAACCACACCTGGATGTCAGCTTTATACAGGTGTATGAACTGTGCTCTTGCCAGGGTCACATTATTGTCCTTCCCCACCATAAAGTTCCCACCTTGCCTGGAAGATTGTGCACCTATATGAGCACCAATGAAGCAACTCTATGATGCAGCAAACCTGACTAAGCCTACTTTATTTAAACAGAAGCTACAGCATGCTGAAAACACAGTATTTTCACAATTACGGACTATCTCCGTTGGGATGCGCAACCAGCCAATCACAACTGTGGTCTGTAACCTATTAGACTTATCAAAATTTTTAAAACTTGTTTAACTGAAGCCACAACTAGTTTTTTGCAAAGGATTTGCATTAACTTTTTCAAACTTGAATATTGAGGAAAATATCAAATTTTTTGCAAGCCACCCTTGACATATGCAAAATGAGTTTTTATGACAAATAAAATAATTAATTAAAATTTTGAGGAAAATTGCATCTAATCAATTCTTTTCTGTCCAATATGAATAGGATACACAATGGGCTATGATGCAAACCCATGATCAATTGCCTGCATGCCCTGCCCTTACAATGAGAGATCAAATTACAATGCCCCACCCCTTAATTTTAACCCAAATTTTGAATATATTGCTAAAATTTTATTAATTTTAGGTGAAATTGGTGATTTTTTTATTATTTATGGATAGATTCGTAATATTTGTCTACAAAAAATATGATATCTATCACTGCTGAGGCATTAATGGGGGACGGGGGGAGTATCAGTTACACCAAGTTAGCATCTTACACCAGTCATTATGGCAGTATTTTCCTGATATAATCTGAATTATGGCAGACAATGGAATACTTTCAGTGTTTAAACATTATTGACCCATTAAAGTGCACAGTTTAAGACCAGTAAGTCACAGATTAGAGTAGCAGTATTCAGAAAATCAGGTTTTTTGGGGTACTAAAATTATGGAATTTTAATGCGCCCATTGTTTGAACATTAGGAGGGCAGTTGGGTGATCCAGCTTCCACAAACCAATAGTGCTATGCCTTTTTTCTGCAGTAGAATGCATAAGGTGTAGTTTATTGACATGGTTTCTGATGTATGTGCTCATATTAGAAAGAAAATGACAAAAGTTTGTACAGTTACTCCAATATCATAAATACATATTTGTATTCACAAGTGCCCTGATTTTAAATTTGATAAGCATCCAATTATTAATCCAATTATCAGGCATAAGTGTTTTCAGGCAAGTGTTTAATGGAAGCTAACTTTTTTTTTACCTTGTTTCACTTTCTGAAACTCTTGTAATTATATGTAGTTCTATGTCAAAAGTCAAATGTGTTGCCACCTATGTACACTAGCTTGGTAAAAGTTATAAAATCTGCAGTTCATTAGTACTGTCATCCATATTCATATATATAAATTGATTCATTTATGTGAAAATAATATGCTGATGAACTCAACAGCTCAACAAAGTCAGCATGCCTGATTTTAAATGATTTACCCTAGTCAAATAACACACATATATGACAAGCTTTTGTCTGCAAAAATAAAAATAAAAATAAAAACAAAAATGGAGGGGGGGGGGGCGGAGAAACAAAAACGAAACCAAAAAATAAAGAAATTTACATTTTACCTAAGATTTGTACAGAAATACTGACAGACATTGCGCCTTTTTTCTGGTATGCCCAAAATCACTTTGACATGATTTTGTATAAACAGCTCTGCATATGAATGGAGGCCATAGGCCTACAATGACAATGCCACAGAATTAAAATTTTAAAGCAGAGGGTTACTAGGTTTCATATAAATGGGATTAGCATAATTTATTCACATCATATTAGCATTGTTAATTTCTCATACACACATATGATTACCTGTGTGGTACCTGTGAGGTATCGCTAAATACAAAGGGCTAAGCTATTTATCTACCAAGCAGTCAGCAAAGGAGGCAGGGCCTGTGCACTTGTTAAATGTCTTGCAGCGAATCCTGTTGTTATTTATACAGTGTGGTTCCACCGATAGGTGCCACATGTCTATGCACAATGATTTGGGACATAAATGTGATACTTCATGAATTTGTGCAATATTGAGACTGTTAAACTTGATATTCACAGCCATTCTGTGGGTGTAAAACTTTTTTTCTCCTTTCATAAGCTGGCCTGAGGTACACAAGACCATAACCCAAACCATTTGCCTTGTGATCTACAGTCCCAGGACCATATCTTGCATGCTCCATCCATGTAAAAGTTGTTAGGATCACTCAAAGGCGTCCAGGCAGCTGTCAAAAAGTGCTGACTTCCCATTTTTAACTTGCTTGATGGACTATAATAGAATAACAACATGACCATGTTAGTCCCAATACATACAGAGTTAGCCCTATTAGGCCACAGACTACAGTTATAAATCCTTCTATTTTTCATATTAGCATTTTTCAGTCTAAAAAATCAGCATTTTGGTATGTTACAATTCCGTGAACGGCATTTAATAGATAAAAATGTCAGAAAAACATGGATGGATTTTTGTCATATAATTCCCAGCTCGTTAATTTGTGATAATTGAAATACGAAACCACACCTGGATGTCAGCTTTATACAGGTGTATGAACTATGCTCTTGCCAGGGTCACATTATTGTCCTTCCCCACCATAAAGTTCCCACCTTGCCTGGAAGACAGTGCACCTATATGAGCACCAATGAAGCATCTCTATGATGCAGCAAACCTGACTAAGTTTACTCTATTTAAACAGAAGCTACAGCATGCTGAAAACACAGTATTTTCACAATTTAGGACTATCTCCGTTGGGATGCGCAACCAGCCAATCACAACTGTGGTCTGTAACCATTAGTGATTTCTTTACAATTAGGGTATTTATCAGTCAGTATGTATATTCCTATTAAATACTATCCAGGTTAACGAGGATAACAATGGTAATTCCCATTGTTTTCTTTTCCAAAATTATCACACAGAATCACTTCACCCAAATTGCAGATGAACCTTGTGTGGGTCTCCAATGGTACCAATGTGGTGATTTTAGATTTCATTTGGAAATATTACCTTGCACAGGTTTCAGGTCCAGCTTTTCATTGTCAGGGAGATACAGCCCAGACAGACAGTGGTAGTACACTTTTTGCTTGTTTCTGCATTTCTTTGGGATCTTGTTTTTAAATCATTTTACATATATATGTGTAGATGTTTCTACGAAACGGTGCCACCAGATGTGATTTGTTTGCATACTTACTTGAGTGGCGCTGTAGATTATAAAGGAGGTTATACTTCTTGTGAAATCAGCACTAGTCATACAAAAGTATGCGGATTAGATTCTCTTATTTGGCCCAAGCATAACAGTTTTAAAAGAAGACTATATGTAAATGATTTAGAGGTTCACAACAAACTGCAGTGATGAACCAGCTGTGTACAAATTATTGAGCTCCTGCAATTTGATCCTAATTTCTAGTACTACATTTGTTCATTTCGGGGGGGGGGGGGCTGATCTTTAACAGTTTTCTTCAAAGCCCCTCGATAAGGTGTTTTCAAATTGAACAAGGCCAACTCTGGGCACCAGTGCATTCATACTTTTTTTCAACAGTTGCCACTACATTACTATCGATTTTTTTAAAGATTTGGTATTTGTGATTTTGACACATTTCCCTGAACCACAAATTGGAATTTATTCAAGCATTGTTTAACTGTAGCTTGACTCGGTGATCACAGAGGCTGTTCTCAAGAAACGAGCACTATCATTTTTATTAATTATATTATAAGAGGTAAATGATGGGTAAAAAATTTCACCAATGAAGGTGTAAATGGTCCAGGTATACTTTAAGAAGAGACAGGGAGCTCCAAATGCCTAGAATATTTAGAACTAGCTGAAAACATGATAAGGCAATAAATATTCGGACCCCCTGCTAAACAATTAAAAGGAGAAAGGCAAAAAAGAAAAAAGTGAATAGCAAAGACACTGAGGTGCTCTTACTGAAAGGTAGATATTGTTGAGAGTGCACACACAAAAACACACACGCTCAAACCTAACAAACCTGATAAGCGTATTAACGTAAACAAAGCACAGCCACAATGTGTTCTTTATATTAGCTAATAATACGACGTAGAATTATGAATAAATTATAATACGCATTACATGTTTACAAAGAATTTGGTTTTTATTGACGTCTTGGCACACAAAGAAAATGATTGCATGTTTTTTTTTTTCTGTTTGGAACACTGTGTTTCATTTTGCATGCAATGAAACGTCATTCAAGGTAACCAATGCTACATTTTTCCAGCACACATCGACAACGTAAACCATATGTAGTATAACTCCACAATACATGACTGTTTGCAAACATTCAGTAAATTAATCCATTGCTTTTTTTTTTTTAATCCAAGAGTTTTTCTGGGCATGGCTAAGCAAACTGGACCATTGTTGTGCAATAATGTGCCCCACACTTGTTCAATTCCTTTGGATCCAATTCCAGGGCAATGTGAAAGATGTTCATCCAGAGGTTCCTGCATCACTCTTTTTAATGTGTCCAAGTCACAGAGTCGGAACAAATATCCCATATTCCATTGCTGAAATGTACGCTATGGGTTGCCAAAATTGATGTCTTGCATCCTCTGGTCACCTCTAAAGGCTTCCAGATCGACTTATACCCATCTCGGGCTCAATAATACATATAAGTTTGTTGCATGGATCAAAAATATAACCTTCTAAAGAGACTAGATGACCTTAAAAATCAAATGTACGTCAGGGCATGTGGCATATTGTACTGTTTTTGATATTGTGCTAAACTAAATGTGAGCACACAATCGTTTGCTTCGACGGGAACGATATGTACGAGTTGCTTTATCATAATCTTTCTTTGATAAATCGGCAAGGCCAATGTTCATATCATTTGATATTGAATATTTTCTCACTGGACAGAAAAGCGGGCAAGGTGAGCCATTTTTATTCCTAGAAGACATGCTGCTCCTCGGCTTTTTTTTTTTTTTTTTTGACTTCTTTAGTATACAGAGAGAAATGTTTATGTCATTAACAGTTTGGCCATATGTGATGGGACGGTTTGGAATACACATCGCCCAATATAAATATTTTGAGTGTGCTCGCTGACAATAGAAATTACAAACATTGTAGAAGCTACAAATGTTGAGCGATTCAATAGATACATGACGTAAGTGCATGAGAATCAAAGTATGGGACTTATAAGATTGCACAAGGCACCTTTAATCGTTAAATGATCACATGGAGGCATGGTACCTGTGTGTTCTTCATAGATGGGTCAGGACCTATTAAATGCTTGCCACTAATGTTTTCTACAAACACTCTCTCCATATATGAAAAAAGCAAGCTGCTCCGTGAAATCTAAAAAATGCTTGCAGTGGATTACTAGCATGTAAGATACCTGCCCATGCGTCATCGGGATAAAAAGCAGCGGCTACCAAATGCGTGTTGTTCACTTTGTTTTCGAACAAACTACTGATCCATAGGCAGAGATTTATAAATATAAGTAGTACCGCTAAATTTTGCGTGGACTTGGAACTTCGAGAATACCCTCTGTGCAAACCGTCAACCAAGCATGCCGTTTGCAATGTTGCTTGTAATGCTGTTGAAATAGCAAGGATAACTGTGAGCCAACGGACACTGGTATCTATGGGCAATTGTATATTTGTAGACTTGTTGAAAAACACAGCGGCTAGAAACCTAAAGCTTGACAACACATAAATGCCAATCAGGGCAATATACATCAAAGATTTATCCAATTGCACATCTTTATTCCTAATATAATCATGTGTGTGTGAAGAAAGTGAAATACAAATAACACAAAAGGTGCCCAAAATGTGGATAAATAGTGTTCCAAGTTGGTATGCATAAAAGGCTATACCTAATTGTGTTGACAAATGATCCATAATAAAGAAAAGTATTAACATAGCTACGGTCGCCATTAGAAGTAGAGTGCCAGCTAGCAGTGACGAGACATTGCCCATACATCCACGTTGCCAAGCACAATTCATGTCACGTGGATGCTCCTCGTTAAGGTTTAAGCAGATACATTCTGGGTTTGGAGGTAGTCTCCCAATTCGGCCCCATTGTTTGTATAACATACCTATAAACATTATAAAAGAACCAGAGGATTACATTTATTTGTCTTCTTCGTTTGTTTTGTTGCTCTGCTTTGCTTTATGTCTTTTTTAGGGGTGGTTGGGAGGAGTTGAAGGGTGATTATGGTTGTTTTTCATTTTTTTTTTCTTTTTTTTTTTTTGTTTTATATTTTCGGTTTTTGTTTTTTTTTTTGGTTTTTGAATTCTTTTTCTTTTGCCTTGAGTAGTGCATCAAAGTTATCTAAGTTGACACGTTTTTTGCTGATCTGATCTTTAATATTATGTAAGGTTTGGGTATATTCATCATTTTTAAAGGACATTATCCTGGGTCTTGAGTGTCAGCACTTGCAACCAACCAAGAATCTGTTAAAGAGGGCCTTATTGATTATATTAGGAGCCCTTGCTTTGTGGGTCGATGTTCTGTGGTTGCAACAAGATAAGCGACCATAGATGGCTTCTTTAAAAATATATCTTTTTCAATTATATATATATTAATTTATGCTTGGAAGAACTGTACATTTGGATTAATAATCTCCTTTTCTCATATGCAGTTATGCTATAGTTCCGAATTTCGCATGCAGAGACGTTGTGAAGTCAGATTATGTTACCTGGAACGTTCCACGAAGACACAGAATCGAAAATTTATTATGCCGCAATTCTACAGCAGGCATAAATGTTGACCCATTTCCGGGTGCTTACGTGTGTATGTATGTATGTGTGTGTGTGTGTGTGTGTGTGTGTGTGTGCGTGGGTGTAAAATCGTTTGTGTTGTATGTTAAATATTTAAATTACTACCAAGCAGACATGATCTTGTACCTGCAGCCAAGAGACTGTTTTCCATGATACAGGGATACACAATGTTGCAAACACTTGACACAAACCTCAGAAATGTGTTCGTATCAGATGTCTTGTAGAAGAAGGTAGCAGGCACCATTAGTTCTGAAGTAGAAAGTTCAATTGACCCTAGAACTTGTTAACACTGAACGTATTTTTAACTTCAACATATCATTAATTAGATAGTTTACTTTATTCAAGGTTTTTAATAACGAAAGTCATATCGCGTTACAGTACCAGTGAGCCATAATGAACAAATGAAGCGACACGTGTGCATCTCGGAAAATGAACCATTTTGGTATTAAGTTGACATTGGAGCTCGGTGATTTTTTGAAGGCTTCGTCTGTTGGACAGCTATAAAATATACGTTTTGCAAGTTTGTGAGATATGAAACAGACCTCTCACCTCACACACATCTGAGTCTTTTCTCATAATCACACGCTTTTCACACAGGTTTGTAGACCTCGGTGCGTCTTTGGGTGGCCCCATGTATGCAGTCTCTCTCATAAAATTACTCATAGATCGTAGTGTCTCATGATATATTTTTGTAAAGTTACACTGTTTTAAAAACCTTTCCCTGTTATATTTAGGACAAAATCCCCATTTTGGCCACGGAAGGTGGCTATCAACAATTCAACACTGACACCAATAGTTATTAACTGCTTTAGTGTGGAATAAGACATTGTCTAAGAGAGCGGTATAAGAGTAAATGGTAATACAGCTGGGGGGGGGGGGTATACTCACTGTTATACACACTAAAACAGTGAATAACCGTGTCATCCCATTTTGACCCTTTACATGTATATAGTTTACTGCTCCGGCTTAGTACTTGCCGCCAAAACGTTTTTCATTTGCGAATACTTGAACAAGGGACATTCAGCGGCTGATAGAAAACTAATTTTAGGGCTATACAGGGCAACCCAGCAGAACTCCGTCTGTATTCCCCTACCAGTGACATTATTTTGGTTGTACTCCATCAGTTTTGTATGTGATCTGGATGTACTCGGAATGACGTACTGTGTGAAACAGTGATAAATCAATTCAGAAGCCAAAAAACGCATACAAAATGGCATACGTTTTGATAACTTACCTGTTACTTCTAGAGAAGTTTCGAGAGCTCTGATGTGGCGTTTGCGGAGTGGAAGTGCTACATTCACGATATTTGTGTACATCCAAACGTACAGATTGGTTGCAATTAAATGCATGATGCCAAATTTGGACACGGTGGTATTTCTTTGAATACAAATCTTAAATTAAAACACACATAAAATAAGTGACTTATATGTCAAGACAGATGCTTTAGCGAATTATAACCTTTTAGTTACTCAAAAAAGGTGGAGAATACAGAATACAGGATACAGCTTCCCATATTCCTAAGCAAGAAGTGCCATAACATACATCTTCGCAAATACGCAGGCAGGAGCGGTAACTCCAGCAATAAGATCACTTTCTATCCTGGAGGCCCTCGTCCGTAACCTGGACGAAACCTGCGAAGCACGACAGGTTTTGAGAAACTTGCCATATGTGACCACGACCCTTGACAGCTGACAAGATACATATTATTTATTTATTTGTTTATTTGTTTGTTTGTTTGTTTGCTTGTTTTTGTTTGTTTGTTTGTTTGTTTGTTTGTTTGTTTGTTTATTTATTTATTTATTTATTTATTTATTTATTTATCTATTTATTTATTTCTCTACTTATTCATTCATTAATTCATTCATTTTTTTATTAATTTATAAAGGGTTCACATGTTTAGCACAATTATTTATTCCCCATTGCCCTGATGACATTAGTATCTAAATCTTTTTATAATGCGTCTGATTTTTTCTTCTCTGGAAGTTAAAACTTCCTTATCTAAAACAAAAAGATGTCAAATTTTAAAAGAACGATCTATCCAAAAAAATTCTATTGTGTGAATCTTATGGTATTTCCCTTGATATTGACTGGAAGCTCTCTCTCTCTCTCTCTCTCTCTCTCTCTCTCTCTCTCTCTCTCTCTCTCTCTCTCTCTCTCTCTCTCTCTCTCTCTCTCTCTCTCTCTCTCTCTTGACACAAACGCGCGTGTGACTGAAAAGAATATAATTATAACCATTGACTGTATTCATGTTTTTTTTTTTAAATGTTGAAATTTTAAAACATATTTTAATTTGCATGTTCGTGGGATGCAGAAACGCATCTTCAACATCTGTAACACACACATCCTGCTGCACACAAGTCTTGGTTTACAGGTTTACATGGAACATGTCCATATGATGTGCTTGTATTACAGATAAGAAATAATCGTACTTACATTTGACTTTTTAAACAGGTATGCCATTTGAAGCGTTATGAAACAAAAGTGAAGCAGTACATATGGGACTGTTATTGACATGGTTGCACTTTTAACAACAATCCTTTGGGCGAAAACCACTATGTCTAAGAAGATGTCAATGGCTCCAAATACTGTAGGAAAAAAATTGCAGTTGGACTATCTTCAGTAGCTGAAAAATGCTTCTGACGTGAACGGAATGGAATTGTATTAGTCTGGCGCAGACATTCAAATATATCCATTGTGCATTGATTAAAGCAGTGTCAGTGGCTTTAACATATACCCTTCCATACGTAGGCATAAGCGAGCATTTACACTACATATATGAAAATACACTCAAGATAACAATGAATCGCTGAATCATAGGGTAAACATTTATAAATATTCTAGTCATCTCTAAATGAAAAAAGAGGGTATCTTTCTTATTTACAACGAAATCCTATCTCAGACTATAATGCCATGGTCCCCAATTTAAAACTTACAAATATTTGATATTATTTTAGAACATGTAGATATGCGCTGTAACGGCTAAAAAAATAGAGAAAATCTGAATTAACATAATAGAAAACCTGAAAAGCAATTGCATCAGGTCATAAAATGCCTTACAAACAAAATTGCAAGAGATTCGTAACAGGCCAATCGAACTATTCTAATGTGTTGAAAATGGAGACCTTATTATCAATAAACACAGTATTTCGATGGTTGATTGCAATTTGGAAAAATATGGGGATCCACCATATTAACCTTTTTTCTTTGCCCTGATCAGTTTATATCTAACCTGAGACGGCTTTGTTAGATTAAGGAATGCCTATGATCACGAAAACGCAGCCCTGCCCCTAAGTACTGATGGCATGATGATTCCACTAGGTTTTAATTGCTTTGCCTTGTATGACTCACATCAGATATGAATTTGACCACGTCGGACCTGGAGATGGAAAATTTTTGCTCACAGAATCCTCAAGAACACTCTCTGATAGCAAACCAACATTGACGCAATCTTGGCCAAATACGTGTATTGGCGCAAAATGGACCATTCCAATTCCTCCAATGGTGCTCCAAATGCTGCGTGTCAGCCAAAAACACTGAGCTTTAGTTCACTCACTGCATTATTACAACATAACTGGAAATGGTGCTAGATATTGTTATTGTTCCTTATTTCTTTAAATATATATATATGCAGAACAGGGACGTGCTATAGATGGACTACCAACGGTGGGGCCCCCTTTGTACCATCTATGTTGCCGCTGCTCAAGTGATCGGGTGTTTGAGTGAGCACCTTCAGTGCTGAACAAACACAACTCCACAGTCCGCTTGGCAACCATGATATAAACGCGGCCAGGTCACGCGATGAAAGGCGAGAATGCAAAATTTTTCACCGTGTTCCACATTTTAAAGTCAAAATTTAGCATTACGCGGGACTTAGCTACAAGAAATGAAGCCACCATCATGCTCCTACCGGCATACACTATCCATCTAAAACTACATTTTTTATTGCTGATAACGGCGTAAGGAGTTGTTACGCACGCAAGTTGTCTAACTTTGCATCATTTTGGATAGAAAAAATGCAAAAACTGGCCCTTTTATCGGCCGATTTCAACGAAAAACACATCGATGGACTCGCACGGTTCTGATTCAAACGATGAAACTGGTTGCGCACGCATAAAACTCTCCGTTTTGGAACTTGGTACAATAGCACACCCGATGTAAGCCTGATGTAAGTAACCCGATACAACCGAATGCGGAAACATAGATGGAACAACAATCGGACTGAGGAGGGGGGATTAACTTGAGCGGCCCTACTAAACACGCTTTGTAGTCGTCGCGCCCAGTTGACCACTAAAGGGATTAGCGCTCCCGTTGGCAGTCCATCTATAGCACGTCTTTGTGCAGAATAACTATGGCGCATCTGGATACAGGTTGACATACGTGATGAGCAAGTTTAGGTTGAGCGACACATGAGACGCCGAAGGCCGAGTATTGTATGACACAAGGTTTTACCGATAATTCAGCCTCATTGACATTGATTTTTACTGGGTAATAAATTAATAAAGCATGCTCTTGCAAGCATGCCAGACACTAAATAATATAGGCACGGGACATCGTTGTCCTAGTGTTGTTCTTTGGAATCAGAGTGGATGTAGTGGTCAGTGGTGTTACGACCATGAGTTGACGAGCACTCTGAGAAGGCAAGATGGCAAACATCAAACCAGGACACAGTTTCCAAGCAACGTCACTTCGGCTGGCTTGAGGACATCCAGAATTTTTCAAGGTGGTGCAGATCATACGTTGTTCATCACCATAGGCAATGGCATGGTTGTAGACACTAGCATTATTACGATAACCGATGGTGGTTTTCTACACACACGTGTAGATGTTAAAATTAGCAGCATTAAATGGTACAGGGTCAGAGTATGGAACATTCCTATGTCATTTGCTGTAAAACGACAGATGACCTGGCTCATGTTTCATATAAGGCAAAGCTACGATAGAAGCATTGGATACAGCTCAAAAGAAACGAAAGTCGGATATAAGCTCTGCATTGGGGTCATACTAGTGCAAGGTAGGGACAAAGCAAATTATGCATGTCAGGGGATCTGGATCTTCTTTCTGGATATTTTGATGTTACAAAATGAAACAAATGATACTTACAAAATATACCCACGAATATATACAAATTCCCCACACGCGCTGTGGGTTGGTTGTGTGGACGAAACCAGTCGAATAACCATGAACACGTCATGTAGATTATGCTCATAGAAAACAAGAATAGCACGATTTTCTATAACATAAAAATTTAAAAAATGATTTTAAAAGGTGCTTGCAAAGATTTTGATGATCCAAAAGTAATATTTCTATTGGGATATGGAAGTTCATGAAAAGGAATTTAAGTGAAAGAAACCAGACTCTCAAACACAAATTCTAAAATAACTACAGGAAAATTTTACACCTGATATCACGCGATCTGCTCTGTAGATCTATATTTCAGGATACTGAGTACTTTTAATGTGGTGTCTGAAGTCAAAAGTTGTTGCAAGCACTCTGAATAAAAATTGTTTGCTGAACTCCAGTATACGAGTCTACTTGCCGGTATGTGAGGATCTTTCTCAAGAAAATATTTTGGCGACGAAATGTGAAAGCGATCAAATTTTACTTTTGCAACATGGATGTTTTTACCAGGAACCGTAGAGCTATTTTTTGAACATTTGTCCTGATGCAGACTTTGTGTATCTTGTACTAATTATCTGTTTTGTTACGAGCATATGTTAGCCCTCTACAAAGCTAGCTCTCTAATTCTCTCTCTTTCTCTCTCTCTCTATCTCTTTCTCTCTTTCTCTCTCTTTCAATATATATATATATATATACAGTAAAACCTGTCCTTGTGGACACCTGTCTACTGTGGACACCTGCTTAATGCGGACAGTTTTGGCCAGAACCGAATATTTTTAAGTCATTTTCATGTTGGTGATACCTGTCTAAAGTGGACACCTGTCTATTGTGTATTGCGGACACTTTTTGGGGTACCAAATGCAAAAACAACCTGTCTATTGCGGACACAATATATCAATGGATTTTTTGCAACTTGTTATGTTCCAAGCTGTAATGCCTGAACAATGCCGTGCATGTTAAGGTGGAATCAAAGACTAATTAATCCATTGTTCACTGGCCTGTTACACATATTAAGTTCACTCAGCCAAGCAGCTAGGCTGCAATGCCTCAACAAACATGCCAGGTGTCTCTGAGCACTGGTGCTCCTGTGGAGTGAGGTTTCTCACACTTTCTCTGTCTATCAAACAATTAAGCTCCATAGATAGATCATTAAGCCAAAAACAAAGGAACCACTGAGACTCGTGTGAAGTTATTCACAATTTCTTACAATGGCACATACAGTTATACTGTACCCAAAGGATAGGATATCTCTGTGGTATGTTTGTTTCTTTTCTGTTAATAAAAGAAATTACGCAAACTTTATTTAGCCTGGTAAGCCCATACATACACAATTTTTCCCTTAATAGATAAAAACTATAAAATCCCAAGTTAAGATGAGTTTTATTAAAGTGTCAGGGGCATAATGTACTAAAACTGAGAGCAAATGCTGTATGATCACTTGTGCAAAAAGGCTTACATTGTACCTGTGACAAAGTTTAATATTATGCCATGCAGACTGCTATACATTTAATGAAAGCCTGTGTACAAACTTGCATGTGTACATTGTGCTCATTAGGATATGCAGAATACAATGTGACAGCCGGAACACATAACAAATGTGAACTTAACATTACGTTCATACATGAACATGTACTGGTGAAATATATTTCAGCCATCTATATTAGTTAAAATTTGTGTTGTTGCAATGTAATCAAGTTATCTAACTTTGAGTTTTCTTGTTTTTTTTGTTATAATGATGAAGTGGAATAAGATGGGTACACATGTGCATATTTTATGACAGTCTATACAAGTTTCTCTCCTTTGATACAAATGTACCCTGAAATCCCAAAAGTTCAGCCCCTGCCTATTGTGGACACCTGTCTATTGCGGACACTTTTGCCAAAACCACAGGTGTCCGCAATAGACAGGTTTTACTGTATATATATATTATCTGTTTTGTTACGAGCATTTGTTAGCCCTCTACAAAGCTAGCTCTCATAATTCTCTCTTTCTCTCTCTCTCTTTCAATATATGTATATATATATATATATATATATATATATGCGTGTGTGATTTGGATACAACCAAAGCATGTGCCCATATTCACTGCAGCCACCCTTTTGTTCAGACGTCAAGGTGAAATACACCTTGAAAGCATAATTTAAACATGCGAAATATTTTCACATATTCTCCCAAACTTGTAGTGGTGTTTGGAAAAGAAAAGTGTCGTACATACCTGTTGGAAAGTGTGTATCTCTAGACGTCCCCATGGTATTTCTGCTAGGGCAATCACGCCCGAGATGAAGACAAGAAAAGAGAGGCAATAGATTCTGCTCAATGTTTTCGAAAATTCGGTGTTTTGGGGCTGGTCAAAGGAGGCTTCAGGTCTGAAATATCGCACAAATATTAATTGTGAAGCAATAAAGGCACTGCACATGGTTGTCAATATATATATATATATATATATATATATATATATATATATATATATATATATATATATATATATATATGTAAATATATTTGAATATATATAAATATATATACATATACATATACATATACATGTATGTATATATATATACATACATATATATATATATATACATATATATATACATCTATATATATATATACATATATATATTTATATATATATATATATATATATATATATATATATATATATATATATATATATTTATATATATATATATATATATATATATATGGCACTCGCACATAACTACCTCCATTGAACCATTCTTTTTAGGAATGGGGATTTGGTCGAGTGGATATGTGCGTTTCCCATTTCAGCTAGGCGACTGGTGCCAAAGGTTGCAGGTTCGAGTCCCGCTCGTTCCGAACATGAAATATATATATATATATATATATATATATATATATATATATATATATATATATATATATATATATGTATATGTATATATATATTTCATGTCGCATATATATATTTCATGTCGCACAAATATATATATATATATATATATATATATATATATATATATATATATATATATATATATATATATATATATGTATGTATGTATATATATATATATATATATATATATATATATATATATATATATATATACGTGTATCTATTCTTGATATGTTCTTATTGTCAATAGGCCTGTAAAAAGGGGTATACTGTTGGCTACAAAGCAATTTTGTGTCTTAAAGATTGCATGTTTCAGTGTAGCTTTATTAAAGACATAATATGCAATATTTGTTTCTTAGCATCTGACCTCTTGAGGTACATGTCGGTCTTTTGCTTCCTTAGCTGAGAAACATGCGCATAATAAGACGAAAACTCGATAACCTAACTTAATCATCGTCAAATTAATCTTAGAGCTTGCTAATCAAATGAAAAGGTTATTTCTCGTGAAGCATTTGATATTATATTCAGACAGCCATTCCAATATTTCTCCTTCGAGGTTTGCTTAAATGGCTTCACATTTTCTTGAATAATATAAATGAGTCGGTTATTTGGGATGCTAAATTTTTCAAAAGCAGTGTGCGCTCAAGCCTTAATGCAATTATATTGAAACTGTGTAGCGATATAATTGATGCTGCCAGACTGAACACATATTCACCAAGTAGCACTAGTGTATTTTTTTGCGACTTTTTGCGTGTTGGTTTTATTACTTTTCTCACGGCCCAGTATAGTAGATTGCATTCGGAACAAATGGGAAAAGAGCATAATCCAATTTACCTGAAAACTGTCGACTAAGTGTCTCTACTATGATTTCCTTATATATAACTAATGTCCTAACCTACACAATGGTTGAGATGAGTACATGTCAGCATGGCTAAAACACGTATTCTAGTGTATGTAATTCATGCATATGTATTTTTTCTCCAAAACTACAGACACGATCCTCCCTACTTTAGTGGAATTGTATCTTGGGTGACAGCCTAATACTCTTGAAAATGGAATTTTTTTGCAAACTGCAAACAGTCCAAAAGCCTCTCTAAAACACTTTATTCAATCGACTCCAATTGGCACCGAAGCACTTCTGGGTACTGCATTTCCCCATATATTAGATTAGCCCAGGTTGCTGAGATTAGCTTTTCAATTTTTTTTCTGTGCGTGCCTTTGTGTGTGTGTGATAAATCATCATCGTCTTGACATGCAGTACGTTTTATATTACAATGATCAATCTATATCTTTACATTTCGAATGCATATGTGCACATTACTTCATCCACGTTTGTGCTCCATTTACATAGTGTGACATTTATGTGTATCAGAACCTAGGGGTATATTACGTCACAACAACAACTAGCTAGGTCAAACCCCTGTACCAAAGTAATAAACACACACACACACACACACATATATATATATATATATATATATATATATATATATATATATATATATATATATATGTCAGGTACCTACATGGCATAATTTTCAATACATGTCGCTACCTGAGTGAGATTCATATACCATCTGCTCAAAGTTCAGTTCAGCAGTGCTTGACTTTGCTGTACTAATTTTACTTCAGCTGAAGATTAAGGTAACTCAAACTTAGCTTGGTTAAAGCTGTGACTTATTCTTGCATGAATATTTCTGGGTCTTCTCGAAATGTTGTGAACATTGAGTCATCACAGGTCTTGGTAAGTGAGACAAGATGTGGCTCCCCTCCTAGAGCCAATCTGCTTACTTTTATAATTGTGTCTTCTGTTTTTACCAGGAATTCTAACTTTCGTCTTTCTTTATCAGCAATCTGATTGCCATTTCTTTTAGACACGTTTATATCTAAAAACTCCAAACCTGGCATAATTATACCTGCAGACTTGGGATCCCGTCTTTTTATTAAGAGGGTAAGCATCTTCAAAATGATGCAGATTCGGGCAGTTTAATCCAGAGTACCCACAGCAGTGACTGAAATAGATGGGAACATCTGGTGGCAAAGAAATCAGTTAAGGGTGTAACAAGCTGGCCAGCCAATATATTGTTTTGGTCTTGTAGCTGGTGACATCTGTGAGCTGAAAAAATTTAGCATGAACATAAATTACATAACTTTGGAACATTTCATAGTGCAATAGTATTTTGGCATCACCGGAGATGCATACCAATATGCATGTAAACTATTTCAGCTGGGCAGGGTAGATTACTATTTTTCACAATTACTGTGACAGCACAGTTTGCTTTCCAACAATTGTATAGGATTTTGTGGTAAACTACCTGTGATTGACTAATAATTGTGTACCAAAGGTGACAGGTTTAAGTTGTCTCTTTGAATGATGAATTTCGGTGTTTTGGTAACTCTTTTGTCTCTTTGCTGCCATTATTACCTTAAAATTTATGATTAAGGGTAATATTTCCTATGAACTATTGGAGCTGGAAATTGAAAAGCAAAAAGTTCAATTTAATCATAATTGTTACAGGCGGAGGTGCTATCCAACCTTCAAATTACATCTTTCTGCTGCCGGTACTTTCAGTAAGCGACAAAGGAAAGTTGTAGAATTTGGGTATATACCTAAAATGGGGACTTTAAAGTCAAATGTTCAAAGGTATCTGTCTTCGAAACTATTATTTCACATGTACCACTCGGATTTCACATTCTATGTTTGTCCACTTGAGCTGTCAGACGCCACTAGCCATTAGCTTAAATACATGAACAGTGCTTGTTCCTATCATTTCTGTTAAAATGGTGCAAATTAGGACCAATGCAAGCAGACTTTCATGTATGTATTTGTGATTGACCAGACACACAGCAGGCCAAAATTTGTTTTCACCTATCAGTTACATGTACATGTGTATATGCATCATTACGATTTGTTGTATACACTCATGTCAGAATTAACAATTAATTTCTTGCATATGGTGACTATTTTGTCATCAGCCCTTGCTGCAGTGTCAGCAGTGATCCATTAAATAATCAAGGCTTCAATAGCAATGTACTAGCATAAGCTGGCGCTTTTCACTGCACAACGGAATCTTGTTTGTTTGCTGACTCTTGACACTTTGTTCTGTTAAGAATTTGTATCCGACATCTCTTTCTTACTTGCAGATTTTTTTCAAACCAAGAGCATCATTTTTTGGCTGTTTTTTTCCCTGAAATTTCATGTTTTCTGTCATGAAGATTTTCCAATTTTATTTGAATGTTGAAAGCAAAAGCTTTCCTTCTCGGGCACACAGACGGTGGCTCAAGGCTTCTTTGTTAGTTATCAATGTCATATATGTATTCTTCACGTTTGAACTACATTTCCAATATTTTGTATGGCAGTGGTACCAAAGTTAATTTTCGCTGTCTTGAGATATATGTTTTCTCATTATCATTTGATTAAAACCACTGTCATTTTCATCACTATCACACACCAACCCCTACCCCACCCCACCCCCAAAAAAAGAAGAGAAAAAATTTTTTATAATATTCATTATCATTACACAAACCTGGTCAGGTATTACCTACAAAGATGAGAGCATGTTATTTCAAAATAACAAAGGTTTTATAACTAAAGTTGTTTATATTACTTACCTGATATCTGGAACTGGGTATTCAGAAATAGTACCATCATCTTCCATAGTGGTTTGGGGTTCCGCAATATGGCTTTAGAATACAAAATTAATTACAAAATAACAGACATTGCCGCAATTAGCTAAATTTGTGCATGTAAAATGCAAATAAATAGCTGGAATCAACTCTTCTGGTGTTGGTGTGTACTTTGTATAGATGTTCAAGTACGGGTCATTTACGTGCAGAGAAGGGGGGCACGTCCTATGATGAACCCTACATAGTGACTTATGTATATTTTAAATAGAGTTTTATCATTTCAACATACAAAGACAAGAATACCCTATAGACAACTCCACATTGGATCTTATGGATATTATGAAGAGAGTTAAACTATTTCAACATGCAAAGGAGTGCAGCATCCTATCACGAAATGTACATTAGGTCTTACAATTATTTTAATAGAATTTAACTGTTTTTATATCAAAAGGAAGGCACATACTATAAAGAACATTGAGTCTTATGAATATTAGCACCAGAGTATATACGTTACATCATTTGCAAAATGGTTATTGTAACAGGAACACATGCCTTGATCGGTAAAATGAATTTTCGTCATTATGGTTCAAAGACACTGTTCATACAACACAGCTTGAGGACACTGCTGTCATGACACCATTGTACAAACGTTTTTTTTTTTTTTTTTTTTAATAAGGGTATTTGAGGGAAAATGCTGGAACACACGCCTTGATGCGTAAAATGAATTTCTGTCAGTATGGCTTAAAGACACTGTTCATGGGGCACAGCTTGATGACACTGCTGTCATGATACCATTGTACAGACGCTTTTTTTAATAAGAGTATCCGGGGGAAAATGCTGAAAAAGATGAGAATGCTTGGTCTCAACCAATTCCGATTCATCTGTCTGTACATGCATATAGTGTCAATAGCCCTCGCTGCAGATAGAGTAAATGCTTGATTATACAAAAAGACAGAATAATACCTAAGTCCAAGTCATTAACCTACACCTATAAGGTGCGTTGCAGAAAATGCCGAAAATGCAGGAAAATGGCAGAAAGTATAGCCTCACCTAACCGTGAATCATCCTGCAGATAGAGTAAATGCTTGATTATACAAAAAGACAGAATAATACCTAAGTCCAAGTCATTAACCTACACCTATAAGGTGCGTTGCAGAAAATGCCGAAAATGCAGGAAAATGGCAGAAAGTATAGCCTCACCTAACCGTGAATCATCCTTTGTACTTACATTGCGTTTACAGCAGACGTGTTCTGTAAAAGTAAAGCAGAAATTTTGTCAGGTAGAACCTGCTTCTGGTCGATTGAATGCTTTGCTGACTCTCCCGTAGCACGAGACAAGGAAGTTTGCTTCATTTGATATAGAATATATGGCTGGGGCTGGGGTAAATGGATAATTGTTCCCATTGAGGAAATGCTCATTTTGATATTAAAACAATACAACATGAAGAATAAGCAAAGTAGTCATGTGCACGAAATTACACACTTAATTATAAGGAAGTAAAGTCAAAGTTGTTCAGAATTCAACTTTACCAAACCACACCATGTAAAACAGTGTCGTGATATTATACATATCCAACTGAAGTGACACACTTGGAGAAATGCATATATAGTCAAATGTTTTAATCTAGTTTGAGAAGAGCACACAAATTAGCAGACAGACAGATACATAGAACGGTATTTTGAAGTATATACAGTTATCTGCAGAAAGGTGTTCATACCTGTATATATACACTCGATATGAAGAGATTAAATGGGCGACATACAAATGACCCAAAGAAATAATGTTTAGCTTTGCAATGGTAAACGGAAGTCCTAATCCTGGATGTCAGAGAATATATGAATGAACAAGAGACAAAACAAGAAAAAGACCAACAACTTTTTGTTTATTTTATGTTTTTATCCCATATTAACTTCAAAATTATGTTATGTCGTTTTCCGTCTAAAGCAGCACTTTAAAGAGCCACATGTCAATAGTTGCATACAAATAGGGATATTTTTATTTGCATCATCTGAACCCATGTTCAGTCGTATAATATACACTTACTACCAATTACTTAAAAACCTGATGGTACTTTCGGACGTATATTCACTATTGCGCCAACCGTCTCAACTAAGCTTCATGTTTGACCCAGTGGATGCTCTTGGCACTTCAACCCAGTGCTGGTACTGACATCATAGTCCAGGGGGCAACTTCAGTGTCGGCTACAATATTCCTAATCTGGTCCTCGGTTCCCACCACCACGTACAACTGGTAACATCAAGGCATTATATTGACATTTTCAGGCAATTCCAGAATTCAGAGAGATACTGAAATTCCAGAGTCCTCACTCTGGAAAAGTTTGTTTTCATATTTTATATTATATTTAGGCATTATCTGATTGAGACTAACCCACAGGGACTTGGCTGCCATTTTCAAAATTGTAGATTTCCCACACAACAGTTTGCAAATAAGCATATTAATAGGACGATCTGGGGGACAGGCATAATGTATATAAAACCAAAAGTATATATTTTGCAAATATTTCAGAGCATCGATAATGATATGATATATGCTTTGGCCGCTATTTAGTTCGATACCCAAATCAACTATATTTTTTTCCACATTGCATTGCGCCAAGTTCAAACTGGCACTCACCAACGTGCATAATTTACCAGAGTATTGAGCCACATTTGGATATATAACTAATGAACATAATTGCTTTAGACACAAGACGAGCAGACAGATTAAAATAAAGATAGTATGTCGTGTTTAAAAAGTACTTACAGGCAGCTTTCCCAGATAACTTGGAGAGAAAAAGCCTGGAGAGTAGCAAAATACCACAATAACAATTACCAAGCAACAGGCGCTATTTTGTTTCAACGAACAACCATTGTAATGCAGCCATGCTATTTCTCAGGCCTATGTTAACCCTCCCGACACGTTGAAATAAAATGCTGTCTTTGAGTTGACTTTACTACAAAATAACGGCACATGATGGCCACTTCCTTAGTGAAATATTGAACCAATTATTTCTGCATGTGTCAAGAAATTTATGTAGGGTTGGGCCTTTTCGGTAGGCTCAGATGGGCTACCAGAACCACACAGATATTTTTGTTAACTTGAACATTTGTTGAAACAAGTTTAAAAGGATGTTCTTTCCATTTTTTTCCATCTTCTCCTTAGAGGATTAATTTGTTACCTGGGCAAAGCCAGAGGCACTTGTTCATTCACAAATAGCAGTGGAATAAACCTCATACAACTATGATTGGTTGTTTTGCCTCACATTTCATAAGAGATTAAAAATAATAGCCTCAGGTGGCACAGGGGACTAAAAATATAGCCCCACATTCCACAGCTGATATAAAAAATATAGCCCCAAATTCCACAGGGGATTAAAAAATATATGCCCTCATTCCGCGGGGAATTCAAAAGATAGCCCCACCTGGGACTAAAATAGCCCCATAGGCGATAAATCAAAACGAGTTTAAACTGAAAAAATGTTTTGAGGGGATCTGGTTTGTTCATACAAGTGTCTGTTTTTTAGCATGCCGCAGTATGGATCAAAAGATAAGGTAGCTCACAGGAAGTTTCTGAAAAACAGGATTTATCAAATAGAGATGTATCTCTGGAATGTTCGATGCCATTACCAAGTCAGTGAGGATAAAACATTTCAAGTCTAAAGTACTCACATGTTTTTCTAAAGGAGGTAGACAACCAAAACAGAGCTTGCCAGTGGACAGAGGGACAGAGTTTTCCAACCGACATGTCCGACTTTTACTCAAACATTACAATATTCACCTCGTGCTACCCAACAACCTCACCAAGGCCAATTATGGAAAGCATGCCTTGAGGACCATCAAAATCTTCCGATAAATCATGTCCTAACAGACTCGCAAGTATGTAGATGTCCTGCAAGATCTGGTAAAAGCTTGCAACAAAACTAAGCACCACAGTTTGGGCAGACCACCTTCACCAGTGAATGAAGAGAATGAAGGAGGAATGAGATTAGATCAGTACCTGCTGCGAAAGCAAGACAAACCTAGGAAACAAAAGTAAAAGTCCAAGATTGGATACACAGTGGGAATTGCCCATCTCAAAACCACTTTCATAGAGAGTATCAACAAAAGTGGACTGGGGAGCTGTTTAAGATTACGAATTATTACGAGAGAAATGGAATCCCAGTCTATACTACAAGGCTGAAGTGGTGAAGAGGGTTGAATACCTGTGGCCAATTTGCAAAACTTTTAAGTACAAGCACTCAAGATCCATAAGTAGACCATACGGACCAAGCGTTCACATTTGTGTTAAGTAAAGACTACAAACAACTTTTTTTTCAGGAAAAACTCCATTGGGTTAGCAATCCAGTTACTAGGTATCATCGAAATTAAAGGTAATTTGGGTGTGTGCGTCGTCTTTGTGGATCCATACTACCTCAGGATTGTACAACATCAACCACACAGACAGCATCTGTATCTCACTGATCAAGACTTGCAACCAGTCCAGTTTACCTGTGGAGAGCAGTCTGGTGTCTCACAAATGAAAATATTGTAAAATGGCGTCGTAACGCATCAGAAACTAGACGGATTTGTCCAAATGGGTCACTTTTTTAATGATGTGGCAAAAGGAAAGATTCCTCATTCATCTATAGGATATTACATTGTGACAAAAACCCACAATGGAGCAACCGACCGAAATAACCCAACCACTCCTTCAACCCACTCTCCTCTTTTGGTTTTTATTTTTAGACCCATAAAACTATATATAATCTTGTTACTTAGGATCTCTAGATTATATATAAAGGGTCCGATTTGGAGATTTTTATTTGGATTCTCGAAACCTATAGTACTTAAAAGCTCAAAATTTTCGAAACTTAACTTCATAGACATGCCCAGGACTGGCTCCTTGTGTTTTGGATTTTTTTGGCAGATTTATGCCCCTAAACATAAAGAAGTGTTCATCTTCATGAGCATCATAATTGATATTCTATTACAATTTATCTATTGCGTTTTTGACAAATCAAGAAAAATCTCCAAATCGAACCTTTTGTAAAATGTTTATTTTTCGCCCCCCCCCCCCCCAAAAAAAAAAAATTTTTATTTTTCCTGGTATATATAGTGAAAAGATTCGAATGCAAATTCTGAGTTTTTAAGCATTCTATTTTTCGAGAATCCGAAGAAAAGCCTCCAAATTGGATCCTTTCGTAAAATGTCCGTTTTTCGCCCCAAACAAATTATTTTTATTTTTTTTTTCTTGGTGTATATATAATCTAGAGATCCTAAGCAACAAGAATTTATATAGTTTTGTTGGTCTAAAAATAAAACCAAAAAGGAGAGCGGGTTGAAGACAGCACTCCTCTAAGTGCCTAGCTGTGTTTGTACCACCTTAAAGATGGCAGCAATGAATGACCAATTAGCCCTGTTCAAACCTCTTGCAGAAGACTTAGGTTTTGATTCTGTGAAATGGATGAAATACAAACCCACTAACCAACTGACACATGAGGCTGTTGTGGCCTTCTCCATTCCACACAATCCCATGTGCATAGATCTGAAGCAATCGTGGCTGCACGTGAAATGTCGCATCCTCAAGGGGTAAGGACCACATTACCACCATTACTTGTTTCTAACCCACCTGCATAAGTCATAGTGGGACCTGTCAACAATGAATTGGGGGAGTCTTGGAGTCGAGTATATATCAGTCTTGAAGAACAAGTGATTACCTCCTCTGCAGAAACCAATTTTCCTTACAAGGCCTACTTGGACAATTTACTGACCAGATGACATGATTCAGATAACAAACTGGAAGCCCAGCTCTTTTACAAGAATACAGATTGCATCTGAGTGGAGCAAATGATCCAGGGGTAAACTTTGGCCTAACTCAAAGCTCTATGTACTCTTTCCAAAGCAATGTGGTCGACATGGAAGGGCCCATCTTCATGGATATCTGTCAAAAGGACCATATTATCTTGGATGGTGTTCCCATAAATATAAAGCTCTATCACATGCCAGAACCTTCCATGTTGATCAGATTCAGTACAGCTCCCAGCTACAAACTGCAAATTACTGATGTGGTTTTGAAGATGTGCATGGTTTAAGTGTCACCAGGCATCATCACAGGTAATGCTCGAGCTTTTGGAACAAGTCCAGCTCAATCGGCAACCAGGCACTCAGACATCAAGACATTTACAGTACCACAAGGACAGCTAGAGTTGACAGTGGAAGACCTCTTTCAAGGAGCATGTCTCGGCAGCTTACAATGGCAGTTATGCCACCAATCCTTTCAAACTCCAGAATTTGAAAGTGTAACTTTGCTGCCTTGAATGTGGATGGACAGCGTGTGCCTGCTAGATCTATACAACCAAATTACGAGACTTACAACTAAGAAATGTTCCCATGGCTCTCATTCAAAGCAAAGGAAAACCATCGGGAGAGGGGGAGAGATAGAGAGAGAGAGAGAGAGAGAGAGAGAGAGAGAGAGAGAGAGAGAGCCCAGTCATCACCTCTTTCAAATTTGCATAACAGAATCATCACATCATGGTCCCTGTTCAAGCTGATCCTGCTGTTGCCTGTTTAGCAGACCCAGGGCTCTTGACAATTGGACAGGGACCCCGGGCCACCAGCCAAATTCAAAACTGCTGCTGTAGATATTGCCACTTGTACAATGCTGTACTCCCCCCACACCCCCCCACACACACATACACACAGCTGTGCAAACATGCATGTCCAGTGCTGAGACAGTGACCCTAATGGGTGTTGTCTCCTAACAGGCTAGCATATTCAGTGGACCCTGTCTAACTATAACTCGATCCCCAGTCTATTATCAGTGGGCAAATCTATTTTGTAGTCACACAGAACCAAAACATGTATTTCTCTTAACGTGGTTTGTATGGCGACTATGAGGTTTTTTTTAATGTCAAGGTGCACCTGAAGGCCGATAAAAAGGCTACAACTTTGGTTCATGACCCATTGGATGTGGCTTTGCCACAAATCTTAAAATTGAAGATGGAATAGCATCTTTTATTTTAATAGGTTTGGAGATAGTCACCTTTTAAATCTTTCAATGCCCCTAATTATCATCATTTAAAATTCTACAACTTCCAATTGCTGTCCATTTTCTTGTCAGGTGTCAGAAACATACATCTGCAATAGTGTGGGAGATATGCAGCTTTTAGCATTTTAATTGTCCCTAGCTTGCATAATTTTAAACACCATGACTGCTCTAAATTTATATAATTTCACTGGTAGGTCAGTCATCACGACCAGTTTGATGGTTTTTCGGAATAATAGCGCTCATAAAGAAAAAAGGGAGAGAGACACACAGAGAGTTAGAGAGAAAGAAAGAAAGCAAGAGAGACAAAGAAAGAAAGAATTAAATAGGAAAGAAGGATAGAATTAAATGAATTCTGAAAAAATACAATATTTGGGTTCCCAGACATGATAAATGAAAGGAAGTAAGAACATTATTATACTGAGTTAAGGGAGATGGACATATCGCCTATGAGTATGCAAAACATGATCGACATTTTCCCGCTGATGACCTGCACATCGATTCATCTGACTGTTGAAACTTTACGTTTTCAAACTTTTTGCATAGAGCTATGCCTAATTATATTATCGCACCCAGCCCAGCTCTGTCAGGCTACTGTTGGTCATTGGGTGTTCTGTAAGTCGCCCACTAGTAACATTGTTCTGCAGCGTTTGGTACATTTGTCAGAGATATATGGCATTTGGCGGCGAACTACTGCAGTACCGCAGGTCGTCGCAGATTGCCGCCCATTACTTTGGACTGCAACCAGTCCTGACTAAAAACGTGCAGCAAAGTGTAAAATCTGCGACAAACTCCGGTGAGCCTACAGATCGCTGCCAAATGCCACACTATGCCGCAAAAGCTACTAAGTAGGTCGAAGAACCATCTGTTAAAGGAAATCATCCATAATGCTGAGTATTGGAGGCTATTTGCAGATAATACACATCCCTTTTAAATCATCAGTAGACAATATATTTCAATATTTGGACCATAAGTTGCAAATATGTTGATGTCACACCAACTTCAGACTCTTATTGTTACTATGTGTGAATATTATACAGCAAATTGAGTGTGAAATATAGCAAAAATGGTCCCAGACTATTGCGTGTACATACCAAGAACATTGAATAAACAATAGTATTACTTGGACCATGTTTATTTGTTACACCTTTTTCGCACATATACATGTGAATTTATTGCTGCAAACATTTTTTTTCTAAACCTAGCATACTCAAAATATTTTTTTATTAAACGGGATAGAAAGTAAAATTGCATACAGAAGGTAAAAAGTGCTGAAAGTACATGTTGTTATAATGTAAGGCAAAATAAAAAGACCAAAACTGATAACTGGACTTTTATGATAAAACACAAGTGCTGCAAATGCATTTATCTTTCAGTATTGCTATTTCATATTTGTTTTGTTGGTGGAACAAAACCGTGAAATACCGTGGAATAGTATTCATACATAGGTCTAGTAGGGAATATTGCACCTAAAACTACAGCCAAATACTTGAAATTCATTAACTATGACAACGTAACAAATAAGTGCACTTATATTATATTATTTTTAGTATGATTTTGTTTTACCTTCAGTCATTAATTCGAAGGATTTGGTGCAGTATATGCGTTTGGGCAAGTTGATTGGTGCCGAAAATTGCTAGTTCAACAACCGTCCGTTCCGTGGTCACAAAACATGATACCAGGGTGTGAATATTTCGTACATCATACTTAAAATTCGCTAGAGACATTAAACAGGCGATCGTAATGCTTATTTGTATTATCTGTGGAATCATTTGATACGGAAACAAACTTAAATAAAATAGAAGAGGTTCAGATACATGAAAGAATATTAAAACGAAGTGCTTTTCATATATGTGGATGAAATTGATGCGTTTGTTATGAAATTCAAATCAGCCCAAAACCTGCAAAAAATATGTCTTCCATTTGCCATAAACTGCATGAAATCTAATATACAAAATATGAAAGACAGGAAGGAAGGTGAGATTTGTTAGAGTATTCTGTGCATCATTTTTTTTAATTACAAGACTGGCCCTATCCAAACATGAAGTAAGGCCTCTGTATTGTGATGCATGAAATATGTTTGCATTTAGTTAGAGGACTGAGCCCTTTGCCCTTCGAACAGAGAGGTCTTTATGCCCTCAGCTTTTATCCACGAGTTAAAACTTGAGTTAACAGTGTTCCATATGTCATGCTTGGCATCTCACCACTGCTCTGGAAAGATGTTGACCTGTGGCATATTTACCTGATAGGTCCCATCGAAAAATTGCATTCAGATGATTTTTCATTAGTGTTGAACCTAGTTCAAATCATTCAAGCAGACGATGTTTGTCCACCAGTCGGTTTTGGGCGAAAAAAATAAAGAGGAAAATGTTCTCCTGTCCATTATCCAAGCACTGGTGCTATATGCACGATTGCATGCCTAATAAGATTATACTGAGACAACACAATATCAGGTTTCAAAATAGGTTTTATTTCCACAAATACATAACGCACAGTTATGGCTGAAGTTTTTTTAAACTAATGTTTAAAAAAAAGGAATCACCGACGTCGGGTGGTGTTTGTCTCTGACGATATGCTCTATATGCCGCTGACAAGGTAGACTAATACCAGTAGGCTATACAGGAACACACGAATTTAGTGGCCACTTGTCTTCCGTGTGGATTGTGGTATTTTAGGAAATAGAGCCATCTATAAATTTGACCAAAAAAAACTATTTCCACTGAAATCGGGCCTGTGTGCGACAAAAAAAAAAATTTAGAGAAAACAAAATTTACCCCCTTTTGTAAAACTCTCATTGCATTTGTCTGTTGTGTAACAATCACCGCCCAAATGAAGAATTTCTATGGTAAAGGTTGCAACTGGCACAGTGACTGACCAGGTCAAGTTTCCCTTGAGGGAGGATGACTCAAAATCCTGGATTTGTAGTACCAGGGAATGTAGGATCTGGTTAACAACCTTGTTTCAAAATAACAACTCAACTAAGTAAAATATGTTTGTATTAATTCTTGTTATATATATATATATATATATTTCAAACATCCACAGACTAAGTAGGACAATAACAAAAATGACATCACTCTCACTTAAGCTGATAACAAACTGTATACAGTTGAAAATGTCCGGAAATTATTTAAGAATTCAATCATGAAATAAAACACAAAGTTCATTGACTTTAGACGACTATGTCTAGCAGAGTAATCGAACCCCTTGCAGGCCTTCTCCAAGTCCTTCCGTAAGCTTTAACTGAATATGGATAGAACTCCTTAAGGCAGTATCCGTATCAGCCGCATGCAACTCATAATTGACAGCAAACTGTTCTACCACATTAACTTCAGCATAGAAAACTTGATCGGCCTATCAGTCCTCATGAACCAATAACTACACAATCAATTAACTTGATTTATTGGGAAGACACAAGTCCGATCACAGTCAGTATATGTTAATATTGTTCCGTGAAATGAAAGAGAAAAGAGGGTCCCTTAATCAGTTTCTATTTTAACAAAAATCCAAACCGCTATTTTAATTGAAGAAATTAATTTGCGCAGTGAAGATTAATTCATACAAAGTTGCACAAATTACCAACAACAATATATGAAACATTTTGCTTTTCATTACCACTATCATTATCATAAACCTTTTCAACACACAGGAGTTCAGTTCACACAACAAGTAATCAATTCTAAACCTTCTATTATCACAGTATAACACAGCAGTCTCACCTTAAGTCGACCTCACCTTTGACCTGACCTTATCCTCGAAAGGTCAATCTAAAGTTGCTATTTTATGGGGACCAAGACTGTCTCGTGCCATTGAGGTACAACCGACATTTTTATCACGGTGCATACACAGATAATCACTTTGTGGACTTGGTCCGGTCACCAGCGTACAGACACACAGAGTTCACAGGTTCAAACTTTAGAATTTTGCGAGAACCAAGGAGAAGATTCTGGGAAGAAAATCAACACATATTGGTTACCTATCGTAATTTAGAATAACGAAGGACACGTCAAAGCGATTAAAAATACATTGGCTATCATAGAAAATATATCCAGACCCGAAAACCCAGTCTCTTTGTGGCAATTCGTGCGGTAAAAAATATTTCTTATCAGTGAAAGTACTTACCTGTTTTAATCAACGGGCAAAATCTGAGTCTAAATACGAAAGATTTCTGTGGTCGATCATTAAAACTGAAACGAGCCTTGTATACATTTCTGCGTACGCGAACCTGGTCGCCGATATGGATTACATAACCTGGCGATACCGACCAACCGATCCCTGAAACTTATCAAAGCCCGTCTCAAAGCATTTGGCTTCGTAAGAGTTTTTGAAACGTTTTTACCTCGGAATGCACTCCACGACATTGCAAACAAGTCACCAAGAATAGACTATTGCTTTTGTTTTACAGGAAAGATAATACGCCGGATAATTCCTTATGCCCGTCTCGCTACGTTCCTAACATTCAAACTAATACATTCTTATGTCGCTCAACTTATTTTAACCTGGTTAACCGACACATATGATTCAATTAATTTTTCGCAGATCTACAAACTTCTGATCTCGATGTTCTATACTATGGAAAGGATTTATGACTTAGTTAATGTCTTCTCTTCAATTTAACACAACAATTTACAATAGCATGAGAGGAAAAAAGAAAATACCCAACCCCAAGGCCTTTCAGAAAAAGCTCATAGTTCTCCTAACACTTTTGAAAATCATCCGTCCATGAGATTACAAATACATTCAATTTGCAACTCCAAAGTTCTCATAATCAACCTATATACACAAAAAAGATTAAAAAACCCTCTGGAACCATACTTGTTCCATTATACACTTCATCCTAATATTGTGACGGTTCTTACGCCGCAAAATCAAACCATTTCAGCATAAATTTATCTCGTTATCTAAATACTCTTTCAATTTAAATAACCTTATCATACTTTAACCCATGTCCTCAGCAATTAAATCTGGTTTAAGCATTTTATTCTGAGACATGTAATTTTTTTTTAGCTGAATACCTATCTCTGCAAACTTCCGCCAAATATCGCCAAACAATATTATGGGAAGTGCGCGGGTCTCCTTGAAAATGAATGGTTGAATCCTCTCCTCATGCTACCTTTATCCTCAAAAGACAATTCATATATACAGCACTTTACACGTACTAACTGTCAAGTCCTAAACCCTGTCTGACTTAGACGCAAAAAAATTATATATATATATATATATATATATATGTATATACATATATATATATATATATATATATATATATATATATATATATATATATATATCAGACTGCTATGATTTCCAATAGCCCTTAATAACACTTATTCCTTCCCCTCATTTTAACTGTTTATCTTTGATGGGGAAAAATATATCAACACGGAAAAACATACTGATGGAAAATATAGGCAATCTGGTAGGCATTCTCCCAAACCCCTGTAAAAAATACGCTAAGATAAGAATGGCATAAAGCAGGGGGGTGAACTGAAATAGAAAACAGAGGAGTCGGCGACCAACACTTCTCAGTTTAACAGCCAAGACAAAACAGAAAACCTCGAGTCCACCATGAAGGTCCCAACCGAAACAATAAACTTACATTCCCGGGAAAAAATTGGAAAGCCTAAACGTAGGGGAACTCTTTCGCTACATGTTGAAATCAAGATCTCCCAAATACCAAGGCAAGTCAAAACAGAAAAAGTCTAAACCACCAGAACTCCTCGACGCGGCTACGGAATCCCCCCTCAGTAAAAAACAGCGAAGCAGAGCTGTACCTTCAAGCACCGCCAGACAATAAGACCCTGGACCCCGATTGAGCGGAACCTGAGATATTTATAACCGGGTGCCAAAGCACCACCCGCCAATAGAAATGCTTGCCTGGGGGTCAGGTGAACAAACAAGGTAATACACTCGGCAGGAATTTTTCACCCCACAAAGGTAAAGAAAGCAGGAACAGCAGTATGACCAGGAATCATGGGAAAATTCATGTAAACCATAACATGTGCTTCATTCACTAATAACACTGCACTGTCCAAGAAAAAAAAGGTAAGCGTGCATAATACCTACAATTTCCCCAATTCTTCTACATTCAACATTGATGAATGCTAAACAAATACAAATAAAATGAATCATTTTACGGTAGCAGTGGGAAAAACTTTTATGTAACATATGAAATGTTCACAACTAATACAGTTGTGATTTTTTTCTACACGTATGCTACGCCACAAAATATCTGGATTGGCAACAATGTCATTAAAAAGTAGTTCAGAGAAATTAAATTCTTTCATGCAACATGATCAGGATTTTCTGATAAGGCAAATATTGGTAATCTAAATCGGAATCGATCAGCGATGCTCCCGCTCCATGAACGCATGGGCATTCTTAACTCGTTTTATTGGTGGACAGCCAAATTAGAAATTAAGGAGTAAATGTAGTTACCTTTCGGTTTATCTGCCCTAGTTATTACAACAGCAAACCGAATTTCTCTTGTACATGCATATGAATATATTATTTGGCGGAAGGATCTTATCCTAGCTAACGTGTGCAACTGATATAAAGGGTCTTTCTCTGTCATTAAATCGTCGCTATTTAAATGCTGTTTTCACATTTTACTATTATTTTTTACGTTTTAGAAACATTCTCTCCACATATGAAAAAAGCAGGCTGCACCATGGAATCTAAAATAAGCATCCAGAGGGTTGCTAATATGCCAGATAATAATCCAAGCCGGCTCGGTATATATTAGAATAGGCAGCGAGTGTATGCTGTGCAGCTTACTTCCGCAGAGGTTATTGATCCAGAGGCCTAGGTTTATAAATATCAGCAGCACCACGAGATTTTTTACGAGATTGGAACGGCGAGAATATCGGCGATGTAAACCATCTACCAAACAGGCCGTCTGCAGAGAAGCCTGCGTGGCCTGTAGTATAGCAAGCACCACTGTCAGGGATCTGGTTTGCACGTCCACAGGGGGGATCTTCCTCGTAGAATTATCAAGGAAAACCCCTGCTATGAAATTGAAGGTTGTGCTTATATATACGCCTACAAGAGAAACGTAAAGCAAGGTTTTATCCAGGTGTGCGTCGATATCTCCAATGAAAATGTGTCTGCGCAATAGCATTATAGTACCTGCAGCGCAAACAATGCCAACCGATTGAAGAAAGAGATTCCAATATTGATATAAGGTCATGCATAACGGATCGGACGTTTGGTCAAAGACAAATACAATTGTCAATATGGCTACCGTCGTCATCAGAATTGTGCAGCCACCCAGCAGTGAAATTATATTGTTTCGGCATCCAATGTTCAATGTATCCGTTTCAACCATTTGGGTCTCTGTTTGTACACTCCCAGCTATTTTATTGGTGGGTCGCCCAACCCGAGTCCACTGTACGTATAATATGCCTATTAAGCAACAACAACAAAAATGAATTTGATAAATAGCACAAATAAAAAATAAAAACCTGGCCACTTCAGACCTATGATTATCACTCGTCATTGCAGCTTTAAACAAATTTGACAAATGTGCTATCTGAGCAAAGCTACACTGATAAAATGATACACAAACAGGTTTTCTGCTGCTTCTTAGGCAACAAACCTCCTTATATACAGCTGAACTTTTCAGTACCAAATGCAACTAAAATGAAACGGCTGCAAATGAATGCTAAAAAGGGTGCCAGATTCATGTTCCTTGCAAAAAGACCTCTTATTCAAGTACCAGCATACCTGAAGCTACATAGAATATAATATTCCATGCCAACAGCTTTCTTCGGCGTTACTTGGGCACATTAAAAGGGCGCCAAGGACAGCTGTTGACTCAGTCCATCACGTGGCACTAAGAAACGTATTTAATGGGTAGGACAATCATTCAATATTAGTCATTGTTTTTTAACATCATCTTTGACTAAATATTCTGCTAACTGCCAAGGATTATCAGGAAAACAATCTGACCTATCACCCATTATCCATGTTAATTCAATATTTAGCACAATGCATCAAAATGAATATCTTGATGGACCAGTTGTCTGTGATTCACGGGGACACAATTTTCGACCTTACCTGCGGCAATCAGACTATTCTCCACAATACACGGGTAGGCTAGGCGTGAGGCATAATCCACAAAGTTGTACAGTGTACTGGATTTATTAGATGCTTTGCTATGGTTGCTGCCAGGACCAGGATCATGTGCTAAAGATCCACCTGTCCTGTAAACTAAGCAAAAGGAAGAGGAAAGAATGGTGGTCTGTATCATAGCTGTTGCCTTGAGTGTGTCAGCAATGTACTAGGAGCTTCCCATCTCATAAAATGTCGTAAATAAAAATGGCATATTGATGATAATCATATTGCATGATGTGGCTTGTATATCAGTGATCAATTTGAGACTGTGTGCAGACTTTTTTTCTGGAGTCGATGAATTAAAGAACATATGGAGAGCACCCAATTTTATAAAACAATGTTTACAAGAATCGTAGCTGATAACGCTGGCTTTATCTTGAATTTCCAAGCGACACAAGCTTTTCTGTCAAATTTCCAGAAAGCCAGTTATGAAAACTGTACATGGGATCTCGTAGCTGACATTAACACACTGGCTAAAATGTGAACATGGACCACCTTCTTCCATACAAATGCACCCTAAAATATTTTAAGCTATATCTCCCAGCTTAATGTGTGATACAACTGTCAGGTTCTTCAACAATATCCTGAACGATTATGTTTTAATATCATCATCATCATCATCATCATCATCATCATCATCATCATCATCATCATCATCATCATCATCATCATCATCACCACCACCACCACCACCATCATCATCATCATCATCATCATCATCATCATCATCATCACTTTCTTCCTACCTTTTTTTTACTGGAGGAAAGGGGATCTTTTTTATCCCTGGCCCTACCCCTAGATTTGCCACATATATCAGCAGCTCTGCTGGTTTCCCCTTTTCCTCCAATGCATTTCAGACCATGACATGACAGGGCAGACTAAAATCAAGCGCCCCGATTTGGCTGAGTCTTCACTTGCTACTGAAATACTTTTCAGCTGGCTCAAGTACATGCATATACATAAAAGGCTTTTTGTGTTGTCATGGCCTTTCCAAAGATTGGCGAGTGAAAGGTCGTAATAACAATGTGTGTTTAACTAATAGCTTGCAAATTGTTGTTAAATGGTCTGCCATGAATGTTGAGTGTCCGGCAGCAAAATATAACACAATTTTGCTCCTGTTGTTTCCATATGAAGCCAAAACTCCTGTTACTACAATACTATTTGTCTCCAAATCGAAAAAAAGTTAATTTATCTACACTTCAGAAAAAAATAGCGATAAAGGATTGTCTTGGCTCGGATAACTTATATCTCCGCAAAATATAGAATTCCAATCTGCAATTCCATTGAGCAAAAGCTTTATCTTAGATGGAGAATTAAAAAAAAACATAATTCATTATTAAAAATAGTCTGTATATGTACGTGGCCACAAACGTAGCAGGTAATTACATAATCAGGGCTTAAATTAACTGCACACAAAAGCATATCCGCTAGACAGGTGTAAAAAATGTATACAAAAAGTGGTGGGGTAATCACTATACCCTGAAGCCTTTCATCAGATAAACAAAATCATTAATTAACATTTTAACCTTATGGAAGGCATTATGTCATCACGGAGTGAGACGTTAGCATCTTAGATTGTCTTCCTTTTGTAAATTTGACTTTTTCATGCAATTTGGAATGAAACTGCATTGTTCATCTTACTCACTAGTCATTTGGATAAATGGGTCGAACATAAAATTTATAATGCAAAATACAGTACATTGTTATTGAATAGAAGGTTCGTGAGGAAATCATAACTCAAGACTTTCTCCATTTTTTCCATTTTGTGGAAGACCTTTCCATTTCTTTGACTCAGTATATTTTCTCTATTCAAACATGTGGGCAGATGGACCTTGTGGGTATCTTCCAACACCTGTAACCGAGCTATCAAAAAACCCAGTAAGGTTGAACATTTCTGAAACAAAAAAGTGGCCATAAAATGAAATTCCTATCATATCGTTTGCTTATGTTCATAACTGATATCAAAAAAGATATGTTCTGTCTGGCATTTTTGTACAAAGCTTAGGAAGCTATAACTATGCTGTGACATACCACAAAGAATCAAGCAATGAGATTTCAGTATTCTGCAAAACGCCAGCGTGAATGTAGAGGCAGCTGCATCAGGCACTTACATGTCGAAGAGTTGCGATCATTTCCCGCGAGGCATGGAATTTGAAAGTGAGCATATTAACCATTTCACGTTGAGCGGCACGTGCCTTTGAAATTCACGAGTAACCTCTCCCTTTCAAACCACCTCCCTGGTCGTATCAACGCAACATTTATCTCGAGCACAGTGGTAAAAATAATTCTGATGCTTTATTGGCGTGTGAAATAAACTGACACGAAGCCGCCTCAACTTTACTACAACCACACAAGATAACACAGTTTCATTTTAGCTGAAAGTGCAATTACACACACTTTCGGTCCAGTCCTTGAAGTCAAAGTACGCCAGCTGGGTTTTCAATTGTATTTGTGTCTTTTTGCCCAGAACCACTTCCTAGTAGTCAATATCCTATTCCGCAGTTCGAACTCTTTACTCTCCATAAGCTAACCTGTCCCTGTCTAACCTGTATATATATGGAATTACTATTGTCTATATTGCACACGTTCCTCTGTAAAATTTTGACATAGGCTGTATCAGCCCAATTAAATTAAAGGGTCTTCAGCGGGTAACTACTCAACGTGTTTCGGAGCCTTTTACCCGTACACGTCTCTCTGAGTAGCGGCTCCTTGCCTAAGCTAAATATTCAGCAAAGACAACCCACATAATAATGAATAAATATGAACGTGGCAATTGATGAATTAGCTAAATATGTGAAGTTTTGCTTGTAAATGCAGAGCTTCATATCAAAGAAGAATACCTGTCAAACAAACCATAATTACCAAATTTTCATAGTACAGGTTCAGATAAGAACAATTTGACTTACCCCTGAACCAAAATGTACCCTTTCTAGCTGGACAGCTTTTCCTAGTTAAACCATCCGCCAATGTTTAACTGAAGTGGAAACCAGCTGGGGCAATATATTCAGTCCCAGTGATTGTAAAATAAACAGTTGCAGCTTGACCACCTGTACAAACCAAGGAAAATCCTAACAAGGACTGCAACAATGTACATCCTGTACCAGAGATGTAAAACAAACTCCATGATGACACCTACTCCTCAAACAATTAAGCTATATTTAACTGCCAACCCTGAGTCAATGTGTCAACTTAATGTGTCAGGTTTGTGACACTTGAGAAAATACTGTCAATTTTGAGTAATTTTTTAATAGTGAGTAAATGTGCATTTAGGCATGTCAGAAAAGAATGGAAGTCATTAGCATTTATGCCAAAAACATGCTATCAAAACAATTTTTCTTAACAGGATTTTAAGTACAATTAGGCAAACATGCAACTGTCGTAGGCCGCTTCTTGCTACCTGTAGCCCCTGGGGGTTTACCTAACAGAAAACATGTAAGCCTAAAATGTCTGATAGTGAATATTAAAACAGAAAGATGCCAAAAGATAAAGTTAAGTAGCAAAACAGACAAGTCTAAAAACTGTAGATTATTGCAGCCAGACTTTCTAATAATCTTTGGATGTTAACAGTAGAATTATAGGGCAAATCAGAAAAGAATGGAAGTCTTTTGTATTTATGTCAAAAGAATGCAATGAAAATATTAACCAGATATCAAGTACAATTAGGCAAGCTTGTAACTGTCGTAGGCCGCTTCTTGCTACCTGTAGCCCCTGGGGGTTTACCTAACAGAAAACAAGCTAGCCTAAAATGTCCGAAAGGTGAACGTTTAAACATAATGGTGTCAAAAGATGAAATTAAGTAGCAAAACAGGCAAGTCTAAAATCTCTAAAATTATTGAAGCCAAACTTTCTAACCATCTCGGGATATTTACAGCAAAATTTGTAGAAATATTTGATCAAAAGTACACCTTTGAATCCTCTTGACTCAAGTTTATTGTAAATAAATTTGGTTCTTGATGCAAAGTCCTGAAATTTAGAACAAATACGACCAAATCTCAAAATTTGTGACAAAAATGTATTATATCCAATAGTATCGGAAATATTACTGTCCGGGAAAGGATAATTAACTACTTCAAAGTTAAACTCATCTATTTTGTGATAGACTTTAATACAAAACATGTCATTAGTGACCTGAATATCCAAGTCCAAAAATACATCTCTGAAACCATCTGAATTGTTACCCTCCAAAGGGATATCTTTTGGGTAAATTTCTTTAGCAATTTCATTGAAATTTTGTACATTTACACAAGCAATGTCATCAATATATCTTGCGTTGTTTGATAATTTTGTAGCCATTTGAAAGTCCTTTTTCATCAATTTATTCATATACTTAAATTCAAGCCAGGTTAAATATAAATCTGCCAGTAAAGGGGAGCAGTTGCTACCCATTGGAATGCCTTTTATTTGTTGAAAAACCAGTGGTCCGCATTGAACAAAAGTATTATCCAAGAGAAATTTTATAGCATCTATCAAAGTTTCAACAGTGTAAGATTTAACGTTACTTTTTGAATATTTATTGTGTGACCAGTATGCTTTCTTTGTATATGAATTAATATTTATGTATGGTTTACCATTATGTTTAAACATTTTGCTAATTAATTCTGAAAGTGAACTTTTGACTTCATCTATGGGTAGATTTGTGTACAGTGTAGAAAAATCAAAACATTTGATATTTTTTGCCTTTACATCTTTGATTTTAGATACAAACTCGGAAGAATTGTTAATACTCCAAAAACAATTTATTTCACAGTTTCTAGAAATTGCATTACAGTATTTACGAAAATGATTCCTAATTGCAGTCAAACACAATGTTACTTCTTTTGATAATTGCTTTGTAGTACATTTTGAAGCACCAGCTATGAATCTAGATTTAAAAGGGTTTTTATGTAATTTGGGTATCCAGAACAAAAGTGGAATAGAGGAGTCCTCTTCAGAAATTTTGATATTAAAATTCCTTTTCATCTCATCTTTATGTGCATCAATCAAATTGTCAATGGATTGTTTGTGTAATTTATAAACGTCATTTCCTCTTATGTCTGAAATATTGTTTATACCAAGTTCCTTTTTCAAAACATCCAGATAATATTTTTTGCAGATGATCCCAAAATTGTTACCTGCCTTATCTATGTTAGTGACTACAAATCTATCTTGTAGTTCTTTGACTGCTTTAGAAACTTTAGGCTGTTTTAGATTAACCGTATTGAAATTCTTAATGTGGGATTTGTAACAATAAATTCTATTTCTAAAGACTCTTTTCAAGTTTGATAACCATCCTTCAAATTTCTGAAATTCCATTTTTTCTTTCTTTGCCCATTTCATACAGTAGGAGTCGAGTGCATCACATGTATCCTGAAAAATACTGTCAATATTCAACTTGGGACATATCCGAAATTTTGTACCTTTTTTCATTATTTCTTTTAAACCTGAATTTTGTATTATATCCAAGTTACCTGTAAATACATGTTTGTGGTGTGCATCAACAAAATTAGAATATTTACTATTAGACATACAGTCACAATTTTGATTTGCTGCGATATCCTCAAGAGTAATTGAAGCCAGAAATTTTTTGTAATTCATGATACTTTGTCCAATATTGTTGCCATATTTATAGGAAATGATGGGGGGATCTTTTATTTTGCATTCCTTGGGAATCATGTTACGAACAAATTTCAATTTGAAAAGGGACTGAATGTTTAGTGAGTCAATGATTTTGTGTTTGAAAGGAATGCTGCAAAACATTTGATCTAATTTTTTCTTATTAGAATCTGGTTTCCGAATAGTTGTTGTGTAAGCATACACAATATCACAAAAATTTTGCGGAAATGTGTGTTCTGAATCAGTAAGACCCAAATATTCATTAATTCTTGTAATGTCTCGAAATGATAGTGCTTTAAGAGCTGTATGTAATTGATCAATACCATTGGAGAAAGCCTGTAGTAAATTTTGGACAAGGTCTTTTGTATCCATGTTCCTGCATTTCCTGTTTTTCCGTGATTTTCTTTGTCCATGACTTCTTCTTCTTCTTTGAATACCAGCCTGATTGTTATGAAAAGGTGTGTGATTTCTGTCAATGAGTTTCTTGTCTTTCTTTTTATACAGGACAAAGAACTAACTGTCCATTGACGCGTATCATTGTGCATAATCGGCAAGCCATATGGTTCATCTGCCTGCGCATTCATGTGTGTTTTCCCCCATGCATTTGTGTGAGCATTTGTGTGTGTTCGTGCATGTGTGTAAAAACATAAAAATACCTTACAGTTTGTTCGTTTTTTTCAGTGGGCTGCTCATAACGGTAAGTGTAAACTTGTGTT
>OZ026628.1:61745282-61747782 GCA_964020975.1 Hermodice carunculata
TGCTATATTCAGTAAAATATTTCACATGTCTGACATATTATAATATCTTTAATATACAGAATCGCATATATATATTATGAATCATTGCCGGAGCTTTTGGTGATTGAGATTTGGCAAGGACTTGATTTTTTCTCGTGTTCTGGTGATAAATGTCTGTCCGTTACATATTGGTTATTTGTAGGCTTGCCAAATAGCGTATAGTAGATTTCAGGATAGGTTAAGACTTGTATGTTATCTCCTCACACAAGAACCAGCAATATAGCATTAAGTGTAATTTTTTTGACACTACGGGTTATACAGCTGGGGATTGAGCCGATCCAAGACAGGAATACAAGACACAGAGCCTGGTTGTCAAGTCCACGCCTCATGGCCGTGAATAACTTGATAACATGTGTCCTACGTCTCGGAGGAATACATCTGCCATCATTTTGTGTCAGTCAGTTATTGTGACGGTATCCAATTGGATTTTATTCATACAAACAGATTTTAACTTGTTTTTACTGTTGGCTGTTTGGATCCCACAGCGCCACGATTTGTCTGAAACTGACTGATATCCGTGTTTAGATATTGTTACTGAAGTAGAGTGTAGGCTTGATTTGTATATGGAATTACATGCCGTTTTGTGAGTGGCTGATGCATTCAAGCGACCTATTTTGCAGTAAGTTACAAAACAGTATGATTTCTTGCGTCACTGAGCCCTGGGTTTTGTAAATTATTGAAGAAAGCAACAGCAATACCCACAGTTATCACAGGGAATCTCATGGTTTTAAAATTATCAAGACGATTAGAACATATCACAGAACCCTAAGGTTGCAAATCATTGAACTAAACAACTGCAGGGCCCAGAATGATCAAGACAAAGCTCGGGTTTTCAAAGAAGGCCCTTAGTTCCGCAAAATTATTAGATAACAATGCAAAACCATTTGGCTTTGTCACAAAAGCCCAACATTTGTGTACAAATCCCTTTACTTTAAATCAAGATCTCGGCTTTTGATTTCTTTATCACAAAACCTGGGACTTTGGTTTACAAAACCTCGGGCTTTGTTATACAATACATGGTTTTGTGCATATCATTGTATAAAATATAAAGTATGTGACATTTGTTTTGGTTTTATAATGCTGTGTGCTTTACGAAATATGAGCTTAGCAGTCAAAAACCGCGGAGTTAGAAACGAAACTAATACTATTAAAAAAGCCAAGGCTCTAATGTACAATTCTCTGAGTCCTATGAGTCATTTAACAACAGAACCTCCTAATGCGGAGCACCTGAGCGGAAGAACACGGTCCGGAGAGAATTGTTTCCCGCGTATCCTGAGTCTTTGGGCTCTGCTCGATCTGTGCAGAATGAACCACCAGGCGTTCACACCTGCAGTTTTAATACTTCAACAGCTGGAAAAAGTGTAGACGTCATCCGACCAATACTTCAGCATGCCATTAGAGAGTCAATGTAATTAAGAAATTGTATACTTGTTCGGGGAATACTAACATGGCGTTTCCTTTTGTTATGTTCACTTTTAGAAACCTTTGGCTAATTTAAAAAAGCATGAAGAAATGGTGTCTGTGGTTTTCTTGCTCAAAATGTTAAGTAAATCCATGAGATAAAAGTTAAACATATATCAAGGCAATGTCTTCTGCTCTGTGACCAGAAAATGGGCATAAATTAATTTCATATTGTGGACAAATAGGTCAAATGTTACAATATGTAAACTGAAAGGTATAAGTGACAAAAGAGGTTTCTGGATTTGTTATTTGATATGTAGTTTGGGCAGCAAATGTGTGAATGAATGAATTGATATATTTACATTTGATTTCTTGAACAAGTAGGCCACTTGAACAGTGAAGAAAGAAAACCGAAATACGGTATACACAGCTGGCACTTTTGATGTCTCGTAATCCAATTCTGCAATACAGACCAGGATGTCCAAGCACATTTCAACCGCCCCGAACACTGTAAGAGGAACAAAGTATCATCATATAGCTTTCCATTAAAAGTGGTAATAGTAGTATTCATAGGGGTAGTATTAGTAAGTATGTGTGATAGAAGAAGAGCTGCCGTGGTTATATGGTCATGGCCCTTGTGCGAGCGGAACAAGATTGAAGCCTGAACAATCCAAGGGACTTTAATGTTCCTTATCTGACTTTTCACTTACATTGACCACTTAATTGCGTGAGTCGTTGATTGCGCGGTGCGTATAAGAGGAGCTGGGTAGAAAATACGGGCACCTTTCGAGGTTTCTGCTTTCTATAAATAAGATCTATCTGTCCAAGTGTAGTAATTGTAATGATAGCGAAATTGCGCTGATGATAATGATGATCACTGCAATAATTAATAATAAAGCTGAGAACTATTTCTAAGATTGCAAAACGTATAGCCAACTTATATATATATATAAATATATATATGTATATATATGTATATGTGTGTGTGTGTGTGTGTGTGTGTGTGTGTGTGTTTGTGTGTGTGTGTGTGACACATTGGAAAGAAACATGGCACACAAAA
>OZ026628.1:61747982-61760482 GCA_964020975.1 Hermodice carunculata
TAACGATATTCACTTGCATTGCATTTGTGTAAGCTTTGTTTTTTTGCAGTTAGTTTTTGGAGTTATACCGAATATTTCTTAATTTCTTTACTTTTTATGTATTCATTCATCCATTCATTTATTCGTCTATTTGCAAATAGAATATCTTAATTTATGCACAATTGTGAAACAAAATTGCAAAATAATATTTCGAAATTAACGATAAGGTATATGGTAAGTGACTCTAAGGTTAGCTTGAAATCTCTCTCTCTCTCTCTCTCTCTCTCTCTCTCTCTCTCTCTCTCTCTCTCTCTCTCTCTAAATATGTACACTTTACATAAAACGTCCTATATCTGCCTATGTGAGCCCAAAATAAAATTTTACGTGTCGAATTGAACATAAATTACATTGAATTTTCCTTTATGACAAATTATACTACTATGACTGCACTTAATTTGGATGCAAGTTAATTTTTGCATACACTGCTGATGGAACAAAACCATAAACGCAAAAGCACTACACGCTTGAAATGAAGTACGTTCACATTGGTTGATCTTACATTCATGCTTACTCTTATTACTATAGTTTATAGGCTTATGAACATACCAAATAGAAATCGTTACACAAAGTTCCTGCACTAACGAACATAATAGTTATATAGAACATTATTCCTTCATATTTACTATGTCATTTAAATTGGACCATAATTCCGTATATTTCGACATAGAAAATATTTCTAGTTCGTTTTCTGAAGTATCACCAAGGATATTGATCTATTCATTTTACTTACAGAATATTCCGATGAATAAGTATAGATTTTCCACCCTTCGTGTGAGCAAATCATTCGGACAAAAGCGGTCCAAAAGCCAAGAATATACCATGTATATGATGCTTCCTGTGAAGATTAGTATCATGAATTGCTAGGCAAACAGAAAAATATAATCAGTATATGTCAATCTGTTTAAAATATATCTTATCAATATATATATATATATATATATATATATATATATATATATATATATGTGTGTGTGTGTGTGTGTGTGTGTGTGTGTGTGTGTGTGTGTGTGTGTGTGTGTGTGTGTGTATTTCTGATGTTTCAAACTAGCAACCTGTTTATTTTGGCAGCACGAATTTGATGGTTTATTTGTTATCATGATGTTCGTGATGGTCATCTATATGAAATTGTTTTTACAAATGTAAACTTTTCAGACAACTAATTTTGAGGGATATTAATTTTCTCAAAGAAGCTCATCCTTGTAAGAATATTTTAATAAAATCCAGAAATATTGAGAGCGTGGGAAAAGAGAATACTACATATTTTTCATAGTTATTGAAAATATACCTTCTGGTACGAAAAGAATGTAAAGGAAAGAAGAGAATCTTAAGTTATGATACATATAAAGTTTCCCTGACAATTTGTAGTAATTTTCTATTCGTTCTAGAAGAAAAACTTTCCAATTCCAATTTTGCGTGCTCTATAGGATCACCTTGTGAACAAGACAATTTCCTCAAATTTTGTTTAAACCTGTAACGTTGATACACGTACCTCTCGGAATGTGTGAAGAGAGCAAAGACCAGAATTTGGTATTTGTGCTGTTATGACTATCCCGGAAAGGAAGATGACAAGGCAGAAACAGTACATTGCACTCGATGTCCCACAAAAGTGTGCGTCTTCCAGAACGTTCTTTTGCAGCAAATGCCTTCGGTGATTCGTGCAGGAAAAAAGAACGCGTCTTGTTTTTACCATCACACACAACACTATCCCGGACATTTCAAATTGACGATCATATGCAGTTCAACCACCCACCCCCACCCCCCAAAAAAACAGGCTTGTGGTTTACCATTTAATGTTGGAATCTTAATACAGCAGAGTTTTTGCCTATCATATATGGTTTAGCAGATAATGTTTTTTTGTCTATTGACCTGCATCAATTCTTTTGGTTTCAAATGGTAGTCATACTGGCCCGTTGTCACCAGAGTCAATGTAGGGATTTTAGCTATGCGAATATATAATGCTTACTTGAACTTCTCAAAAAGTGGGGCAATCAGAAAAGTTGAATTAATGTTCATGCCAGTTCATCAGCGTCAGGTGTTAACCAAGCCTTAGGTTTGAACTTACATGGCGATGCACCTAAATACAGAAGAAACCCTTTGGATTTTTTGATACACTAGCACTTAGGGTTGTTTAATATACATGTGCTAGCTAAAATATAGCGCCATTGTTCTTAGTTTTGCACATGTAGACACTGAGGAGACCAGTGTATTGTTCTGAGTCTAACACACGTTCGAACTGAGGTTAACAGAGCACTGCACAGGCTTTTGAGAATCTACTTTTAAATAAGCGATTGTTTCTGATTGCCTACTTTCCGATTTTTTAAAATTTGTTTATCAAATTATTTACTTATCCATTTATTAATTATCTAATATACTTATTCATTCATCCATTCATTCATTTTTCTTTACTGGGGCATTTCATTTATACTATATTTAGCAAAGAATTTTTATTCAGCTTGTCTCTTCTACTTACACATGTCCCGTCTTAAGTCTGTAAATGTCAAATATATATCGACATATCGGAAGCTTCTGGGTTGTAGAATAAAATGTATTCAACAGTTTCGTCATTGCGCTTGGAAAATGGAACGGTTACAATTCTATAAAGGGTGCAAGCATATGAGTTCCGCAGTCGGCACTAATAGGTTGCATCTGATTGAAAGGACGGGAAATAGGATTCTTTGGAACAAAACGCTGATTAAGTATGCACTAACTAACATCACAAAAATGACCGAACGGATAGACACAACTAACAGATAAATAAACAAACAAGTTTCAAATATTACGCGTTGCATTCCAGTTGCACTTCACTGCTGCGACTCTTCAATTCAATAGGATTGACCCTTGCCACATTCATACAATTTGCCATGATCAGTACTAAAAGTATACCCATACATCACCATCACCATCACCATCACCATCGCCGCCAAATATATGTAATATCACAATATAACAAGCAATATTTTTTATCGAAATTGGGTAACTATTTCTTGTACCAGGGTACCCTTTAATCAATTTTCCAAGTACCTGGGTATACGCAAGGGGACAACTTGTTGCAATGCGTTCAACGTATGAATTGACGAATGAAGCTAGGTGCAGGACAATTAATGAAATTCCACAAATCCCTATCCACAGCAACGTGTCAATACATCAATGATGTATTACCCCGTTGATTATATATTAAAGCCAGACACCATAATACTTACCATGTCCCAATGAGTCTCTTATTTTTAATATGTTGAGGTTCAAAATAGTATTGTGCAATTGGATGTTTTATTTTATATTAATGATGGAGCATTGCAGTTCTAGATACTCCCAGGAGTGAATAGTTTGTGCAAATGCAAATTTTCCAACATCAGAAAATAAAATCTTGAAATTAGATTTCTGGCAATAGGAGGCTGGGTTTTTTTGTTTTTTTTTTTTTTTTGTTTTTTTGTTTTTTTTTCTTGTTTTTTGTTTTTTGTTTTTTGTTTTGTTTTGTTTTTTTGTTTTCTTTTTGTTTTTTTTTTTTGTTTTGTTTTTTGTTTTTTGTTTTTTGTTTTTTGTTTCGGTTTTTTTTTGTTTGTTTTTGTCTTTTTTGTCTTTGGTTTTTTTGGTGGTTTTTTTCTTTTTGATTTTGTTTTTGGGTTTGTTTGTTTTTTTTGTTTTTGTTTTTTGTTTCTTTATCTTTTCATTTGGGTTTTCGGGGGTTTTTTTTTGGTTTGTTTTTTTTGTAAGATATAATGCGTGTTTTTAAATCCTGTAAAGGAGGTAGAGCGAAATAGCAATTCATTCAATCTGGCCGTTTCGCGCAATTTTACGCATTAAAGTACTGGCGCGTAAAGGTGTAACATGAAGTCCAGTGCGAAAATGTATGGGACCACATGGGCGTAAAGTGTGCAATTGCCCAAAGAGAAAGCACATGGGTAATCTTTCAAGAGGCCAAGCACATTAGCTTAAAGGATATGCTCAACTTAATTTGGGAAAAAATTCAAATTTTGACATATTCACATATCAGCTGCAATTTGCAATAATGCTTCTTTTTAACCATGCATAATTCATCAGTCTTAATTCCAAAAGGTGAATTTTGCACTTTTCCCATCCATGTCTGCGTGTTATGTTCAGGCTTCACAGTTTGACGTGCCATGCCACTAAGCCCCGGCCGCAGAAGTCGGCATTTAGAGTGGTGTACTTACAGGGCCTTCCGCATTGATCTACCCTAATTCCCTGCTGTTAATGCACACATTTAGCGCCAAAATTTATTTTCATATGGTTGCAGGTTCGAGTCCCGCTCGTTTCGATCACAAAATATATATTTTCGGCATATCCTTAATGCTGGTGGATTTAAGTCCCCGATCCTGGAAATAAATGCTGACTCAGTATAACCGTGTTGATATGACACTCGCACATAACTACCTACATTGAACCATTCTTTTATTAAGAATGGGGATTTGGTCGAGTGGATATGTGCATTTCCCATTTCAGCTAGGCGACTGGTGCCAAAGTTTGCAGGTTCGAGTCCCTCTCGTTCAGAACATAAAATAATATTATGGTACGGGTTTTTCACAGGCACAGAGGCATAGAGCATTTTTTCAGCCTCATGTTTGCCGGTTTCGAATCGTCATAGTTCGTGGTGAACGGGGCGTTGGGCGATAATGATGCATTCAGTGAAACAGTCCTCAAAAACACTGAAAACTACTATATTTTGTCGCAAAATGCATATAAATACATACTTTCCCCATACTCCTTCTAAAACCAAACCATAGCTTATGAACAACTTTACTACGATCGTTTCTTTGTGTTTAAACTTTAAAATCTGTTGTCTACAAGTGACTGAGCAGACATTTTTGCACACCAGATGAACTAAGAAAGGCGGGTCTCAGATTTTTTGTGTGAGGCCTGGTTCTTTCACAGTATTTGAGAGAAATTGAAATCATTTGATGTATAAATGGAGTGTCATCACTTCAACTTCAGACCGCTACAGCTTAGTAAGAAGGCGCAAAACCAGCTTGTGAGAATAGGTGTAAGAACATTATTTTTTAAAAGAATTTTTGTATGTGGTACCGTAACTAAAAAGGTTGAATCAACATTATGTATAAAAAAACGTTATCTTTGCATAATTGCTGCATAAACACATAACCAAGTACGTAAATGACAATAGTGTCATTTGATTCCGCGGCAAGTTTACTTTTCAGAAATGTTTACTTTATGGGGGTAAATATGAGCTATAATTTGTTTATTTGAGATTTTGTATTATAAGATGTACCTAGCCCTGAGCTTATCCTTAAAGCCAGGTAATACTGAGAGACTGTTACGAGACTGTTACTAACCTTCTCTCGGAGTTCTGTTCACCATTACAACCGACATCATCTGCTCCGCAACTGATATAATGTCCAGCCATACTCTTAACGAAATCTTACTAAAGGTACGGAGCTATTAAACTTGTTCGATATCTGATTCAGTCCCTCCCCGAAAAAAAGCAAACTATACTAGTTCAGAGAGCCAGAGCAAAGTGTCTCCCAGGTACGTCTGCGGCTTTCAAAATAATAGCCTATCGAGGAAGTCTTTCAGCACAAATCAATTGTCATGCATTTTATGCTTGTTCACACAATGAAGATTGATTGATGCAAACGAGGTCAAACTTTGACAAAGAGCTTGAAATATGCGTATGTGAGATTCAGTGTTTTGGGAATGGAAACGCTTTTATTACCCAATGGCGCCAGATGCCACTAACACGGGTACAGAATGGATGGACCTGAGTCTACCGTTGACATCGATCAGCCGCTGCTGCTGCTCAGCAAGAATATCGTTTAGCACCTGAAAACTTCCCATCGTCCATACAATGCACAACCTTTGAACAAAGAACATGCCAGTATTTTTTTTCAACATAAAAGTGATATATATAGAATAACAAGCAAATAAAGGAATAAAGTGGAAAATACACTAAAATACATGCTATTATGTGTGTGAGAACACGGATCACCTTCATGCTGCAAGGAGGAAGTGACCCAGTTGAAGTGGTATGAAATCCAAAATACGTACTTTTGATATTTTGTATGAATATAGGTACTGTAAGCGGAGTGACTGCATTTGAGTCACCTGTGGCTAAAGTCACATTTTCTAGAAAGTGAAGTTCACTCGGCACACTTGCAGCGCAACCTGTTCAGTTATCTGACCACTTAAGACTTTTCACGGAAAACGGCATCAAATCATCTGCCATATATTGGAAAAAAACCATGCCGCTGATGCTATAATCGCCATCGTCATAATTATTATCATTATGGCGGATGTAGCATCACTGCCATGTTTTTAAATAATAACTAATGATAATAATAATAATAATAATAATAATAATAATAATAATAATAATAATAATAATAATAATAATAATAATAATAATAATAATAATATATGCATAGATATGTATATATATGTATATATATATTTATATTTATATATATATATATATATTAATTTAGACATACATGAGTCATCAACACGCGGTAAGGAAATCAAGCTTTTAAATTTAAAAAAAAAAAATTACAGAGAGGCACAATACATCAGATTCACATTGTAACTGACGGTGGGATTAGATACGTTTGGTTGTCAATACGGAAAAATGCAATAAACAGCTAAATACGTATTTAAACACATGTCAGTTTCAAACCCCACTTCTACTTGGTTTATTAGGATGAATCAATCAGTTTTTTTTTTCCGATTCTTCGCAGGAGATTAATGTAAAAGTCACCGGGAAAAAACTTAAATGCCGAAAAGCATGCCATCCTGTATAAGAGAATAATTCATTTAGATTGAATTCAATCACTGTATCCAATAATCCATAGACTCAACATCATATTGATGCACAATAGAAGGCATTTTTGCGGAAAAAAAAGAAGAAATTTCTCCATTAAAAAAGAAACGTAACTTGATGTCAGTTGACTATACCCTGTTTTTCCTACTCACTTTGATTATTTGTCCTTTTACGCCTGAAAGAAGGCAAAATACAACATGCATCATTTAGTAAATCAAGAAGTGGTCCCACAACTTTCAAACGACCTTATAAGCTAGGGGGGGGGGGGTGTTCGACAGTGTATGTTTGCTGTTTTTTTTCGGGTGTGCATTGGTTTTTGTTTTGTTTGTTTTTTATGTTTTTGTTTTTGTTTTTGTTTCTGTGTTGCTTTTATTTCGTTTTGTTTTTAGTTTTAGAGTTTTTTTTGTTTTTCTTTTGCTTTTTGTTTCCACTTTTTTTTGTTTTTTGTTTATTGCCTTATAAGCGTCTGACACTTTCCATTATTTGACACGCAACACTACATACAGTCAAGATATACTTTACAACTCTTTTCTTCTCCCTAATTTTCTTCCTTTCCTCATTTTATCTTTCTCCTGTCTGTCTGTCTGTCTGTCTGCCTATCTGTCTTTCTTTCTACAAGTGTCTATGTCTTTCTTCATATTTTCTTCCTTTTGCTTGGTTTGTTGGTTTGCTTGATTACGAAGCTCTTGGGCAACTGAACAACCGATGCCTAACAAACTTTCACAGGTCTAAGGGTCCCGCGTGGATTCTTCCTTTTGGTGACCAACATGCAGAATCACTATGCCTATGCATAACGCATTGTCACAAACTATGCGTTTGTACACAAAAGAAAATCAGTCGACGAAGCCATCCCGCCTCTACCCCCCACCCCCCACCCCCTAAGTCCAAAAAGCAGGTTTCAAATGAAACCACCTGTGTAAGTTGAGCATAAGATTTTGTATATATTGACTGACAGGAAAATGCACAAGATACAAATGCTTACTTATTTGATATACCATGTTCCTAGACTCCCTCCTGTCACACTCGTCATTCCAAATCAAGGTACAAAATAGCACCAGAAAATATCTGAAATGCCAAATGGGCACTTTGCACCCAGGTAGACATATGGCCCTGTCGCCGTACTCTCGATGTGTGATGGCATTGAATAAAACATAAACTCCACAAATGGTAGTGATCTTGCTTTATTGTTTTAATGGCCGGAGCATAAAATGCAGAGCGTATGTATCTTGCCCAAACCAAACTCTGACCAGACCCCAAGACAGAGATACTTCCAGAGAGAATATCCCAGGTCAACAGCTTTTCTCGGCGCCGAGAAAAGCTGTTGATTTAGTCTTAAAGTTTGACACTGAAAGGGTTAAGCCGGAAGTTGTATTGCAGCAACGAGACCTTCCTGTATCACGCACCTTTGTTAAGGTACAATGGACGGTTTTCAGTGTACGATATGACATGTGAGGCAAATAAAAAGAAAAACAAACACAAAAACAAAAAACAAAACATAACAAAACACGGAAAGATTAAGTTTCCTGGAATGATTAGCACAGTTGGTGATGAAAAGACACAGGCTGCTTTGCTTATTTAGTGTAAATACGTTTTCAAGAATTACATTGCATTTAATTGTCACTGTTTATACAGATTCAATAGTTATGACCCTGCACAGGTTTTTGTGTTTCCTCCTGTGAAAAGAATTATGATAAAGTAAAATATAATTACAGGATAATGTACAAAGGAGCATAGGCAGCATAGTTTAAACTGTGCCCTTTGCCTGAAAATTATCCCAAACTGGGCGTATTGTTCTGTGAATATATATGTATATATACATATATATATATATATATATATATATATATATATATATATATATATATATATATATATATATATATATATGTATATATATATATGTATGTATATATATATATATATATATATATATATATATATATATGTATATATATATGTATGTATATATATATATATATATATATATATATATATATATATATATATATATATATATATATATATATATATATATATATATATATATATATGTGTGTGTGTGTGTGTGTGTGTGTGTATTAATATAATTGCAAAAAGTAATATTTAAAATAAGAAACCTTGCCCCAGGATCCCAATTATATGTCATATTTACGCGGTCAATTTTACTATTTTCTTTTCTGGCCTTTTTTTTTTTTTTTTTTGGTGTGTGTGTGTGTGTGTGTGTTTGTTTGTTTTTGTTTTGTTTTTTTTTTGTTTGTTTTTGAATGAGGAAATAAAGTTATGATTGGGAGCGACCAGGAACAATCGATCTCCAGGAAACATGCATTAATTACATTGTGAGTGAACAACAGTGATAACTTTTGTGTTGCTGGGTTTCTTTACACCGTTGACAGGCTCTACACTCTCGAGCACTGTGAAAGTATTTGTCAGAAAATTGTCCAGGTTGGAATTCCGCATGCTTTTACAACGGTAAGCTAGCATTTGTTTATAATGTATTGCTATTTAGCGTAAAAAGCTTGGAGTTTTAAATGAATTTGACACTTTTTTCTGAAACTATTATCATTTAAACTTTTAGTAAATTTTGGCTGTGGTAAGTTGGAGGCTAATTTAACTGCCCACCTGAACGCACTTTGTGCACATTGCCCCTGTATCGCAGCCATGGAGGCACTTGACCTTAATTATTCTTCCCTCTCTAAAAGTATAGGCACTTTAGTGCTTACACTAAACTTCAATGTAACAATTCAGGTGGGGAGACGCACTGTTGTGAGTACCTGTGAAATTTTGCTGTGGGCGAGGTTAGCACTAAGACATGTTATCAAAGAGTACGCTTTTGTGACCAGACTTTGCGTTTAAGAGCACATTTGTCCCATGCAAATCTGTACTCAGATAAATGTGACACATTTTCGCAATATATTACCTTGATCAACATGTAGTTCAAAAGCAGTTAAAGCATTTGTATTTGGTGTGTACATTTCTGTGAGCAAATATGCTGCTGAGGATTGCTATATGTCGTGGACAAAAGCTGCGCGGTATCAATTCAAAATATAATCATCTTTCCATTTAAAATCCGAACCACTAAATTTATACCAATTCATATAGTAAAGATATATGTAGTACTCTCCGTATGTACGTTTTATGTCTTGCGGCTGTTCATCTGCTCCTTGCATTTTTTTAAGTGATTTAAGCTTGTGATTTTTTTGTGATAGAAGTAGTGTCTGTAGTAGTGAAGATTATTGTATCTGTGTTTTTTTGTCCATAACCACTTCCTAGTAGTCATTACCCCATTCTGCAGTCCGAACTCTTTACTCTCCATAAGCTAACCTGTCACTGTCTGAGGCCTACCTATATGCATATGGAATTACTATTGTCCATATTGCAAACATTCTTCTGCAGAATTTTGACATAGCCTGTATTAGCCTAAATAAATTAAAGGGTCTTCAGAGGGTAACTACTCAGAACATGTTTCGGAGCCTCTTCCCGTACATGTATCTCAGAGTAGCGGCTCCTTGTCTAAGCAAATATTCAGCAAAGACAACCCACATAATAATGAACAAATTCGAACGTGGTAAATGATGTATTAGATGAACACGCGAAGTTTTGCTTATAAATGCAGAGCTTCATTATGAAAGAGGAATACATGTCAAACAAAGCATAATTATTAACTTTGTATAGTACAGGTTCAGATGAGAACAATTTGACTTGCCCCTGAACCAGTATGTACCCTTTCTAGCTGGATGACTTATCCTAGTTAAACTTAGTTATGTTTAAAAGATGACAGGATCGATTTTAACAACTGTTGACCTTCACGTGTTGACACCAGTCAGCAGTAGAGGGAGAAATAAGATTCCCTTATTGGAGAATTATACAATGGGGAGATAACCCTGGCTTCTTATGCCATGATGAAAATTCATTTTATTTGGCTCAGGGATACCTTTGCAGTCTGTAAAATGCTGCGGCTTCTAGCCACTGCATCTTGTGTTTGGTATACTGTGTGAACAGGGAGCGTACAGTTGTTTAACTCATTTGCATATTTATTCAGATTGTTTTCCTATGAATTGGACAATGCCATATAATGTGACCACTACCGGCAACACGCCTACGTTGGAATATGGTACAACCAGGAATATTACACCAACAACGATACCTAATATACCAAGCCCGACACGTGAGATTATTTGTATTAATACCTGTGTATACAAATAGATAGACACTACAAAACAATGCAATTACACTGAGGTGTGTTTTATTGAAAAAAAATCACGTCGCCTGTTTTAAATATCCCCCCTTCTCATCCTTTGGAGCCTGATTGACTACTATTTAATTTGCTTTAAGAGCGCGAGCGGATTAAGTATTCTATGTTTAGACGTATTTGAAAGAGTGCTTTGCAAAGAACTATTCACAAATTATAACTACGCTGGAAAGTCATGATCACACGGCAGTGAAATGAGCCGGACGCTTTACGATACGGAAACAGATGGTGCTTTTGTCCTCGCATGATTTGAATTGGATTTAAGTATGCAAAATGAAGTTTGAAATTATTGTCAGGTAATTTTTGAGACGTAATCGTTTAGATTGCCTACAACTATCAAGGATTGTCGGTTTGATGACCAGTTTGTAAGATTTCCACGGAGTTGGATTACAATTCAGTGCTCAGAATGCTATTTGGGCTCGGAGGAGGACATATAAGTATAATTATTTACGGACATAGGATGTTCTAAATTGAACATCTGACTACAAATTTTTAAGTGGATGTGTATGTTGCTCATGCACAGATTATTGGATTTTGGTGAAATAAAGAGCACTTTTGTCATTGATCTCACGAAGCTAACAAAATGTCAATGATCTATATTTCAATGCATTGATTGGTTCGAAAAATGTACAGATGCTGGAAGGAAAAGAGTTCACGTTTTGGAAGAACATGAAACAAAAGACAATGTGCAACCTTTTCTCTTTATAGTATGCAAAGGACGAAGCTTAACCGTATATTATTAGACCTTTATGGAATCATTTACATAGCTGAAAATGCCATAAATTGTTACTTTGTCATTAAAAGAATATAATTTGTGTTTAGATATTGATGTCTCGTCATATTTCCTCGTTGAAATTAACCCAGTTAAACTATGTTGAAGGACTAAAAGCTTCGCAGATTATTATGTTCACAATTACACACACACACACACATATATATATATATATATATATATATATATATATATATATATATATATATATATATATATATATATATATATATTTATTTAATATGTGTGTGTCCGTTTTTTTATGAAGGATATTGCAAAGATTATGTTTTTTTTAAAGTTACATTCATACCGTTGACTTTAAAGCGTAATGCATTCTGTTTGGGGCACTCAGCTTATATGGAGTGATACAATTATAATTCCATCTTCAAATTTGTAATAGGACCAGTCATTTATGTATCAACATTGTAATTTTTCCAAAGAAAAGAAAAAGACTGATAGTCTTGGCGCATTGGACACTCTTATTAATATACACAAATTGCAAAAGGAGCAAATACACGCTGTAGGGAGGGAAGAGTACTTTATTCACGTAGCTGCTCTTTGTGTGGTTAGCTTAGCCTGCTTAGAATTTCAATAAACAGTCCACAGCGCAAGAGAAGACATTTTCTCTGAAAAAACACTGTTTAATATATCATATA
>OZ026628.1:61765482-61783982 GCA_964020975.1 Hermodice carunculata
ATCCTGAACACGTATCATTGCTACTTTTTCTGGTTTTGTTTTTTTGTTTGTTTGTTTGTTTTTTGTTTTTGTTTTTTGTTTTCTTTTTTTGTTTGTTTGTTTGTTTTGTTTTGTTTTGCTTTTTTTTCCAATCTTCACGCTGCTAATTACACAGAGGGTTTACAGTCTCTGTGACCAAAACAGCTGGACATTAACTGCCGTCTGCTTCAATGAGTTTAATACATTACAGTGATTACAAAAAAAGGGAAAGCTGTATGAAAACCTTACAGAAAAAAAAAAGAAAGAAAAAAAAAAGAATAAGAAAAGAAAAAATGCTTTAATCAAAATGTTTCCTGGGCGGCGGTTTCCCTGTCACACTCCAAGGGAATCTGTCACGGCATATTCAGAATTAATTCAAAAGACAAGGATTCGAATTTTGGGGGAATAAGATATGTTCACAAGGTCACTGCAGGTACATGTATAATACCCGGATATTGAAGCATCACGCTTTCGTATAGTCCACTTTTATGCAACTTAAATATTCAAGTCATCAAAAAGGTTTCTTACATTCAGTAATCTTCGTCAGTCTCATTTAAATAAGATGTGTTACCTTGTAGAGTCTTCAGAAAGGTTTTATGCATAGAAAAATGTGCGGTTTGTCTGCCAAGGTTTGCGATGTAACGTGGGATTTTATGTTCACCTTATAATGGTTACAAGTTCCTATGGTATAAAACACATTGATTGCCACTGAATTTTTCACTGATATAAATATTAGCTGTTTATAAATCAGACAGTGAACGGATATATTGAGTTAACTGTCCATACGGCTAGGGTTACAACAAAGCTGCTCAATGGGCAAGATTGATTAAAACGTAGAAAAGCTTTACAGAGAAGATTGTATCGGCAGGTCCAAGACCTCTAACCTTACACGCCCTTGGTCGTCTCTCTGCCGATACAGTCCTATCTGTCAAGGTCAGCCGTGTTGTCATACTATATGGTGCAGGTTTCACCAGATAATGTTACACCAGCAGTCACAAAATATCACCAAATGGCAACGAATTCTACCAAAATCAATGAGCGCCAAATGAAGTCTAAAACTGCCTTCGAATAAAATATTTTGCTTCTCGTGTGTATTTGTGCTTGACAAAAATAGCAAAGTTACGTTTGAATCGCGTTTTCCCTATTTTATTCGCCATTCAATTAATTGTTCAACAGGGCACAAGTTGTAATCGAGGTTGTTGTTGGCAAGATACACACTACCACTTGTTGCTTTAAGTGTGGCCAAATGCAAGTGGTTCATGCTGGAACAAGTTCACAAGTTTCAAGTTTTATTTGCAGTCAATGGTCAGATAAAAAACAATCTGATGAGACACACACACAGGTGCATAAATAAGTAAAATGACAACACATGTTAAAGTAAATAGAAGTTTTATGCCATGCATAAGCATTTCTGCAGACGATTCAGTCACGTCAGTACAGCTTATTGTTTTATCATCATATGCAAGCGTTTCTACTCTAAATCTCTTCATTATAATCCAATTAATAAACAATGATTTTGGAAGTTGAAGGCTGTTCTCATCAATTATTTGATGCCCCATTAATCAATTGAAAAAGATGGCTGTCTGGTAAACCCTGTTCTATCACGCAACAATGGAATGCACCAAAACTTACACCGAGTAATATTAATAGAATTAGAAGTATTACAAGAAGTCATTGTGGTTGGGCTAAAACTGAACGGAAGTGGACATTTTAAATCTTATTTGATTGATTTTAACCCATCTTTTGTGACTCTCTCAAAACTTTTGTGATATTTCAAGCTTGCAATGCCAAGAGGCACAAATGTTTATTTTAGTTATTACGCGGTTCTAAGCATATTGACGCAGCTATGGTTCATATCCGCAATTGCTCCCTGATACAACTTAACACTAAAGCTACAAAAGACACGGAAGAGACATAGCCAAAATAAAACTGTGATCACTTGAGCTGCAGCTTGCCTGAAATACAGATAATGACATTGTGAATTGTAGAAGATCCGAATTGCAAGATTAAATCGTTGTTCAATACGGATTGGCTGCCACCTTCAACTATATTTGACTCATCACAGAGCTCACGCTGCCTGACCAGTGGTGCCGTGTATTGATTGGTGCAAATATATAAGATAAAATCCACTGCTTGGACAAAACCTTTGACAACAAATTGTGCTTAAGAGGAGATGCAGTGCCATCTATCCGTATGCATCTTTGTTCGCCAGCGCGAGGAAAAATGGTTCTTTTGGGGCACTCTGGAGATATTATTTCAACTGGATGTAATCACAACTGAGTGGTCGTAGTTTTAGCAGAGTGCGTCTTCTTTGAGTGGGTTGATTGACATGTGGGATTCCGTCAAGTTTGGCAGCCTCGGCTGTATTCATTGAAATACCATAACCACAATTAATATTTTTGTGATTCACTACATCTAAATTTTCGAAGAGTATGTTTTCATGACATGACGGTGGATTTAACAAAGAAGCAGAGTATTGTAGTCCTTATAATGACCGTGTGTATACACTCACATTTCTACACTGACACTGCCGCATCTACCATTAACAATCAAGGTCAGCAACTGGAGTTTGGCATTTTTACCTGTTTGCCGTCTGCCCCCGTATTACCAGTGCTCATCGCAAATTGTTTTGGCAAACATGAGATTAAAACTTTGGACTGTTTCTGACATGCTGATATTCCACACTATTTCTTTCTACGTCCCTGTAAACCTTGACTCTCCGTGAATAACCAGATTTGCATATAATATGTGATGTGTACATTTTACCCTTATGTGTTGGGGACCAATGTCAATATTAGATGAAGAAGTTAATCTGTGTGTTTTTCTTGAAAGTTTACTGCAACAGTGTCGTTTAAGTTTTAGTACGGTTTTGGGTTTTGTAAGGTCTAGGACGTCCTACAAATTTAGTGCAGTTTTGCAGTCTGTCTCCGTCCTTTAAATTTTAGATCGATGTTTTCGTCTTTTAAGTGTTGATCGGGTGTTGTAGTTTGTTTAAAGTTCTTCAAATTTAAGTGCAGTTTTGTAGTCTGTTTGAAGTGCTTTTCAATTTAGTGCAGTTTTGTAGTCTATTTGACATCCTTTAAATTTTTGTGCCAGTTTGTAGTCTGGTTGACGTCCTTTCAAATTTTATTGTGGTTTTGTAGTCGATTAAACGTGCTTTAAATTTTAGTGCGGTTTTGTGATCTGCTTGCGTCCTTCAAAGTTTAGATCGGTGTTATCGTCTGTTTGTCGTCTTTTATCCTTTAGTCGGGTTTTGGAGTGTCTTTATCTTCTTTTAACTTTCAATGGGATGTTGTAGTCTGTTTCAAGGTCCTCAAGTTTGAATGCAGTTTTGCAGTCTGTTTTACGTGTCTTTGAATTTTAGTTTGAAGTAGCAGGTTATTAAACGTCCTTTAATGCTTTGTGCGATACTTCAGTCTGTTTGACTTCTCGTGATAACGGCTACCATTCTCCGTTTTGTGGTGGTGAAAAATTCAGAATTCGGGATGACAACCGACACACAGACGACATTCTGTCCCAAGACAGTGACGGCCTCCTGAACTGCAGGCGGGAGCTGGTGCAGTGAAGACCATACTCCATCCCGTGGCAGTGAAGGGGCCAGAGATGGAGAAACAGAATGGCTAGTAATATCTTTTGCTCGAGAATCATTGCCTCAAGTCAAACGTAGGTACCTGATACCGGCGGACTGGTGATGAGGCCGATAGATGCTGATCACCCAGAGATGATGGAGGTGCTTAAGAATTCACCGGATCCAGCGATGGCTGCATTGTCTTGCGTTAAGCAGGCGGCCCTACTCTATCTATTGACATGTTGGTGGGTTCCATAGACAGAGACAGGAGCTGAACCTGGCCCTACAATGATGCCTTCAACTGAATTACAACCAGTGGGGTTTGTTGGCTCATCAGCTGAGCCACTAACTGTTGGATTAAATACGTGTCAACGTTGAATGCCACGTTCCCCGAGGCCTATGCCCGTGGATGTTATAAAAGCTTTTATAATGATTTGCTGGGCTTTTTTTTGTTTGTTTTTTTTGCTATAAATGTCAAAACGACAAATCCAAGTGTCAGTTAATGGTTTATTCAAAGCACATAGGTTCAATCATTAAAGTAGGACAGGTGATGCCTGCCGTCTAGCCTCAGTTTCCACAATGGCTTGGTGGTAGCCCGCTTGCCAGTATATACTTCTGCGAAGATGATGTGTGAGAGCTGGTCAGTTGAACAATCCCGAATATGGTATCTACCACGCCCTAATTTGGGCCCGTCCAAGGGATGAGGAAGCCAATGCAGTTCGATTTTTTGACAATTTCACTGAACTTCAAAGAGATGAGGTTTTATTGACGTAGCACATTGCAAAGTGCATTTAGACAGATTAGAGGTACCGGTAGTTTATATATATATTCATGTGTGTGTGTGTGTGTGTGTGTGTGTGTGTGTGTGTGTGTGTGTGTGTGTGTGACTTAACTAGACTAGTTCTCGCACCTTTGACACTTACCTGGCCACTATTATTGCATACTTTTATCTACCATGTAAAAATTGTGAATGGCACCCCAATCATTTCAGATGCCTATCTGGAATTCAAGTGACTCGAGCATTTCTCTACCAAAATGAAATTTACTTGCAGCAAGCAAGACATAAACGTTTAGACTCTCTGTATAACAGGGCATCTAAAGCGGGGCAAGCTCCTCTTAGTGCAGTGATGGTATATACTGACACTACGGTAAAGGTAACTCATAACGCACCATGACGTTTACCATAGTGATACCCTTGCCGGGAACTGTTCCCATACAGGCGACTGGAGCTGTTTCTGTGAGTCAAACCGAGGCCGCAGCACTAGCCAGGGCCCGTTTCATTCTCTCTGATTAGCTCTGGCAGCTATCGTTCCTGATACCTATCTCTCCACAAGTTGGAGGGGTTTGTTCTGGAACACTTGACCCCCTCCCTCCCGCCCCTATCAGCCACTACACTACGTCTAATTGCAATTATACCACTTTGCCAATATTAATTATTTGCTGCACTTATATGTGTTAGCACTATGTTATTGTACTCCCACTTCCTTCCCCGCATACATGTAGCCATTGCTCTCTTTTACATCAGCTTCAAATCATCCCTCTCGAACAAGTAGACAGACCCTGTTTTTATCCCAATTTTAGACCAGGTGGGCTACACAGCACCCTCCCGGCACTAAATCCTCACATACCAAGCAAGTGTACGCTGCACGACATTACTCACCTTATTGTGAAGGGTGCATGAATAAGTTTAAAGTAATTATAATAAGTAATTATAATATTTTTATTCGTAAACATAACATGCTAAACATGTTTGCAATCTGGGCAAATTGACAACCCGTGACTCATATGTAAGTGTTCTTGGCATAAAGTGTGTCCACGATATAAAGTTTTTCCGCGAAATAGTGTTAGCTCGGTTAACTCTCACGTATGAGCTGAAACTGGAGTAACTGTACACTGTGGCATGTGGCGCAATACAGCTTCAACAAGTGCGCATCAGATTATTTCCTTGTCTCGGTTTATAGCTTTTGTGTACTCAAATATCAGTTGTTAAATTTTAATTCCTTTGAGTAAATAATGTAAAGCAAATTATCTATTCACGACACTAGACCAACACGAAACATGCAAACAGGAAACCAATACAATATGGAACAATTGTTGCTGGTGGCTATTTCAAATACTCCAATGCAGAGTTCCAGCAATTCTGAAATACCACGCAATGTATTTATAGCTGACTGCGAACATTCCGTATAATTGTGACCGTGGTAAAAAAATGTTGACAAAATATTATCCTGTAAATGTTATAATGCATAAACATAATGACGTGTCTTGATAATTTTCAAGGAAACAGAAAGTAATTTTACCTCGATTTTATCACCGGCTCTGACATGAATTCAAGAAAGAGGCCAATTGACGTAATGCTCTCTTAACCACCAATATTAGAAAATTATTTCCTGATATGTATTTCCTCCACGAACTTGAATAATGAACAAAGGTCATCCATATTAGGAAGTATCAACTTTCCAAACGATAATACTTGTGGCACAATTAGCATCATTCACCTCATTCTTTATCAAGATATTGAATAAAATTCCCTTTTCTTAAGTGCTTAATGACCGTGCAAATTTGTCAAGGTCACACAATCAAGGTGCACCAAAACTTAAGTCACCAAATAGAGTTTCATATGCAATGTTACCAAGAGCAATTTATGATCTGCAGGCTCAATTCGTTTTGCGATTGATGTCCTTGTTACACCATGGCATTACAAAATAACCTCCTCCAGCTTAACAGGTATGGTGACCCAACACAAAAGGGTCAGGTTCACTGATCTTATACAATATATGACCATTGGAAATAATATGTATACCCTCCACATATGACGTGTCTAATTCAATTATTTTTCGAGATATAATTTTTTGTGTCTTTTCACTTTTGCTTACAGTTTCCTTCAAAGTAAAGGTGGCGCTACTAGTATCATAAGCAACTGAGATATTGGCCTCTTCCACAATCCTACTAAATTACATTAAGATACATATAAATTCAAACACGATAGACTGGCCACAAAATTTTCATATTTTGTCCGGTATATTACATAATACTATAATTAGCTCCACCAACATTGACGTTGACATAGATTTTCATACACCATTTAAGTCTTGAATGATATATGGACCTAACTAACAAAATGGGGTACTAAGCGTATACAGTAGGGCCTCTACAATCCTACTGTGAAGTGTGCAAAATTTGAGCTCTAAAAATCTTAGAAGTAGTTACATCACACATCGTAAGTCTACCAAGAAGACGCCACAGAAATTCTCGTGAAAGGTGACAACAGAAAGTGAATTACGATGGTGAGTATACTTTCTTTCATTTTCTTGCAGGCTGATTCAAAATATCAAGATTGTCAGGAATGCCCCCATGTGATTAGTTATCAGATTCAGTAATGCAGGCTAAAATAAAATTTGTTTTTCATGTTTGAAAAATTCATGAATATGTGTGGTATCCTACAAAAACAACAAAAGAGATAGATAGATAGATAGATAGATAGATAGATAGATAGAGAGAAAGAGATAGATAGATAGATAGATAGACAGACAGACAGACAGACAGACAGACAGACAGACAGACAGACAGACAGACAGATAGATAGATAGATAGATAGATAGATAGATAGATAGATAGATAGATAGATAGATAGATAGATAGATAGATAGATAGATTTTTGTTTGGAGAGGTCACTGAATTCATTGAGTGTGTGTCAGGTCACTGAGATGGCTTGATTTGTTGGGGTGACTCTCATGTGGCTTGTGATCAATGGAGTGGCCTGAAGTGATGATCTGCATACATTCACAGTAGTAAACAAGGGGAAGTTTTGATGTGGTCTAGAATGATCGCAGAGAAGTATCATGTGTGATTAATAAGACAACTGTAGAATACTGACAAGAGTTATCGTTACAGTTATCTCGTCGTAGTCATTGTTTGTTGAGTTCTGCTACGATCTGGAATATTTTGGATGTGGGCATCATAACAAGATAGATTAATTATTAATTAATTAATTAATTAATTGATATACCATCCGATAGTGACTCTCCTTTGTGTTGACAAATAACTGAGATTTTACTTTCATTGACACACCATACAATTCAGCTTTTATTTCATTTTTTATTGCACATAATTTCAACACATCGACCCTTTGAATGATCCTGGACAGTCAACCTGCCCATTTACCTCTATGTTGTTGTAGACGTTGATTCGATGGACCTTTTTGCAGTCCTGAAAGCACCGATCGTGTTAATTTCCTGCACATGGGTAGCAAGAGTGATAGCCAGTCCATGCTGAAAAAGTGGGGTCAATACATGCATATTTGACCAAACGCCAATCGAACGGCTCTGGCTCACCAATGAGAGAAATTAAAACTGTGGCCGTGCAAAGATCCAAGTTATTTAATACTGATTACTCATGCGACCTGAGAGCTAGTCTTGTTTTAAAGTGCTAGTGCTATCTGAAAAAGTTAAATGCCGCATTTTGAATGTTTTATGGTTTTCTCTAACGAGTCCATGTCGTTCCATTGTTGTTGTTGCTTATTGTATTTGTGACTTTTTGACCAGAATCACTACCTAGTAGTCATTACCCTATTCCGCAATTCGAACTCGTCACTCTCCACAAACTAACCTGTTACTCTCTAACCGATATACGAATGGAAGTACTATTGTCCATGTTGCACATGTTCCTATGTAGAATTTTGACATAAGCTGTGTTTGCCCAAAATAAATTAAGGGTCTTCAGCGTGTAACTACTCAGAACATGTTTCAGAGCCTATACCCGTACATGTCTCTCTGAGTAGCGGCTCTTTGTCTAAGCTAAATATTCAACAAAGACAACCCGCATAATAATGAATAAATATGGACGTAGCAAATGATGAACTAGCCTGATACGTGAAGTTTCGCTAATAAATGCAGAGCTTCATTATGAAAGAATAATACCTGTCAAACTATACATAATTAATAAATTTGAATAGTATAGGTTCAGATAAGAATAATTTGACTTACTTCTGTACCAGTATGTACCCTTTCTAGCTGGATAGCTTTTCGTAGTTAAAACCACCTGCAAGTGTATAAGTGAAGTAGAAACAAAAACTGGGGCATTATATTCAGTCCCAGTGATTGTAAAATAAACAGTTGCAGCCAGACCACCTGTACAAACCAAGGGAAATCCGAACAAGTACTGCAACAATGGACAACCTGCACCAGAAACGTAAAACAAACTCCATGATGACACCTATTCTTCACTTTAAAATTCTCCAAACAATTAAGAACTATTTCCTTGCCAACCCTTAGTCAATGTTTCAATGTGATATGTCACGTTTGTGATATTTGAGAAAATACGATCAATTTTGTGTATATCTTTTTAAAATTGAGTAAATGTACATTTAGGCATGTCAGAAAAGAATTAAAGTCATTTGCATTTATGTCAAAAACATGTTATCAAAACTTTTTTTTTAAATTTATCTTATCACGATTTTAAGTACAAATAGGCAAACTTGCAACTGTTGTAGGCCGCTGTTTGCTACCGATAGCCGCGGCGAGGGGGGGGGGGCGTGAGGAGGAGGGAGGGTAACCTGACAAACACATGAAAGCCTAAAATAACTGAAAGTGAACATTAAAACAGAATGGTGCCAAAAGATAAAATTAAGTAGCAAAGCAGGTAAATCTAAAAACTAAAATTATTGTAGCCAAACTTTCTAATAATCTTCACATATCAACAGTAAAATATGTAAAAATCTATTGACCTGAACATTGAATATACTTTCGATAAATTTAAACAGTTACCGGTTCCAATAGGAGATATGCATATTAAGTTCCCGCCCCAACTGCATACCTGATTGCCTAGTTTCGCTTGGTGAGATATGGCGAGATACGGGTCGATACATGTGACGGCAAGCGGGGTATGACTAAAATTTTGGAAATACAGAATTATTAAAGGCATATGGTAATTTTTCTTATATATGGCTCTGGAAGTACTAGAGGAATACCAGTTTGGCATTTGTGAATTTAAATTTCGCAAATGAATGCAAATTTTGTGAGAAACAAGCACATGGCCTGTCTGTGACAGTGATGCGACCAGCACTTCCCCTTGATCGCCAGGTGTCAAAACCGAGCTTTGTGGGTGGAAATTAATATGCATTCTGCGTATTACATAGTTTATTGAGACAATAATAGGTTAGTTGATATATGTCTCGGTGGCAGTATTGAGCTTTCTAACTGCCTATATATATATTCATATCTGTGATGCACTTCAGTAGTACATTATTCATACCAGGCGCTTTAAGAATTAAATGTTTCCGTTATTGTAATAATCACTTGTTTGGCTTTGGATATTTATTTTATCACATTTTTTTCCATCTGGTGTATATGTTGAAATCAACTTCATACTGGTTTTATTTGTAGCTTTTATGTAAGCAAATCTTGATATCTGTACAGGCTGTTCACCTACATTATACATTGGTAACAATTGTATTATCGTCCTGTGTGTCTTGTGTATACTTACTGTATGTCTCCATGTTCTGGAGAATCCATGTATTAGTCTTCTTGGTGGACTATAGGGCTATCCAGGTTAAATAAATACGTTTAAACAAAAAACTGATACCTCGCATATACATCACAACTGTCACCCATGGAAACAGTTTAACTCCGCTCAATGCATATACGCAGGTCCATCCGAATTTGGCGTATTAAAACAGAGAAAAATTTGGGATAAAGTTGTTCATAAGAATGATTTGTGAAAGAAGGGTACCAGGGAAGTGGGCATGCACGTCTTCTGACGAAATAGGATAGTAAAGACTATTTTGATGAATGCTTACAAGTATCATTGCCGAACAACAGCGTATGAGTTTACCGTAAATGGTCACGATTAACAACCGACAAACACGAAGCCAGATTAAAAAAATATCGACATCTGTACCTAAAAAGAAAGAAAAAAAAAACAAGGACTCATGAAATTCATACCTGCTGAATGATATCCTCTTTACTTGCTGGAAATTAAGATATTGCCCGCCAATACACCTAGAATGGAGAAAAGTCAATTCCATGTGCCTGCCATGGGTCGCGACCTGTCTGAAACCAGGAGTAAAACTTGTTCCTTCATATTGGTATTGAAATATGAATGTTGGTGTTTTGGTAATTCTTGAACCTTACCTTATTCCATAATTAACTTTGATGTCGTTGTCGCGTTTTAATTTATTAATATGGGTCATGTTTATGTAAGCTGTTTGGTCAATGGAAAAATGGTATAAATCTTAAAAAAAGTTTATCCAGGGGAACCCCTTTACGGTTTTATATGTTTGTACTTTTTTCTGGAAAATTTTATTTCCATATTTGGTTACATGTATTAATATATGCCTAAGCACAGACCATTAACATCATTAGATGTACAATCAAAATGTGTCCGAGACCCTCTTACATAAAAGTTTCGATACATACTAATATTCATAACAATTAAGTTGTTTTAGGAGCATCTAATAACTGAAGTTACAACACAACTACATCTGTACCATGGATATTTAAATGGAATAAGTGGTAATGATAAAAGTTTTATACATGCAAGGTGGCAGAAAAAAAGGGCAGGAATTTGGGAGGCATGGGAGGAGTACTCACCTGGCCAGCATCCCGCAACCCCTAACTCTCCGCAATGGCACGAAGCACAGGCCACACGACACCCACCAGGAGGAAATGGCTGGTGCATTCACAGAGGTATGGAAGACTTAATACTCTCCACAACTGCGGAGAGTGCCAGGTCTTTCTTACCTCTCCTACAAAAAGAGCCTCAAGTCCCAACAAAAACCAACCCTCTCTCCAGCCACTCAATCGTGCAATTATGCAATTTCACTTTTGGTTTAATATAACAGTGATATTTCCTATACGGCAGTTTAAATTGAAAGTCAGGTTTTATCAATGTGAGAATTTATCCATTTTAATGTAAGTTGGTTTTTCCTTTCTTTTAAGCAATAATCTATTCTGTTTCCGTAATTTGACTTGTGTATGAATTGAAACATTTAATACTTAGTTTAACGTGTGTTGTATTTACAGGTGTAAATATATCTTTCCGGAGTAAGAATACAAAGTTCAACATCGGGGTTAGTTCATTAGTAGCAAGGAACACCTCAGCTACTGAATAGTAATAAATTTGCACACTATCTAGAAAGCGCCCTCCGAAGAATTGATCCGAAATCTTGTGTTCAGTGACTATACCGAACTAAATGTTCTATTGTTTCAGTTTCCGGTTTACAAATACAGTATTTATCTCTATTTGATTTTCTGCTTTTGAATAATCTGTCATTGGTGTATATACATCTATATAAAAAGATCGAAATGCAATTCGGGTCACACTGTTGAAACAGTTACCTTATAAATAATTTCAAAGCATTCGAACCATTCATTTTTTCTCATGTATTGGATTTTTGTTGCCAATTGTTTATTATTGGTCTTTCTGTCTTAGTTACTGAATCCATCAGTAAAGGCTTTACTAATTTCGGAACCTTGTTTTTTTCAAGGACTTTTTGTAAATCTATTCTTATAAGTCTGGCCACTCAAGGTATCTAATTGATTTTCAGAAAATGCTTTCGGGGCAACCTTTGTCTATTCATATCGAATTGAATTAATGATCCCATAATAATTGAGATAGAGTTATACTTTTATTTTTGCAAGCCACATTTTCCATTGAATTCGTCCGCAGTCATTTTCACCCTTTTTCAAAAATTTTATTTGGCATTGCATTAATGGCCCAATGATTATTGAGATGGTTTTTTTGTTTTTTTTTTTTTTGTTTTTGTTTTTTGCTGGTCATATTGTCAATTTAATTCGTCCGCAGCCTATTTCTCCCTTGTGGGTCAATTAGAATTTTAAAAAATCTGATACCTTTTTGATACCATTTCTTTTAATAAACAGCTGTACCACCTATATTGATTAATGAGTTAAACCAAACTTTCTCATTTAACATCTCTCTTACTGAGCGTGGTATGTGAAAATTAGATTTGCACCAACTTTTAAATACTTGTTTCCAAAATACATGTTCAACCTTACTGAAAAATAACTTTTGCATCATTTACTTGTATGTTACAATTCCAAATAAAATCATCGGGACAATGTAAGTCCGGCTTTATAAATTCTGTCCATGAGGCTGGGAATCGGGTACCATTTGTTTCATCCATGCACACTTCATTGGAATGAATTGCATCTCTTTATGTGCAAAACCTAACCCACCTCTTGATGTTGGTGGCATAACAAATTTTCATTTAAGTTTGGCTTGTTTGCCGTTTCATAGATACTTAAAAATTATCAAATCTGTTTTTTATGCTTTTTCTTTGATATGGGTTAACTGAAATTAAGTACATAAGCTGTGACATAGCCAGAAATGTAAAAATTTACTTTTTTAACGTACAGATATATGTTTTTTTTATTCCAACAATTCAGGATGTTTTTTTTTTTTTTTTTTTTTTTTTTTTTTTTTTTTTTTTTTTTTACTTTTCGGTAAGTGATTTAATTCTTTCTCATTTTCAATTTGAGTAATATTTTTACACCCAGTATTGCCACTGGATTATTCGCCATTTCAAACATGAAAATCTTGATACTTTAAAGTCTGTATCTTTTAACAATTTTAAAATTTCTGTCTGACCAATATTTATCTTCAAGCCTAACATAGTTTCAAAATCTTTAAAACTTTCATTAAATCTACTGCATACTTTTCTGACCCTTCATTTGTAAGATACTACGTATCGTCAGCATATTCAGATATTTTACACTCCTGTTGCTGTACCTTTAATCCTACAATGTATGGATTTTTCTTACTTTTAATAGCTAAGATCTCGAGACATAACATAAATAGATATATGGGAATTTGACAGCTTCGATGGACGCCACATGTTACATTAAAAGCTTGGGATGTCCAGCCGTTATTACTCACACAGCTCTGAGTATTGTTGACATTTGTATCCATCTAGCACTGGAAGGTCCAAAACTGAAATAGTTGAAGCATCTTAAAATGAATTTCAACTCTAATTTATTAAAATACTTTTCAAAATTTATAAGTACTTAAAAGTGCAGTATTTGTCTTTTGTATTAGTATAATAAATGAGATTGAGTAATCTGTTAATGTTTTCACCTAGGTAATGGTCCTCTTTATATACAGTTTGGTCTTCATGTATTACTGTTGCTAGGATTTTTTAATGCAAATGCAATGCATTTGTGGCCAACTTGTTGTCTTGGTTCAGCAAAGACATCGGTCTCCAGCTTTTTTTTAAATCTAATTTATCTCTATCTTTTTGGAAAGTAAGAAAAAAAAACCACCATGTCTTTGAGTTCTGGATGGGTTGTCAGTTTCATAAGCTAAAATTTATGCCTTTACTTATTTTGATCTGATATCTGACCACAAAATTAATAGAATTTAGCCCGAAATCCATCTGGCCCAGGTGATTTTCCATTTTGACAATTATTTAATATATCAAGTAACTCTTGCTCTGTTACCTGATCTTCACACTGATGTTGTCCTGTTAGTTTTGGGATATTTTGTCATGTGCAAAAAAACTTCTCTATGCTGTACCATGTTCCATTTTATCTTAAGTTTTGGTACTTGTAAAAAGATTTTGATAAAATGTCTTTTCCTCTTCAAGCATTTCTGAAGCGTCGGTTATAATTTTGTTTCTCACATGAATTATGTTAGTATTTTGTTGTCATAGTTTCTCTTTTCAAATTTAAAGATATATTTCATTGTTTTTTTCCCTTTCTTAATAGCCCCTATTTTTTTAATCTGATTATTGCATTCTGTACCTAATACTTCATTTCAACTTCTAATGGTGTTAATAGTGATTTTACTTCTCCTTTTTGCCGTTCTGCTTCTTGTGAGCCATTTTCTTCAAATTCTCTATTTTCAACAAACCCATAACATTATATTATCTTGACTATCATTGAACATCTTTACCTCTGTTATGCATTGTTTAATACTATTTATGTACTCAGTATCATTTACCAGAGAACAGTTGAACTTCCAAAATCCTGGACATCGCTTGCTTTTATTTAACTGTAAATATAATTTAATTCCTGAATGATCAGATTTGTGGCCAGGGAGAATATCAGTTTCTGAAACAAATCTGCATGGTCCAAATGAAATAAGAAAAAAATCTAATAGACAATGTATAGGGCTGTGATTTTCCCTCCTCCAAGTGTATCTGTCTGTTGGTGGATTCTGTTGTCTGCAAATATCAGGTAAGTCTGCTTCTTCCATCCAAGTTTTCAGTAAGAATTGCACTTTGAAATGCTGATGTAAGCCGATTTTATTGAGGGTTATAACTAAGAAAAGAAATTTATTATCTTCACCATTCATGATCTCATGCTCAAAATCATTATTAAACAAACTTCCTATACCGCCTGCTTTACTTGTGCCATGACTGTAGAAGACCTTATATCCCCATTTTGCTTGTCATAACTTAAATTCGTTGTGCTGTGTGTCTCTTGAAGAAGACAAAGGGAACAGTTTTTCCGTCACAAGCACATAAATATTTCTTTCCTTTTCTGAATGTATCTAATACCTCTTGCATTTAAAGACAAGATACCTGAATTATGCATTAATGTCGGGAGAAAACATACTTCTATACTTTTCTGCATGTACCAATATGTGTTTACATATAGTTGAAATTACACACAAAACACAGTATACAGGACAAGGGAACAAAAAAAACACCCCGACTCAGCACCAGAGACACCAGATACATGTATGCAATTTGGTTCCCACTGTGGGACGTCACCTAAAGTCCCTTGAGATTAGGTCCATATACAAGATATAGTGACCATGTGAAACATCTTAAAATCATGTAAATATGTCTAGATGCATTTGGACTCAGTGTAAAATACACTATAAATAAGCAGGGACGTGCTATAGATGGACTGCCAACGGGAGCGCTAATCCCTTTGGTGGTCAACTGGGCGCGACGACTACAAAGCGTGTTCAGTAGCGCCGCTCAAGTTAATCCCCCTGCTCAGTCCGATTGTTGTTCCATCTATGTTTCCGCATTCGGTTGTATCAGGTTACTCACATCAGGCTTACATCGGGTGTGCTATTGTACCAAGTTCAAAAACGGAGAATTTTATGCGTGCACAACCAGTCTCATCGTTTGAATCAGAACCGTGCGAGTCCATCGATGCGTTTTTCGCTGAAATCGGCCGATAAAAGGGCCAGTTTTTGCATTTTTTCTGTCCAAAATGATGCAAAGTAGACAACTTGCGTGCGTAATAACTCCTTACGCCGTAATTAGCAATAAAAAATGTAGTTTTAGAGGGATAGTGTATGCCGGTAGGATCATGATGTTGGTTTCATTTCTTGTTGCTGAGTCCGGCGTAACGCTAAATTTTGACTTTAAAATGTGGAACACGGTGAAAAATTTTGCACATTTCAGTCGGTGACACGATTATTCTCGCCTTTCATCGCGTCACCTGGCCCCCTTTATATCATGGTCGCCAAGCGGACAGTGGAGTTGTGTTTTTTCAGCACTGAAGGTGCTCGCTCAAACAGACGATCACTTGAGCAGCGGCAACATAGATGGTACAAAGGGGGCCCCGCCGTTGGTAGTCCATCTATAGCACGTCCCTGAAATAAGTAATACCACTTAGTCCTTAGTTACATATACTCCTAGAGACACAATTTTCCCATCGGAAGTAACAGAGTTGAAAATATTTGAATTTCCATTGAGTCCTTTGCAATAAATATTACAGTTACATGTCAACTTAAAGAGCCACATGCTGCACCCCTAGACCACACCCAAGTCACTATTTCATACATATGGTCACAAAGAAACAACCATGACCCAGACCCAGTCCAGAGCCAACACCCACCCACCCTGTACATGGCCCAAAGGTTATTTCCACATTACTGGTGTTTCTGACAATATCGCTAGTATAAATGTAAAGTTTTGGTTCCAACAAAACTTTAAGTATGTAGTTTTCAAGATATATGCTTGAAATATTATTTTCTGAGCTTTGGTCTCTTAACTACTTCTGAACAAAATATGCATAAAGTCCCTTAACACAACATCAATATGAAAGTATAGTCTCATCACACAAAAAGAAAAACTCATGTACATGTCTGCCGATACATTGAAATAATACTGGTTTTGAGATAAAGACACAGTGCAACATAACAGCATATCACAGTCACCAGACATCAAAAGGAACACCTCAGACAGAACCATGTCGACCATTTCTGACGATAAAAACTGTATATTTGATATAACTTAATAAACACTTTCATCCTTAAATAAGTCTCATGTATAAAAAATCAGCAGATTTGGAAGAAGTGCACGATTAAATCCTTTGGTCAACCATGCACACTCAATGCACTCACCATGCAAGTTATCACCTTTTACATTACTTAACTAGAAATAGTGGAACTAAGAGGCCATACAGATCTGGTTTACTCTGACTCCACCACCCGGCGTCTCCCCCCTTTATGTCTGTACTTAGTTTTGTATCTGGTGGTTATCCGTCCCTCGTCGTCCACCCATCTTCCATAAACAATTTATATTTTTTAATCCACCAAAATGTATTAGCCAGCACCGCTCCAATTCTTGGAGGGGTCTATCTTGGATTTTTTTAATTCTCCAAAATGTATCAGCCAGCACCGCTTCAATTCTTGGAGGGGTCTATCTTGGAGGGGTCTCTACCACGTTTCTGGGAACGTTCATCCAGTGAGTTTAACTTAATTATGACTTATTTTAAACTTGGAGGGTATGTAACTTTCGTGGGTCTGTGAAGTTTCTTTAAATGATTGTCCTATTCTTTATTTATTCATTTATTTATTTATTTATTTATTTATTTATTTATTTATTTATTTATTTATTTATTTATCTATCTATCTATCTATCTATCTATCTATCTATCTATCTATCTATCTATCTATCTATCTATCTATCTATCTATCTATCTATCTATCTATCTATCTATCTATCTATCTATTTATTTATTTATTTATTTATTCATTCATTCATTTATCTATCTATCTAGCTATCCATCCATCCATCCATTCAGTTAGTTAGTTAGTTAGATAGTCAGTCAGTCAGTCAGTCAGTCTGTTTGTCATTTATTCATTCACTCATTTATTTATTTATTTATTTATTCATTCATTTATTTATATATATATATATATATATATATATATATATATATATATTTATTTATTTATTTATTTAATCATTAAGGTCCGCTGAGGACAGGTTGTTTGCAGTGCCCTCTTGTTAACAAACGTGTCGCTGCACGTGGATCCCACAAATCTGAAAAAGGCATCCAAATGAAATAAAAAGCCCTTTAAATTATTTCCGTGCTTCACATCCTTTTTTACAATTTCATTCAAAACGCGTCCTTTTCGTAATAGCCTCGGTTTGAAGCCACACGTGACCTGCAGCGACTCTAGGTTTGAGTTATGTAAGCCTCCGGTAGCCCCCGCCTGCCGCAGTAAAATTACGTGGTAGAGACCCATCCAAGATAGACCCCTCCCAAATTTGAAGTGGTGCTGGCTAATACATTTGGAAACTATTATAAGCTGTGCCCCCAAGACCCTCTGATACCCTCTGGTGACCTTGAAAATAGGCCAAGGTCTCCCAGTGCCAAGCTCATCCAAGGCTAAATTTAGATGTTTGTAATGTAGCGTAGTTTCATTCCGGTGACTCACTTTGTTAGAAAGTTATGGACTCGGCTCATAAAAAGGATGGATTGGACCAGACATTTTGGCACGGGGGGGGGGGGGGGGTCGGGTGCCCGGGTACCCGGGTACCCGGATCCTTAGACAATACACTCATATTTATGCACTAGGTCGTTGTGATGCAATGTTGATGTAAATTATCATTATGACTGTGACGTGACGTGAATGTTTGTATTTTTCAGAATGTCATATTTAGTCTGTGTGATGCAGGAAGAAAGTTCAGTATAGTTTAGTTCAG
>OZ026628.1:61784182-61809182 GCA_964020975.1 Hermodice carunculata
TTTAGTTCATCGCCTACACATATTTTAGAATCCACACAGTAGCAAGTTCGTTATCATAAAGTTTTATAATTTACTGCTTGCCCTCGGGTATGGGTGGGACAGGGTGGAAAACCCATCGAAACCCATTTCTCCTGCTAGACTAAAATGATCACGCGTTTAAACTGGGTAATGTTGACAGTCCCTGTTACATTTGTGGTCCAAATAGGAAAACATCATTCACATCCTAATGGAATGCCCCCAATTATTTTCCAAAGACAAACACTTTCTAAGTACATCGAATCTGCCTATATCTCCTATATGACACCTCCATTGGAAAGTTACTTTTCTTACCCTAACAAACTCACAGCACAAGAGTGTTAGCAAGAGGAGACAAATAATTTGTGCTGTAAACCGGTTATTCACATAACTTGACCCCAAATATAAAAACCAAAAACAAGTATCATTTTATTGTCAAATATTTCAACCAATTATCTCGGTTTCCTAGGTTCAAGGCTTCCCTTCTATGTGATAAACGGTTTGATATTATTTTTTTCTTTCTTCCATCCATTCTCTACTCGTACGATTGTACAGCAGTCATCTCACACGAAACCTCAAAAATTGTATCTGAAATCAAAAGCATTTCTTACCATCAATTACCAAGCCCAAGAACATTCATTCAATCTCTTTCTGTCCGCAACCCATTATCATTAATGCATAGAGTTATCTTTGCACAATGTAGAGGATGTCATTTTGCGTGCTATTGTGTTCACTATGTAGTTACTTAGCCTTGTAGGAGGGCATCGTAAAATATCATCATCATCATCATCATCATCATCATCATCATCATCATCATCATCATCATCATCATCATCATCGAATAACGGCGCCCGTCCTACAATGAAGCGACCGCTAGATTCAAAAGTTTGGGAAGAGGAATTAAATCTGTCAAAACAACCACTTCTTTCTTTGGCAACAGTATATATGTATATATATATATATATATATATATATATATATATATATATATATATATATATATATATATATATATATATATATATATATATATATATATATATATATATATATATAATAATTAGTTCAGAAGGGTTTTTCATTAGCGTATTGCTGTAAGTGGGTTGGCTAGCTTCCTGGTATCCGCCAGTCAGTCTATTGATAGGCTTCCTTGGTTCCTATAATGAGCCCATTAGATAAACAAGAATGGCATCATGGACTCCGTTAGATATGCTTCAGGCGGAAGCCTGATGTATGTATAATTAAGATAAATCGTTATATCTCAATACAATTGCCCGGCGAGACTGTGTCCCATGATATTTTAATAGATCCAAAAAGTCCCCAACGTGTGTCAGATGGAGTTTAAAATGAGAAGGAAAAAAACCCTCTTCATTATCATGGAATACGAAGTTGCCCATTGAGATTTTGACTTTGCTTTTCGTGAGTATCCAGTATTCTACATATAAATTTCCATTTCAAGCGTAAGATGTAGCGTCCGCTGTTGACCACAAATAACTTTTTTCTCTGATAAGAACAAACAATGCGTATAGTATAATGAATAACATATTTCTTTTTGCTGTTGAGCTGCTGACGTGCTCACACAGTCGATAAGTGTTCCATTCGAGAGATATTATAATGAGTTAACTGGTCACCTTGTGATGTGCTATTTAGAGCTTTTCTTGAAAATGAAAGGTGGTCAATATGCTTTATTCTATTTAAAGGTTTGCAGTATCTTGTCACTCAGTGTGCTCAGAAACGCGTTTACTCACTCAAGAAATTGGCAATCTAATGCACATGTGCGCATTTAAAAAGACGGATCTGTGTAACTCTGTATGTGATTCGCTCTCATCAAATGATGGCTCTTATCAAACGAGTTCTAACCCTTTCAAAGCCAACTGCCACTCGAGGAGAACAACTTAGGACGAACTGCTGTTATTTATAATAAGGATGCTAGATTTATATTTATTGTGAGAATATCTTTCATCCAAGTGGCAGCATTTCTATAGTTAGAGAGAATATAATAGTCGGGGTCAACAGCATTCTTCGCCGCGCCCTCAGCGCAACGAGGAAAGCTGTTAACTCAGTCCGAATCATGGCACTGAAAGAGTTAAAGGAAGGTTGGGAAATAGTCGAGAAGAACATTGATATTCGAGCGGTACTCCTATTAGTACTATTGTAACTTCTTTGTTGTAATTTTTGACACCTGTCATCTTTGATTTAGAGTTCCCAACATGTTAAATTTATGTTATTCCATTGTGATGCTAATAGCATTTGGGTTTCATTCACGTTTTTCCTTATTTAGATGTGCTATCCGTGTGGTCTGAACTACAAATACCATTGTTGCAGATGGTGCGGGTAACAAAGAATCTGTCACATGCCAAAAAACAATTATATATACATACATCTTTTTAAACGTAGTCGGAGGCTTGAAATATATATTATCCGACGTACCAAAAGAATACAAGTCTTAAGTACTTAAGTCTTAAGTACTTAAGACTTGTAAGTACAAGACTTAAGAATTAGGCTCCACAAGCCCTAAATAACTTTTGTTGTGTACAGTTTGGCCCCTGAGACTAATAGAAGTAATAATTAGGTACAAAACGCAGGCTGATTGAGAAAATTCGCCCTGCATCGTCTGCTGCATATCTGTGTTCTTTGCGTCATGTTACGCTAATGGCATATCACAGGTATTTCTCTTGGTGGCAAAATACTACTTATCGCGTTCTGGGAAGAAAGGATACTTTGTGTGACTCATATAAACAAACATATGGTGTTTTTACAAAGACAAAAGCCAAGATCACAAATGTATAAGATTGTAACAAGCAGTCATGTCATCATTTTACATAAATTGTCACCTATTATATGTATGTAGATAGATACTTTAATGACATGTACACAGGAGAACTCTATACAAAACATTACAGAAGGTACATACAGATACAATACATCAATATATGCATTCATTTATAGTCCAGCAGGCACATGCAGCCACAACACTTCCTTACCTTCCAATTGTTTGCTTCCTCGGATCTGTAATGACATGTATACAATTATTTATCGGACTTATCATGTACTTAATTTCCTCGATATCCGTAAGATTAAAAAAAAGCTATTAGTATTGTTCGGGTTTTTTTTTTTTTTTTGTTTTTGTTTTTTATTTGAAAATGGTATGCCTTAACCTACAAAACACGTTGCAATGTAATATTACGTATGTTATGTCTTCCATCTGACCCATACTGCACAAGGTTTTCTTTGATCAAGCGGCGTTTTGATTGCGTGCATCGATCAGTTTCCAATACCAGGGTATGTGCAACTATTCGTAGTTTCCAAGATTATTTCTTTATTGACAGAATACTACTTTGCAGGCAGAGTCCTGTAACAAGATTTATCAGCAAATGAGTACATTTGTTTATTTGTATACAGTCTGCAGTCCAAGATGAAAGGGTTGTGTATCGTATTAGCAGTGAACTAAAATCAAGTACGTTGTCATGTCATTCGTGTCTTCCTTTCTATTGTAAGCCCTGCTGACGATTGGTCGTACAGTCCAGGCGATAAATCATGTGTGTCAATTCGTACCTCCTACCGTCCGTCTGTATGTCCGTAAGCTTTTGTTTTTGAGCGGGATACAGTCCCCAGTTTTCAGGATAGCCCCATGTAGTCTTTCGGACTTGTAAAGTGTAGCTACGTCGAGTTCGACATTGGTGGCGCCAACTGCAGCAAAATGTGATTTTTTTTCCTGACTGCCGTATCATCTTAATCGTTTGACAGATCTTCATGGAATTTCATAGAGTTATTGGAAAGCCCAATTCTCTTCATATGATGCTATTGGCGCCATCAATAATTCAACGGCAAACATGAGCCGAAATGCGGCGAAAGATAAAGAAATCAACATTTTAAAAAATTGTTTGGTTAGACATACGAAATTTATAGGATATAAAGGTCGTGTCCAATGCAAAAATTTCAGGTAATATCAGTAATCTATTTTTGTAAGGTCAACAGTCCGGTAAAGGTGAAAGACGTGATTTTGTGATGGCAGGGTGTAGATTCAGCATTTATAGAAAAAAAAAGAATTTTAGACTCCTGACGAAATTACATTTGAAAATATTGTACCAAAAATGTACTTGGTTAACTAGTTTTGAGGTCACAGTTGCCCATTGATTTTGGAGTGTGGCGCGTGTCTAAGTTAATTGTTTTTCCCCAATGACGCCAAACGTCATTATCTGAACACACATGTCATGTATGGAAGTCTGGATGTGGGGCACATATTTTAATAATATTATTTTTTTCCCGTCTTGGAGGTTAAAGTCAAATGACCATTTCAAATATACGTGCCACAATATGATGATCTTATAAATAGTCTGCACCCCGCAGTTTTTAGTTTGGCCCACATTACTTTTAGAACCCATTAAGTGTATCAAACTATATGTCGACGTTGATATTGGTGGCGACTCCTTTAGTATAATGTAATACATGGATCAAAATGCAAAAAAAAATCTTTTGACCAGTTCAGCATGCTTAATTTCCGTGGATTTTCATGAAATTTATTGGGATTGTAGAAAATGTCAAACTCTCTGTTATGTATGATCATAGTCGCGCCATCTTCTACTCAGACAGAATATTAGAGTTAAAATATGACAAAAGATATAAAATTCCATATCGGAAAAAAAAGATAGAATAAAGCATGCCAAATGTATAGAATATGTAGACCATGTCCAATGCTAATATAATGTTTAATATCGCTGACCTTTACCCACTTTCGAAAGGTCACGAAAGACATATTTTTTAAGCAGTTTTGTAGTAGCAGAGTATTGTTTGGACATCAATGGCAAATGGAAATTAGCTTTGAGTTCAAAATTGTACATCAGCAGATTTTACATAGAACTGTACTTGGTTACTTACATGTACATTTTTGGCAACCTTTACCTAATGATTGCGTGACCTTGACCTATTTAGTAGGTCATTAAGCACTTAAGAGAAGGATATATAATTCTATATTCTGAGAAAGAAACGGGCCAAAGGTACCACAGACGCTTATCATGTTAAAGTTTGGTGTTGCGTAATATGGCTGATTTGGATTAATTTCTCAAAGTCATGGGTGTAATGTTGTTCAGAAAATTATTTGTTGGAGATGGTCATAAGATCGTTTGTCGGAAAGGCACCTGATTTATGGGCCTTTTATTTTCCTTCATAGCTGAATGCAAATCAATAACCCCCAAAACATTTGTTTTCATATGCAGTAATCATAAAATGATATACGATTAGGTTATTTTATTGTCATGATTCTGGTTATACTTTATCACGTAATTGCGACACTGGTTACTAGTTGGTCCATTTACTCCCTTTTCTGCTGCAGAATCGAGCTGAGAAAATATATGTATAATGTACACAGAATAAAACCTGCATACCAAATGCAAAGTGAATTTATATTATATAAATCAGTTTATTTGTATTTTTACAAATATCGGCTGTTTAAACATCCTGTATTGGGAATGCAGAATAACACACATGCATTAAAGCACATAATATGCGCAATCCTGTAAATGTGTTAACTACGGCCATAAGCAGTAGCTTTATGTATCCAATGACAATTATTGACACAAAAAGGCCCTTCCTTTTCCTTGTTGCACTCTCGCTGAAAACTCAGTTCGTTCCTTTTTAGGTGTCGTCTAGAAGTGGTTAATATGAATTTCAACGGGCTGTCCATGGCGAAATCTACTTTGAGTACTTTGATGTTGCTATCGATGCACTATCATGGTAAGATATAAAGATGACATTGTTTCAATGTTTGCTTTTAATGTGTAAACTATCTACAGATTCACAAGTTATAGACAACGTTTTGCATGCACTATATATAAAAGAATAAGACAGAAATTGCCAGTAAAATGTCCTGTATAATATCAAAGAGTACAAAGCGTGCACTGAAGGTTTTGATAGATTTTTGTCCTCAACAAACATGGCATATCAAAATTCACCACTAAAACAATGGCAAGACACGCACGTGACACGTCAATAAAATGTCAGAATATAAAAGATTATTCTTAGACGATGAAGCTTGGTCTTTGAGTTATGTTATAGCAATATTTGATTTCAGCACTGCTGCCTTGTCAGTAAGAAGGGGTTGTACAGTTACCTTGTGCCCATCGTCAATCTGCCCGTCTGTCCTATTAGATTAAACAACTGGTTCTCAAAAGCCACTGCCCAGATGGCTTTGCTGTTACACAATGATGTTCCACAAGTGGAGCTCTTCCAAAAATTGCTAATGAGATGATGACAGAATACATTTTTTTCTTATAACTTCGGTTGTTGGAAGAACATTTTCCCTCTCGGGAACTTCTCGACCAATCGCTTGTTTTTGATATTACATGCAGGATTTACCTTTCTCCACAAGTTCTTACTTTCTGTCTTTTTATCCTTTTTCTGTCTCTCTCTCTATCCCTCAGTTTCTTTCTTTCGTTCTTTCTTTTGTTCTCTCTTTCTTGCCTATCTTCTTTCCTTCTTTCTTTTTTCCTTTCTCTCCCTTTTTTCTCATCTTTTATTCATTCTCCCTTTCTCTTTCTGAATACGTTGCTCTATCAAGGCTATTTTTGCATTTCTCCACAACAACATATTGGCGGCTCTGGGTGATATGCTTTTCAGATTGGCTTTTATTTGCGATATGCTTTCATTTTATCCAACCAATTTAACAGGTTCGAACAATACACAAAATGCAATGAATGTATTTTGCTAACATTTCTTGCACATGAGAATGCCTACAATGAGTTTTCCTAAGAGTGGTAACATACATATACACATCTGATATGATGGACATTTCTTTTTGTCACCAAAACAAAACTTTTCCTGTATATGAGTCTCACAAAACTTTCTTTTTTTATGAATGCACCTGGATCCCAACATGTTTCAACAGAGCCCCGAATATGATATGATCTTCAATATACACAAAGGAAACGCACTGTGACGTCACCAGACACGTCTGTACATGTCCAGAAACTGTCATTTTCTATGATTAATTAGCCCTTTAGTTGTAGATACCCCCCCCCCCCCCCCGTGGTTACATGGCAATACCAGATCTGTATAAATAGGCTCGGTTTTGGAGCAGGCTATCAGTTGTTGCAGCAGTGTCCAAGATAACAGATCTTGAAGAAGAGGAATTCTGAAAAGAAGAAAAGCAGACCCTGAAAATGGCTACTACATTCCAACCAAGTGAAAAAGACGCTTGTGAAAGTGCCACCTGCGCACATTGGGTCTCCCTATGTTGCCCTGGGGGAGAATCCAAGAAAAAGCTATATGATGAGTGTTCCTGTCACCTACAGCCTGGCAGACCCTGGATACTTTGTTACCCCAAGTGGTGAGCATAGCAGAAGAAGGGGTTAACAAAGAGAAGCTCCTCCAACTCAATGGTCAAATGCTGTTGGCCGTATCTAGCTTCCCTGAAAAGTACTATGTGGGGATGCATGGTGTGGATAGCCAAGGTCAAAGATGCAGAGGGAGAGGTATCAACCTTCATTTACAAGCGTGGTCTGGTCTGTCCAGCAAAATCCATGGGGCCAGGCATGTGATGAACCAATTAACAGAGAAATAAGGACAAAAGGAAATACGCATTATTAAGAAAACCATTGACGATGTGATGGATGAAAAGGAAAACTTGGAGTGGCAAGAAGCCATGCAAATGGTTTTATAGAAAAGAGAGTTTGGTTTCAGAAACCGATCCAAGACTGTGAACCAGAAGAAGAATCACATGAATCAGATGAAGAACAAGCATAACTTTTGACCTGAAATGTGATGAGATATTATGATGGAGACAAAAATGCTGCTGAGAATATGCTCCCGAGATAGTTGTGCTGCTGAAATAGTGTGTTGACCTAAAAAGATGTTGAATACTAAATGTTGACCTGAACATGGTGTTCACCGAAAGAAGTTGACCAAAGCATCATGTTGACCTCAGCCTGATGTCGACCACAAAAATATTGATCAGTAAAATGTATAAGTAAGAGGGGAAACAAAGCCACAGGCTAATCATTATAGGATGCTTTAAAAAGAATGGATCTGTGCCAGGGTGACAGTAAAATTTGTACTTTGCTTGACCATTCATCTGACGAGAGTACATGGTTTGAAAAAACTGTGATGAAAGGAAATGGTCAGAAAAGGCTGTAAAGGACATACATGAATCTACCAAAACTGTGCAATCACGGAAAACACCCATTATTACTGCAGACAAACTAAGTACCATACTGATGAGTCACAGTCTTGATTACAACCAACAGCAGGTAAAAGATGTTATTTTGAGATACATAGAACAAGTGACGCAATATGACAGGATTTGATTTCAAGAAGCATTGAAGTTGGCCTTAAATTGTAGAAGCATGTGGTTTGAGAATATGCTGCAATTATACCATTTGATGTAGACTCTATAAGTCGAAAAGTTTGCCTGTTCAGTTGGGCTATGTTCCATTAGCGGACATCATGGATAGAGTGCTCCAATTCGTTTATAGCAAAGACAGCAACACTGAATTCCCAGGAGACGAATGCTGCAGGATTTACAATCCAGTTACCAGACATCATCGACTTGAGAGGACCTTGGGTGTGTGCACTCAGAGAGATTTAACTCAATAACAAGTTCATGGCCATGCCTAAACTGATTGTGGTGCCTTCTGATCTGATTGAAGAATCTTACATCAGTGATACACAGTGGCCCGTGTTGAGACAGATACTGGTAGAAGGCAGCTAAAACTAAGGCCTCACCTTTGTGGATCCTTACTACTTTAAAATTGTGCAGAATGAAGCACACAGAATTTGTGTGTGTCTGAGAGATCAAGACTTGCAATCCGCTCAGTTAACCACTTGAGAGTTATCGGGTGTGTTGCATTCGATATGCATTGCAAAAAGCCGCACAAGACAAATAGGTGAAACTGGGTGACCTTTTTTGATAAATGGGGAACGGGAAAATCACTCACTTTTCAGTTGGATACTACATTGTGCGTCCTAATCAGAACTGAACAGAAAGAAAGAAGAAGTACCAGACAAACCAGTCATCAACCTAGTCAGTCCTGTGGCTCAGACTTTGGAACAAGCCGAACTGAAGGAAAAAAAGTAATGAAAATGGAGCTGCAAAATCCAATCTGTTAAAACACAGAGAGAGACAAAATACCAGCCAGGGAAAAAGACAAGCAAGATCAAACGACATGGGATCCCAGGTGCCCAATATTAAAAATAAAACTGTCAATGGAGAGAAAAACTTTTCCCTGCAGGATAATTGTCTTCAAGTGATGGTTATGTGTAATAAAAAAAGTGTCTTAAGGTGGAAGGTCTGAAGCCGCACCTCCAGATAACCTCTAATCACTTTTTCATATTTTTGGATAGTCTGATACTTAAACTACATGCTCCCAAAATCTCAGATGTGTGAACATAAAATTTATATGAGATAATTGATCTCTAGACTTTTGTTTGCAATGAAATGTTTAAACAGTGACGGACACATGGCTTCGTTTGCATGGGCATGATAATGAACCATGTCACTGTTTGCACAGTCATTAGTCCATGACCGCTGGAAACCAATTGAGCTATTGACAAGGGTCACTGACAGGAAGCCGTGGAACTAAGAATGGGCCAGTTCAGACTAATCACTACCATTGTCCTGATTACTTTGAAATTCTCTATGGATGTAAAAACAAATTAGCCCAATCCACTTACTGGTCCCCAAATATGGAAAGCCACATGTGAACCCGCACCCGAACAAGCCAAGTGTGGTGTTCCCAAGTTAAGAAAGTCAAGATTTAAGCTACAAAATATACTTTTGTTTAATGACAACATCACAGAGGTAAAGCTACAAGTTTATTTCACACAATAATTAAAACACAGGACAGAAGAAATGAGTATGTGTCATATTACAGCCATAAATGCGTAAGAATTGGCAACTTTTTCTTTCAATGTGATTTTCTCTGTTTTTTGCTCAACCTGTGCAATTCCTGTCTCGCCTCACAAACATACAAATTGCCCTATCACATTAAAATCAATGGACATTAAAAGAAAAATATCATATCCAGGAAAGGTTCCCAGGATTTTTTTTCTGACAACCCCTTCCATGACTTTTGGAGCAATTTATGGAAGGAAAATGAACAACCTGTCAGATCTAAATTAAAAATTTTATAACTTTTTATTTATGCCATTTCAGGACTAACCATTGAATTCGATCCTAGAGATGGATATATATTTTAAATTTATTCTGATTTCAATTGGAAAAAAAAAAAAAATTTTGTGTGACTTCTGCGTGAAAAATGTGAAAATCCTACCATGTCAGAAATAATGCTATAAAATCTCAAAAAAATTCCAATCCTGCAAAAAAACTCTATGGATATAGATCTATGGATATGTAGTAATCAGGAAATATATAGGTTTAATGTACTTGTGAAAAAATTAAATGGGTTTTGCGATGCAAAGTTGCCAGTCTCACTGTGCACTAGCTTCACAGCCTCCACCTTAATCATGCATTTAATGATGGGTCAACAAAAATATTGTCAAGTTTGTTGTCTTTAAGATTGGGTTTTATTTTACTTTATTTTCCTTCATTTTGTTTAAAGTTTATTTTGTTTTATTTTATTTTTATTATTTAATTTTATTTTATTTTATTTTATTTTATTTTATTTCATTTTATTTTATATCATTTTATTATATTTCATTTTATTTTATTTTATTTTATCTTATTTTATTTTTATCTTGCTTCCTTTACTTGGTTATTATTTTTTTTTTGGGGGGGGTAATATTTATTCTTTGTATTTTATTTCATTTTATTTCCATTCGAATTTTGACTTTCTAACATTCCGGTAGCCTTAGTGATAATCTGAGCGTGGTTGATCATGTCTTCTGACGTCATAGCCCAATTTCAATGTGTATACAGATTATCATGTCATATTCGCAACTGTGTTGAGACATGGTATGGCCAAGTGCACTTGACCCTGTCCACATTCGGTCTGTTGTGGTTCACTCTTATGTGTACATGTAGGGTCTTGTTTAATTACAAAGGTGTGATAGATATACATGCATGGACCTGCTTTGCTTAGGAAAGGAACGATTTTTTAATTATATCACCCCTGTTTTGATTACAAGAGGAATATCCATTGCATTATATCAGCTGTATATGGTCAGGGTAGAGTCTGCGCCAAAATAATCAACACAGAGCCCCCCCCCCCCCCAAAAAAGGGTGGGGGTTGTGATCACAATTCATCAAAAAAAAATTCTTGGCTAACACCAAATTATAAAGTTACAATAACGTGAATAAATACTTGTAATCACGAATCACACAACAAAATAAGTTCAATTTCACAGTTCATGGGAAATATATATAGATGGTAACAAATCATGCAAATAACCCCTTGTCCCCTCTCAGCATAATGATCTGCATGTTACCAATCTTGGGAAAATTTATTGTGGGCCACTAAGTGCAGAAGAATGGTTAGAAAAACGCATTCATTGTACATGAATTGGTGGGACCTATAGTAATTGACTGGATAAAAATGAAAGGATATCACAGAAATAGTCAAATTGAAAAGCATATCAGCACCCTTTTATGTCACCCACTGCCCCCCCCCCCCCCCCCCCGCCCCCAGGTAACCCACATAAGCTTGACTGGTTAATCCTTTTTTTGTCAAGGGAAAATACCTTTCCCAAGTCTGAAAAAACTCTACCCGTTCAAAACATGTCCCAACACGTTTCACAATTCATAACATATCTAATTTTAATCATCTTTTTATCACGTCATTGTTACCATAAAGGACGTTATACTACTATCGAGAGGGTGGTAGAGAACGTTTTTTATTCTATGTTTGGCAGTGAGTTATCATTTTCTGGAGTGAAATCCAGAAATAGTAACTCACTGTAGATCGCATGACCTAAACATTGTTACAGGTAAATTGTGACGTGATGCATCAATTGACATTTAGACAAAATCAAATGTGCACGAGCGAGGTTTGATCATAGTATCATACGTGAATGCGTGACGTGGACAAACCACGACGAACGTAAACAAACCTGGCACACCAGAGTTTGGCGTTGAAAGTAGGCCTGGGGTATAATTTTCCGCGATGAATACCCAATCAAACACAGAATACACAAAATCTTACACGGCACCAGTTACTATTTTTCTCTCACTCGGGATCGTTGCTGGTGTGGAATTGTCTTGTTATATTCATTTTGAGTGTCTTACATTTCGAACATGCGGATCTATTTAAAGCGCGCAATGGTATATTGTGTTTACACTCGCGGTGCATGTATATGTGATTTGACATTACCAAGTGAAAAGTCTCCGCTTCAAAATGGCGACACCTAAGTAACAAGAGCGACAATTTTTGCGGTAAATACTCGATTAAACATAGAATAAATAAAATCTTACATGGCAGTGAGTGAGTTACGATTTTTCTCTCACGAGGGATCGTTGTTGGTGGGGAAAATCACTCGTGACCTGCGGTCACGAGTGATTTTCCCCACCAACAACGATCCCTCGTGAGAGAAAAATCGTAACTCACTCACTGCGCAGGTCACGAGTGATTTTCCCCACCAACAACGATCCCTCGTGAGAGAAAAATCGTAACTCACTCACTGCCATGTAAGATTCTATATGTTCTCTACATAGATGTTCCCCAGGTAGATGTATATCAGCATCGTAAAGGAGGAGATGATGATGATGATGATGATGATGATGATGATGATGATGATGATGATGATTATGATGATGATGATGATGATGATGATGATGATGATGATGATGATAGAATTGAAGACAACGACCATGATGATGAATATGGCGAAAACTATGATTGTGAAAATTATTTTCATAAATTTTACGTCCATTCTACTACTTTTAATTGTTTTTGTCTTATGTATTTATATATATATATATATATATATATATATATATATATATATATATATATATAAACTTTTTTCCCACAAAACTTCGTTCCCATTTTTTTCTTTTCTTTTTTTATTGGCCATAAGGTTACGCGTGGTTTTCTGTTTCTCATTGTCATTGCAAAGGGTTGTATGTTAATTTTTTGTTTCAATCCGTGTTATGTGTTTAAGCTTCATCTGACTTCTCCAAAACAGTGAAGCAGAAATGGTGGGCACAGAATACATAATCCTCTAGCTTATATTGTGATAGGAATTTTTTGTTATTGATATGCATCTCTTACATGCTACTGTCGAGATTCAACTGATAATGTCCAGCGCCTTATACATAATACATTACTTTTTTAACATGCGACAGATGCTACAGCAAGTACACCAACGAACACTACGGGACCCAAATCGTCTGGAGAGCCTGGTTCCACAGTCAATTTAACAGTGCCATTGGTAAATTCTGACTCCCATTAGTTGTAACGTTTTTGAACAGCTCAAAGTGACATTGCTATGCCTGAGCACATGTGCCTTTCCTGTTAGTTCAACAGTCATTTTGTCCACTCATAGTTGTGGCAAAAAATGTTGATCACTTAGATACAGTGCCAATCACTTGCTCAAAGACGTCTGATGGAACCGATGAATACTAAGCCCACCACTTGCCTACGAGTAGATCAGTCTTGCATTGTTTTCAATATTATTTTCTTTTTGATATGAGATATCATTCTACATTAAAGTGCAATACCATGGCTAAGTCAGATATAATGTATATATTTTGGTGGCTTCCAAAATTTATATACAGTGACTTCACGTGCGTCAATATAAAGTACATGTTACGATGGGCGAGCATCAAATGAGAGCTAGGCTGAAAACATTTATAACACCAAAGGAACAGCAGTTCTGCAAACATTTTATTTCAAGTATCTTCCAAGTAACCCGAGTCACGGCATAAGAACAACAAATACAATTCTTCTGTATACAGGTTTTTTTCTTGATGCATGGTAATTAAAGCATTTTGTTTTAAAATGTCACTGGACAGCGTAAACAACATTTAATCTTTCTTCGCTTTAATTTAACTGCTTGATGCTATGGGGTTTTTTTTTTCACATATTAAATCTGTTAAGTAATATCCAGTGACGAGAAAAAAAAAGGTGATTCTGACAAGATTAACAATTATCATATTATATGCCTGCATGGAATAAGAAAAGTAAATTAAAATGTCATCCTGTGTCACAAATGTATAGCATTTTCTTGATGATTATGTATCTTTTATAGACAATGACGACTAATGGTACAGAAAAAAACCAGTCAAATCCAAATCCCGAATCGACCAGCAGCGATCACACCAACACTACCATAAAGATCAGTGGAAGTAAGTTCGTGTGCGCCCTTGTTTGAAAATATGTTTGAAGTGCCAAACTTAAGACACTTAAAGTTTGAACCTTCACCAGAGGACGCAAATCAACTAAGCTACTATCTAAATACTTCTTTCTTTATTGCTTTAGATACATGCTTAATTCAATAGCCTTCAAAACAGTCACTTTATAATCAATAAACAAAGTATCCTGCAGTTATCTCGTTCAATTATATCTGATTAATCATTATGGCGTATTATTTTTGGACAGACAAATTAGATACAACTTTTAGGTCCAAGTGACCGACTGTTACCCTAAAACAATATTAATGAATTAAAACTAACATTTCTGATCCAAAGTAAAAAGTGACAGGGAATGATATAATAATCCGATTAGGGATAGTATTTTATAGATCCAAGCACTTGCTGACAAAACGTGCAGAATCCAAAAGACATATACAACTTCACTGTTATAAAATACATGATACGGTGTACAACCTATATCGTCATTCGTTAAAACATGACAGCCTGTTAACAGACAGAATTGGAACTTGTGTCCGTGCGTGTTTAACTGAAATTGACGCTGTCTGTTAGCTCAGGGTCTGTTTCTGTTAAAATTCGACTCCAAGTCTTAAATCTCGTAAATGTTTGCACGTGATCGAATGCTACAATGTTGCTTTTGCACGGTCGGTTCCATGCATATTGAAAGCGCGGCTTGTAGAAAGAAAGGCCATTGTTTGTCAAAGATACTGAAAAAGAAATATTACTTATGCCACTTAAATCCGATTGCAGCAAAAGTCTTATCATAGATATATGAGACATAACGTCTATATCCTATGGCCATAAATTGCAGCAAATTAAATACATCGTCATATGCACAGTCATTTAAAGTTGTCAGCTTTATTCTGTAGGCTCATCTAGCCTCATACAGTCTTGAAATACAAACTATATTTATACACACATGTACATACATACATACATACATACATACATACATACATACATACATACATACATACATATAATACACATTGTAATCAAGCATTGATAAAGGAGGAAGTTTTTTTGTTTGTTTAGTCATCACTTTTATATAGACGACTCTAGATATTTTCAGAAATCAGTAGTTATGACCTTAAACTAAAAATTCACTTTAAACCTGCTACTCGGATCATCACGGATTCGGGCTAAGCTACCGTTTGGGATAAAATCATCTTTTAGCTAAACATTCACTGATTTTGTGGCATGCTTCATTTTACAGAAAAAAATATATTGATGGAATAAATATCCTCCTGCCTTTTCACGACCCCTAGATATGAAAAAGAAAATGAAACAAAACAAAACCAAAAAGAAATGATGATGATGATGATGATGATGATGATGATGATGATGATGATGATGATGATGATGATGATGATGATGATGATGATGATGATGATGATGGTGCTCAAAAGTTAATAAAATAGTGAAATAAGCGCACAACTGTACAGTGCCCGCCTGTCAACTTGCCAGTGGGGTTAGTTACCTTAAAGATTCACGTGTCCCACCATCGGAGCTGAACTCGCGATCAATTGGCTGGTGGGGTTAGTTCTCACGAGGATTCACATGTGCCACCATGGGTGTTGAACTTGCAACCCTGCATCATAAGCGGACGTTCTAACCATCTGAACTATTGCGGAAATCCCCCACTGATGTTTTTGATGACTGACATGAAGGTATGTTTGGGATAATTCCCGCCCAACCCTCAAAAAAGGCATTTTAGTTGCGTTTTATTGAGATTCTTGTGTGCTTTAATATTCCAAAAACACTTCAGATGGCGGTGCAACCAGAACTAAAAATAGTAGTTTTCCCTACAATACAGCAGATGGCGCTGCCGAAAGAAACAAAAAATGCGGTATTTACGATCGCCTGGCCGTAACCCTGTGAAAAATTCCAGTATTTCCACAGTCAGGTTTTTATTTAATCTGAATATCCAGTGGACTATGAATCAATATGATTTTCCAAATAAATTTTGGAAGACATTAGATCATTGGAGGAACTGACCCACTGGAATATTGGTAGGCAGACATTGTACAGTTGTGCCGAAATAAGCTGTCTGAATGGTGTTTTCGACTTCCTATCATCATCATCATCATCATCATCATCATCATCATCATCATCATCATCATCATCATCATCATCATCATCATCATCATCATCATTATAACGACAACTACTACTACTACTACTACTACTACTACTGCTACTACAGATGATTCGAAATGTTTGATAGGTTTTTTGGGGGGTGTTTTTTTTTTCTTTTTTTTTCTTTGCTTTGTTCTCTTTTTTTTTTTTGGTTTGGGTTTTTTGTTTTTGTTTTTTGTTTTTGCTTTTTTTTTTTTTTTGATATCTTGGTTTTATTGGATCATAGACCCATCATTTATACGAAACATTAATAAGAAATTCTTTTGGTGTAATTAATTTAGACCTGGAATTACCTTGAAAACTCAAAGCAACATGTTGTTTTGCATCTTCGTTAATGTGCAAAAGTTGATGAACTATTTAAGGAATACTAATACAGTTCATGTATACAGCAGTACAGTTTACACTTGCTGAAGCTGCAGATTCCAGCCAGGAGAACACGCGATCATGGTACTCTGCTTTTACATTGTGCCATAAATTTATCGTTTTTTTATATGAACCGCGTACATGGTATTGTACAGGTGTAGCTGAAAATGACCAGCAGTTTGCACATAATACATTGCTATTTTAACGTGCGACAGGTAATGCAAAAGATCAAGGAACAGTAGCCACAAGAACTGACGTGTCTGGGCCGATCGGTCCCAAAGATGAATCACCGATATTGGTATGTACTTGTATGAATATAATTCTGACTCACATTAGTTGTAAAGATTCTGAATATATATGTGAGATTACTATGCCTTAGCACATGTGTCTTGGCCATTAGTTCAAGAGGTCACATCGCTCAGTAATAGTTGATGTTGCGAAAATATCTTGATCGAGTACTTTTAGTGCCAATCACTTGCTGAAAGACAACTGTTAGAACCCTTACATGCTAAACCTACCACTGCCTTGAAGTACAAATATCCTGCATTTTTTTTATAAGATTTACTTCATATAAGATACAATTCCAAATTAAGATGGAATACTATGGTTACATGGGATATAATGTATATATTTTAGGAGCACCAATAAATGTATATGCAGTGACATCACGTGCGTTTACATAAAGTACATATTGCGGTGCGCGCGCAAAAAACGAGAGCTACAGCACAGGGAAGCATGTATAGCATGAAAGGAACTGCTCAATGACGAATTTATAGGTTAAAAACCAGTTTGCTTTGCCGCATTATATTTAATAACGAAATGCTCTTTTTCTACATTTCACGCAAGCAGTTTTGCAAACATTCAAGTTTCGTCCAGAGTAACCTGAGGGGGTTTTGGTTTTGTTTTTGTGTTTTGTTTCGGTTTTTTTTTTTTTTTTTTTTTTTTCCTTTGGTTTTTTTTTTTTTTTTGTTTTTTTTTGTTTGGTTTTTTTTTGTTTTTTTTTCCTTTGTTTTGTTTTGTTTTTTGTTTTTTTTTGTTTTTCTGTGTTTTTTTTTGTTTTGTTTTGTTTTTTTCCCTTTGTTTTTTTTGGTTTTTGTTTTTTTGTTTTTTGTTTTTTGTTTGTTTTTTGTTGTTGGATTTATTTTTGTTTTTTGTTGTTGGTTTTTATATTTATTTGGGGGGGGGTTGTTATTGTTTTTGTAATTGTTTTTGTTTTTTTTTTTGTTTTTTCTTGTTTTTGTTGTTGTTGTTGTTGTGTTTTTCTTTTGATGCCTGGTAATTAAACTGGTTAATTTTAGAATGTCACTGGACAGCATGAACCACATTAAATCTTTCTTCGTTTGAATTTAGCTGCTTCAAGCTATGGGCTTTTTCGATATACTTACTCCAGTAAGAAAAAATCACTGACAAGGAAAATGTTGATTCTGACAAGATGAACAATTCTCATATTTTATGCATGCGTGCGATTAGAGCACAAAATTAAAATTTCATCCTTTGAAACAAATTTATAGCAGTTTTCTTGAAGATTATGTATTTTTCACAGCCGAAGGGGACTAATGATACACAAACAGCGACAGCAGTGTCAAAATTGAGTCCCAAGGATATAAAGAGCTCTACCCATGTGACCAGTGAAAGTAAGTTCGTCCTTATTTGAAAATATGTTTGAACTGTAAAATTCTAGAAACTAAGTTTGAACTTGCACCAGAGAATGCAAATCAACTGCATTATCATCCTACTCTTTCTATCTTTAATCCATCCTTGAATGGAAAAATTTTAGCCTTCAAAACAGTCGCTTTGTAATCAAGAAACAAAGTTCTCTGCGATTGTCTGATTTTATTGTATCTTATTAATAATTACCAAACATTTTATCAGGAAAGCATATTTAGGTACAACCTATACTCCCACGTGACCGAGCGTTATTCTAAAATAATATGCATGAAATAACACTAACATGCGACAATATTACATACACCGTAGTCATGGCTGATAAAAACGTACAGAATCCAAAAGGCAGATAGAGGTTTGCTGGTACCAAATACACGGTACGGTGTAGGCTACCTATCAAATGACAACGTAACTCGGCAAAAATGACAACCTGTTGAGAGACTTGGCGCTGATCCTCAATGCGTAAGTTCCCTGCCTGAAAATGTAAAAATTAAACTCTAAGCTTCAAATCTTAATATTAATGCTTGATCGAATGCTACAATATTGCGCTCTCAAGGCATGTCAGTACATTTCGAAAGAGCTTAAAGGTAAATAGCAACTTGTTGTAAAAGATACTAAAATAAATGTTCGTTTCATTTAGTTTTGTATGTAAAATAGGTCTTATACGTATATAGGACATAACATCCATATGCTATGGCTATACGTTGCAAAAATGATATATGCACTTGTAACGTAAAAACACAATTAAAAATCTGAGCTTTTTGCTGCAAGGTTATTTAACTTCACACAGTCATGACATACAAAATAGATTGTGGAAAAGAGACTCGTCACACGTAATTTTCAAACGACTTTGGTGGATCAAGGCAAATTTGATATTTATGAATTAAGCAAAAAGCATGTATTAACGCTGTAATCTGAAAATATAGTCCCAAGTCAATACGGTGTTTTAAGCATGGTTGAAAAAAGAAACAGGAATGTTAGCTCAAATATAAGAAAAGTATAGAAACATAACAAAAGCACAGTATTTTTGGAATATGCGAAATCGAGGGATTTTTGAGGAGGGACCATTTGAAATGCCTGCGCGCATTTGCATTTGGTTGAGATGTGAAAACCAAAACGGTACTTGCCCTGTGGGCCAAAAGGTTTGATACCCAGCACTGGATAGTGCCTGACGAAAACTTTCCCAGTATTCAGCTGCAATTTTGTGTGATCCGTGCCCTGAAAGAAATCAATTTGAATTTTGGTGTGTATGAACTCGGTATTTTCCATACAATGTGACGTGTAATAAATTAATAATAATTACTTAAATAAATGGTAAAATAAACTTTATAATAAGCAGTGAATAACTTAAAGTTGAACTTTTATCACGTTCTCGGATCAACATGCATTAAGGATAAGTTAAGGCTTCGGAGAAAATCACGTTTAAGTAAAATTGCCACTGGTTCCGTTGAATACTTGATTTCACAGAAAAAAAAATGTTGGGACAAATAGATCCTGCCTTTTTACGACACCCGACCACTTCCCCTTCCCCAAATGAAAAAGAAATTCAGGCGAAAAATGAACAGATATATAATTTGCCACGTACCTATTTATTCAGTATTATGTGGGCTGCCTTTGCTGAATATTTAGCTTAGACCAGGAGCCGATACTCTGAGAGACATGTAAGGGTACAGGCTCCGAAACATGTTCTGAGTAGTTACCGGCTGAAAACCCTTTTATACATTTGAGCTTATGCAGCCTAGTTCAAAATTTTACAGTGGAACGTGAGCAACATGCACAATAATACTACCATATTTGTATAGGCTAGGCAGGCATAGGTTAGTTTATGGAGTGAATAGAGTTTGGACTGCAGAACGACCACTAGGAAATGGTTCTGCACATAAAGACTGCAGTAAAAGAAGAAGAAGAAGAAGAAGAAGAAGGAGAAGAAGAAGAAGAAGAAGAAGAAGAAGAAGAAGAAGAAGAAGAAGAAGAAGAAGAAGAAGAAGAAGAAGAAGAAGAAGAAGAAGAAGAAGAAGAAGAAAAGGAGAAGAAGAAGAAGAAACAAAGACAGGGGCCTTCCAACGTTTCTGTGCACTTTGCGCAGCAAATGATCCCAGTGCCAGCAAACTAAATATTTGGCGTATTTTGATATCAAAATGTCTCAGTTAATTCTAATTATCTCAAATACCTTGATGTTGATTAGATTGATAACCATATAGATTTGCCAACAGCAGACCGCTTTGAAATAAATCAGTCATTTATAGCATCAAGGCCTTGCCCTTGATTTTTATACCCGGGCTAAGTATGTTTATATATAAATCTAAGGACATAAAGCTTATGGGCCCAATCGACTTTCAAAGGAATAACTGGTTGCTGGTATGTGTCTCAAACTGTGATTCATGGTTAAATTTAGGAATACAACTTTCGGGTCTGTCCTGCAACTTTCACAACTAAGCACAATGGTACGGCATTAGCCCCCCCCCCCCCCCCCCCCACATACACAAAATAAACTGCTAAACTATGTGACTTCTACCCTACTTTACTGTGAACTTTCCCTTTGGGCAAAAAAAAATAAAAGACTAAGAAAAGAAAATGCACCAGATGTTTTTGCTTCTGCTGCTGTTGCACCCACGGCTTCTCCGGGATCAGCGACGAGCTACTTCATTCCTTTCTGCCTCTTTTCCTTTGCTGTTTATTGTTATTATTTTGTCTTCTCTGGTTATTTTATGAGAGTGGGTTAAAAAGTTTAGGGCGGCTTTTCCTCGCATGTATCCTGGACGCGCTTCGACACGCTAGCCTGCAATAGTCTTCACTTGCAGTTGTAGCGATTTGCTACAGGTTAACGTTCACAGGTGTTAGCGAAGTCCCTTGCGTTTTTAGGGTTTAGTGGTGATTTAACATAAACGGGTGTTATCTGTAACATTTAACAGATAGTGTCGTCATTACACTGATGAGCTACACATGGGCTTGCATATGTTCAACTTTTAGCCAGGAGAATTTTTAAACAGTTATTTTTCTAATGCCATATATTCATGCAAGAGATCGTCCATTTCCTGGTTATACACATGCGAGAAACTTAGTTGCATTTTGCTTCTATTAAAGGTACACCCTCAGTAAGCACATCATATTATACCACCACGACGGCGGCACCTCAAAACCCCGTACAGCCATTGATGATGACACTAATGATGCTCATAATATTCTTGCTTGTGGTAACCATTTATAGACACATGAAAACTTCGGAATCTTCATTAGGTAAATTGATACTGCTATCAATGCACTATTATGCTGCAATATACATTATTTCAACTTAAAATTTCAAGGATATTACGATGTTTGCAGATTCACATCTACATTATAGATCTAGACATTGAGACATATATTCTCTCTTTTTTATTTCAAAATTTTGATCTTAAAGGGACAAATCGTTGAAACAGATTGCCTATACTTTTCCAAAACTTTCAACTTTAAACAACTGGAGTAAATTCGTCTTTCTCATGAACCTACATGACCATGATAAAATATTCGTTCTATTTTTAAAAATATCTTTAAAAACAGCGATATTTTGGTACAATGAAAACAGTCGATGGTCAAATATTCTATTTCTTGCAGTGCTTCATTGATCTATTCATCATCATCCTCATCGTCATAACTGTCATTAATATCGTTATGAGAAAGACCACCTGACTTTTCAGACCATGTTTACTATGCCCCTTTTGCTATCTTTCGCATATTATTTTACCTCCATTGAGAGATCACTTGCTTTATGTGACCACCTCTTGGCTTGCTATAGGGGTGGTCTATCAAAACAGGTTTCAGTGTATTATTTACGTGGTGTCATCATCTCCAAGTTGTAATAAACTACCCAATTTTGTGGCATTTGTTATGTTGTGTATTTGTGCATGTATTTTGTCATTCGTTTTTGCGTATTTGCCTACTTTGCTAAATGACAATGTTTATGTTCGATGCAGCAAATGAAGCTCATGTTCAAGGAGCTCGTGATAAAAAGGTCACAAATAATCTGTAAAGTCTATTATGTTGCTTCAGAAAACACTGCAGTTAGACTGGAGATAAAAACATATTTCTTATCCAATGAACGGAACTGATCCAAAACTGCAAATAAAACCCTTACAAGACTAAAAAGTATGAAATGTGGACAAAAGACTTAAATCTGAAAATCCGTGTTTTGTTCGCTTGAAAATAACGGTTTTTAAAATACAGATATGCGCTGTGCATCCAGGATTTTTTTTCTTTTTTTAGCATAAGATGTTTGTAGATATTCTTTATCCTTTATTGGTATGAAAATCAAGAAAAATATCGTCTAAGTGCAAGACAAAACGGCCACGATTTTGCATAAATAACACAAATTTATAATATATATATAGAAACGGCCACAGGAAAATCTTCGTCAACTCTCCTTTTTCCCCAGTTGGGTAACAAATATTTAAAGTCTACATCGGTTCCTGAGTGCAGCTAATATATTCAACACACAATAAAAAAAAACTGACTGCTCGATCTGTCTTATCGTGGGAAAAGTGTTTTGTCATCTTTAAAATGAAGCATTGAAGAACCTGAATATGGCGTTGCAGGCAAAAGCAGCATAACATACGTGGGTCTTGGCCAATTTCTGTTTTCATCATCAAACGAAGTAAACTCATAGTTATTCTTTTTTATTTTGCAGTGGGTCCTGTCTTAAATTAGAAACACCTTCATGTGCAATAAAAGAATGTTTACAATGAGGCCAGGAAAATATAATTGATAAATAATTTCAAAAAGTGTTGTGGGGGTTTTTGGTACCTGCAAATTTCCATAATTGAAGCGTCAATATTAGTAGTACATCTCTCTCTCTCTCTCTCTCTCTCTCTCTCTCTCTCTCTCTCTCTCTCTCTCTCTCTCTCTCTCTCCTCTCTCTCTCTCTCTCTCTCTCTCTCTCTCTCTCTCTCTCTCTCTCCCCACCTACCTACCTACCCCTACTTTGCAAAAACCGGAATATATTACAAAGGTCAAAAATTTTCAGCCCACTCTGCCTCCCGTGGCGGGGAATTAGACTTTAAACATATCTCTAAAAGATGTGAAAAAAATGTAAGCTGAAAACAAACGTTATTTTCATTTTTCTTGGTAGTAGAATGAATATTAGATTTTATTTGCAAAAAGCGTACATTTTGTTCAGAAACTGCTCCGTTTCCGGCCAAACATATAAACAAACTTTCAAATTAAGAAAATCGGATGCTCTTACAAGAAAATGTTTCGAAAAAGAACTTTTTCCATGTGTCTTTTTTTCCAAAACGTCTTAAAGAGGAAAAATGGGTCTATTGAAGTGTTACAATTACATCATACACGGAAATTAATGAATTTAAACATTCCGTGACACCTGTCGATTTATACTTTTTTTATAACAGTCAACATTGGTATCAGGGGAGAGCCACAACATACCAGCTGGAGAGGCAGTAAATCTGTGAGAAGTGTGAAGGGAAATAAAGCTGTGACAACGGTAACGGGGAATAAAGCTGTGACAAGCGTTACGGGAAATAAAGCTGTGACAAGTCACGAGGTACAGTCAATTAACAAAATATCTCTACTCCATAAACCTACAGCAATTGCCAACTTTGATATGCCACATGCAGCAAACGCCGAAAGAGATGCTTCTGCATGATAACTATAACTATGATTCAGTTCGAGACTGCTATTAGTTGCTGTTTCCTGAACTGTGTCAGCATTCGATTTCTACGTTTCAGTGTCTGTGCTTTGATCCCTTTGAAAATATACCGCATTGCTGGCTAAAAAGTCCATTTTGAATAGTCGTCTAGCTTCAAATTGGAATTATGTATACCGAGTGAGTGCATGTTCTTCAGATCAAAATGCATATGTTACGTGCACAATTGATTGGAGCCACGTTAGATGTTCTATGTTTTTAAAAGTGTCTTATGAATCACATGAGTAAGGACGAATCATACATATTGACAGGCATGGTTTCTAGCCCCAGCCAGACTTTTCCTCTTGCTTCCTTTTGGAATCAAATGGTTGTGTCCTTCACCGCCAAAAAATCACACAGTAGTATTTTAGAAACTTATTGATGTAGTATTTATGTCAAACACTATACATAGATGATTGTGAAGCTTGATATTTTAGCATATACGTGTCATTTTGCAGGCCAACGGAGAGAGTGAGTTGAATTACATAACCCTAGATTTTGGAGACGTATCGCCATCGTCTCTCGTAAAGCACACGTCCAAGAGAAGGCCGCCTACAGTGTATGCGAGGATAGACTTAAAGAAGACTGCAGAGCTTCAAAAGAAGAACAACTCTCTGAAATGAGGGATGTTGTCGCAGGTGGCGCCACTGATTCAGAGGCTATATTTTCATGACACACCATTTCCTGTTAACACCCACTGGCCAATAAAGAGAGTCCAGGACTTTGTCCCAAGGTGTGTTCACCTGTAAGCTCCTAAAACAGCTCACAGCTCGACAAAGCCTGTCTGTGAACTCGTGCTTTTGACGCTCGTCCCCTTAACCACGCACAATGTGAAATTATGGGTTTCTTCTACATGAGAAGGAAGGGGCGTACAGATATCTTCA
>OZ026628.1:61809382-61851882 GCA_964020975.1 Hermodice carunculata
ATTTCGTAAATTGGGCAACAAACCGTAATGACAAAATGTGACAACAGATACTTTTTGCAGTTTTGCTATCATTGGCCAAGCTTGACAAGAACATTGCCTCAAATGCCATACTGGAAACTGCATTAATGAAGCAAATTTGGCTGAAAGATGCACAGAAAGTGTGAACTATTGGGTTATGTGGACAGCAACTTGAGATGCCTCTCTATAGATAACTCGGTTATTTAGCCGTTGTCAGCTTATCCCATGAAGATCCCCAGATCATTTAATTATTTGCCTATTCCATAAATTAAAATTTCTCACAAAAAGAACTCCCATTCAAAGACATAATGCCTTACATCAAATCAAAGGTTCAAGAGTTCATCATAGACAAGAATCTTTGACTCAGTCTCTTATTGTGCGCTGAAAGAGTTAACTTTAACAAGGGTTAACTTTAAGCGGGGATAACGCTAAGTAAGGTAAACTGTAACCATGGTTAAATTTAACCAGTTACTTGCTCTCGATCTGTTTTCAAATACAGATGTAATATAAACTTTTAGTTTACCGTGGACTTATACTTATGTGTATAGTAGCAAACATTTCACCTTCTGAATGGTCAGCAAAAAACAAAAGGACCCTTTGCAAAATTATCGCAATGCATTAAAAGACATTATTGCAAGAGAGCAAACAATTGGCTTGTCTAATAAAATTTGTGTAAATAAATGCAATTAACGTGAGATGATTGATGATGATAAAGAAACTTTGTTCAGAAAAAGAAAAAAAACAAACAAAGGTACAGTAACATTTCACAGATAGTTGCACTTTACCGGGGAAACAAACACACACACGCACACATACATACATACATACATACATACATATATATATATATATATATATATATATATATATATATATATATATATATATATATATATATATATATATATATATGAAACAGAAGTAAAAGCATTGAGGCTCCCAGACGAGCAAATATAGTCAAATTATCACCTGCACCCAAGCTAAAAAGAGATAAGGTAGGCTTGTCAATTTTTTTGCTGTTCTTACTTGTCAATCAGCTGAGTTAACAGCAAAATAAGAAAATAAGCCTACATCGCTTTTGTGATGTTAATGAATCTGGAACATAATAAAAACGCTCTACCTCTATTATAACTATAAGTTCCACAACAAATCCCACAGCACAGCATTGCCAATCAAGTATTCATCAAATATAGTTCAGAAGAAGAAAAACAGTACCCATATGCATAAATATCAACACAATAATGGAAGCAAAGCTAGATAAAGCAAAAAGACAATATGAAGAAGGAAATTTCACTCCTGGCTTGAGACAGGCAGTTAAGAGGCAACTTTTCTCAACCTTTAAAATGTATCTTGTATTACCTACGCCCCCTCCCCCCTCAACATATAGGCCAAACCACTTAAAGCCCAAAATTTATCACTAAGGGCCACACTCACTGATAATGTTAAAGTTCACTATGACCACTTAAGCATCACATCCAATGGAAACCACGCGCTGTCACAAGCTAGCATATGTATCCTAGAACGAAGGCTTTATGGAGCTTAGTATAAATGTCGGCTGTCAAGCAGCAGCAAAACACTATTTTGTGATCCCATCTCATTATGTGTATTTAACCCTTTATGGAATGCTGAAATACATTCAAATAAAGGCCAGGTCCCAGTTGACATCCCGTTGCAATTAATGGAGTCCTTTTTTTTGGGGGGGGGGGTGTTTGTTTTGTTTTGTTTTTTGGGGTTGTTTTTTTCCCCAAATCTATCCTTAACAGGGCTCGATAATTTTTTTAAAAATCACTTGTCCGCAGGGCAAGTAAATTTCAAAATCCACTTGTCCGCATACAAAATCCACTTGTCCTGATAAAACTTCTATAAACATCGTTTTTTTCAAACACAATGCTAAGGCCTACACAAACCATTTACCCTAAAATATATTTGCCGCGTATTGTCACTTGCAAACTCGCACAAAAATGTCAAATTTTACAACGATTCAAGCTGCAACTGTTCGACAGTGAAACTGGCAAAACATTAAAAATACAAATTAAAAAAGTAAGCTATTTGCATGGGGTGACTGACGATGAAAAATACATTGTAATTTCTGGGACGATAGGAGTCCGTATCCCAGTTAAACTTAAATAACGATTAAAACAGTTGCATTGGTTTCACGATCCTTTCTCGCTGCCTCTGATGCCGTGATGGGATGCAATGCATATCGTTTGCGTACCTACCATGAACGCTATCGGTACATCGTGGTAAATTTGCGTATACAGTATTGGCAAGTTCCTCGCAATAAACGGTGTTCTTAAATCAAATTCAAACGAAAATTTTAATATTTCAAATCAGAAATCGAGCGTGCGCACCGTCAACATCTTTCCTGCAACTGTACACAAACAGCTGCTTTGGCCATGTGGCCTGACGCACAACACATCACCCGATTGGTCAATTGAGTTACATGCAAAAATGAGCCAATCACGGCTCGTGCTGCAATGTTTTCATCATGGCTTCCGCCCAGTGAACATGTGTGAATCTGCCGTAATTTACGGAGGGATCACACAAACGGGAAGCTTCTTTTTTTTTTAATTGCAGCATGCGAAAATAAAGATTCCAGTGTTTATAGCAACAATTATTTGGAGTCACAGGCAAATACGCAAAGGTAGGGGGATAGAGAAAAATGCCGAATGTGTGACAGATCAGTCAGCATGATGCTCCGTTCACCATAGATTACTCCACGCGGTCACTTGCGTATGACTGGCAGATGTGTTTTTTGTTTGGCCGGGAAGTCAACTTGCGGCACCATTACATGATCTCTCCAACACTTAGAGCCCACCGATAAATTGTCTTTGATGCTAATTTGCTCAAGAATTCGCCATGCAAGTTTTAAAATTTTTTGATGTTCCTTTGTCATCGTTCGGGCAGATAAGACTGACGGTGAGGTGCTGTGACCTTGCCCCGATACGGGCGAAAGCCAATACGCCCCAATGCATAACTGCTGGTACCTTTGATCTCGTCGTCAAAATACCTGCTTGTTTTGACAGAAATCAAGTAGGTGGTCAAGTCCTGTTGAATACACCTGATGACCATGTAATTGTTTAAACCTGGATTGTTTACTTTAGGCCAGGGGATTATCATCACCTATAGCGCATTGGCGTCCCCACGCACATGCTTGCATTGGTGTTTATGTTCTGTTCACACGGACCACAGTAATCGCCAACACACACAGAGTCGCGAAGGCTCTGACTGCTCATCATTATGTTGCCGTGCATGCAAACAGACGTAATTTCAGTCCAGTTGAAAAAATTAGCTTGTCCGCAGGACAAGTTGAATTTGAAAGTCACTTGTCCGAGAAGAGCTTTAGCTTGTGCCGGAACGTCGGATCATAAGAATTTTCGAACCCTGCTTAACATCGTCATATTTGACGACTCCAAATCGCATTTCACAAAATGTACGCCACATAATAGGTGAGATCGGTTCCCAGGGGCTTGCGACCTGTCCCAGTAAATCTTGACTGCACTGGTCTACGCTCTCCGTAATTTCAGGTCATTTGGGGGAATGTGAACAAGCTGTAGAACTTGAACTGCTAAAACACGCCGACCATCATGGGCGGAAACAGGGTCGAAAATGACTATTTCACCATGATTTTTACTCGTGTTGGTGAAGTGTGATTAAATTAAATTTCAACCAAATGACACTTGACAGGCGCAGCTTGCTAGCATGGTCGGAGTCTTCCCTGTCAGCCAGCGGTGTTGCATTTGTGTCGTCACTAACCTTCCGCGCTTCCAGGGTGTCGGAAATGAACAGAAATTGAAGATTGAAGATGCAGTGAGGTTTTAGTAAGGCTGTGAAATATTATTTTCACTCTAATTTTTTTCAGTGCATCGTATGGTTAGAACAGCCCATGAATCGCCCGTGTATCCATTTGAAACATGCTCAATCAAGAGAACTTGTAATACACACGCAAGAAAGAAAGAAAGAAAATAAGAAGAAAGAAAGAAAGAAAGAAAGAAAATAAGAAGAAAGAAAGAAAGAAAGAAAGAAAATAAGAAGAAAGAAAGAAAGAAAGAAGGACATGCAATTTGTCAGGAAATCAATAGTTGTAACATATGAAAAAAGGAGATTTCGTTGATGAACATATCATATTGGGTAAAGGTACAACAGCTAATGAGTTCGTTTGAATCTCATAGGAAACATGCAATATTTCGAAACATCAATTAAAAAACAGATTGCTCAAACGCAATTTTTTTTTTGTCTTTTTTGTTTGTTTTTTTATGCTTTTTTTTGTTTTGTTTTGTTTTGTTTTATGTTTTGTAATATATGATCCAAATGATTTTGTTTTGATGAAGTTATCTTAACTTGAACGGTTGTCTTTCTTCCGGTATTTTGGAAAATCAAAGCTTGCAGATGATGTTTTGGAGCACAGAATGCCTCTTCGTCAAACTTTTTTTAAAGATAGCTTAGCAGTGAGACTGTAACATATGTTTGGCCAGGTTTTATTGCCAAACCAAGCGAGATGCATCTACCATTGTCCCACTAGGCAGATTGAATTCCTTGAGCCTTGTTGTTTTATTTAATGTCGCATGTCATCAAATATTCCTAGTATGCTTAGTACGATCACAATATAAGTTTTGGCGGAAATGTGGTCAAAATGAGGACAATTCTATCCAGGGTTAACATAAGGGAGATCCTATTGGCTTAAACTGGTACTTTGGTTCGAATATAGCTTATCTTTAATTATGAGTATAATTGTGTCACATATGAGCAACATATCAACCCAGTCTGTTCAATAATATCGGTTTGGATTCTCTGCAAGCATCTTTCATGAACACCCAATAATTCGAAACATGGAAAAAATACACTAACCTCGGGATCAATATAACATCAAATAAATTTTTAAGACTCAGGGAAGCGACAATGTGGGACAACAAACAACTCTGTTTGTCCTTTAAAACGGACTTATTATTAGTACGACAGTTGCTTGAATTCTTTCGATAAACATATTGTCTGAAGATTTTTGTGGGTATGGAATATCGATTGCATTAGGAATTTAGGTCACTTTGGTATGTATGGTATAGCTGGTCAAATTGCGGTCAAGGTTAAAGTTGTACTTGGGTTTTTTTTTTTTTTTTTTAATGTATTTAAGGAGTGAATTGATGCCGTTTAACATTGCTGTGCAAAGAGAGCTCGCGTCACAAATCTACACGACCGGTATTTATAGATTTTTATTGGCATATTTTTATTTTAGCATTATATTAGAAACTCTGTATGGTCGTTATATTTCCCGCACGTTGATCCGAGACTGTTGTGGGAGTAATGTTAACTTCAACGGCCGTGTTATTTTTCTTGTCACGTTTACAGGGTAAAAAGTTGAAAATGTTCTCAAAATTAAAATTAAACCATAATATTAAAAAACTAAAAAAAAAAACCTTGCAAACGAAAGTAGGACTTTCACCAGGTTGATAGTCCCTGGACGTAATCGGAGCATGGAAAAAAGTAGGCATAACAAGTCAGCTAAACTTCCAACACGATAGAACTTGAGCTATATGTTTGGTACTAAACTACGAATGTCTATGTTCTTAATGTCAATGTCTATATGTAAAATATTTAATAATATATTGAAATTTGGTAGTGGTTTTTGAAGTTTTAGATTTGGACAATACATAAACAATTAAACAGAATTACATGAATTAAGAGGACGTGCCGAACCGGAAAATTTATAAGCAGGACAGAGAAATTATAGGAATCGCTTTGCAAGTTGGAAAAGTGGTTAGAACATGCGGGGGTTTTTTCCGTGTCTCTTTGAATAACAGCAACTTTGATATATTTGTGATCAGTTATTTGGATATATCCTCCAAAATTACCCTGCGGATTATGGCGTTTTGGGGTAGGTATCAAAAATGCCAGTTCTGGCGCAGTTTTATGAGGAGGATAATTGAGGAGGATGATAATGATAATTGTAATTAACGCTACATGCACCAAAATAAACGTCACTAACATTGTAATCACCATAATTAACACTGCAATTAGCGGAATTAACGAATTTAGAAATTAACATGACGTTAATTATGGACGCCCCTATATAAGGACCGAGGGGTGCTATAAATTTTACTCCGTTACGCCTGCCATGATCATGAACACCTGTCAATTAACGCCGTCATGAACATTATGAGTAATACTCTCATGGATATGAGTTGCAGTTTATTTAATTAAAACCGTAGTTAACACTACATCGCCAGTAGTTGTCTCTTATTTGTCCTCATCTAGCATTTAAAGGGGCGAGCAAGGTCTCGTGCACATGTGCGTCTGTTTGATTTAGGTCATATGTTAAATCTGGTACATAGCCCCCGTATGTATTAGGGTGTCACTACAATCAAGAGTACAGCTTTCAAGATGACCAGAGCCAACCGTATGGACATACAGCCGCACACGCGGGCACGACATAATCCTTGACGTTATCACAATAGAATGGAAAAAGACTGTCACCCCGGGGTCTGTAGCTTGCACCTTCTAAAAGAGACCTCGCTTTGAAAGAAACCGCCACCCTCATCATATATAGGAATGCTAACCTTACACAAATATACTGGATAAAATGGACAAATAGGCGACGCAGGGAACTTAATTATCTTCCTCACAAAACTGCGCTGGAACTGGCGTTTCGATATATACTTCATTGATAATACAGAGGAATCTCCCTATTAGGACCACCCAAAGGACTGAATAAATGCGGTCTTAACAGGAAAGTGGTCTTAATGTGGACATAATTCAGTTAGGAAAAACAAAGTAAGTCTGCAAGTTGGTGGTCTTAATTTGGAAATGATCTCTTAATGGAAGTGGTCTTCATTGGAGATTCCACTGTATTTATCATGTGTTGAGGTGTGACAAATGCAGGTATCTCTCTGCAATTCATGCAGTGAAATATAATCACTCATTCGTATAGTCCTTCTAAAACACCATGCCAAGCATAAAATGAACATTCATATTAAAATTCCATCTGAATGTGTTTAGTATGGTGCTAATTGTATCATCGACTTTCCTGTGATACCGTTGCTGTGGCTTAACAGTTTTCTTTCATTTATGACGGCGTCAATCTACTCTGGATTAGTGAATTCGCCGTTTTCACTCATGTGCTTGATAACCTGTTACGTGTAACACTTTTATGACAAAACGAGAGTTACATTTTACTCAGAATGACGGCATTTTCTTTTGAAGTCCTTGCTGTCCCCCATCTTGATTACAATTTTTCACATAAATTCCTTTAAAATATGACACTGTATGGAAAGTCGCTAGTTACATTATATTTATGCCAACGTATACTTCTCTGGGATAGTGAGTTCGCTGCTTTCCACAAAGTCCACGGGGGCAGCAAGAGAGACGTGAGTTAACTTCCCGCCGACAGAGCGGGTAAATTTGACAGTAAATCTTCCTCCTGACATGTGAACTGAGCAACCTCCATCTATATTAGACCCTTCATGCTGTGAATCTTCTCCGTAGGATACAACAGCTGCTGCAGCAATGCATCCCGACCCGCAGGCAACAATTTCTCCATCTGAACCACGATCATATGTGCGCATTCGCAATTTTTTCTTATTGTCAATCACGATGAAATCCACGTTGGCGCCCCCTATCGAACAGTATCGACGACTGATTTGCCTACCGGCTGATTCTACGTCGATTTTCTCTAATTCTGATTTAAGTATGATCACATGATGTGGACACCCTACATCCACATAAAAATTAAACTGGTCTAACTTCTTTGTCGTTTGTACGTCTGCCATCCACAATGTTATGTTATCGGAGTCTACTTTGCCAATGTGATCGCCACTCGCACCAGAAAATGATGTTGGGATGTACCGCGGGGCCAAACCAAGACTGTTAGCAAAGGCTACGGCGCACAAACTCCCGGTGCCACAAAAATCACCACGCTTGCCAGTTTTAGGACTGTAGTAGTTAACTTGAAATTTAGAATTGTCATGGGTAGCACTCGTAATTTCCATAACACCATTGGCTCTTAGTCCATGCTTTTTGTGACATAGGAAGGGAATGTTTTCTTCACATAGGATGCTGTCCAACCTTCTCTTTCTGTTATCGACAAGCAAGTAATCGATGCCTAGAACCCGGTACCGTGAGTACTGAAAAGTTGACATATTGGCTGTTTGACTATGCTCTATGGATGTGCACGGCAGAAAGAGCTCTGACGACGTCTGGCGGACTCCGCGTAGGAGATAACACAAGAGAGACCTTTAGCACTGCTGTTCCGTTTTAACGATAAAAGACTGTACGGTGTTGTGGGTTGGTTTGGTTGGAGCACGTGGATGATATATTCCATTGACTGAAGTAAATGTTCAATATTATCACCGGACTTTGCATTTGGCTCGGCGATCATATCAAAGGTTGAAGGTTCGAATCCAGATATAGGCTGACTATAAATTTATGGGGTTTTTTTTTCGTTATTTCATCATTCAAATACTGATATGAAGAATGAGGTTTTCAATGATGCGTAATTGAGATTATTTGGAAAAATCTGTGTTATTTTCAAAAAATAGAAACCAGATATGATACCCATATGGTGTGACCATGCTTACGTAATATTATAAAAAAAATTGCCTGAATATTTCCCCATTATTTCCCCGCAAAGGTTTCTAACTACAACTGTGTGCTCTTTTCTCAAATGTTTCTTTTGTGAATGTGAATAAAATGCTTCAACCAACGGTGTGTATCAGCGGTGATAAGTGCATCTACTGAGGTCTAATAACAATATATACATGTAGTACAACCACACACTCACTGCCCGAGTCGTAAAGCCCGAAAAACACAGGGTGCACTGCAGCATCATTTATGTACTTTGCCTGGTAAGTTGAACACGGGGTTAAGATAGTGTACAAGTTCAGTTTCTGATTAAACAGGAAATCAAAAAGTTCCTGTTACTGTAACTCCAACGGAAAAAGATCATGGAACCACACAAAAAAACCCTTTATAGCGCCAAAGGAACAGGGAATGACATGTTTTTATTATAAACTATGTGAAATAAGGAACGGCCCCTTTCACAATCGTTTTTCAATTGTATAACCAGCATATCAAATTAAATGACTGAGGTCAAATGAAGTTCCAATCAGGAGACAGTTAACCTTAGTATATAACCACCACTTGACATGAATCATTGTACAAACATGATGGTGACAAAAGACGTTCATAACAGTCAGGCATAAACATGATAAATGTGGGTCAAACCGTTGTTTCAACGTGTCATTCCAGATGACCTTTTCGGTTTCAGCGGTCTAGAAAGCAAACCGTCCTAGCTTATAGATTAGTGCAAAACTGTTTGTGTGTAATACAAGACATGTATATTAATTTCCCATCAAAAAGCACGGGGGTCAGGCCTGTTAATCATAAAGGGCACACGGGATATTACCGTCACAGACAGGGCCAGATACACCTTTCTCGCAAAATTAGTGTTTCAGAGAAATTTGGGTTTACAGACGCCAAACTCATGTTCATTTGGTGCTTCCTAAGTTGGACATAAGAGTAAATTAATATCTGCCTGTACTAACTCTTCTTTATTTCCAAAACATAAGTAATATCCCGCTTTCCCCGTGCAGGCAACCGCCCGTATCTCGCCAGGCGAGACTATCGTCTGTAAGAGAACTAGGTATGCAGTTGTAGCGGTGTATTGTGCCTACCTCGTATTTTGAATCTGAAAACTTTTGTCGGTTGAAAGTAGCAATTTCCACAGTGTTTTCGCGATAATGCGCTAAAATGGGATGGGTAAGTAGACGGACCGTGCGGAAATGTTTTTCCCCCACGCGTATTAAAGTACAAGGCTTTTTGCACGACCCTAAACAATGTCAGCTAGCATTTAAACACGGGTTTCATACTTTGAAAATTGATGTTAACAACATGGTCATCTCCATTGATTTCATTTCATTTAAACGTATTTATTTCACCTGGATTACCTGGTAGCTTACATGGCTAATTTGGAGGTTTTCCAGACACACAAAACGTACATAAAATTATTTTCAGCACACGCAAGACAATTCGATAGAGAAGGTACCAAGACTGCATGCAATACATAGAATTTACCACTTGACGTAACATCATTCTGGATTTTTTTTTTATGAAATTGACGTTGCAAATCCTCCCACAAAAGCAACATGGCCTAAGGCAAAATTTGGCACTTTTGAGCTACATGTACCAAAGGATAAGGAAATCATATTCACAGCATTCCATCTTAAAGTCTGTAAAAATTAACTCTTTAAGGGACCAAACACTAAATGCAAAATGACCGAAGACATCGAATGGCTTAAGTCATCTAAAATTTCAAAAATTACCTAAGTAACATTGTACGTTTGTTTCATCTTTCTGATAAACTGACCATTCTTTTATTTTATAGGGGCCAATTACATGAAAGATGTATTTGATGACATGTTGGACCTGAGTACAAAAGGTAGCTATAGTTAAATACTGATCAATGTGAACGTTGGCCTTCAGTTTATTTTGGCCTATGTCATGCCTATGTCATATTTAAATATATTTTAGCCTAAATTAACCAAATTTTGACAAAAAAACTAATCTGTTAATGGCCACATTAGGTGCAATATAACAAAACTGTAATTCGTTATGAGACAAATGCTAAAGCACTTCTTTTCATGACAAAACCAGAAAGTGCTAGATTATAACATGCAAGCGGGAAAGTTTTTTTGCGGTTTTCTCAAAAGTGCCAAAAAGTACTTGGGTCATTTTTGCATTAGTGGTACGATATACCGGTGATTTAAGGTCAAAAGACAAATAGACGAAACATGGAACTTAATTATCAGCCTCTTTATAGGGACATTACAGCATGATAAAAATCCGTGTGTGCGCAAATGATTTCAACAATTGCCTGTATTGTAGCGATTTTGGGGTCGGTTTGCCCATCATTAGATGAAAATAGAAACGCAGGGGAATTTTTCTTGAATTTTTCTTTCTTTCATTCTTTCTTTCTTATTTGCATTCTTTCATTCTTTCTTGCCTTCCTTCTCTCGTCTAGGTTTCCCTAATTGAAAAAGAGTGCAAAATTTGAAGCGCACCCCTGCATTTCATAAAAAAGATATTAATGCGCGTGGGAAAAATAATGAAAAGAGTATAATAAGTTTGGACCACACATTGATACAAAATAGCCAGGAAGCCACAGCTTTGGATGATCAAACAAAACTATATATCGAGAGTGAAGCGTCAAGAGTTTGAAGGGTACGTTTGCTTATGCTGACGCACAGTTCTGACAACTAAGGGTGATTTATTATCATCATCATCATCATCATTACCAGGACATTATTAAGCTTGATGTGGAAAATAAGTTGTAAAAATGAAACCAAGCAATAATGTTGTAAATGTCAATAAAGTGAATTTGCTGCAACACAGACAAGGATGTGCTTTGATGTCATGTGACGTCAGGAAGTTGATATGACTTTCCACACGCATCGGATGCAAGGGTTAAAGCCATCAGATTAGGCTCAGGCTTAGGGATTGGCAGAAAAACATTTACAGGTATTCAGAGCGGCCAACAATTCTGGAACTGGGCGAATACGGGCAATACAAAAAAGTCTTTACCGTGGTAAACTGGATTTTTCTCCTGGTTACATAAATATATATATATATATATACATTTGTACACGACTATCAATTTGTCGAAAATATAAGGAGAGTGGCTACATGAAGTGGTTACGTGGTGCTGAGGGTTCTAACAACGTAACCCATAGCAATCTCCGTTTTCTACACTGGTTCCTGGTATTGGTCACGCACATGTGTGTGTGTATTTAAGGATTATTGACATTTCTGGCAATGTCTCCTCCTATTTAATACAAAGAGAAACTTAACAAATCTATATCTGTAAGCCCATGTACCGCTTGAACACTAGCAAGTCCGATATTCTAAGAGCAAAGTCCTATTCCGTACCATTCACTGAAAAACTACGTGGTTCTAAATCATTATAGCAAATTAATCTATAGAAAGAAAATTTTGTATTCATAAAATTTAAAATTTAAAAGAACGCTTTAGGCTATAAGGCTATCCCATCGTGAAGAAAGGAAACCGAAACTAAGAAAAATGATTATACACAGTCAAAGTGGAACGAAATTATTGCATTGCTACCCCTGGCAGATGACAGAAGCCACTGCCACTCAGCCACAACCGCGTGTCGGTATTAAATATTAACACTAATGAGAAGGAAACTACAATGCAGTAAGTTGTATTATGAATTTGTCTCTTTATGGAAATGTCTGAATCAAAGGCTCCCCTGTAATTTCACCAAATAGTTATAAATAAGTCGGCACGATTTACATCTCACGTGGCTAATGGAATTGATTCATTTGGTGCCTCGTGCGTAAAGGAAAAGCTGCCGACAAATTTCCTAAATCGTTTTTCACGAAAAATATCTTTCACGACATTTGACCATTTATGATATGTTTATTGAAAGGCCTGCATGCCGATGTATCGGCTTTTGGCCTCTCAGCGTGAAGTATGTAGTGTGATGTTGAGCATCATAGTACCATTTTGCTTTTGCGATATCGGTATGTCTGTATGTATGTATGTATGTATGTATGTATGTATGTATGTATGTATGTATGTATGTATGTATGTATGTATGTATGTATGTATGTATGTATGCATGCATTGGGTTGCGAGAAAATACTATATCGAAAATGACAAGCTGTATCAACCCAACTAAACTGCATAATACATTATATTTGTTTTCATACAAAACAATATAGGACCTTCGTATGATTGGGTACACAAATTAAACACTAGAAAATATGATAGAATACCTAATTGATGAAAGAAATGGGATCCGTTTACATACGAAAATTTATCATTTGACCGAGTTACAAGATACAATTATGAAATTTACATGTATTCACACATTTCTTCAATTGGGTTTGCATTAGCGAATTGATCAGTAAATATGATAGAAAGTATATAGGAACGAATCCTTCGGTCATAGTTGCCAAAAACATTTAAATGTAAGTTCCGATATTGCATTTGCCTATCTTTGCATTTCTACAAATAAAAAAAAAATTGAAAACATCATGATGCAACCCTTGGTCTTCCGGTGACGCTTTTGATATTCATGATGCTTGCCCAGATGTCTCGGTAGTGATGAAGGCGAATCGCTAGCCACCTCTGGTCGGATACGTGCGTATAATAATGCGTCTGTACGTCCTACGTCTATAACGTCTGTAGCGTCTATAACGCCGGGACCGTCTACTTGACGTTAGAGCACTTCTAAAACAAGATTGAAGATCAAGCTAGATGACACGTCTGGTAAAAATTGCGAACAGATTACACAGATTATTCTGCCTTATGCCCAAACAGTGTGAACAAAGTAAGAGATGTCCCATAAACCTCTACATTTTATTTTGAAAAACATATCACTTACTCCAGAAAGACGAAAACATTCTCAAAAACTTGTTCGAGACATGCAGATCAAAAACCATACTTTACACAAATGTCCCTGGACATTGTTGGTACATTATTTTACAAACAAAAAGTATGCACAACTGGCTTTTGACAAAAATCCATTTTGAATATCACACTTACAGATAGAAATCAATGTATATGGTAATTACAAGACGAGAAATCAATGTAAATGCTCGTGACACGACACAAAATGAATTTGAGTGCTAGTTGTATGAGTATGATAGTCAACTTCTTGACGTAACGGGCGTAATGACATTCTAAATAAATTTCTATACAGAAGTTTGCTCATGTACGAGGTTCTATAAGATAATTTCCTGAAATCAGGGAAACATGACTTTGTACCTGTTAACGGAACGCCTGGTACATGTATCTTCCTATACGGGACTCATTTCTGTTCCTTACTCTGTGACATCTTCGAGTGTTTATGCCGATTATGGAACAGTCCCCTTGAATTTGGTGTGATAGTACATTGACAGTCAAATATTTACATATACCTTACTATGACGGACTCACTTCCGTTACTTGGTCCTATAGCTTTAAATGTTATTAGAGATTACAGAACAATCCTCTTCAATTTTGTTCGATAGTATATTAAGATCCAGACATTTATAGGTAGCCCAGCTAATAAAACGTGAATCACTTCTCGAAGCCATAACATTGTTTTATCAATCCGAAGCATTGTCTTTCAGAATTAGAGCTCATTCCGAAAATGAAAATGTCTGCATCTCCACACGTCTATGTTATTAATCCATAAATGTGCGGCAAAAGCGCAACTTCTGGTGTACCAGTTCAGATACTGGCCGACAAATAAGGCTTTGGTTTTAGAGCAACTTACAACTTATGAGTAACTAAATAGTGTTCGGAAGCCATACGATAACATTGCCTTGACGTTCACATTCATGCCCATACGGCTAATCATGGTCTGCTGGCCTACTCTATGTGTGTGTGTGTGTGTGTGTGTGTGTGTGTGTGTGTGTGTGTGTGTGTGTGTATGTGTGTGTGTGTGGGGGGGGGTTCTCCAGTATTGCCCACTTTTGCATAAAAGCATCAGCTCTACTTTCACATGTAACAACAAAAAGGCATAAAATATTTGGCAGAATTTTTGTGAGGTGAGTGTGGTTACAGGAGGTTGCAACCTTTGTCACCTCATGCTACATTTAAGTGATAGTTATAACCATTATGCCACATAATCAACGAGGTCAAAGACCGTGTTGATTATGATGGTATAATGGTCATTGGGGCATGTTATAGAAGACTTGTAACAAGGGTGGTCGGAACTGACCAAGATATTCCTTGGTCCATGACATTTTTCCCCACCTTGTTTTGCATGGTGTTGTTTGTCACTAATTAAGTTGTCGCATGCACAGTCAAATTTGACTGCTTGCTCATGTATTTTCCACTCACCGTTATGGCAGTATAGGAAGACGGAGTGGTGGAAACCAATAGAAAGATTTAAGCAAATAGGGCAGTATTCCCACTAATCAGCTATTATTTCAGAAGAGTACGTGTCATAATGAGGAGAGTGCAGGCTACAAGCAACCCATTACAGGTTAAAAAAAGCAATACATTTTTTGGAATTTAATTCACTTTTTTTTCAGGAATCATGCTTGGCATGGACACTGATTAAGTATTGTAAATTGGTTCATGTACATCAACTTACATTATGCCGACATTGATATCATGCTAGATATGGCAAACGACTTGGAAAGTTCTAGGAATACGCGTATGTAAAATTCCACGTCCTGTGGTCATCTGCACAGATCCTGCTAGAACATACCTTAGTTTGGTATGTTCAGGGGAAGGTGTCAACAACAACTGTTTCTACAACACACTGCCTGTAGGTCATGCTGCACGGCTCAACTCAAGCAATTCTATTGTGTGAAAAGTGTTCATTATGTGTTTACTTCGCTTGTTATTCAATAGTAGAGGAAGACCACGATCCACACTTTTCACAGAAAGACTGGATTATGTGATATAATCAACACCTTTTCCAGCTTCCGTTTTGTCTGTTCCTACCACCCGTGGTACAAGTCTGTTTGGACCGTAAAAAGGGAAAAGTTTTACATGCTTCGGGGCCGTCCATAATTGTCAACATTTTCATCTATGTCCAAAATGGTCATAGAGGTGGAGGGGGTCAGAGCCAGGTGACTATAACTTTCAACCCTAAAAAAAGTTGAGTTTCTACGTCCAACATTTTCAGTTCCCCTGTAATATTTAAAAATGCCACCAGGTGTCACTTTGCATTTTAACCCTTTCTTCCCATCGACCTTCTTGATGTAATCCCCATTTAGTCAGCTGGGACAGATATGAGCTGAGGCTGCCATGGCACTCAGTGAGACCGAATTAGCACAGCTCAACATTATCGCCAAAAATCCCAGATGCATGATAAAAAAATCCTAAATAATTTTATGATCATGTCTCAAATGCATCTACATTATACATAATATAATAGTTGTAGCTACAGTAAAAGCAAGATAGTTTGTAGAAAACTAAATCTTTTTTTTTAAATGATAAATGAAAATCAAAGCAAAGTTTTATATTTTGTTTGTTCCCTTTATTTGCTAAATATTCGTTCAAGAATAAATTTACTTTATTAAGCTTAGACAAGGAAAACTGTATGCAGTCCTTGTCTAAGCATTTTTGCCATATTGTATAAGGTTGAGTGTCTGTAATTGCAATAAGTCCAGAAAAAATAAGCATGCACGAGAGCGGACATTTATGAGTCATGATTGTGTAATCATTGATGTTTGAGGCAGAACATATTGGTACTGCCAGAGTAGATGGTTATCGATGCAAAAAATTATACACAAAATAAACTTGGCCAATTGTATGCCTGGGTTGTAATTTCGCCGGTATACCGAAGATATGTATACAATGCGTGTCAGTTGCAAGGTATCACTGTCTTTACCAATACTCAAAATTTTATTCCGCAGGAAAAAAAGTTTGGTAACTTAAGACAGTGTAGTCTTCAAGAAAAATGCTTGGATATTGGGCTTTCTTTTTAAACTGAAATCATAGGTCCGCCTGCGGCTTTTCTAATACACGAAATTGTAACGTATCTGGCACTTGGTATTTGGCATGTGGTAAGCTGGAAAAAAATTAAAAGGCTAATCTGTCATAAAACACATTTTCGGGAACTTCTCTGTCTTTTATGGCCACTACTGTCCTAAGAAACATCAATGTGATCACTGTAATCCACGATTGGCTTCCTTATTAACAAGGTTCATCAAGCGACATCACAGGGTTTACCAGATAAAATTATCGTGACACAAAATAGAGACCACACACACACATACACACACACACACACACACATATGTATGTATGCATATATATATATATATATATATATATATATATATATATATATATATGTATGTATATATACCAAAATGTGTCACGAAACAGCAGGACGTGCTATCGCATCACATAACTTTTTTTGAACACCAGCCCATTATTGATTCTGGGTATAAGTAGGAATGGACATAGCCCTGGTATACGAGTAGTGGTGGTTCGTTACCAAATATATAAATATTCATTTTACCTGCAGTTTCGCACCTGCATCCACTATTTTGAAAACCTTTTCCATTAAGCCCCATCTGTGACCCAGCAGGTGACCAAGGTCCGTCAGCTCAGTGTTGCTACTAAATTCACAGCCTGAGGGCGACTTTTCAGCCTCAAATACAATATTTCTAGTCTGGGGCTCACTGCCGCCTTACATTGTTAGGTATTGCTCACACTGGAAAGGTCCCATTATGCAGTGTACTTCACATTCATTCGACAAATTAGCCTTCCCTTAATACTAATTACATGAGGATTCCGGACACAATGGTTTGTAAATGAGGGAAGTAATGGGACGATCTTGCGGGGGGTATAATATATGAAGCTAAAGTATATATTTTGCAAATATCTCACAGCATCAATAATGATATGCTATTTGCTGTTTTATGGTTGGTACTATATATTGGGCTTCTTACCATCTATCAATCCTAGCCAGGAAAATGTTCGCAAGCCGGACCATGAATAAACAACGATCTCCAACAAACAGCGTAATACCATGTGCTAAGCATTTACGGATCAAATACGATCGTGTGCAAATTTGGCTACATTTGAATGTATGTTCAGTCTACCTCGTTCGTTTTCATACATGCACATTGCAAAAATTGCTTAAAACATATGGGCGCGATTCAGTTATATATATCCAAATTAAATATACTTTTGTGCGACTGTCCCACAATGCATTGCGCCATGTTCAATGTGGCACACACCAATATGTGCATGAATTGCCACAGTATCGTGCCGGATTTGGATTTAGATTTGTAATTAATGATGATAACTGCTTCAGACACAACCGAGTGGGAACATTAAAGTTAAGGTAATAGGTCATCTTTTCAAAACTCGTAAACGGACACATGGCACCTAGCGAAGTATTATCATAACGACCACCAAACAACCGTGGCTACGCAGCTATGCTGTATCTCTGGCCCAAGTTAACCCTCTTGACAGGTTAAAATAAGATGTTTTGTTTCAGTTGACTTTACTGCAAAATAACGGCACAGGATGGCCACTTTCTCGATAAACTCTTTTTAAGGGGATTTTTTTTAGTGAAGGACAGCTTGAAACGTTTTTTTTCCGGAGTGAATATAGTCATGGTACCTTGTTCCTAGCATAACCTAGTCTTTCATGGTACTACATTTCTACAGTGACGGTACCGTTCAGCCAATCAGATAACCGGGTAGGCGTGTAAGGTATTTCCGGTCCAGTTTAAATACAATGGCATTGCCCTGCAGCTGTTAACGAGGAAAGATGGTCGGTCATGGTACCGTAGCACTGAATCACTACCATACCCATCTGACACCTCAATTGTGCGCCTATTTCTTCTCACGGTTCCCTCTCCTCATCTTGAAACACCCAGTTTCTCTTTTAAGTGAAATTTCAAGGCCCATCATAATAAAATACTTCAAATGGTAAACTCACGTGCACGCCACACTGCTGCTAATTTTTTTTTTAATTCGTGTGATGTAACTTGAAACTCCGTGGTGTTACACATGTTAATTTTGGACTTGTGAGACTTTTCTGATTTGCCAGTTACATTTTTTTTATTTGCGTCGTACAGACACACTCAGTTTGCAATAAGAAATCACATTGGAATGTTTGGAAAAGAAATTAGATACGGAAACTTCACGCGCATATTGCACATGTAGGTTTCGCGACTGCAGCCTTTGCTTGGAGATCAGTAGGCCCACCTAGGACTGCATTAGGCAGATCTGAGAGCGAGATGACATGAAGGAATGAAAGCTTAAACACAAGCAGTATTTTAGCATGGGTTGCTGCATATTCAGTGTAAACCTGACAAAACACACAATTGGATGGGGTCATCGTTCCTTTAGCATCCCGATCTATAACAACTGCCACTCTGCTGTCATGGTACCGTGATTTTAGAAGTGCCTTCTGTCACCACAGTACCGTGACAATAGCATCGTCCTTTGATTATATGTCATAACATTTAGTAGGGCAGGGCCTTTTCAGTGAGGTCGTCGGTTTACCGGAACGACACACAATTTTTTGTTAGCCCTTAGGTAACCTGAACATTTGTTGAAACATGATAAAAATGGGGTGCTTGTTTCCCTTTTACACAATACTTCCTTAGGCGTCAGTATAATTTGTTACCTGGCCACAGCCGAAGGCACTGGTTGAATTAAATTATCATAGTGGTACTAACTTCTTAACAATATCACGTGACTGCAAATCTCTTGCTGACACTCCACCTTCGCTTCTCGGAACGTCAGCCCCTTCTCTTGAGATGGCGGCACCGACATTTAAGATGGCTTCCTCCTCCAGTTCATCGGGCTGCTCCTCTGCCCGTAATGTGGTTAAGTAAGGGATCACTGTGATCACTGCCGGTCAAAATATAGTAAGTTTTATTTACATTCCAAGATATCTGGCGGTTTGGGGTTTTTTTTTTTTTTTTTTTTTGTTTGTTTTTTTTTTTTTTTTTTGTTTTTTGTTTTTTGTTTTTTTTTTTTTTGTTGTTGTTTTTTTTTTGTTTTTGTTTTTGTTTTTGTTTTTTTTAATCGTAAGTAAAGAAACCTGGCTCTTTGTAACTGATTTTCTAAGGGAACATAAAGGGCAACCCTATTTGCACTGTGCAGTGATATGAAATTAGAAAAAAAGAGAGGGAGGAACAAATTTGATGCCATGCTGCCGACCTTTCCGTGTCACTCAGTTGTTGCATTCTTTAAAATTTGTGATATTTTAAAGAATTATTTCCTGTGTTGACCTTGTTATCAAGTTGACCATGCTTTGGGTAAATGATGGGTGTTCTCATTTCGTCAAAATTAAAACTCACAGGGAGAAACACTAAAAGTATGTTTCTACATAAAACATGCAAAATTTTGATGGCGAGAAATTTCTACAAATATAAATTTAAATATTTGACGTGGCGAAATTAAAGTGTATGGTCTTAACTCTTTCAGCGCTACATGTAAACCTTAGTGAAAAGCTTCCCTCGGCGTACTTTGAGCGCATTGCATAAAGGGTTTTTGTTTTTTGGTTTTTTTTTTTACTAGAAACATGAATCTAGCACCGTTCCTATAATTCAAAGAAATCCATGTTTAGTTGGACTTTAGTCTCAGTTGGCACAGTGACTGGAGGAGCCAATAAATATGTACCGTTTCCTGCGTGATTGCCATAAAAATTGTTATAGCGTTTACAGAAAGCACCCATCATTTCATTTCGAACAAAGATATTAAACCAGTGACATCAATAACTCGCATGTCATAACAATCAACAATATCATTTCAAGTAAATATTCATCTCGTAAGAGAATGCACATGTTGGGATACATTCTTTACATATTTCAATTCCCAATATGCTTCCTTATCGACAGTTCAATAAGTGAGAGTTGGCAATGTAGCATTATTTTTTCTGGTTTACACCCTGAGGTCCACTCATGTTGGTTTATCTCAACATGTATCAATAGCAAGGTGGCTCAAAATTCTTACACAGTGTGTACTGGACTTGCATTTGTTTTTGGGGTCCTAAAGAATTACTGTCATAAAATCATATGACATCTAATACATATATATATATATATATATATATATATATATATATATATATATATATATATATATATATATATATATATATATATATATATATATATATATACATGGTGGATATTTCAAACAACTTAGTGTTAAAGTGACTGACTCACCTGCTAACAGGAAAAACGTAACATATATAGCGCTAGACATGACATTTGTGTCCCAAGTGGGATCAGTGGGCGACACTATCCCTCTACGCGGTGAAGAATGGCATATCAGAATAGGACAATTTGCAATTATAGCCGGACGGAGGTCTCATATTACGTTAGCGCTACATAATCACTGCCTTCAGTTTTTATAATCATGCATGGACAGTTTTTAAGCATCCCTGCGTTATGAATTACTTCCCCGCGATTGAGAATATCACTTTTTGATGCGTTATTCCATGCTTGCAATTATGATGTCGTTTGTAGAAATGCGGGCAAGTTATAGACACATCGTTACATCTGACAAACCTGACGAACATATTGCCAAAATGTCATTTATGCAATGTGAATACAGGAACTATATTTCGATATCCATTCAGTCTAATGATCCACATTTGGTAATGTTGAAGGTCATATCATTTTTGGCGTGGTTCGCAAAAGTGACATGGTGTGGCATGCCTAGAGATAACGTTTTTAATTTGCAACCAGCTGTAGTTGAGAATTTTCAAACATTAGAAAATAAACTAAGTCTGCACATTTTCCGTTTTACCTTCTGCAGGTTACAGTCACTAGTTTCTTTATGAACCCACGGCAGGGGGCACTTTCGAGCTTGAGCAGATTATTCTGATAGGTTTATATAAAGCTTTTTTAGAGTTACAAAGCTTGTACATATATGAGTAAAATGAATTTCTCACTTGATTTATTTGTTTATAGATGGCAGTAAAATCGACACTAGTTCCGCATTCTAGAGGAAAAGGAAGGGGTGCTTTTGTTCATGAGGAATGGTTTTGTTATATATATATATATATATATATATATATATATATATATATATATATATATATATATATATATATATATATATATATATATATATATAATGTGTGTGTATGTGTGTGTGCGATATGATAAACAATGTTACTGGTCAATTATATTTGAGTCTTTTTGACAAGAACAACTTCCTGGTCGCCGATACCCCTTTCCGCTGTCCAAACTCTTTACTTTCCATAAGCTAACCTGTCACTGTCTAATCTATATAAATTCGGAAGTTCTATTATAACATTGCACAAGTTCCTGTGTATAATTTTGACATAGGTTCCATTAGCCTAAATTTTAAAGGGTCTTTAGCGGGTAACTACTCAGAACATGTTTCGCAGCCTGTACCCGTACATGTGTCTCTGAGTAGCGGCTCATTGTTTAACCTAAATATTCAGCAATACAACCCATATAATAATAAATAAATAAATATGAACCTGTCAAATCATGAATTAGATAAATACGTGATACTTTGTGTATGAATGCAGAGTTTCAATATGAATAAAGAATACCTGTCAAACCAAACATTATTACTGAATTTGTAAGATACAAGTTCGGATAGGAATAATTTTACTTACCCCTGAACTACCAGAACATTTTCTGGCTGGAAAGCTCACCTTAGTTTAACGAGCTGCCAGTGTAAAACTGAATTAGAAACAAAATGGGGCATTACATTCATTCCCAGTAATTTCAAATGAACAGTTACACCTTGACCACCTGTGGAGGCACGGGGAATTCCTAACATGCACTGTAATAATGGACATCCGGCACCAAAAATGTAAAAGAAACCCCATGATGACACCCAATCTTCACCATGAAAGTGATAATGATATGTTTATAGCATTTGAGACCGAAGAATTTATAATTACAGATGAAATTAATTTTAGTAGATGTTGATCCGTTTTTATGTCGAGATCCATCTGTGTTTTGACCTTAACTGTTTAAACAAATTAATTGCTCCCAACATGTTTGTTTTGCAAGGTAACAAATGGGGCGTCGTGTCCCAAAGGGACCTACTCGTACACACAGGTAGTTTACTTTTGAGTGATACGGGCCAAAATGCACTGCAATCAATGTCGAAGTCTCCCATGTATATATAGGGTAGCACATGGTTGTAGCTGTATTTTTTGTCTATTGCTACCTATTATATTTTGACGTTTACGACGCATCTCTGCAGTATTTTGTCTGCATCGGAAGTTGCCATGAGGGAATATCCATTGAATTAAAAAGTGGTTAACTGTGACAGGTTAAAATGAGATGAATATTTGTGTGTGCGCTGACAGAAGACATGATTCTTACCGCTGGTATCTGTTTTGCAAAGGTGGACGCCATCTTGTGTTTCGTGTTACAAATTACAACGCGAACTAGTGCACACTGTACCCACACTCCTATATACCAAAGAAATACCTTAAAAGGTAACCAATCAAGCCTTTGTGGTAAGAAAATGAAAATTAGAGGATTGAATGGGCTTTGAATATATAATGTCAAATACGCACTAAGGTTAGAATTGTATGTTTTTAACCTGGAAAAAGTCAATAATAATGGTAATGATAATAATATAATTTTATTACTATCACTATTATTGTTATCATCCTTACTGAAAATCCTAAAATGTTATTACATAAGGTGTGTCATCTGATGGGAGTGGAAATGGATGAGTACATTTAGGGAGACTGCATCCAGGATGTTAGAAAAAATGTAGGTACATACCACAAAAATATGTTAAACTCCTCAACACAACAGTCATGCGGGGGGCTTAAATTCTTTAAAAAGGAAAACAAGTCCTTAGGAATGCCGCCCCATGCTCTTGGACATGAGCAGAGCAAATTAAGCAGTGGTTTTGTGGACTTTGTGGGGGTATGTTGATGAATTTGCCAATCATTCCATAGATGGCCCCTACCTCTTTGCTTTGAACCTATATCTTGCTATTCAGCTGCTCTGTTACATCACCTAAAAAGAAGACATTCTGCTTTCAAAAACCTTATCAGTTTAAGAAAAATCTCATCAACTGCGGCGATTATTATTAATTTATTTTTTTTTGCTCTTCAATTCCTTCACAGCGGTATGCAGAGTGAAAACCTGGTACTGTCTTTCGTAAGAAGGGCGTATTCACGGCGTGCCTTGGGTTGTTTATTGGACTGTACATGACTGGTGGGTTTATGAAAACGCAGGAAGCTGAATTTCACGCTTCAATAAACATCGCATCACAAAGATAGCGGGTAGCGTAGTCGGCAGTACTTATTTCAGTAAAATAACCTAGAAATAAAGTGTAGGTTTGCCAACAGATGCAGGGTAAAATGCAGTCTCATCATATATGTAAAGAGTGAAACAAATAATACCATATGTAGGCACCCATTTTTCTTTTGCTGTTAATGTAGCTGAATGACAAGTCGCGAAACTAAAAAGTGATAGGCCTACTAGGTCTCTTTTAATTTTGGCAGAAGTAATAACATTTGTGTTTTGGGTGGTCAGGCCTATACATTTTGGATACACTATGGTCTGTAGTTAATGAAGAATTGGATGCCAATACAGACATTATGTTTTTCCAAGAATTCTTTTTTTCTTTCCTTCTATCTTTCTTCCTTCCTTCCTTCCTTCCTTTCATTCTTTATTTCTATATTTGTTTCTTCTTTACGACCAAATTTGTCCTGAGTTTTTCTCGGACATTATTGTTCTGAAAACCACCAAACTTGCCATTATGACCGACTCACCAGTGAAATTAGCCAGCTGACTTGGAATAGTCATTATGTTTAAAACTATGCAAGTTATGGGCAATTAAAATTTGTAAAGCTTTATATCTTCAAAAATATTATAAATACATACAAAGTTCTAACTTACACATATAGATTTGAGACATCTGGCAAATCCAATAGCATGGAAACAAAAGTTGGGGAATTTTAATGTATGCTAAATTCAGTGAATTTCCCAACAATCCACATTTTGACTAGGGCTTCTGCTGTATTGCATGTTAAAAGCCTCGATGGTGCCAGGCAACCATTTTGCATTCATGATACTTGAACCTGTCTCATAGGCAGCCTTCTAGCCATGCTTGCTAGATGTATGGTTTGGAAGGTGTGGGTCTTATGGCAAATGGGAGGTGGGGGGAGGTGACTCGCAACAACTGTGTAATGAGGTTCTTAATAAAATGTAGAGAATCTCTTTCTGTTAACGCAAGAAACATATCTGCTCCAAGTTCACACTAATGCTGGACAGAGCTGTGAGTGTCCTAGCTGGTTTGTTTTCGCCTGAGGCTGGGAATGTGCTGGGCTTATCTGTCCCAAAGGATCAGAGCGACTGGACTTCTAGGCAGAACAATCCCAAGTGAACCATCCGTTACAATAGACTACATGCAGAGCTGAGTTTGCTAGACCCATCAAAGTCTGGACTTACAGTCCTCAATGACTGTTTTCACAACTTGGTGAATTTTGAATAAGTGTGTGGATTGTGTTATCTCACTGGACACTGTCATGTTTTTGTTTTCTTGTACCCAGTGAGATGAAGCCTGTTCTTCATAGCCAATACCAAGTCAGTATAGTGCATGTCTCAGTTCACAGGTACATGTACATGTAGTTTTGTGACAGCAACTGTTAAAATTTGTTTATGTAATGAAGGAACAAAGACAATTTAGTATTGCATGTATACACATATCTCTGAATTATAATATGTGTACACGGCACATGCACATGTACACATTAATTCTGCCCAGAAGGGCTGACCCTCTAAGGAGTGGGCACTTTTCTCTGGTTGCAAGGGTACTCACTGTAGAGATGTTTCACTGTACAGTGGTACCTGCAATTTAAGACCGCCACTAATGCCAGACAAAAGTGGTCACACAGGACAGGTGGTCTTTCATCTCATATAAATTAACGGAGAAATAAAAAGGCCAATGTGTGTCTCTCTTTCATTCTTGCTTTCTTTCTTTCTCTCACTCTCTCTCTCTCTCTCTCTCTCTCTCTCTCTCTCTCTATGTATCTATCTATCTCTCCCTCTTTCTTTCTTTAAAACCAAGTTGGTCCAGACTTATTCTCAGACACTATTGTTCCGAAAACCACCAAACTTGCCATGGTGACTGACATAACCAGTGAAATTGTGCATCTCATTTAGAATAGTCATGATATTCAAAATTATGCAAATTTTAAAGACAACAAAAATTTTAAAGGAACCAAACTATTGCAGATGGACTCAAAATTTCAATATGCATAAAAACCTTTGTGACACTTGCCACTATAATGGACAGTATTGTTGTAGAATTTCAAATTATGCTAATAAGTGGCATTGAAAAATCTAAAAGCTAAATATCTCCCAAACTATTGTACTTAGAGGTGCCATTCCCACTTCAGTTTATAACTTTGTGGCAAGGCCGCATCCTATGAACCAGGAACCAAAATTGTAGGATTTTAATTTATGCAAATTAGGTGAATATGCAAAATGTAAATCTGTAATAGCTTCAAAACTATTATAGAGGTGTCATTCCTACTTCAATTTATGGGTTTATGGCATAGCCCCATCCAATAAACAATAAACCAAGTTCTTCTAGACTTATAATTCATGGAAATTAGGCAAATGCACAAACTTAATATGTTGAATAGCTTCAAAACTATTATAGATGGTAGTTTCATTGAAACTTCACTTTATAAGTTTGGGACATGGCCACATCCCTTGAACCAAGAACCAAAACTGAGCAATTTAATTTATAAAAATTAGGCTAATACACGAAATTTAGATTATATTGAACAATGGCAAAGTTTAGCATTTCAAACTGTTCTCATTTTGAAGGCACCCAGACAGATTTGCTGCGAAGCAAATCTTCTTTTCTAGTTATTATTAATATCATTATTATTTTATTATTGTGATGATGATGATGATGATGATGATGATGATGATGATGATGATGATGATGATGATGATGATGATGATGATGAACAAGATTACTGAATTTGCAATTGTTAAAATCATAACAGTAAGTAATAATTTGAAAGTAGATATTAGACGAGCAAGGCTGCCATGGTGGTGATGGAAAAATGTGTTAATTTGTACCACATATATGATTGAAACTGCTTAATATAATAGTTATGCAAAATTAGGTTGCCATAGGGACATGCTTGTTTAAAATACACAGCAATGTCATTGTTGATAACAAATCCATAAACTGCGTACAGGGATATATAAGTATCATAACACAACCTGGTTGCAATTCCTGCCACCTTACAGAGAACCCCTGTCTGTAGTGCAGATTCGACTCAATCGCATTGTCCCTCCTGTGGTTTTTGGCTGAATCGTATTTTATTCCATGACAAATCAATGGTTCCACAAAGCGACTAAGTGGATAAAAAATCAGTCTGTCATGGAAGGCAATCGGGGGAGGGCTGGCCGTATATTAACCCCTCTTGCAAAGAATAGACAAGGAGACAGGACAGACACTACACTATACAAGTCGGCGTTTTCATCCACGAGGTGATCCTGTCTTGATTGAAGCAGAGTATTCCACTGAGCCAACAAATTTAGGGAAGGCACTACAGTTAGACAAGACAGGCAGCAGTGCTAGCTGGATGTAACTAAATTGCTGATCATCCATGGCATGGGAATCCGCCAACACAGCGATGGGTCCGGTGGCAATGGTTGTAACTGAAAATCATACAAAATGTGTAACAGCTGTGGCACTTTACTTATAAACACAGTTCATGTTACGGCATCTCGATGGAAACGTTCAGATTTCGCATATATAATCTTGAACTGAAAGAAAAAAATTGTTGTCCTCAAAGGAGCAATTTTGGTGAACGAAATAAAATCGTATCTAGAGTAAATGGAGCAAAATATGAAATGCACGCACGTAAGCTATCTTTTTGGATTGTACAGAATAGACAAATGAAAAAACATTGCCAAGTATCCTCTGCACTTGATCCAGAGCGGCAATTCGGGTTTCGAACGTTAAGCGGGAGCTGGTTCCAAAGTGTCGTGGTGATGACTTATTTCCTGAAGCATCATGTTTCTGAATGATTCCTCCGTCCTTTTGGGTAGCTGTGACCACTGACCCCATTTGGGCTGGTATAGTTGATCTTGATGCCATACAAAAACATCTCGTTTTTGGCAATGTCATCCTAAAGAGTTGAACTAAAAAGCGCGTCTCAGATTTTTGTATGAGGCCTAGTTCTTTCACAAAACTTGAGGAAAGTTGAAATCCTTTGATGTGTAAACGGAGTGCCATCGCTTCAACTTCAGACAACTACAGCTCAATAAAGACGCAAAACAGGGAGGAAATATAACACGCATTTGAGGATAGGTGTGAGAAGATTATTTTTTTCAAACATTTTTTGTGCAGTACTATAAGTGAAAAAGATGAATCAACATTATGGAAAAAAAGTAATACTATTTTTGCATAATTGCTGCATAAACGCATAACAAAGTATGTAATTGGCAAAAGTGTCTTTGATTTCAAGGCAAGTTTACTTTTCTGAAATTTATACGTTTTGGGAGCTAATATGAGGTATAATTTGCTTATTCGAGATTTTGTAGATGATTTAACTTGCCATGAGCTTATCCTTACCTACGGAAAACTCTCACTGGTTTTTTTATTCATCATTTTGTTTCTGTTTTTCAGAATACCAAGGTGCTGTAGTATCAGAATTTTGTTCCGGTTTTCGCTTCTGTCATGTCAAAGCTCTGTAAGTAAAGAATGGTGACGTTCAGAAAAATATCATTTTGTTGCTTTGGAAACTATTCCTTACGTTATCGTCAACTATAGTAAAATAACACAGAATATAATTTAAAGTGTCTAATGGAAGCACGGCTACTATCCTGAAATACATCGCCCATGTGTTGAAAGTGAGGTTTGCTGCATGGTATAATTCAGTAAGCAACTTAATAAAAATGATGATGATGATGATGATGATGATGATGATGATGATGATGATGATGATGATGATGATGATGATGATGATGATGATGATGGTGATAATGATACTGTATCATGTATGGCTGAATATTTTGCACATGACAGAAATTCTATTACGGGCAACCTCTAAAAGTGCTAACTTCTGCTTAGTTTATAATGATATGTTGCGATCTGTATTGCTCTCCAAATTAGTTCCAAAGACCATGCAGCATTGATCAGTGCAGAGCTATCTCAGCATAAGAAAAAGAACTAAAGCGAATAAAAGTATTCAACTCTCTGTAATTATATAATTACTGCACGGCCCATTTTAACTTGTGAACCAATTTGTTGTTAAAATATGAGGTAGTCAAAGTTTCTTCACAAGGCATACGTCAAACTAAACATTCAGAATACTGGACTCTGAAGTTGAGCACATGGTCCAATTCGTTCATTAACCATTTGCGATGGAAACTGCATTCTTCTCCATATAGAGAGAGGACTTCACATAGCCTATGTGCATTATCTGTTTCTTTTTCTAATGACATAAAACGCCTACAGCAAACTACAAGTTAACCAGACATTGATGGAGTTCTAGAGAAAAGAGTCATACCTCACAAGCAGTGGCATACATGAATAATGAGTGCTTATGATTCACCCACTTTTTTCATCACATGTTTGACTAGAATTGGTTTTCTCTACCAGAGCAATATCAGCCTGCATCAAAGTTCAGTAACTCTTTATCGTATATATCCTGATAATACTAAGTACCCAGGGGAACCATATGTACATACAATTATGGCATCATTCTCACCCAAAACCAACTCATGGGTCGATGACTGATATGCATACTTAAAATGCATGCGTTTGGACCAATAATGCCAGCTATTGGTCCCAGGGACTGATCATATGAATAAAATAATGACATCATTCTCACTCCAGACCAATTTATCTCACAATGACACAGAGACACAGCTGGTCCGCATATATCTGCACATTGTAACTGAGGCATTGCTTCATAACACTACACAGAGTAAATGGCCCACTCCTTTTTCTAGTGGGTTTCAATGGACATGTTGAGAGCGTGAATCGAAGTATTAACTGAACTGCGAATTGCGTGCAGCTTGCACAATATATGGGAAGTTGAATCCCACACTTCACATATATCAGGAAGGTCATTTGATACAACAATACTGACGAATTCGTGGGGGAGGACAACCAAGCGGGACTGACCATATTTAAAAGTGGTCAGGTCTAAACTCACAATTCGGTGATAACGGGATACTCAGTGCTTCAATCTTCTGAGCATGTGCTCACGAAAAGTGTCCGGAGGAGCGTGAATGCTTTGATCCCAATATGCTTAACGTAAATTTATCCCAAAATTGGAAGATCAAAATCATGGCTATGACTGGTAAAAATGTTTATATGGCTACAAAAATTAAATGCAATATTAGGATGTAATGACTAAACATGCCTGGACTAATGTACACTGGCAACACCCAGTGACCTGTGTGGTGCAAGCTGAATTTTTTTAATCACTCAACAGGCCCTACCTCTTTGCTTTCAACAGAAACCTACCACAAGCCGCCTTGGCAATTCACAAAAAAATACCATGTTCTGCTGAACCCAAGTCTCAAAAGCTAAAGCTGTGATATTTTTCCTGAAGCTTTTTGGCATGTGTCGTAAAATTGGAAATGGCATTTTCGGTGTGAACAAAGGGTCTCGTTTTTCAATTAATTCATTACAGAATACAGAGTAACAAGTGCGACACATTTTGACACAGAGGGTGTATTAACAGGGTGCGTTGGAAATAAATGTCAGGACCCTGTCATTCAGGCAACACGTGTTCCTAAAAATGACCAATTGTGTTACATATGACAATATACCCTCTTAGAAGCAGCCAATAAAATTTTCACTTGACTCTGTGGTCAATATATTTTCATGCGTCGTGATCAATATCATTCTTAACTTAGTGCCGTTAATCATACACTGACCTGTACCTTTATGGAATTACTTTCTCTAGAAAGCGACAAATGTGGTAACAGTTAAGACAAATAGTTATTAACGCATTAACAGAGACCAATACTCCCACCTTGTGGCCCAAAGGACTTGTCATGTCTTGACTTATATCATTTTTTTACTTTGTTCAGTGGGTGTCTAACCTAATTGGTACATCACTAATTTGCTTTGATTACACATACCCCATATACATAAACTGCACCAAGCATGCACCATAATAAAGGCTTGCAAAACGAAGGTTGCCTGTACGTGTAGGACAATCGTATTGTAATAGTACAGAAAAACATGACCCATATTCATTAATTCCAAACCAACAATGACAGCAAAGAGATTCCAGACTTGCCAAAGCATCAACATTTCTCTTCCAATACCAATCTGAAGAAACAAATTTCACTTCTGACTTGAGACAGGCAGTCACCCATAAAAAAGGCAACTGGTGGTTTTAAACCGGTCCTCTCAACCTTAGAAATATTCATCATTAACTGCAGACACTAGTTCTTTTCCAAAATGTATAGGCCTAACCACCCAAAACACAAATTTCATTGCTTCTGCCAAAAATAAAAAGAGACCTGTTAGGCCTATCATCTTTTAGTTTTTCCGACTTGTCAGTCAGCTAAGTTTACATCAAAAGAGTAAAATAGGCCTACATCGTTTTTGCAATATTTAGGAATCTAGAACATTATAAACACACTCTACCTCCACTATAACTATGAGTCGGAGAACAAAGCCCACAGCACAACATAGCCAATGAAGTAATTTTCAACTAGTACAGAAAAACATGATCCATATTCAGCAACTCCAAACCCAACAATGACAGCAAGGAGATTCCAGACTTGCCAAAGCATCAACATTTCTCTTCTAATACCAATGTGAAGAAACAAATTTCACTCCTGACTTGAGACAGGCAGTCACCCATTAGACATATGCACTTTTCATGTTCCAGACTATGCCCCCTGTGACCCTATGCGCTTAAGATCATCAACAATGAAAATAAATTACAATGCATGTTTAATATAAGCTTCTTCACGAACTCTTTGGCACTAATTTGGATCTTAGGTTTCACGAAGGTACGGGAAAGTAGTGACTAAAAAGAATTTGTTTATTTGGATGAGAATATGAAATGTACTTTTAGCATATATTGGGCAAACATGGCTGCACATATGTACGATGTCAACACAATTTAACACATTTAACTTTATTGCCACATAGGCAAGTCTCAGCATAACAAATAGGGTAAATGTACGTAATTGTATGCATGTACATGGTCATGTAATTTACTTTTCGAGCATTTACATTTTCGCTATTTTGGACATCTTATATGACCTACGTTAAGACACACGTTTTTTGCCTTTTTTCTGTTTTGTGCCATACATTGTGCCACCTTTTTCGGTTTTGTGCCATATAGTGATATAAGCAAACATAAAAATATAGGGCAAACATGTGGATTTAGAATAATGGTTTAAAATCTACGGGTCGTAGCCTTTTGAGTGTGTCAATGCGCCTGTGAAGGCTTATACTTATTTTGACAATGATATCTGTAAAATTTTCTTCAAACATTCCTGTCGGCCCTTACCATAATTATATGCTTTGAGAACTCGGATCAACAAGCTTTGCTACTGGAGAATTGTTTTGGCAGAAGAGAACAGCATACTGCCTGGGAAAAGGTGAGCACAAAGGGAAGAAGATTTTGTGAAACGAGTAACGTAGTGGGAAATAACTGCGACAATGACTGATCAGAAGTAGAAGCTTCCATGAACATGCCACATAGCAGCACGTTCACTAACGTATTTTACACATTCGCTAGATAGTTTAAACATATTTCATTTCATGAAAATACGGATTGGAGAACAACCGCAGGTTTATAAATGCACCTCTCCTAGACCTATTGTACTGACAAGACTGTTGTCATGCATACATACATACATACATACATACATACATACATACATACATACATACATACATACATACATACATGTGTGTGTGTGTGTGTGTCACCCTGACACGGACAAAACTGACGATTCTCGATGCCCTAAAGCAAATAATTTTAGGGACAATTAAAAAAGCATTGAACTGCAGTAAAACCTACGTACCCGCAAATGCAGACATTACACAAATTGGTCATTTTTAGTGTGAACCGTAACTGTTTGATAATTCATAAGGCCACATTTACATTTATAGTGTATCTTATTCCATTGATTCTTCACCCATTGTGCTTATTGTTCATTAGGAATCAGGAGTTCATCGCTGATGTGTGTGTACCACAGAGTTAGATTATTGCTGAGTCTAACCATATTGGATTTTATTTGTGAATTTGCCCTATTCTTTTATTCATTATACAATGTACATATATACAGCTCCAGCCATAACATGAACATGTATCAACCAAATGGAGTGCTGTTGCACTATTGTGATAGTTTCTCTAAAGGCATGCTCAAAACAAAGGAGGGTGGGCAAAAATAATTATTTTCTCGGGGATCTCAGAGACTGCTTATGTTAATCAGTTTTTTGCAGATATTATGAAATTTGTGATCCAAATGGGTGGACCCCGTTTCTTTTTATTTAAGTTATGTTTTAATCACTGTATACAGCTTCGTAACTCAGCATTTTCAATGATGGCCAGCAAAATGTGGACAATTTAACTACCCCCTTAATTTTCATTTATATTGAATAACCAAGTTATGACATCGAATCCGATTACAAGTAAGATTTCTTATATTCAGGAACATGTATAGATTTTTGCCAATACCTACAAAGTTGTGAACCAATGTGCGTGATGTTCAGTATTTAATAAAGTGTGTATATATGTTGCACCATAATTTAAAATATGTTAAAAAGGGAAGGAAAATTAAGGTCAAATGGCAAACACTTAAGGCGGTGCTTACTTTCAAAAAGGCTATAACTTAACAATAAAGAATTTCATAGAGAATGCACAATTACAGACATGACAAGATTTTAATAGACAATATTAAATGAAATAGATGTTCTTATAATGAATGATGCAAGGTATCATAAAATTATAATCCGAGAACCATTTTCCTCTACAATAAATACGGAGTAAGAACAATTTGCCTTTAAATTCAAGGATTATCAACTGTATTTATTATATATATATATATATATATATATATATATATATATATATATATATATACATATATATATATTTATATATATATATATATTTATTTATATATATATTTATATATATATATATATATATATATATATATATATATATATATATATATATTATTTGCTATACATTATGAATAGCCTGATTTATAGTCAACCGTTTTTGATGATATTAACGGTCAGCGCCATATGCAGCAAAATTCTTCAAAGTTCCATTTTTTATACTTATTCCATAAACACAAAAGGCTGGCCACTAGCTCATGAATTGTTGAGAAGGTGGATTTACACAGACGCTTCTATATCATGTTGGATTAAATGATAGTTTAAGTTCAATGCTGTGTCTCGTTTGCGTTTACATCGAAGCAAATAATGAAACAAAACATTGAAATAAACAGAACAGCTTCCAAAAACGCTGGTTTCATGGCAGCTGTGTTTTGCCATGGTGTTGCGAATATTGTGGTGTTTTCTATGTTTGCTTTAACTCCCCACACACACACCCACACCAAAGGACTGCCCTTTATTTTGCATTGACTGCCACAAGAATCATGTTGACCTATATGTACATTAGTGGCACCAATCACTCATTGGTATGGATAGGATTTGACACTCTTAATTTGCTCTTGTTTCTACAATACTAAACTAGGCATAAATAAGGCATGCATCACATATATGTTCCAGTGCTCATACAAATGCTACTGGGAGTTGAACAATAGCCACACATACCTCCACACCAACATACCTCAGTCCAACGGGAGACCAAACTACAAATGTTTGCTGCCAGAATCTTTTAAAAGATTACATGCATCAGATGTGGCTATTTAAAGGTAACTTTGGGTAGTGTGACTGGACGACTGTTGTCAGCCAGGTACTGTCCAACCACACAAATATCAGCAGTTAATTTCTGTGGTCTTTATGTGTTTATTGCAATTCTGTAGCAGACCAAATAACTGGAGTCAACAGAGATGTAACTAGGTCTTGTGAGCAAAAATTTATCATCTGAATATTTCAAGAATATTTGTACCACAAATCTTTTAGTGTTGGAAAAGTTGAGAGATATGACTTTTAAAGACCACCTATCACACAAATATGTTCACAGCAATGAATTTTATTTGCAGCTTCACAGTCTGGTATATATGTTACACTTACAAAATTAAAATGACACTTTTATTTTTATTCTGATTTATAACGAGGGAATGGGCAAAATTACAATAGTCATCTTCTGAAGATAAGTTGCGACTGGTTAAAATACAACTGTATATTCATACAGGTAAACTACATGATATATAACCAAAAAGTGGTGTAGGACTCTTTCTCCAGCAGACCGCAATGCATTTTGAGATAATGTATGCAGTGCTCTATTCTGCCTCATATGAAAAAGTGTTTTTACTGTGGCAATAGTTACGTAATGTTACCTCTCTACCACCATTGCCTAGATCTCTGTGCCAGGGTATATCACTGAAGTCAATCGAGTGGAGTTCTCTAACTTAATTGTTGCCAAAACCTGAGGATTCCCTGGCACCATCTCACAGTTCCTATGGATTCGGTGGTGACTCCTGGTGCACGTGCTCCCTGATCCGTCTCCCTCTTTGGGTACCATAACTGGCAAATGTTCGATTTATGCTGGATGGGGAGACCACATGAGTCCTTTGCCCCTGCACTCCACTAGAGAGGCAAGCAGCAAACCAACATGGCTCACACACACACCCAAGTGGTCACTGCCACCTCACCTCAAACCCCCTTTGCGGAATTGTGAGTGGAGGTGGCACAGTCCCAAGTCAGGCACCAATGGATCGCCTCATGAGGATCACATGCACTCGGTGTTACCTCAGATGACAACTGCAGGCACCCTGGCCACTGATCCAGGACTATCAGCAGTCATGAAGATGAGGGCCAGGAGCCAGCAGATGCAATTGATTTGATTCAGCTACTGTTTCCTCTCCCTATGCTCACTACTTTGGGTTCACATCTGAAAGGACAGGCTAAGTGCAGCTTGTATATTCCAAGATCTTGCTCCACTTGGTCCAAGCTCTCCGAGTCCAAACAGCACAAATTGGTGAAGCCTGAATGAAAACCTCATATTGTAAGTCAGGACGTCCTGGGACACTGAGGCATGGATAAACTTTATGAGTTCCTGAGTCTGAAAGTTTGGGTTGTAATTCTGGACATGAAAGAGCACAGAAGAGGGTCGGGAAGCCTCTGGTGGCATGTGTCTCTTGTGGTGAGCCTTTAGCTCCCTTTAGTGCTATCACTGGTGCCCCCTACTTGTGTGCCAGTTCTGCAGGCTGCTCTTTTGGGCTTGGCCCAGATTAAAAGGCTAGTAATTCCACTGCATCCTGAGTTCTCTTTCTCAGCACCAATGATCCAAAGTTCTCTGAACTCCAACAGGACCCCCCCCCCCCCAGCAGACCAATGAGTTGGCGGCAGCTGTGGTCCCTGCCTAGGGCCTTCCAGATGAGTTCTTGCAACTCCAGCAGGCACCCTGCCACCAGCGGACTCTTGATTACTTAGCAGCTGTGGGCCCTGCACTGAGTTTACTGGATAACCCCCCTCTCTCACCCCATATGGATGGAACAGGTGGAGGCAACAAGGAGGCTGTGACAACTTCCTCAGAAGTGGCTGCTACCCCTTCATATGGCATTGTGACATGCGTGTTGCTTGGGAGATCAAGCTGTGGGTCTGGTCAAAGAGGAGAGGTGCAGGGGTGTTGTGATGTCCTGCAGTGGCATGGTCCTGGAGAATACACTTCATAGGGCCCCTTTCCACTTTTGCCCTCAGAGTGCAGTTCTATGACCTGCTTACAGCAAAGTCTAATGGCAAACAAGTTTTCTTGGAGCTCCAATGTCTACCTATTGATGGCAAAGGCAACCCCTACCCTGGCCAGATGTCTATGGACAGTGTTACTGGGCGCCTGAGCACATCTTTTCCTCACATTTACTTCCAGTGGATTTGGATTGGAGGAATTGGATGCTTGGCAGCAAAAGCCCATCATCACGTCTGCCAAGGTATACAACAGGCTTTAAAAGGATGCCAGAAGATCCGTCCATATAGCATCATTTTCAGATGTCTCTTTGCCTGCTTTGATGTTTCTCCTTGATGGCCTCAAGGCCTCTGTGTATGTCACTGAGGCTGTACAGGACTAGCAGACCATCTTACTCATGCATGTGTACCTGGATGATAGGCTTTTCTAGTCTGCTCAGCGCCTAGATCAACATCATGACACACAGACTATTCTGGAACTTTGCCAATTCTTGGTCCCAGTTGTGAACTGAAGCAAGTCCAGATTATACCAGAGCAGATATTTGTATTTGTAGGCATTCAGTTTGACCTGCTCGCCTAACCTTGTTGCCCCTTGGAGGTCAGGTGGGAGACACTCTAGGCCTTGCTCAAGGCTGGCATAGTTCTCTAGGCACAACAGTGGCAAGCCCTGCTGGGCTCCATGTCCGGTTTAGACACCCAGGTCCCTATGGGTCATCTTCAGTATCATCCCTTGCAGTATGCTCCACGGGACAGATGGTTGAGGAACCAAAGCTATCAGGCCCTAATGCAGGTCCTCTTGAAGGACTGTGGGCACTTAGTGTGGTGGACAGTTCAGGAAAACCTCATGTCAGGACAGATGCTGGCTCCCTTTCAGACCCAGCTAACCATCTACATGGACTCTTCTAGGTTTGAGTGCTGGGCCCACATGGAACACAGAACTCAGAACATTTTTCTTTGACAAACATACCACATACACCAGGCAAGTACAAAGAAGCATGGATAAACAACTGGTAATCAATATATGTAGCAATGTACGAATTAATTGAAAATGTATTGTCAGGATAACCCCTGTTAAGGACAAACTTCCGATATCAACAGGGCTAGCCAGGAAGACATATAAATGCAACACAGTTGCTGAGAAATAAAGAAAAATATACATTTAGAGAAGATCATTTAAAAGTTTTCTAAACTTTATATCATGGTGGAATGGACAGTGTCAGGCATTTGGATAGCGCTATCTACATCTCACCACAAAAACTGGTTGGAACAGGAGGCAAGAGGCCTACTGCTTCTCCACTTGCGGGACTTTGTGGAGCACAAACATGGCCTCATGATATGTGACAACAGGATGACTATAGCCTACCTCAGCCGGCAAGGTGGGTCATACTCCTGGGAGCTGACTCGGGCCAGCCACATCACTCAATGGTGCTCCAAACACAAAACTGACACACACACAGGACAACAGAAAGTCCTGGCTGCCCAACTCATTCCACCCACAGTTTATTCAGGGCATGTGGAACAGATGGGGACCCCACATATTCATTTGTTTATAACACACACAAATGCAAAACTACCGGCTTACATTTTGCCAGTTCTGGATCCCATGCCTTAGAGGTGGACACTCTTGCCATGGACTGGGACAAGCTTTGGGCATACACCTTTTCATCTCCACAAATCCTCTTGAAGGCACTGTGGATGGTTTAGTCTCATAGCTGCAATCTAATCCTGGTTGCCTCCTGGTGCCTGAGGACAGATTGGTCACTGGAACTCTCTGGAAGTTAGTGTTGAGCCTCCATTACGTTTACCAAATTTTCTGCTGCAACTGAGAATGAGTGTGTTCCAGAAGAACCCTCAAGTGTGCAACCTCCATGCTTCGTGGTTGTCACACAGCACATCCATGTCAGAAGTTTCAGAGGATTGGTCACAGATAGAATTGCCAGAGGCGGGCTTCAATTCTCTAATGGTTTAACAAAGCTTGTTGGAACATGTTTTCAGATTGGTGCACCATCCAGAAAATATGGCCATGGTCTCCGCACACCACAGGCATTGCTGACTTCCTGCTTTACCAGTTGGAAGTTCTTGGGAAGAGCTCAACAACTGTCGAGAGATTTCAATCAGCCATTGTTTCAACCCATGTGAAGGACCTGGACATTCGCATTGGGAGAGATCCTTGTCTGTCAGGGCTTATTGCCTTCTTCTACACAGATGGACTGGCTGATAGACAAATCCTGCTTCGGTAAGATCTGCTCCTTCTCGTGAATATATCAAAGGGGCGGCCATTCAAATGCCTGTAGAACTCCCAATGGGTGGACCTCAAGTACTGGGCATGGAAAACTTTTTTTCTATAAACACTTGCTTGGGGGCTCGAAGAAACAAGTTCCACGCTCAAGCACAAGACCAAATCCAATGGTCACCTGACCACTCCCAGGTGACACGGAGGCCTGACTTAGGCTTCCTTGCAAAGAATAAGTGGCTTATGATCAAGCTTTAGCCTTTAAGGAATTTACTAGGCTATGGATATGGCTCTTTCTGTAGAGGAAAGAGCTTTGTACCCCTTGAGAGCTCTCTGTGTTGGTATCTCTCATGAACAGATGGTTTCAGGGGTCAGAGGTGTGCCCTGTTTTTACCCTCAGAAAAAGCAATTTTGCAAAAATTCAACCTCTTCCTGGATTTAGCAGATAATTTTGAAGGCCTATGGGACAGCCCTGGGTAGGCCTTTCAGCAACTCTCAGCTGGAGCTCACAAGATGCAAGCCTTCAGTGCCTCATGGCATGCCCTAAGGAATGTTGGAGTTGTCGACATTCTCTGGGCCTGCAGCTGGTGATCATCAACAATTTGTACAGAGTGCTACTAGTGAGACATGATTGTGCTAGAGGAGGGCATGTGGGCCTCTTCAGGCATAACAGGTTCCTTTGCTTAGGCTCCTGATACTTGTCTGTTAGACTTTCCGAGTTTCCCTCAGAGCAGCCATGGTGTTCCAGTTTATGGCACCCTCAGGCATGACTTGAAATTGATGTAATCTCAGACAAATATCTGGCATTTGTCCCTTTGGTCATAGCCCAGAGCTGGTGGACCAATTTTGTACACTGCCTTGTGGAACCATATAACCACTCCCGCCCCCAACCTGGCACATGCCAGTGCCATGACTAGGTCATGAAGATCACCAGGAATGGAGAAGTAGAATCAGACAGTGGTCCCACGCTTGTTAGTAGTGATGGTTTCCTTGTATTGGCAAGGATTTGTTGTAAGTGGCCTCAAGTCCACATGCTTCTGAGGTTTTCCCTCCTGATGTAGCCTCCTCACTCAGACCAATGCTTCCACACACCCCCCCAACCTGACTGTAAGTCCCTGCAGCCTTGGTCAGTATGCTAGTAATGTATAACCCTCCTCCAGTGCATTCGTATATCGGCAATGATGGTCGATAGGTAACGTTATATGACTAGTACCTGAAACTTTAATTAATTTCGATATTAGTAAGTATACTTACCTCTCGACCACCAGAGAAGCCCACCCAATCACCCCGCTTCCTTCTCACAGGTGACATCAAATCACCACTCATCAAAGAGGAAGGAAGATCAGGGAGCATGCACACCAGGAGTCACGACTGGATACATAGAAACCAAGAGATGGCACCATGGGACTGTCAGGTTGGGGGAACAATCAGGTGAATGAACTCAACCCAATTGTCTTGGGCGATATGTCCCAACACAGAGGTCTTGGCAATGGGGCTCAAGAGGTAAGTATACTTACCAATACCGAAATTCCTAAAACAATTCATGTATTTGCACAAACCTTTATCCCTGAACTGTTTGTTCAACCTTGTATGCTGGATTAAAGTTTTTATTTATAACAATGTGAATGTCTACTTTGCTGTCATTTGGTGTCATTGCTGGGTCAGAATTTATGAATATGAGCAGTGACGTTCTGCACTATTAGGTCTCAGTCATCCAGCATAAGGACAGTTCTTATGAGGAAATTCATATTGATTTCTGACTAAAACCTTACAAAATGGCACAAAGTGAAATGAAGGAAGCCGCATCCAAATCCCGTTGATACCAATAAAATACTATAACTTATTTGGAATGCTCGTCACTGGAAAATCACATACGATTGATTGCGTGCTGTCTGACACAGGTAGTCGTTTTGCATGCGACGTTACTGTTTAACTTGCTGGTGTACTTTACATATTTCCTCCATACGTGACCACTGCACCCAGTCATATAACACACATATGAAAGGTGCACACATAATGTGCCAATTCAGTTTTGTTAAAAATTTTGAAGCATTTTGACAGAATAGATCATAGGGAATTTGCTTACCTCAGAACAACCAAGGAGGGTAGAGAGACTCTATTTACCCTCCTTGGAACAACGGAGTGCAGACTATACTGAAAAGGATTTGAGATCCCATGGACTGCATTGCCAAGGACCTGCTAGACATTTCTACAAAGGACCTGCTTCTGGCAATGCATTTGAAAAGAGTCTCAGCAGAAGATGGCCTCGTCGGGTGCGCCTGAGAGGTCATGGGCCAGAAACATGCACAGAATGCTAAATAGCACACAATAATGTCTCCCAGCACAATGAAAGGTTCAGCGTCCTGGTTTCCCCAGAGGATATGCAGACAGAAAACCACAACGTGTAATGTGGGGGGAAATTTATTAAATATGTCTCAAAGGAGAACGTAAATCTTCGATTGATACTGATATAACTGCAATGGACTACAAGATAGACTAATGACTGTTATTTTTATACAGAACGATAAGCAAGGTGATGTTACTGTTACTTTCTTTTGATATTTAAAGTTGTTTCACTGTACGAGCACATATGTACTTTCTCCGTTCAGATTAATCAATATCGAATATTTTTGTGTATATGTTCTATTTTTCCCATTCTTACCGACTTCGTATTGATTAACACTATACGAAACTCTATGAATAAACGCAAAAATGTAATAAAAGTTACATTGGCTTGATCAATGTGTAGTGGGTATTCACACCAGATATACCATTTCAGAATAATTATATATTATAAAGAACGTTTAAAAAGTCTGCTTTTTACAACTAAGTTCCATGTTCGTAAACAGGAAAAAAAATTATTATTATTATTATTATTATTATTATTATTATTATTATTATTATTATTATTATTATTATTATTATTATATTTCGTTGATGTTTTTGTTGCTATTGTTATCAACAATATTACTTAATTTTCAAATTTTTCAACTATACAACAAAATAAGTAATCTTTTGAAAGAAAAGAGACACGTTAATTCCGCAAGTCTGCCTTGAGGGTGACGGGAAAAACTGTGTATAAAACTACGTATCACATAAATTAAGCAGCTCCATACAATAATTATATAGAGGATTTAAATTCGAGTTATAATGAAAAAAATGTCCTTGTTGGTAAGGCTGGTCTATGCCCTTGGGTTTCGGCAAATCAAATTAATAAGGTGGCACTCTGGAATTGTGTGGTGGATGGTCTTGAATTTCATAATCCCTGGACAGACAGGCCCTGTTTTTGTCCTTTGGACAAAATTTTTCACCCAACATTTTGTCATTTCGTGCTACATTTGTGACTCTATTCAACAAAAACCTCATCACCGGTGTGAAATGCCATATTTTACATGAATTAGTTGAGCGAAGGTCCTAAAACGTGACCTTTCATAGTCCTTTGCTCCAAATAAGTTGGACACTTCTGATGTGAACGATCTGTTACCTTAAAGCTCCTTCATGACGGTAAGATGTGCAACTCATTTGTGTAGGACGGTGTGATCACAGCAAGAGTTGTAGTATGAAATGGACTGTAGATCAATAGAATTTAAAAATACACAGGAAGCTGAACTGCATATTATGAAGAAGTTCAAAAAAAAACATTACCCAAACTCATAAATTTTAATAGAATGCGAGATTCGGGAATTACCAAAATATCAACATTCTTCTCCCAATACCTATGTGAAAAAGCAAGTGGTGCAGTCGACATGAATTTGTGGGGTATAATACAGTGCAGGATCCAATATTAAAAAATGCGTTCTTACTAATCATCAAGTGAAACACGTTTTCCTTGATATATTGAAAAACGATCTTAAGCATATTAAATCGTAGAAAACATTTGTTTCATTCACTTGTCGTTTCATGCTTGTCCGCATTTGTAGCCATAGGGATGGGCTAAAATAAAATCAACAGTAATGGCATTGTTA
>OZ026628.1:61856882-61921882 GCA_964020975.1 Hermodice carunculata
AAGCTGTGATGTTAAATTCATATTATGGAGGGGACAATTGATGAGCCCACTCATTGGAAGCTGGTGGTAGCTCTCTTTTATCTGTTATAAATAATGATAAGTGGATTTAGCAGGTGAATCTAAAAGCATCTTTGACTTCAATTCCTAGTATACAGTGCTGAATTTAATCTACGTGACAGTAGGTAACATTGCATTGCAACGTTGTTACTTAACTCGCTTTAAGCTCCCATATTTCACTCATTGTCCAGAGAGTGGCCGCTGCCGCACGGAATGGTGGATCTATTAGCTGCGCTGCCTGGCCGTCGTATTATTGTAACACTATATCTTTGATTTTATCTGAGTTTTGTATAATTCATATCTCGATGCACCTATGCTTTCATTTCCCCAGAAATGCGGATTGAATGAAATAATGATAATAATAATAATAATTATAATAATAATGATAATAATGATAATAATAATAAGTAGTAGTAGTAGTAGTAGTAGTAGTAGTAGTAGTAGTAGTAGTAGTAGTAGTAGTAGTAGTAGTAGTAGTAGTAGTAGTAGTAGTAGTAGTAGTAGTAGTAGTAGCATGAGACTACAGGCCTCCTATGTCTCTTTTTATCCATGGCATAAGTGCTAAAATTTGTGTTTTAGGTGGTCAGGCCAATGTGTGTTAGAAGGACAAAAATTGTAGTTTATGAAGACTATTTCTAAGGTTCAGAGGACTGGTTAAAAATCACCATTTGCCATTTAATGGTGACTGGCGATGTCAAGTCAACATTAAAATTTGTTTATTCTCATTGGTATTGGAAGATGAGTTTTGATGCTTTGGTTACTCTGATATCTCTTTGCTGCCATTGTTGTCTTGAAATGTATGGAAATAGGTAGTGTTTTTCTGCAATATTGATAAATAAGTTTTTGGCTATGTTGTGCTATGGGGCCTGCTCTGCGACTCATAGTTATAATGGAGTTAGAGTGTGTTTTTAATGTTCCAAATTGATAAATATCACAAATAACATGTAGGCCTTTTTTCTTTTGCTGTAAACTCAGCTGGTTCACAAGTAAGTGAGAACCAAACAGTGACAGGCCCACCATGTCTCCTGTTTCTATGGACAAAGTGATAAAATTTGGGTTTCAAGTGATTAGGCCTATTTTTTCAAAAAAAACATTAAAGTCTGTAGTTAATGAAAAGTATTAAAAAGGTTGGGGACTGGTTTAAAACCAGCAAATGCCTTTTTAGGGTAAGTGCCTATTTCAAGTCAGACGTGAAATTTGTTTCTTTCCATTGGTATTGGGATATTACTATTGACGTTTTCGTAACTCTTTGCTGTCATTGTTGGCTTGAAACTTATGAATATGGGTAATGTTTTTCTGCAATATTAATTGCAAAAGTCAACAAATGGGCTTTTCTGACTTCTGGTAGGGAGGAGGAGCCAAGTAACTGCTTGAGATCCTACAGTCTAAACTATAATGCAACAACACAACATTGGCGGCTGAAAGGGGGGAAATCAGTGTTTTTTAATGCTTGACTTTTGTAACATTTAACTTCAGATACCTCTTTCGCGCCCAGGTGGCCAAAAGTAAAGTGGTATGTAAACTGTGACCTGGGCTTCACCCACGCTGATATATATCCAAGATTATTATAAACTAGTGTGATATTTGGCACCTTCTGTATTATTAGTCCTTTTTTCCTTGAAGCACGTATTGTGAACTACACGGGACTAACTGAGAACTCGGAACAACTACGAGTGCACACAGAACTGATGCCTTTAATAACGTTGAACTCGGACACTGAACACCACGCTGGTCGCTTACACCTCACCAGGTTAAATCCAATGTTTACAGCTCAGCGTACATCACTCATCGCATTAACTGCAATTACATTCATAACATTAAGTATCTCCATATAAAAATCGAAGCTTTAACATAGTATAGCACATATACAAGCCACATTCATATATCACTCGTAGTTAGATTCATATAAATACATTTAATCGAAAAGTCCAAATTGTATACATTAAGCGCAGCCCTTTTGCCACTTATATTACCGTGAACACAAATTGTAAACCACACAAAGTTGATACGATTACAGTCAAACTTCAAATTACTTTTTGAAAGCAAATACTCAGTCATTCATTTTTAAACTACGACGTGAAAAGCAAATAACTTATGCTTACAGTATTACGGAATACATACCCGGCATTTTGCCACCTTCAATACGTCGCGCACAAGTACAAAAACAACAATACTGAGTCATATGTGCAAATGAACGGCACAACCGTATATTAAAGAGAAAAAAAAACTCCAATTCTAGTTTGAAACCATCATATAAAATACCAATAATGCTTTTACTTGACACAGCGTGACATATGCGCGTCCTGGCAAGCCTTTCTATAAACATACAACGCGCAAATGTATAACGCCAAAGTTTTACCAAACAATTCATGAAGTTTGAAAAACTCAATATATTTCATAAACTCGTAGCATGTAAGCGCACTTTAACGGCATGACCCAGTAAAACGCATTTTCACGAGTTACCTTTTTAGAACGATGCGTACATTTAGTTAGGAGTTTATATATGTATGTACATTCACATTTTAGTATCAAACTAAACTTCTTAATATACTTACAGGAACACTATTGCAGTGTCTGCGTTACTACCACCCCATGTTAGTTACAGAATTGAAGTGTGCATTGGCCAAATGCACGCACCCTACGTGCATGTTACAAGTGCGGCTACAAAAAAAGAACCGCATGAATTAAAAAAAAAAACAGATATAACTCCATCAAATTTCGCGTGGGCAAAAATAACGAGTTGAATACTCGTCACAAATTGGAAGCAAATCGACGGGAAATGAACAAGTACCTTTGTATATGCACCGGAACGCGCGGCAACTAGCTGGGTCACAGTCAACGAGGTCGGACAAGTACAGGGTAAACCCACAACGAGACAAAGGGGGAAAGGCAGCAGACAGGGGTGAAACCTACGTCACACAAATGACGACAACAGCAACAAAAAAAAATCAAATACGACTCAACTGTATTTGACACGTATATTTTGCCAATAAAATGAATCTTAAGTCTGTAGAATTTGATTTGAGAGTGTTCTTGTTTGTTTATGTTTGTACTCTGGAGTAAGACCTTAAACGATAACATTGTCTTAGGTCTCAATAATTACAGTAAAGCAACAATTATATAGAGCATGCATATAACTTTAAACCAAAAATTGCTCACCCTCTCCGGAGTGGAGCAAATCACTGCAGCCTGCCGCCTAATATGGGAGTTGTCATAAAGAACTGTCAATCAAATTAGATTTGCAGTCCCTTGTGGCAGGTAAAAGTGAAATGAAAATCTGCATATGCTAAATTGAGACTTGACGCTCGTGGTTAGTCTCCTTTTTGCAAAGGTGGATGTTTGTGTATCTCTGATTGTAACAACACAAAAACACAAACAAAACAAAGTACACTTTATTTACCCCTGCCCACCCCCACCCCACCCCCACCCCCTCCCCCCCAAAAAGCACGTCGCAAAAACCCGACAAAAAACTGCACAACTGAATTCAGTAACCAGTACAGTCAGATAAGATGGGCACTTACAGGGATAAAATATGTATTATACGTGTAAGCCAGTATATAGTTTCACTCTTTGAATGCAATAATGTTGTGTTTTAGTTCAGTAATGCAACATATCATAGTTTATGGTACATAACCAAACGTACAAGTGAGTCAAGGTTTAAAGTGCTACGAAAATGGCTCAAAAATTGCAAATCAATCCTCTGGTCTTGGTACATGGAGGTTAGACGCTTATATATGCAATTGAGGGTTCCTAAGTCATTTAAACGTTTCAAACAATTACAGTTTTGGGACACTACTGAAAAAAAGATGCATTACAAACATTGTGTTCTGGTCATTTCCTTCAAGCATAGTTTTGACATTTGATGCAGTCTAAACGAAAAGATCCGGGCAGCAGTTTGTTGGCTATTTCGTCTGTGCCAAAACGGTAATCATAAATGATTTCCCTCGCAATGCTTTAAGCATATTTTATTGATACCATGAATATCCATCCACCTAACATTAAATCACCAATAATGTAATTAGTCTTTCCCATTTTGAAGTGATGAATGTTGGCAAATCTCGAGTCGCTGCAAAATAAACGTTGATCCACTCATATTATGCCTCAATATCCTATCGATGTCTAATAATTTTCTTTTTATTTATTCAATTTGGTCCACCTGGATATGATCGATGTGAAATAAGATAACTCCTTTTGCTCTGATACAATTTCAATTACAGGTGAAATAAACTTATATAACTGAACGTCATTTAACATTTTCTGATGTTCTATTGATTAAATATATATATATAGTTTTTTTCTGGTGGTAGTTTCAGTTGCACAAGTTACTATGGTCGCTATACTTCAAGGTTCACCTATTCTGGCCCACCTTCACTGAATCTGATAATCAGTCATGAATTTTCGAACTGATAACCAGGATCAAATTAACTGCCAGCTAAATACACCAATATCCGTGTTTTTTCACTCTTCTGTAACAGAGATAATATGAAGGGTACTCTGCTTCTGAGGCAGCAAAATATACAAAATTGCAAAAACCGTCCACTGTACCGACTGAAGTGATTTGCTGGTAACTCCCCTGAGACTTTGGCCTAATACAAAATTTTAAAAACTGTTGTCATTACTGCATTACAAACCACCAGGGCTTACACCCCACCGAAATCCTAGTATAGAAGCAACGTAGTTTACTTCTGTTTTACATGAGTGAAACAATGATTTGGACCTCCAGTCAGGATTTGCACAGCTCCTTATGGCATCTGTTATCTTTGACGGCAGTTTGAACTGTTTATGAGTCCGCCCCAATGAGGGACCCACTCAGTTTTGGGGTTCTTCTTTCCGTCCATGGTACTTCATTTGCACCGCTTATCTATAAACATGACATTTCAAACGTTACAAGCTGTCGGAAACTTTAATTTCACTTATTGTACCTTGGCACAATTTCTCAACTTGCGTACATGCTGGTGACCTTGGCCTTAATTTCAATGTTGCAGGAACTATGCTTATTCAAAAGCAGGCCCATTGATCAAGGCCTTACCGAAGAGAGCCACTCCTTAATAGATAATGGGATAAAACAGTTTATGCAGGTACCAAATAACTAAGTTAATCTCCCCAGTACAGTAACTTGGATGAGGCACTTACATTCTTGATAAATAGGAACACCTGAATATCGGCTGTAAACTCTTTCTCATTGAAATGCTTGTAACTGCTGTATTCAATATCTGCATGCAGGGGTCGTGACAATTATATGTCAATACATCAAAGGATCATGTTATGAAAGTTGCAGATTCCTGTGTCGATATATATGGGTTCAATTATTCTTTTTGAGGAATTAGTTTGAATAAAATCAATTAGTAGGTAATTCACCTTCAAAGTAGACTTGCAGCACATGGCCTGAAATAAACAGGGGGGGGCGGTCCTCAAGGATCCATTTTGGGTCCCATATCATGCAACATCTTTATGAATGACATCAGCTACTTAATCAATTGTAACTTAGACAACTACACTGATGACAATACCATCATCCATTCTGCCAGTACCTCTGATAGGGTAGTTTTTACTCTTCAAATGCAAAGTAATGTTGCCTTTGACTGTTTTCAGGTGAATATGACTGCAAATCATAATAAATTTCACGGAATCTTGTCAAACAGGCCATTGCGAGGCCTATGGATAGGAGGTGACCATATTGGAAACTCAGATTGTGGAAACGTTTTGGGAACATTTCTCGATAGATCTGAAAATGGAAGAGCATGTTTCAAATTTCTGCAAGACAGCATCCAGGCAAATTAATATACTAAAGCGTTTTAGTCGGATCTTGTATGTCGACAGTAAGCTCTGTATTTTCAAGACTTTTACACCATCAATTTTCTTTTAATGTCCAATTATCTGGAATTTTTGCTCACAGGAAAGTTCAAAGAAATTAGAGATTCTTCAGGAAAGGGCCTTACGTTTTTTGTATGGCGACACACAGTCTACACACGAAGATCTTCTTTCGCGTGCAGGTGCGTGCACTCTTAAGGTACTTAGACTTAGGGCAATAGTCATTGAGGTCTATAAGATTATTAATCACATCAGTCCGTCTGTTCTGTAGGACCTTTTCAAAATTATGCCTAATTCATGACCAGGTTGCCTGCGTTGTCCAAAAGTATGTTTTCCCGTGTTGCTATATGTTTGTACCCTCTCAAAGGTATAGGGTTTCAAAGGTATAGGGTTAAAATGGGGAGGAGAATAAGTGTTATTGAGAGGTATTGGACTATGTTGCAGTCTGACATCATTTTTTTTGTGTGTCTAAGTCAGACGGGATTTAGGATTTGAGAGTTAGTACGTGTAAAGTGTTGTATATATGAATTGTCTTTCGAGGATAAAGAGAGCGTACGGAGAGGATTCGTCTTTTTATTTTTTTGGAGACCCGCGCACTTTCCATAATAATGTTTGGCGATATTTAGCTGAAGTTTGCAGAAATAGGTATCCAGCTAAAAAAATGATGCATCAGTAATAAAAGGCTTAAAGCAGATTTAATTCTTGAGGACATGTGTAAAAATGTTGATGAGGTTATTTAAATGAGTTAGTATTTAAATAAAGAAATAAGTTTGTGCTGAAAAGGTTTATTTTTGAAGCTTAAAAATCGTCACAAGATTAGGTTGAAGATGGTATAATGGGACAAGTATTTGGGGGGGGGGGAGGAGGTGTATAAAAAATTGATTAGGAGAACATTTGAGTTGCGAGCTGAATGTATTCGTAATATCATGGTCTGGTAATATGTAAAAGTTTTTGGGGGAATTATGAGGGTTTTTTTCTAGAAGGTCTCGGGGCTGTTTTTTTCTTCTTATGCTATTGTAAATTGTTCTGTTAAATTAAAGAGAAGACTTACATTAAGTCAAAAATCCTTTCCGTAATACAGAACATCGAGATCAGAGGTTTGTCCATATACGAAAAATGAAGTGAATCACACATGTAGGTTAACCACGTTAAAATAAGTTGTGCGACGCAAGTAAGTATTAGTTTAAATTTTGGGAAAGTAGCGAGACGGGCGTAAGGAATTCTCCGGCGTAGTATTTTCCTGCAAAACAAAGCAATAGTCTATTCTTGGTGACTTGTTTGCAATGTAGTGGAGTGCATTCCGAGGTAAAAGTGTTTAACAAACTATTACCAGGTCAAATACTTTGAGACTGGCTTTGATAGCTTTCAAGGATTGGTTGGTGAAAACCGCCAGGTTATATAATCCATTCATACGAGCAGGTTCGCATATGAAGAAATGTATAAAAGGCACGTTTTAGTTCAAATGATCAACGGCAGAAATCTTCCACATTTAGATACAGAGTTTGCCCGTTTATTAAAACAAGAAGGCACTTTCACTGATAAGAAATATTTTTCGGCACGAATTTCCATGAATAGACTAGGTTTCTGTGCGTAGTATTATTTTCTGTGACAGGCAATGCATTTTTGGTCGCTTCGACGTGCCCTCCGTTATTCTTAATTACGATAGGTGACCAACATGTGTTGGTTTTCTTCCAGGATTTTTTTTCCTTGGTTCGAGTGAAATTCTGAAGTTTGAAAGTGTGAACTTTGTATGTCTGTATACTGGTGACCGGTCCAAGTCCGCAAAGTGATTACCTGCGTGTGCACGTTGATAAAAATGTCGGTTGTACGCTCAATGGTACGAGAGAGTTTTGCTCTGCATAAATTAGCAACTTTAGATTGACCTTTCCAAGGTCAGGTCAGGTCAAAGGTGAGGTCAACTTTAAGTAAGGCTGCTGTGTTATACCATGATAATAGAAGGTTTACAATTGATTACTTCTTGAGTGAACTGAACATCTGTGTTGAAAAGGTTTATAATAATGATATTAGTAATGAAAAGAACAATACTTCATTTTTTGTTATTGGTATTTTGTTCAACTTTGTATGAGTTTATCTTCGCGTCGCAAAATTATTTCTTCAATTGAAATGCCGGTTTGGATTTTTGTTAAAATAGATATAGCTTAAGTGAATTTCTCCTCTATTCTCTTTCATTTCACAGGACAATATTAATGTATGCTGATTGTGATCGGACTTGTGTCTTTATAATGACTCAGGGTGATAGATAATATAGTTATTGGTTCATGAGCACTGATAAAAAATTTTTATATGTTGGAGTTAATGTGTAATTGTTAGGTGGTGGAACAGTTTGTTGTCAATTATGAGTTGTATTTGGCTGATATAGATACTGCTTAAAGGAGTTTTATTTATGTTCAGTTGCAACTTACGGATGTACTTGGAGAAGGACTACATGTGGTTGGATTACTCTGGTGGAACCTTCAGTCAAGGAACTTTGTGTTTTATTTCATGATTTGACTATAATTTATTCCCGGACATTTTCAATCATATACAATATGTTCTTTTTATCAGCTTAAGTGAGAGTGATGTTATTTTTGTTATTTTCCGACTAAGTCCGGTGAAGTTTGAAGTATATATAAAAAAAATATGAATATAAACATATTTTATTTAGTTGAGTGGTTATTTTGTAACAAGGATGTTAATCAGATCCCACATTCCCTGGTACTTACAAATCCAGGGAAACTTGACTTGGTCAGTCACTGTGCTGGTGGGAACTTTTGTTATTGAAATATTTCATTGGGGCGATAATTGTTACATGCTGCCTTACGCGTACTATGCAGATTTGCTCTGTTTAATTGTCCATCATAATTGACTGGACGGGCATTCCAAAGTGGACTGTTTTTTGTCGTTTCTTACAGTGAGAGACATGCAAGAACCCACTTTGGCAAAAATGAGACTAGCTACGAGATACAAGTCTCAATTTGAGACACGCAGATATTCATTTCAGTCTCACCTGTTACACGGGACCACTTCTTCAATTTGATTGGTAATTACTAATGTCAACTTCTTGGCACCAATCTGCAGGAATCCGGTCCTTAACTTCAATTTTTGTTAATAGGCAAAAATACAGAAAATATGATCTATCAGAAAAAGTTGACCAAAAGTACACCACAAATGTGAGTCGCAGAACTCTGTTTATAGATACGTGACTTGAATGTCAATCAGCTGTATCTTTCCTGAAATCTAAATACACATTACAGGGCCTTAGCACTGAATGCAGTTGTGCTTTGACCCATACAATTTAATAGAAATCTACAGACATATACGATTAGATTCCATTGCGAAAAAGGCCCAAATGTGCAACTCTCGCAAACACAAGCAAGTTGGAAGTATTGACTCTTAAAACAGCCCTAGTCATATTCTTTAAACAAATATGGAGCTCGATGTAAAAACGGAATATCATCTGTTGGCAGTAGGTTTTCTGTATTGCTACATTGTAGTAACATTCGTGATCTATCATTCCGTCAATTCACCCGTATCACGCAGATAGCTACGGCCTTTGCCTACAGACAGGCTCACAGATATTCGGTTTAACCCTTAAAGTGCTAATCACTGATATAGTCGTTTCCTCATTACTGTTAAACATGGAATGGTTAAAAGATTCAAATTCCTCATGAAGATACCTTTTATTCAAATACCAGCAAGCCTAAACTAAAGCAAAGAGTAGTCTTAGTCAGCAGCTTTCCTGGCCCCAGGAAAGCTGTTGACTCAGTATTAAATCAGCGCTTTAAGGGTTAAACTAATATGCACGTCCAGTATCAGAACACTTTAATTATTGGGACCTAAGATAAACATTGTTATCTTCAAAAACTTTATCCAAAATGCAAACACAAACAGACAATACAACTCCAAAGTACATTTCACTGACCAAAGACTCATTTTATTTGCAATTTATCCGTGTCCTAAGGCATCATATATTTTTTTTAATTATTGGATATATATATATATATATATATATATATATATATATATATATATATATATATATATATATATATATATATATATATATATATATATATATATATATATAAGAATGCAGGAGAAGTCTAGGCCAGTGGACGTGAAACACATATGTTCCGTTAAATGTTACTCTTACAAGAGTCATGCATACATGAATACTGATTTTCCTCTGTCAATTTCCATTTTTAGGTGTTGCATAATATTGTGTTTATACTGTATGTTTTGCAGTTGTTACTTGTTTTTTGCCTGCCAGAAGTCACAAACATGCAATAATAGGGTTTTGCAGTTAAAGTCTTCTTAAGCACATATGTTCTTGCATTGTTTCAAAATCTATTCTTGTTTCACAGTATGATTAAATAAGATTTTTGGCAAAATATAGGTGCTCCTGGCTGGACGTGAAATCTTTGTGTCCGGTAAAGTCTATGTAATGTCCTTGTTTTACATATGTGATGCACCCAGCTAAGTAAATGGAGAATTGCAAATATCTAATGCCAGAAATTAAAATAATGTTGACTGGTATGCTGTTTTAATTTCTCTCTTTGATCAAAACAACTGTGGACCCAATGTTCATCAAAAGGATTGGGCTTCTGGCATTTATCCTGGGTGTTGAGATGAACGTTGCTGTCCCGGAAATGGAATTGGAGCTTCAGCCTCCTGAAGTTCCGACATTGCCAGAACCACCAATGTCGACAAGACCAGAAACTGCATCAGCACACGCATTGCCAATGGCAAACTGTAACAAAAACAAATCAGCTATACTCATTTCCGTAGAGTTATATACAGCTGTATATTTGGTAAATACTCTTTAACAAAAGTTTTAACCAATCTGGTTTTTTTTCTCGATTTGGCATTGTGGACTGCGCATTTGTAGAAGAAGGAAGCGAACAAGAAGAGGAGGAAGTCAAAAAAGATAATTTCCACATCTTGTGGGTAAAACACAAACAATGGGCACCAACTACGGTCACTATGAGCTGTTACTTGCTAAACGTATGAGGAACACTTGACCTCGAACTTTATCACAAAAAAGCAAATGTATGTGATGTAACTATCAAAATATTAAACTCATAGCATCAGAAGCCATACCATTAGAAGCTTATATATATATATATGGGTGGCTGGGTGGGTAGGAGTGTGTGTCTGTGTGGTAAGTCCACAGCCACGCACTCTCAAAAATATGTAAGAAGAAGAAAATGCCGTAAAAACACGTGCTACCATGCCCCAAGATATCACAAAGTGACAGCCCTGTTTCCATCTATTGTATCAGATAGGTCCAATTAATGATTCATCACAATAGAAAAGTGCTTACACTATTGTCTTGGGACACAGGCACAAACCCCTGACTGCCGATATTAATCTCTAATTGTACATGCTCCTATGTAGGAAATTATCAATATTTCACAATTTGAAAAAAAATATAAACTTTCCGTCATACAAACGTTTAAACATATGAAGGTACGTGAAAATACAGTGCTGTCCTTCACAAATCTATTTCAAAATAAATGGATGCAGGTTTCACATTTATCAACAGAATTATACTTAATTCTGATCAAAAGGTATGTGGGATGCTGTTAGATGGGTGACCATGTCCACACTGTAATGCAAAAATCTGTACACGTTGGTATATTTCTCTTTATATAATAATACGGGAAAAACATTTAATGAAATATGTAATCTATTAACTCATTATCCAGAAAAAAATCAGCATTTTTCTTCAGCAAGGTAGGTATGTTTTTTACAACACTCTTCGTATGCATTTCAAAATGTGTTCCTATATATTCATCTTACATTAATAAACAATACAAAATATAATTTCGACAATCTCTTTGAGACAAATTTTCATTTTTACACATTTACACCAATGCATTTTTTCCCCTGTCCGTGTTTTACCCCTGAAAAAAGTGTGTACTGATATAAAACAGACACTAATTTTATATGTCCTTTTGTACATATAACTATATATATATATATCGTCTTCCAAAATGTCCAATCTTGCAAACGTTGAAATGTTCCACAAATATTCATGAAGAACTCAGGTGATAAATTCTCACAAAACTTAATCGTATCTCTACTTGCCCCATTTTTCTGGTGTGACGACGATCTCCAAAATACACGAGAAAGAATACAAAAGTTCACTGCAGCTATTTCTGTGGTCGCAATGCTCCTGGCTGATGACAACGGCCGAGTTCAGTCACCCTAGGTTACCTTTATATATATTCACATCTAATTTATGTAACCATAATAAACGTTTTGGCAGCTGACATTTGTACTTTGGTCCTATTTAGAATGGGGTGTGTCGATGTGCCGGTATTCGTGGTTTTTGTGCACAATGACTGCCGGTGGCAAGTTTTTTATAAGAACTTGTATTATCATATATATGTTTGTGCTGCATGACTTGTTTTCTATCATACAAAGAGAAACAATAGCGCCTCATCTTACGTGTAGTTCTGAATAAAAATGTACCCTGTATATCGCCTCACGTATGAATGATTGGTGCCAGTAATGTAAAGGAGCTAAACGTAATTCATCTAAAGTGTAACACACATTGTTTACGATCTTCCGATATTCTCTGTACTTTGATATACTTGTAAGAAAAAGATTTTCACACCTTATACCTGCTGAACAGCCCTATGCCGCAGCTCATCTAAGCACATTCTCGCAAAAATATTGTGCCAATTGCTACTTTTAATCGAACTTAAGTTTTTATATTCAAAATTCTACACAGCCAGTTCCGCACTGCACCCACAAGCTAGAACAGTATGTTTTCTGGACCATTTAAATCAACCGATACCATATCCACAAAGGTGGACGGGAATGAACTTTCAAAAATTGGACTCGGAAATATGGACAATGAAAAAAAAAAAAAGTTTGCGAAATAATAGTCATAACGATAATTACACCAACTGAGGTGTAATGTTAGGGTGGCTACAGCTATGGATACTGAAAACTTTCATCATTATGATTTTGTGGGTTCGACTCCTTCGCGGTCACTACAGGGTCTCTGGCGCACGTGTGTGCCATTCACTGGATAAACCTCAGCAACGATTATCAGGACATGCCAAGATGCTTGGTTGTTGGATGAAAATAGTCCAGATCCTATTTTTAAAAAGTGAGCCAGGTAAATTCCAATAGCTAATTTAAGCTGTGTGGTGTTTATCTTTATTTGACCTAGTATGATCATGCTTCTGAGCCATGCCTATTACACAATTAGTTCGTCATATAAAGGTGAGTCACGCGCATATGTGAACGCTGATAATGCCTAAGTAGGAAAGTCATCAGTGCAATAGACGCAGCATTTTAATGTCCATGCATTCTAATGTATATATTATACACAGGAAAAAATTCGTTTCTCTTTTGTTAGTTTGCAGCTAGGAGAAATGCACATATGATTTGTTTCAAAATGGTAGTCAAAAAAAACTGTTCAGAACTAAACACCAATATGTTAATACTTTGTAACCGAGGGATATCAGCTTCATCTGTACAACATAAGCAAACTTTGGTTGATCTAGATTTACACAAGACAATGCTTAGGAAATAATATCTACTGTGAGTCCTGTGATCACCCGATTCGTCTCGTAATTTCCTCCGGCCGATTGATGTAAATTATGTATTTCATGCCCGCTTAAACAACTTTTAATATTTTATAATATCAATTTATATTTGCCATCCTTTTTCACCGTTTCATACAGGCACTGTGTCCACCATAGCTCCAAAGTTTAGTACCCATATTTGACCTCGCTATAATGAATGATTCTACTACCATTCGGGATGATGCAATCACCTCTAATTGATTATAACATAACATTTATGCGAATAACCTTATTTTAGATAAGAATAAGTCATTCTTTTGTGATCTCAGGATGCGTTATCCCTATGACCTCATCCCTAGGAGTCATCCCTATTCACTGCCCAAGCGCAACCGCAAGTGTCTGCAGTAAAGTCGGACCATTGTTAGAAAGGGCTGTTAGCCTTTACTAGGTCATGTGAAATCAAGTGCAGCCTCTTTGTGTGCATGTACTTTGCAGGAGGGAGGGGAAGAAGAGCCAAAGCAAACATCCAAAAACACGAAAGAAAGCAGGCGCAAACCACGCTAAGCTTCCGTGATACCAGGTTTTATAAAGCCTGGATTATTTCAATTGCAATGGTTTACTTCATTTCTTAACATCCTTAAACTAACGGAAAACCCAGCATGACTTAGCAGCGTCTTCTTCATATGATAAACTCACCCTTCAGCAATGAAAATTTGGAGAATGACATTTTCATTGCATGGAATTTGTTAAACACTAAAAGAGGAAAACGAACGAATCATGCTACGATATGAAAGTGACACATGGTCCTGCCTTTCAATTTCTTCAGTTATAAATGGTCAAATATCCATCATATTATCCACATTGTATAACAAAATACAGTTGATAGCTTCGATTTTCGGTCATTATTGTTTTCATTTATAAGTAGTCAAGGAACGGGAATTTGAAATCAGGCATTGTCAAAAGTACCTTGCATCACCTGATTGCAAGTAGTTTAATATGATTTAACAATGTCTGGAAATATTTTGGCTATGTCTATAATTGTCTAAATAAAACGTTTATCCTGGAATAATGCACTGTATGAAAGTTAACAGTGTCTTTGGGGTTTGCTATGTGACCTTGAATTTGCTTCATTTTCAATATAAATTCTATATAAAACTAATACTACCCTCCCAATGAAGACTGCAGTAACTGCAAAATTAGGAAATTGAGAAAATCGCACTTTAAGTTTTCTGTTCAGCCACAGGAAAGTATTTCTGTGATTTTCTTAACTATTATTTGAATATATTACTGTGTGGCATAAAAGTTTTTTAGAAGTGAAAAATTTTGGTGATGTCTATTTTTGGATGACCTTATTTATAAAGTACGTAGTTACTGCACTCTTGGCTGGGACAAGGCTACATGAACCCTAAAGTAAGGACTGTAGTAACTTTTGAGTATTGACATTTTCAAAGCAAGAAAGAGTAAAAATAGACTGCTGTATGCCCGAATCTATATATTGAAGACAATATTGCAATAAAAATATGCCATCTTGATTCAGTTTAAACACGACACATGGTTAACAATGAAATTGCAGATATCCCGAAGATTTTTGCACTTAATCATCTAAAGCCTCGAAGCTGACATAGTCATTTTCTACCAAGTTCTCCCAGAAAGATCTTCTTGTCATTGGCATCAGTTAGCAGAGTTTTTGTACTATTTCATTTTTGTTTTTTTGGCCCTGGGCACTCCACGTGCAACTGTATAAAGTTTTGGTGGATGATCAAACTTGAACCCTTTCTTCAAAAGGGGTATCCTGGTACCCGACATTTTCAATACCCGGATACCCAACAATATATATTTTCACAGAAAAAAAAATTGATTTATAACGGAAAAAAAGGTAGTTACATAACTTCACATTCATTAGAACTGCCCTAGAGGACTGAGCAATATTATATCTAATGCACTAAATTGATATTGATCATGTCATAGAATAATTAGGCTTGGTGACTTAAATGCACACATCTTATTCGGAATTTCAATAAAGGAATTTGTTTATTATACATATTGTCCTTCGCGTTTGATCATCATAAGATAACAAATTGACTGACAACTTGCAGCGTTAATTTTAAATGGGTAATACCTGGGTCTTGCAGTACCTGAAAAATCAGGTACGCGAGTATTAGATATTAGAACTCAACATACATACATACATACATACATACATACATACATACATACATACATACATTCTTACACACATACAGTGACCTTCGTGTATAATGGATATTGCACATAGTTTGAATTTTTTGCTTGAATTAGCAAATAGGTGAATTTTGTGATGTTGCGAAAGACGTTGATATATTGATCTGAACATTGGTTGACAATTGAAAATGATAATTCCACGAAGACAAAGTAACGGTGCCTACCATAATAAGGATGGGGGTGATGGCATTTTAACTCTTTGAATGCCAAATGCGACTTCAGTAGTCTTCACACGAATTTTACCTATAATATGGTTTCATATTCAAATTCCCAGCGGAAAGACCTTTCGTTCAAATGCCAACATGCGCAGTATAAACTCAGTTTCAGAAATCATGATCTCAGTCAACAGCTTGCCTCGGCGCACTGTGCGCAAAGTGCAGCGAGACAAGCTGTTTACTCAGTCTCGAATTCATCACTGAAAGAGTTCTAAAGACTGCAAATGTAGTTATATCCTTTCTACCACAAATAAAGCTTTTTCTAAGGAAACAAGAATTTTACTGGTGAAAATTAGCCTGGTATTTCTGGCAAATTTATTCAATATTTGATTGTTTTTCATTCATATTGTTTCCTTGAAAATTCGGCCACTAAAAATTAAAAAAACAAAAACAAAAATCAACATATACCTTTAAAATCAAACATGGGTTCTTCATTAGCCGTTAGATATACATGTACAATGTACATTAAAATAAATCAACACGTGACATGGCTAAATCTAGTGAGAATGTATCTGTCGGTCAGTAGACAGGGGTCAGCCCTGACCCATAAAAAGATACAGCTGCAGAAACATGAAAGGCTTGTTTGTTATCTCAAACTCCTGTATATCTTAGTAGTCTGCAACCCAACTTGTCCTCAAGTTTGTAATAGCAGATCTATGTGGAAAAATATACAGGCGGCTAGCTGCTGGTCTATGAAATAATGTACCTGGCAATCACTTGAGTAAATTGACCCGACGTGTACTCATGACCTGCTCATACTCCCCATGTTTTGTTAGTTCGTAAAATGATTAAGGTCTTTGTGTGAGAAATTTGTTTTTGGCATCATCATACTGATTAAAAATGGTAAAAATCTGGAATTTAGATATTAACACAGTTTGTTTCATGGATATTTTACCGGTATGACAAGGTTTTGTTATAGACAACTTTGATCTTCATACAATAAAGTTGCTTGTCGAATTCACATTCGGGAAGGGGCTTTTAGTAAACGTGCGTCCGTGTTTCCATAGAGCATGTGTTGCGGTTGAATTTGAAAATCAAGATGAATAACTCAACGAGGAGTGGTGTGAATACTTTCAATAAAATAATCACCCTTCAAAGATTACAAAAGCAAAATAAAAGAAAATCACAGCATAGTCTTTAATACTTAGTAGTCTACAATTTCTTGGATCGAATAATAATAATGACTCATACTTGTGGGATATGCGAATCATTTCACCTGATTTGTTTTTTCATATATTATACATTATGGACACTCTGTGAAGCTCTACCGTAACACGTCATCCCATATTCAGACAGGGACAATCAGATAGTGAACTTTTATCGCATGTACATGTATGTAGGCCTAGCTGAGTAGGCCTAGTCGTGGACGAAATCTTAGAATTAGGCCTTTGTAATTTTACCCTTAAAGTGACAAATAATATCTTATTTCTGACCCTTTTTCTTTTCCTTCGATGTCCTGGACTTCTCCAACCCCATTTCCATCATACGTCTCCCCCGAAATAGTGCCATAATTGTGTTCAATTTGCAAAATATCTTTAAGATAGACTGATTGTATGTTCCCTCCACAACACGATGTCCAAAGGACGCTTGCCGTAACTGCAGCCTCGTTTTCAAAGTAAGCACTGACACCAGTTAAAAGTGCAGTAACTACACGAACTATAGCATAGCACCACTCAAAAGTGCAGTATGTGTACTTACTGCAGTTTTAAGTGGTTTGGAGGAGTGCTTTTGTAGATACTGTGCTTTCACCACCCCATTATCTCAGTATATATAAGGTAAATTTAGTAACTCTATGTGGCAATAGGTAGCGCAAGTGACACAAAGTAAAATGGCATACTTAGTTCATTTTCGACAAAATTGGAGTTACTGCAGTCTTCGTTTGGGGGGGGGGGCAGAATATCTTAAGATACCTTGTCTTTAGAACTGGCGATGATTCACATCGGCTGATAATTTCTGAGCTATGAGCGAAAACGTACACATCTGCCTGCAAGTTACTTAATAACGATACTTCTAATATAAAACCTACGCCAAAATGTAGTAATGCAAAATAAATGAATCTCAAGAGGATAATATTTAACTTTTTTTCAAATTTTACTGGGCACCGTTAATAATGCTGTGATGAACCTGTATACAGTGATTCAAAACGAAATATGAACGAATCATTGGGTACATTCATTCAGTCCACAAATAATTTAGAGACAAATCTGCTGGGCATATTAAAACAGGCGCTGAAGCTCAGCGCATATAATTCTTCAAGCCTTGAGACAACCCATCAGAATATGACATAGTCACTCTATTTAATTGATTCCTATTCAAAAGAAAGCTGGGGATGTATTTATCTATATTGGATGATGAATAGAAAAATAATAGGTCGACGTCCCTAATAACACCTCTTATTAAAAGGTTCTGGGTCGACAATTTTAAAGGACTGTCGGAAGAAACTTTACCTAGGTAGTGCGACAAGCCTATCTTGTGGACGATAATGCTACACCAAATATTGACACTAACATAATAACACATTTCACATTTTGTTTAGAGTGACTAAACACCAGACACCTACAAGTTCGTTTACTGAATTGCATGACTGAAATCATACAAGCATAATAACAATTAAAAATTTGTGATCGACACAGCCTGAATTGCCAATTTTTCAAAGCTCACTCATAATTTGCCTCATGGTTCGCCAACAAAGAATACTATGAATTTAGCCCAGATCCAATATCTATTAAAGCTGTGAATATAGAAACGTAATTCACTTACTGTTAAAAGAAAGTGTGGACTGCATTATGTTGAAGAAACTGGTAGAAAACTCCATGTCAGAATTGGTGGTAACCGAATCATAGTTCGAAAAAAAGGGGGCATGAATGATAGATGTTTTGAAAATTAGGATATAACTTCAATGTACAGATGATTGAAAAAATCATTCCACTGAGTGTCAAGGAGAAACAGACCTAATTACAAAATCATGGACTAAATCGTCAGTTATTTTGGCAAAAACAATGGCTGCTGTTTGACCTTTTGGGCTTAATGAATTAGTAAAAGTAGTAAGGAAAGTCTACAAACACTATCTTAAGATCAGTTTAAAAGGAGTATGGAATGTCGATAGAAACTATTTAAAGATCAGCTGCTCATCACAATTAATAAATGCTCGGACAAGAAACGGCCATACACGAGAACATCGAACCTAAACTAATAAGTCTCACAAATCTTATATAACACCACAATTTATATATATAATACATAAACATGTGTAAGACGCTTTAGAAAAATTACTTTGAAAGAGTGATAATATCTTTTAAAGGTGCATATTTTGGTAATGATCCAAGGAATGACCAGCCTGCATTTGAATATGATTAGTTTGCTTGACTTGTTGAAGGTTTTGATTGATGACATATATGTCAATATAGGACATTCTGTCTTTAGATAGACTTTTTTGGTATTCTGATGTACTAATCGTGCACTCCTTTGCGCCAATTTACATACAATTCTATAAGTGTATGTTTTCGGTCAAGCTGACAAAAGATACGAAATTTCCTGATAAATGTTTTAAGCTGACGTTCAGCCATATTGATGAGCCTTAAGCATCAATAATAAATACTTCCCAAAGTATATTTCACAAATACACGGTTATATTTGGATGTAAACGAAACTAAAGAGAATGATATGGAATGACATTTCCACCTATAATGATGTAAAATGATAATAGTGAATTAAAGTTTAAAATATATGACAATGTGACGATATTGAATTTCACTCGGTAAACTATGCTTATATAATACATATTCTCTTGTGCCGGCTAATGGTGTTTATGTGTCATGGTTAATTGTCTTTGCTAGATTATGCACCGACTTTGACAAAATTGACACCATCCAACCACTTCTATTTCATAAGCTTGTGAAACGGGATATTTAATTAATATTTGACGTTTGAGGGTAAAAATAAGAGTTGACATATTGTACAATGCGTGTATGAGGCCATATGTTTCTTAGAGTTGAGAGTTGCTTGCATAAAATTAATACACATATTACCAACTTTAGTTGCTACCCATCTCAAGTTAGAAGAAAGATGTTCTTGTTCAAACGGCATATTCATTCACTAGGAAATATTCTATAAAGTTGTTAGTACCTCAAACGCAAGCTTCTGGATTTCGACTGTCTTGTTTCATGACTGACGGGTTTTGATAATAAACGATTCTTCTAAGCTCAGAGTTTCGGTACAATTTCTCTAGTGTGGTTAAAAACTGATGGTCCATGCTATCTTCTTATAACAGTCGCTATCTATTTTTATCGTATCAATATGGCATCTAATCATCTTTAAGTATTCGATAAATAATGTATCGTTTGATAGATATTCGTGTCATACTGTCAGGTGACGTTTTTGCTAAAAGGTTTGCCAAGATTTGGAATGTTTTAAACTTGGACTGATTTTCGACTAGAATGTTTACACGTTATGGTTTCGTGCGACTGTGCTTAGCTTCAATAATAATCTATCTGCGCGTCGCACTTGCATCACAGATGATCAAATGATTCTGTACACACAATAAGGACAATCTAGTAAGAAATGGATGGAATCAGATTTTGACATATGCAGCCCTTTAAATGGCAAAAAAAGGGTAGAATAGCCCCCGAAAGGCATATAAACTCTCTATCTGTCGGATGTCTGGCATAGTGAGTACATTGTGTGGGCGCAGGGAATGCTTCGTGTAAGTATGCATCAAATGATTTTACTCACGGTATCTGAATTATCCAATTTTTGTTCACCTCCGTGGAGACTGTAGAGACCTGGGTACGTAAAAGGCTATTTATCAAACTTTTTACATTTTTGAGGGCTACAATGAGGTCTTCACATATTCCACACATTACAAATTTGAATTGATCCATACATTTCGGATCTTCTAATAATTATGATTAACATATACTTATGGTTCACGTTCAAACCATGCCAACACATAACTATATATATAGTGAAACCCAGCTAATGTGGACACCTGATGGACTGGCAAAGCGTTGACAGTTGGTTGGTGTCCACAAGGTGTTTTAGCAAGAAATCAGATCTTTCGGTCCTGGACGTAACTTACCACATTGTAGAAGTGTCCACAATAGAGAGGTTTCATTGTATACACACACACGCACACATACACACACACACACACATCTGTATATATATATACATATATACATATATATGTGTATATATATATATATATATATATATATATATATATATATATATATATATATATATATATATATATATATATATATAATTAAAAATGAAATATTTTACTGGGCTTAATGAAGGACCCTATGTGCACGCACACGTACGGCTCCAGGGCGCACGACGGGTACCCAAGCGGAATTCTTGTAAATCTGCGCATTTGATATTTGATACGTGGTTTTAACAGCTAAAAACTCGTCTGTTACATTTGCAAAATTACTTTTGCAAATGTAAATCCGGAAATAACAGTGTATGGAATTTGAATTGGAAACCTAGCTTCTTCTTCAACAAACATTAAATCAGTCACATCGGTGATATTTCAAATAATGGAGTCGGACATTTGTTTCAACAGAATGATTTTCGGGGGCGGGTGGGTTGGGAAGTTTGTGAAATGCTCCAGTGAGGTGTCATATAATATTAAACGAGGAAAATATTCTCGATTTCATTTATAACTGTACATATACAAATACTGTTGTACTAAATGAAATGAAAGGTGAAAGTTGAGGCATGTCTTTATATATTTTTCAATGTACAGATAAGCAAAGATCATATATTATATATATATATATATATATATAATATATATATATATATATATATATATATATATATATATTGTCCAGGAATTTCGCCGAATAGGAAGTATACATTAAGGTAGGTCACTTGACCATGACCTAGGTAAACGTAAACTATTTTAATTACAGGCAGAAAAAAAGTAAGTTCCTTTAAATAAGTCCCGGGCAGAAAAGCAGAGCAAATGTGCGTGCGTTCAATATTTTTGTTCAAAACGATAGAGTTTTGTTATACCTGGATGGGGAAAAAACTGTAGAATTGGAACTGTACATGTGCTTTGGCTTGTGTGGTGTACAATTGGCAACGATATTGAATGTTGTTTTTTTATTTTCTGAAGTCGCAATTCCATAGTGAACGCTTCAGTACAAGTACGTTGACAATGAAATGAGTGTGATAATGAAAAGTACGTCAAAGGATACACATGGCAGAAAACAGAAAAGTGATTCAGTGTTTTTAACTCAGCAATGACAATTAGTGAAACTACCGATAAACATATCGTTTCATAATTTTGGTACCCATACTTAAATTTTGCAGTCAAATTTTCTTTAAATCTTAATGTTTAACATCTTACACACTTGGGTCCGAATGCATACATGGACAAAATTTACATCCTGAATGCCTTTCGGCTTATCCCAATCAGACCAGAAAATTACAGCCTTCTGGGTTTAAATGGGGGAGGGGCACTTTTAAAATGACAAATGCCTCCCAATGGGTGCTTGTAGCTCCTGCCTTACACTTGAAATCCTCGGCATCACTCCCAAGTAGATCCTCGTCCACAAACACATAGTGTCATGTTGCATGCATTATCAGATGATTTCTGGATCTCTGACACCCCCAAGAAGGGCTGTAAGACAGTAATGCATATTAATTTTTTAACGTTGCACGAGGAGCTGCAGATCCCCATCACACATGATAAGATAGTTGGACCCTCTCAGACACTTGTATTATAGGATCTAGAGATGGACGCTGTCCACATGGGACTGTGCCTTCTGCAAGACAAAATTTCAAAATGTGTGGACTTGCAGTAGACAAAAAGGAAAAAGCACAGCATGAAGCTCTTTATAACTACAGTCTCTGATTGGGTCCCTGTCTTTCCCAAGTTTTGTTGTTTTGCGAGGTTGTGCCCTTTTTGGGCGACCTATACATCTTACCAGGAAAAAAAGTTAGATTATATCATCACATATCTCAAAACACAGAGGCCCGTATATACATGGCCTGTTGGCTTTCATTTTTGTCACAACTCGATGGTAAGCACATGTTTATCAACGACACATGGGTGTCAAGGTCTCAAATTTCCAGCTTTACGGATGCTGCAGCTTATGACTATGGGGATACTTTTGGCTCTTACTGGTTGCTAGGGTTTCTTCTCACCATCTTGGCAATTTTACATCTCATTTCCAGAATTGGTCCCCACAGCCATTGCAATGTATGTCTGGGGATCGTTCATGCTGAATAACTACATTTTGCTAGGGACTGATAATGAAGCACTGACTGCTATTCTCAATCGAAGTATTTACCTGACATGCTGATTATGCAGGGCATCAAACAAATTGGTAGCAGCTTGGTGGATTATTCTATTCTATCAAACGAAAACGCCAATGCCGTATGTTGTCTCTTTTCCAAACTTAAATTATTTTTTCCACATAACCACCAAGTCCCAACCACCATTCTGGGTCACGGGAAGCTAGCAAGCTTCATTCCATTATCATAAAACTGCTTGGTTTATCGCTCACTCTCGGATGTCAGCAATGTATCACAGGGTCCAAGACTCGTACAAAATAATTTGAAACTATTAAAGCTTCGGCAACCATTGATAACATCAGAATTAAAAGGCAATCAGAGATTGCTAGACACATGCCCCCTGGCATCATTTATCTTTTCATATTTTCACAATATAGGAGAGTTTGAACACCCAAGGAAAGATTTTCTAAGCTAAGTTGCTTGCTGGAGCTTACTATGTACTCCACTCGTTATGCGACTCCCCATTGCCGCCCCTGTGCCTCATCAATTGCTTCAGGCAGGTAGCTTCACCCTGTTTCCCTTTGATCAGGTCTTCTACCATGCCATGTTAACCTTTCCCTTGCACACATATGCACGGATCTGAGAGCTCATAAGTAGCTCTAACACAGACAGCATTTTGCAAGTGTACGATGTAACAATTTTGACAAAGGCGAGCATCCCAACTGCAGTGAAAGTAAGCTTTCAGAATCTCAAACATATTTTGAGTAACAAAGGTATTCCCACGGTGTGACCTTGTGCAAGATTTTGCTTAGACCACAACTTGGACCCGTGTTGTCGGACCCTGACTGTTAAGTACAGAACTTTTTATTTGCACCCAAGTATATGCGGTGCTACAACCTGTACTTCGTCACCGTGATCTCAGTGGTTATAAAGATGCTCACATCTAGATACTGCTCAGCCATGTATATATCATTGTAGCTGAAACATTTGGCTTCAGTGCACCTCCTGACAGTACTTTTGTGTCTTTTCCTTGATGGAACTCAACTTTTTAGAACATCACGGGGTCGAATATGGGATAACAAAAATGGGACAAGCTAAGGAATTGTGCTTCCTCTTCTACTACAACTACTACCTCTATGGGATTCTTCTTTTTGTTCTACTACTACTGCTACTACAACTACTACTACCTCTACTACAGGTCGACTGCTCTTATTAATTCATCATTTCTTTCTTGTGTTAATAATTGCACATAACAAGTTAGATGTAGATTTCGGCTGGCGTAGTTTGCAAAAAGGTTCGTGCTCTTGTTGCGGCTGATAAATTACTCCACAAAATTAATTCCATAGTGACTGGCATTCTCAGCTCTTTGATTGTTATTTAGATTTACAACTTGCGGTCAGACAGAAAGTCAATTGGACCATGGCTAAGCACGTATTGCATTATTATACGGTATCACCACAATTAAAACTTAAGTCCTTGCACTGTGCAGTTACTGATATATTATTTCTGTTTTGTTTATTAACATCAGGTTGCATTTTTGTTGATGCGCAAATCTCTTACAATATTCGGTCCTTGCATCTTGGTTTGTGGGTTGTGTGCATAACATTCTTTTTGTCCCGCTTTTCTTTTGCCGTTAATTGCACTTTTAGATTGTAATTTAACTACAATTAGTATTTGTTCACCAAGAACTGAAACATGGACTCCTGTACAGGGCATTTTCATGATCATTACATAAACGAACATTTTTTGACGCTCACGTTACTCCATTTAGAAGATTCATGTTGGTAATATAATTTCAGACTTTAGTGCACTAAGAAAATATTGGAGTTAATGCAGTTTATATGTTTTTTCATATTGCAAAATTAAATTACCATGCAAAGCAAGATACTTCGGTGCTGCCTTTTTTTTCTTCATAATTAATATGGGTGCATAATTTCAAGTTTAATGGGTTTTTTTAGTTAAGAGTAGCTCAACCAGATTTTTTGAGAGTTATTTTCCGCACGCAAATTATACAATTGTGTATACAGAATATATGGCTACATTATCATGTCATATACTTACAAGAAGGTTGGAATAATTTTTTTTTTTACATAGACAACATGTCAGGAGGAACAGTGTGGCAGATTCATTCCCCTTACCACAAATACAGTTGATGCTGCCAACATTTACAAGTCATCATGTGCTATTTTTTGTTCTACTCTCCGCATCAGCTGAGTTCACCCGCACTTATCAATGCATGATTGCATGAAGTAGTTTTGAGAGTGATACAGTTCACGACACATTAGATTACATATTCGACGAAGAGAAAAATTCACTGTTATAGAATGGCCCTAATAAGTACTTTGTCATGTGTCACATAATGAGCCATACATGATATATCATCATCATCATCATCATCATCATCATCATCATCATCATCATCATCATCATCATCATCATCATCATCATCATCATCATCATCATCATCATCATCATCATCATTTGAATAATCATTTTATTATTATTATTATTATTATTATTATCATCATCATCATCATCATCATCATTATTATTATTATTATTATTATTATTATTATTATTATTATTATTATTATTATTATTATTATTATTATTATTATTATTATTATTATTATTATTATAGATACAGGTTCCCTGAATGATACAGTCTAGCGCACCGAATTTCCTTCAAATGGACAATATATATATATATATATATATATATATATGCATATGTTATATATATGAAGAGATATCCCTACATCTGGTAGTAACTTAACATTCTATTTTGGGGGTAATTTTGCTTTTATTGAAGCCGAAATTAGATTAAGGGGTCCAACTCTTCACTGCAGAAGGATTTAATGATATTGAAATAAATAAAACTACTGTTACAAATTTCAAAACAGTACTCTTGTGCTAAAATCAAAGTATGGACTCGTTTATCAATGCAAAAACACTTCCTTGGCTATGTTATTGCTGTGGGCTGCGTTTTCCGACACATATTTGTACTGGAAGTAGAGTACTTTATAGAGCACTATTCATGAATATCATGAAAACGATATACATGTATGCCTACTTTCAGCTTTTGCTCTGAACTCAGCAGACTGACAAGTCAGGAAAAAGTGCTTTCCTACCATGTCTCTTCTCATGTTTGGCACAAATGTCGGGTAAAAAAAACAAAAACAGTAGTTTTTGTACCTAATGGAAGGACCTGTTTAAAAACACCAGTTGTCTTTGATAGGTGACCGCCTGTGTCAGGTCAGGAGTGAAATTTGTTTCTTCATATTGATATTGAAGATGACTATTACATATGCTAATGTTAAACAAATCTCTGTTTTGTGCTCTAGGCAACTTTGCTCTAATTTTTATGATGAAATTTTGTGATTGTGGTCATGTTTGCCTGAGCTACTTAATGTGCTTAAATGCATAAAAAAAAAACAAATTCGGATTCGTCGGGTCAAATGCAATAAAAAGGAAAAAGGAAAAAAAATGGTGAATATATTTGTTTGAAATGAATTTAGTTCAAGTTATTGTATATTCAATTAATAGAACATCAAAAATGTTGAATGGCGTTAAGTTACATATGTAGCAATTTCAACTGGAATTAAAACTAAATTAGGGCAAACAGATATCTTATTTCCCATCCATCAAAACCAGGTGGAACAATTAAAACAGAAAATAATTTTAAAAAGGAAACATCAAAAGGAAGCTGAAGAGTAAAATGGAACAGATTCTAGTTTATTTTGCAGAGGCTCGAGGGAGATTTGGCAGAATACACCATTTCAGAATAGGAAAGAAGTATTCTGCTCTTGGTGTCTTTTACAATAGTAGGATATATGTGGTATCGATAAAATTTGCGTTCGGCACTCCACGCGAAATCATCCACCACTACCTGTTTGGAGCATATGAAAAAGTAGCAATAGGGAAAAGTGCTTTTAGGACTTTGCTTTTAGACTCCATCAGATGTTAAAAAACTGCTTGAAGGAGATCCCAAGAACACATTTGAAATGCATCTTTAGTCTGTATTGTACCAAACATTCAATGGCTTCAAAATGCCTGAATGACTCACAAACTGTCAATTACATATTTAACCCTTTCACCGCTGCATTTCTTTCCAGGTTTACTTTGACCACTACGCTTCAAAGCATATTTTTTTAACTATTTTGACTAATATGATACAGGAGACCTGGGCAAAGTGGGTAACCCAAGAAAAGAAGTTTTATAATTAAGTGTATGATTTTTCGTGCCAAGGTATACATCTGTTGAACCAAAAGTTTCACACTGCTACTTATACTTAAATTACTAGAAGAAATTTCCTACTTAAAAATAAATATGCATATTATCTTTCTAAAACAAAAATTCAGCAACGTGGTGGTATCAAGTTGTCACGGTTTGCCCTCTTCAATGGACAAAGTGGGACAGGCCCATTGTCGTCCATGTAAAAAAAAAAAAACATGACCCACTTTACACAGGAGTGACCTTTATGACGTCATATGACCTTCAAGTACCAAAACCTAATGATTCGAGCCAGATTTGAAAAGTATTATTAATTTCTGAATTTATCTAAGTTAAAGAAATAACTGCTGATGAACTCTGGGTTCTGCTTTATATTTTCTAACACTAAACAAATTACGTGTTTTGCTAGTAAATTGGCACAAAAAAAGTTATTTGTGCTTTAAAAAATATAAATGACCTTTTATGGTTCTAACTGTGTCCCAGCAAGTCTACTCACTGTAGCGAATGCGTCGCACATCCTGGACAAGGTATATAGGCCCACTGCTATTTAATAGAGTGGTGACCCACAGTGCCAGCAGTCTCCCCAACTACATTTTGTATCTAAAATAGTTCATATGGTATTTATTTCAACCGGTCGGCATTCGCAATACACATCATAGATTTTATTCTGCAATTTCCTTTCCTTTAATACAAACCAACAATTCGTATCTAAAATGTTTGAAAACAAATTCATTTCAAATCTTACAAAACTACTTATGTATATTGTGCACTTTTTAGTAAGGTCAGTTTCAGCGTCCGAGGGTCATTTTAAAGGTCGAATGTCATATAATTTGGCCACCGTGTAGAATTCAACTACACTCACATAGTGCAATCTGCGGACAATTAGACTACAGGTGCTTCTCCTGGTGAAAGACTTAATGTATATTTCATCCTTTAACCTTCATTTTGCAAACACAGATGATTGATACGCAATTCTGTAGGCATATTCTAAATACCTTAAACTTAACTGCACTTGACGTCTCCTTATGTACTATAGGCCATGATTTGTTGCATTATAGACTTACAACCGAGCATAATGGCCTAAAAAGAACAAACTGTGTGCTGCCTTACACATATTATGCAGATTTGCTCTCTTTCAATTGCTCATCATAAATGACTGGATTCGCACTTGATTGTGCAGTACTTTGTACACGGATGGGAGGGGGCTGTAAAGTGGACTGTTTTAGGCATTTGTTATAGTAAAAGACAATCAAGCACCCGTCTTGACAAAATGAGACTAACTTCGAGATTCGTGTCTAAATTTGACAAACGCAGATATCCATTTCAGTTTTACCTGTCACAAGGGACAACTTCTTCAATTTGATTGATAATTTCCAATGACAACTTCTAGGCACCAATCTGCAGGGATCCCGTCCCAAACATCAAAATTTTCGAATAGGCAGCAATTCAGAAAATATAATGCTTCAGAAAAGTTGACCTAAGACACACCCAACTGCAAGTCGCACAACTCTGTTTATAAGGACTTGATTTACATTTCAATTAGCTGTATCTTTGTTAAACGTAAATATACATTACAAGCCATTCGCATTGAATGTAGCAGTGCTATGACAAAGGGAAATCTATGTGCGTGTACGAGTAGATCTCATTGCGACAGACGGCTAAAAGTGTTACTCTTGCAATAGCAAACAATATTGACTGTTTAAACAGTCATGGGCACAGTGTTTAAAGACGTTCGGTACACCGCGTTATGCGCAACCATTTATGGTCCAATGCCTCTATGCAGTTAGAGCTGGTATTTGTCGATACCTGCACTAGCTGCTGTTCGCTTTTCCTATTTTGCACAGTTCCGTTTGAGAAATATGGATTGTTTACGAAGAGTGAAAAGGAAAAAGAATGGGCGGTTTGTTAACAAGTGCCAAAACAAAGGACTAAATGCTTTAAAACAAGGCAGAATACGTCGAAACACGGCAGTGGTAGACCAAAACGCATGTACACAATCAGCGAACGCTGACCAAGCCACCGTCGAAAGTGCCACGCCCACTTCCCCAATGCCACATGCACATGTAAACACTGACAGTTATAACTGGGACGAAGGTCGTAGAATAGTGGAACTAAGTGTACTAGCCGATAATCTTGTATGCGAGGAATGTAAAAAAAAAAAAAAAACATTGTCCCTAAAAATACAGAATCAGAAAAACGATATGGCTTGGCCAGTGTACTTTACATTTCTTGTGAATGTGGTACGATAAACGCTGTCCCAACTTTGGGGAGGGGGGGGACCGCAGTAATTCCCCAGCGTCAAAAGGTGGCACAGGCATATTTGACAATGTGCTTCCTGTGTTACTATTCGACAATGTATTAAGGCAACTATAATTTTGATATTCCTATTTTTACCTCTTTTTCCACATTGCTGTATTGCACTGTGGAGAGAATCTTAAAATGTTTGCCTCTTCTCAGTAAAACTATGAAAGTATATATTATGACTGGAATATAAAATTAACGACGTACTGCCGTTTATTTAACCTACATACATGTATATTGATATGGTATCTAAGTTAGACAATTAATGGATACCTTGTACCTATGAATTTAGAACAAATTCAGTCAACATGCATGAATTCTTTGTACAATTGCGGAAAAAATAGCACCGTATGATATCTTTTTTTGTTAATCAATGAAATCAGTGCATATTTTGGAAACCCCCTACAATTTTTCAGGGATTTGTAAATATTTTTTCTACTTCAAACTTGAAAAATAATGTGAGCACTTATACATTTTTGCAAGACGAGATGAATTTAAAGTCACATTCCAGCATGTTTTGTTCACATATTTGTAATTAAAAGGCTTGATATACATTGCATACATTCATATTGAGTTATTTTATGCATATCTTTGCATCCTTAATTTATTTTTTTGCTTTTACCCGCATATATAATGTTTGCTATAAAATTTCTGTAGTCCTTACATGTAGCGCCACCTAGCGACAAAAGTAGCACCGTGACATGCCAATTTTTTGCTTGCATTTTGTTTCAAATGCCAATATCTTGGTTTACACCAAAAACCAGAGATTTCTAAATTCTTTTGACCAGTGTACCGAACGTCTTTAAACAACTATGGAGCTCCATGTAAAAACGAATCATCATCTGTTGGCAATAGAGTTTCTGTATTGCTATGAACAGTAATGGTCTATCATTCCACAATACACCCGTATAATGGCAGGTAACTGTGCCTGTTGCCTACAGACAGGCTTAGAAACTTTATGTTAAATTAATATGCACGTCCAGTATTAGAACACTTTAATTGTTGAAACCAAAGACGAACATTTTTATAGTAAAAAAAAAAACTTTGACACAGAGTACGAGGACAAATATAACTCTTCAGTACATTTTATTGACAAACGATTCATTTTATCGGCAATATTATCCGTGTTCCTAGGTATGATTGACTAAATTAAGAGAAGAAAAATATCTTACAATTTTATAATTCTTGTATATAAATGTGTGTGTGCCTATGTGTCATTGTCTACGTGTGTATACCATTGTCCGCGAAGCCAGGACACAGTTCAGATTCCATATAGATTTTATCCAAATGGACGTGAAGCAAGTATGTTTCCTTAAATGTTACAACAGGTATGCATAAATGTATACTGATTTTCTCTTCACAGCTTTCAATGTTGTAGGTGTAGCATTAACGTTCAGACTGTGGGTTCTGCAGTTGTTACCCGCCAAAAAGTCACATAAACCAGGTTCGGGTGTTGATATTTTGGCAATTAAAGTCTCGTTGAGCACTTAGACTCGTGCCTTGGTTCAAATATGTTTTCTTGTTCCACTAAATGCCTAAATTAATACTTTTGGCAAAACGCAGGCACTCCTGGCTGGCTGTGAAATCTTTGCTTCTGGCATTTAGCCTGGGTGTTGAGATGAGTGTTGCTCTCCCGGACATGGAGATGGATATGGAGATGGATATGGAGATGGATATGGAGATGGATATGGAGATGGATATGGAGATGGATATGGAGATGGATATGGATATTGATTTGGAGATACATCATCTTGAAGTTGCGATGTGGCCAGAAACACCAATGTCGACAAGACCAGAAACCGCATCAACAGACGCATTGCCAATGTCAAACTGTAAAAGAAACCATTCAGCTATGATTATTTCCATAGAGTTATGTGCAGCTGTATATTTGGTAAATGCTCTTGAAAAACAAAACAAAACAAAAAAACAAAATAAAACAAAACAAAACAAAAACAAAAAAACGTTTTCTTACCAATCTGGGTTTAACTTCTTGATTTGGCATTGTTTTTTCTATTTATAATATCAGCTCTATTTCCTCAAACCAATTTCCTTTTCCTCAGGGCATGGACTGCGCATGTGTAAAATAAGAGGGCGGTCAAGAAAAGGAAGAAGCAAAAGAAGACCATTTCCAAATCTAATGGATAAAACACAAACAACGGTCACCAACTTCGTTCATTATGAGCTCTTATTTGCTAAATGTATCAGGAAGACTTGACATCTAACTTGATTACAAAAAAAGGAACAAGTAACAACCAAAATATGACAGTCATACCATCAAAAGCATATATATATATCTATATATATATATATGTGTGTGTGTGTGTGTGTATGTACAAACATGTAAGTCCATATATATACATATATATATATATATATATATATATATATATATATATATAAATATATATATATATATATATATATATATATATATATATATATATATATATATATGCTGGTTGGGTGGGTGGGTGCTTAGTCCATGGCCAGGGACTCGACAATATGAAATCAGAAGAAGAGGTCGTAAAATAACGTGCTACCATGCCCAAGATATCACAAACAGACCTCTTTCCATCAATTGTATCAGGTAGATCCATTTAATGAATCATCACGCTAGAAAAGTGCTTAACCTTATAAACCCAGTAGACCGAAATTTCGGCCCACACATCGCAATTTGCATATAATTAACATAGTAAAAGCTGAGCAGCACGAAATATATTAAGACATGACTTGGTCCAATAATTAAGTTACTTTAGAAGTATGTCTTGTTTAATGCCCTAAAGGAGTGGATGGATACCCGCAGGTTGCAAATGATCTCGAAACGGGGTCAAAGGCAATGTACTTTTCATTTTTATCCAACATGGGACATCTAGCTTTGCGTGCCTAAGGTTGTTGATCAGAGTCATAATTATTTGATGCATGTGTATGACATGCAACTGGTGACATAATATATATCAAAATGTAGCTAAGGACGTCTGCTTTTACTTTCTGGTCATATCGCATTAATTTTATTATTTCTTTGCAAAACTAGAAGCCCTATGTAAAAACATTCTTTAAAGATGTGATTTTTTTCTTCCAAAATTATACTTTCAGCCATTTTAATGCCAAATGTATATGCTAATTAGGTTGCATAATGTTGAAAAACAATAACGGATATATATGCTAATAAGCTTGCATAAAACTGAAAAATAATGATTTCTATAATGTGCATAATAATGTTGTTCTTAGTCTGAGGATTGCAAAAATATATAACATAGTATATTTCAAATCAATTATAGAAGCAAATTATATTTTACATATACATATGTCAAATGGATATGTGTAACCATGGTAACCTCCCAGGATCTCAGGGTGCAAAAGCTTAAATAATTATCTTGGGCCACAGTCGTACATGTACCTATGTAGGAAATGACCAAAGGTTCACAATTTTTAAAAAATACTTCCTTCCTAAAAACGTTTTAACATATGTAGGTATGTGAAAATAGAGTACGTCATTCACGCATCTATTCCAAGATAATTGTTTGCAGGTTTCACAGTTATCAACAGAATTACACTTAATTCAGATGAAAAAGTAAATGGGTTGTTGTTAGCTCAGTGTCCATGAACACAATGTAACACAAAAATCTGTACACATAGGTATATTTTTCTAAATATAATAATAACACAGGTAAAAACATTCAATGAAATCTGTAATCTTTTAACTGATCATCCACATTAAAAAATCAAGCTTTGAAGTAGTTACGTCCGCATTTTTATTCAGCAAAGTAGGTAATTTTTATTGTTTTACAACTCTCTTCATATGCATTTCAAAATGTTTATATATATATATTAATCGTAGATAATTAAACCATGCAAAATGTAGTTACGACAGTCTCTTCGAGATGAATAGTTATTTTTACACATTTACATTCATGCATTTTCTTCCCCTGTCTGTTTTGCCCCCTGATAAGCTTGTGTATTAGAATAGTACTGAAACTATAATTTTAGAGGTCTTTTTTATTTCTATATATATATCGTCTTATAAAACATTCCAATCTTACAAAAGTTAAAATGTTTCACAAATATTCATGAAGAACTCAGCTGATAAATTCTCACAAAACTTAATCGCATCTCTACTTGCCCCATTTCTCTGGTATGACGACGATCTCCAAAATACACGAGAAAGAATACAAAGTTCACTGCAGCTATTTCTGTGGTCACGATGCTCCTGGCTGAAGATAACGGTTCAGTCCGACATCCTAGGTTACCTTTATATATATTCACATCTAATGTATGTAGTCATGAAAATAAATTGGCGGCTGGCATTTGTATTTTGGTCGGACTTTAGAATGAGGTATATCGATGTGCCCGGTGTTCATGATTGTTGAGCACAATAACTGCCGGTGGCAAGTTTTTCATAAGAACTTGTATTAACATATATATGTTTGTGCTGCATGACCTGTTTTTTTATCATACGGAGAGAAGCAATAGCGCCTCTTTCTACGTCTAGTTCTGAATAAAAGTATATACGGTATTTCCATACGTATGTGTGATTGGTACCAGCAACATATCGAAAGTAAATATACTTAATCTAAAGACTGGCACACATTGTTTAGCACTGGTTCTCATGAACTGTGCTAAATAAGGGACGAAGCCACTTTTCATTCTATATATCTTCACTGGTATTTCCGTTCTTTAGTCCGCAAAAAGAATGGTATAGAGCGTTTTAAGAGCTAAATTTTGATACATACTTTTATGCATCCAAATGTTATAATTTTCAAGATATGAGATTAAACAGGCTTTTTCTTGACAAAATGGCATGTCACAACATATATTTAAAATTTCCGTTGTTCTGGTAAATTTTAACAACAAAACATAAATGAATAACTTTGCATTTTATAGAATTTACTAGTCATGATAATTTGATTAGCACTTAACATCAAAGCATATGATTACACGAAGTACAGGGGATTACAATGGATTTTATTCACTAATTTTTAGTAACTTCCGTTATAATAAACTTGAAAAAAACTATCAAAAATATCAGAAAAAAAATTGACATAGTTCCCTGCGTTGTCTGAGAATACTTTACATGGAGCACCTCTCCGAGCGATGAAGCGACGCAAGGCGTTCAAGAAAGAATCTGCATCCAGTGACTGTAACATCTCTATATACGTATTGCTCGATAGAACAAGCACGTGAAAATACACCCGTATCGTTTCTTTTGACCACGATAGAACTTTGTGAAGTATGGACCGAAACAGTCCATCCCAACATATGTGAAAGCTGGTAAGTTAGGCTGAATGCGTTCGAGAGGCAAATTTGCCATAATTTGGGTAGATGGCTTGGCACACATCCTTTTGCATGTTACACTTTTTTAGAACACATCGGACCAAACGACGTGCCTTTGTGATCCAGTATTTGCTGCGAATTAAACTCAGAGTCCATTCACAACCAAAGTGACCATTTGCATGATAATGTCGTACTACAGCTTCGGAAACAACATGGGAACAAGGAAGCAAGATAGGATGCTCGCCAGTTCTTCTTCCAACCCTCAAAATGTCGTTTTCATCAAGAAACGGATTCAATGATAATATATTACTTGACTTGAGCAAAGGTTTGCCAGAGCGAAGTTGTCGTACTTCACGTTCATAAGATTGGTTGTGAATGTGTTTAATAATGACGTCATGAGCGGTGTCAAACTCAAATGACGATTATGGCTATTACGTGAGAGTTATAACATGAAAGAAGACGATTATGGCTTATAACTGTCGAGTGGCGAAGCCACGAGACAGTTGTAATAGCCATAATCGTCTCCTTTCATGTTATAACACATTTGTCATTGGCTGGTAGGAATGGTCATTTGTGTTTAGGTCGGATCAGTGATTTCATGATTGAAAGCGTATTATCTGTCACTTACGTAATCAAATTCTTACACACACGTGTGACAGTGTCATTTCACTTCTGAGTCACTTCATTCGTGATTTGGCTCAGGCGTTCAGGCAGTTCGTGAATCTGCTAGCTGCCACAAAATGGAAGATGACGTGCCTCTAATTGAACTTGATAATATTGCAACTCAGCAATTATTTTTCCAAAGAAATGACGGCACCGGCAGTACTGGGAGGTATGTTGGTTTTTATTTGTAGTGTTTTTACAATTTCACAATCAAAGTTTACTTCATGATATGCTACTGCATCAAGACTACTGACCCGGAGAGGTTTGTGGCTGATAGTATAATGCGTGCTGGTACTTGAATGGAAAGTTTTTATCCTGGAAATTCAGGTAAATTATTTCAAATTTTATTGTTAGACATTGAAAGGGTTAATTCGGAAAGAGTGAGTAATAGGTTTTACCTAATTCACTCTTTTTGCGGGCCCTTTTTGCGATTATTTAGGGTGAAGGTCAACCAAAAGAAGATGCATTATCAAGTTTCATAATACATTCTTTTTCATAATCAGTGGTTATGGGATATAATCAACACTTTTTGAGCCTTATGATTGGCTAATTCCTACCAGCCATATGACAAAACTATCTCGTGGCTTGGCCACTCGACAGTTATAAGCCATAATCGTCTCCTTTCATGTTATAACGTGAAGCACGTTGTTCATGTGTGAACCCATTAATTTCAAACTTAGTACCCGGGACATGGGCGGAAGTGGACTCTACGCCGTTATCATGAAAAGGGACTGACCCGTGACTGCATGCACTCTGATCGATCTGCATGTGCACTTAATTGTGTTTGAGCATTATGGGACGTGACCTGCTTTCTTTGCTGAAAGCGATCAGACCGGGCGGCATTCCCGCAAAGCGGGTCATTCATTTCATCACTAATCATTTCCACGAATTCAACTAAGTCCTTGAATTTTAGGTAAGTACCTGATGTTCTTTTGTGTTTTAGTTCTTCCTCATACCACCGATTTTGTGCAAAGTTTGGCAAACGAGCTACGATATCAAAAATCACAACTTATGAATCAACCTCACCCAGACCATCTATATTTTGCAGAATCTGAAAGGAATTACGCAACTCGTGAGACAAGGTACGCATGTCAGATGCAGATTTCACTGATTTGGAATTTCTCAGTGCTCTTATAACATCTTGTGTTACCCTGTGTGGGGAGCCATAAAAATTTCGTAATGTGTTTAAGGCCTTTTTGTAACCACTCTCACCACCAAGAAAAATTAAGCTACGGATGGCTTCTTTAGCGTCACCAGCAGTATACTGCAGTAGCCTAGTTAGCTTCGCCTCTGGGTCAGCGCAGCATTTCTAAACACTCAGTTGAAACGACTTGATAAATGTGCGATATTGCAACGGATCACCTTTAAACACTTCCAGCTCCACTTTCGGCAAACTCAACAGGTTAAACTCCTCTGGACCAGGAACCAAAACTGATTTACCTGCATGAGCTGGCACTGGTTTTAAGCCCTTGGCTCCACTCAATACTTTTATGTAGTTAGTTTGTACCTGTTCAAAATACGCATCGTGATCTGCATTTTCATCCGTGTCAAGATTCACTACTTGCTCATGTGAAGCTGTAAATTCACTAAATGCCAGCTTTACCTGCGATACCAAAGTTGAAATTTCAGACAGGTTGTCGTCCTCTGCGATAAACTGAGTAATCTTATTACTTACCTCGTTACCTTTGCTTTGGCACTTTACGTGCCGCTTTGGCCTCTGCCAAAGTCGGCATGGCGTGTGTAACGTGTGTTAACACACACACGAAAAACAAGAACAATACACGTATATAATTCATACAATTTCCGTAACAAATATATGAAGAAAAATACCACAGACCTTGAATGAAATCAACAACAAAATGTCCTATGCAGCTCCTCCGGCGGCAGATACAGAAGTTAGTCCATATTAGTCTGAGCGCTTATTTCCGTGCTTGCGGCGATTCTCTATTTGTAAATCCTAAGCTAGTCCATTTTACGACGGTTGGGTCTCCACAATCTTTCCGTGAACTACACGGGACTAATTGAGGACTCGGAACAACTACGAGAGCACACAGAACTGCTGCCTTTAATAACTTTGATCTTGTACACTTTACATAACGCTGGTCGCTTACACCTCACCAGGTTTTATCCATCATTTACCGCTCAGCGTACATCGCTCATCGCATTAACTGCAATTACATTCATAATATTAAGTATCTCAATATCAAAATCAAACCTTTAACATAGTATATCACATATACAAGCCACATTCATATATCACACATAGATTCATATGATTACATTTAATCGAAAAGTCCAAATTGTATACATTAAGCGCGGCCCTTTTGTCACTTATATTACCGTGAACAAAAATTGTAAACCACACAAAGTTGATACGATTACCGTCAAACTTCAAAGTACTTCAACACGTCGCGCAGAAGTACCAAACCAACAATATTGATTCTTATGTGCAAGTGAACGGCACAACCGTATATTACAAAAAAAACTCTCCAATTCTAGTTTGAAACCATCATATAAAATTCCTATAATGCTTTTACTTGACACAGCGTGACATATACGCGTGCATCTAACTTGACACAGCGTTACATATACGCGTGCATCTAACTTGACACAGCGTGACATACACGCGTGCATCTAACTTGACACAGGGTGACATATACGCATGCATGTAACTTGACACAGCGTGACATATACGCGTCCTGGCAAGTCTTACTATAGACATACAACGGGCACATGTACTACACCAAAGTTTTACCAAACAATACATGAAGTTTGAAAAAACTCAATATATTTCATACTCTTACATGTAAGCCCACTTTAACGGCAAAAAGCATGACCCAGTAAAACGCGTTTTCAAGAGTTACCTTTTTAGAACGATGCGTACATTTAGTTAGGAGTTCATATAAGTATGTACATTTACATTTCAATATCAAATTAAACTTCTTAATATACTTACAGGAACACTATTGCAGTGTCTGCGTTACAACCACCCCATGTTAGTTACAGAATTGAAGTGCGCATTGGCCATATGCACGCACCCTATGTGCCTGTTACACGTGCGGCTACAAAAAAGAACGGCATGAGTGAAAAAAAAAACAGATATAACTCCAACAAATTTCACGTGAGCAAAAATAACGAGATGAATATTCGTCAAGATTAGGAAGCAAATCGACGGGAAATGGACAAGCACTATCTATTAGCTCCCATGTGCCTGTTAATTACGTACAATAGATGGGGAACATAGTCCTAAGGCGCCCACAAGCAGGTAACGTAAACTAAACTCTTCCACTCCCAGTGACCAGCGCCGCCGGTTGACAAGCAGGGGGGCCCGCAACAGGATACTTCGCCTTTATATTTGCGCCGGAACGCGCGTGAAATTGTATTCGTATTTAAAACAGCTGGGTCACAGACAACGAGGTCGGACAAGTACAGGGTAAACCCACAACGAGACAATGGGGAAAAGGCAACAGACAGGGGTGAAACCTACGTCACACAACTAAGGACAAGCAACAACAACAAAAAATCAAATACGACTTCACTGTATTTGACAACAGATTTGCCAGTTGGCTGATTCAGTTTAAGAATGAGGATTAGAGTCTAAAGCTACGGTGACCATTATATGATCTGCAACGAAAACGCCAGCGCATTACGCAAGGAATGAAACTAGCTGAACCTGCAAATATCGAAAGTCGCATGACTTATCACTAAGACGCCATCAGGGCCAGAGTATGGCCGGCGGCATCGTAGTATTGACAGTTACTTTGTACCAAAAAGGTATGGAATAACTTGATATGCCTTGGCATTTGTAAAGTACATTGCTCAGTAAGTTAACAGTGCTTGAAAAGTTAATACAAGTAGATTCATCTCTGAATACTTGTCTTGCGCACTTTTTACTGAAAGCTATAAAGGCACTGATGCTCGGAGAAAACAATATTCTACATTGTTATCAATACTTGTGTCCGCATTGTTTATAAATGTATTCAAATCCACCATAATAACAAGGCGAATGCACATTCGTTCGGGTTATTTGTAAAGTGCCCATCTTGAAAGTATTTAGTAAATTTGTATGCTTAGCAGACTGGATTTAACTGAGAAATATATAAATTCAAAATACGTTTGCTTCTATATCACTGTCTTTTTTCGTTAACATATTTATTCAACTAGCAGACAATTTCGTTGATCTCTACGTTCAACAATTGACAGACCACGACCACGGAACTTTAGTTCTTTTAACTTCCAGCAAGCGACACCAACATTTAAAAAAGCAGCAAAATCGTAGATGCATACATTTGTGTCTCGATACCTTAAGCTACCTAAGAACTCGAATTCTAACTTTCTGAAGTTTAATTGGTAGTATATACAGTCCTGCTAAGTTTATTTGATCCTTGCAGTTCCTATCAGGTTTGGTTGTATCGGCTCTATATGGTTTGCTTTCAATATACATAATTTAAATCTAGAGGCAGAACAAGGAATCATACGTATACAATGAACTTTATTTCAGTCCTATAGATATTTATATCCACCGTCATCCAAGGCTTGAGAAACCGAGTTAGTCAAAATGAAGACTTACACTATACAAATTTGAATATTGTGAATGCAAAAAGTGCGTGGTGAACCAAGCTGAACGAAATAACAGCAGTGACCATGTTGTCACAGTCACTGACATTAAATGTGCTCACTGTAATGGTTGGGGGTGGGCGACACTGTTACGATGCCCACATTTTGAATATTATCAGAACTCAACAAAGAATGACAACAATGATATAACTTTAACAATAACAATATATTAACAATCAAAATCTGTACAAAGTAGGTACATTTATCTCCACTGGTATTTCAACAGTCAAACAGTCTTATATATATCCTAATCCCTGGTGAGATTATCCACTGGTACTGTCCCACCGTTCCAAGTCCTTGACAGGTGCCAAATGATGTGGTACAAATCCCACAGAGGTACGGTTTGGGTCCAATGTGGTACTTAAAGATGTGGTGCTCAGACAATCCCACAGAGCTATGATTTGGTTCCAATGTGGTACAATATACCAGTCCTCTCAAAAATAATTTCTGCACACCACAGGTAAAAGGTATAAATGGGTACCACCAAATATACAAGTCCACTCACGACACTGTCCACACTCCCACAGGTACAATGTGAACAATGACTCACAGTCCCAATGGCTTGATGACGACACACAGATTCTGTCAGATCCTTCAGAATATTCTCTTCTTCTTGACTCTCTCCTGTTTTCCTGTTCTCCTCTCTCAGTCAGGAAATATCTGGTTAACATGGACACAGAGAAATATCACCACTGTTCCAGTGTTTTCCAATTAGTCACACATCGAAGTGCAATTTGAGATTTGCCTGGATCACCTCACAAGAATGTAGGTCAGCATTCTAGCTTCTTCCACCTGCTTATAAATTACATGTGAGTCACCCACAAACACGTCAACTCAGTGGCACTGCGGTGACCCTGCACAGTATTCATTGAACTCAGAGACCTGGCACACACTGACTGGATACAGTGACCTGTCCAAATGAAAACAAACAGCCATAAACATTTTCAAAACATAGACTACGGGAAGCAGAAATTTTGAAGCACTGGCCCTGTAAGTTACGTACATAACATTCTTTTTGGTCAGTTTTTCTTTTGCCATAAATTGCACTTTAAGATTGTATTGTAACTACAATTGGTATTTGTTCAACAAGCACTGAATCAAGGACTCCTCTACAGGGCATTTTCATGATTCTTACAAGAACGAACATTTTTCCCGCTCATTTTGGTGAATTAAGAAGAATCATGTTGATACTATAATTTCAGACTTTACTGCACTAAGAAAATATTTGAGTTAATGCAGTTTGTATGTTTTTTCATGTTGCAAAATTAAAGTACCATGCGAAGCAAGATACGTTGGTGCTGCCTTTTCTTTTGATAATAAATAGGGGTGCATAATTACAAGATTAAGCATAATTATAGTTAAGAGTAAATCGACCAGATTTGTGAGAATGTATGCAAATTACACAATTGTGTATACAAAATTTATGGCTACGCTGTCATGTCATATACTCACAAGAAGGTTGGAATAATTATTTCTATTTTACATAGAGAACACCTAAATAAAAACATAGTGGCAGATCCATTGCCTTACCCCAAATACAGTTGAGGGTGCCAAAAAGATTGTCATTAGACAAAGCTGACAGAGTTGAATCCTCTGCTGGATCACACTAAATCTTCAGTTTGATGTGTCCTATCTGAACAGACATTAATTGGCTTACATTGTAACATAACTTCTGGAGTTAGAATTGGTGGTATGGTAATTATGTATTTACAAGTCACCATGTGGTATTATTTGTTCCACTCTTCACATCAACTGAGCTCACCCGCACCACGCAATGCATGGTCATCAGAATTTGTTTGCAGAGTGATACAATTCACGACATTTTGGATTATATATTCGCCGACGAGTAAAGTTCATTTTTATAGGCCGGCCCTATGAAATATTTTGTCATGTGTCACATAATTAGCCATAAACCATACATTATTAACATCAACATCATTTTCATTATTATTATTATTACTACTACTACTACTACTACTACTACTACTACTACTATTATTATTATTATTATTATTATTATAGTACAGATACAGGTTCCCTGAATGATACAATCTAGCATACCTAATTTCCCTCATATGGGCAGTATATATACATATATATATATATATATATATATATATATATATATATATGTATATATATATGTATATGTATATATATATGTATCTTTATGTACGAGTATATATATATATATATATACACATATATATATATATATATATATATATATATATATATATATATATAGATATATATATGTATACATGTATATTGCTTTGTTTCAGACTCATCAGTGCATGTACCTGTTGGTTCATAGTGAGAATTAGTAAAAGAGAAAGAAAACAAAACAAAAATAAATGTACATGAATGTATATATATATATATATATATATATATGTATATATATATATATATATATATATATATATATATATATATATATATATATATATATATATATATATTTATATATATGACGAAATATCCCTGCATCTGGTAGTAATTGAACATTCCATTGTCGGGGTAATTTTGCTATTATTGAAGATGAAATCAGGTAAAGGGATCCAATTCTTCACTGCAGCGGAATTTAATCATATTGAAATATAATAAAATTACAGTTTCAATTTTTAAAACCATACCCTTCTAAAATCACAGAATGGAATTGTTTATCTATACGATAATTGCTTCATTGGCTATGTTATTGCTGCGGGCTGAGTTTTCAGACACATCTCTTTAGTGGAAGTAGAGTGCCTTATAGTGCACTATTTATAAATATCATGAAAACAATGTACATGTAAACCTACTTTCTGCTTTTTTTCTTAACTCAGGAGACTGAAAAGTCAGTAGAACTAAAACGTGGCTTTCCTACCATGTTTCTTTTCATGTTTGGCACAAATTTCGGGCAAAAAAACGAAAACAATGGAATCTGGAGCAAATGGAAGGACCCATTTTCAAGCACCAGTTGCCTTCGAAAGGTGACAATGAGTAGTGAAGTTTGTTTCCCTATATTGGTGAGGCAAGGTGACTTTTAAAATTTTGCTAATGCTTAAGCAAATCTCTGTTTTGTGCTGTGGTTAACTTTGCTCCCATTTTAGGATGAAATTTGTGAATGTGATCATGTTTGTCTGAGCTAAATAATGTGCAAAAGACTATTAACATGTCAAATAAATTACGTGTTCTTATTGCTATTGGTGCTCAAGCGCTCAATATTTTGTTAAACATGTGTCACTGTATAAATTTCAGTAAAATCATCTTGCAAACAGGTATTGCCTATTCTTTTTTCAAACGAGGCAATGGCTATGTCAAGCAAGGACTGACAATTTAGGATGATGGGATCGTGTGGCGTTTCCGGTCCTTTGGTTTACATCCTGACTGCACTGCTTCCTACCTCTCAGATATGTAGTTCGGTGAAACATGGAATTCAGTTAACTATGTTTTTTTCAAACCCATGGACCATCGACAGTTTTTTAGTAAATATTTCACCTCATGCTGTGAACATGCCCTCCCTTCAAAATACTAGCACTTCTTATTCTTCATTCCTTCATGAATAAAATTTGAAAAATGTTATCCATCGTTCACACCAGAATTACCAAACCTAGGTGTAGCAAAGAACTATGGTATGTCACATTTGGGACACAGGCCTATTAGATTGAAGTAAAATATGGAGGCTTTGGACATTTGATGAGGTTTTTGTTGAGCAGACTCAGCTTTAACGTAAATTGGCAGGGTAGTTTGTGTTATGTCTCTGTTCAAAGTAAAGCAGTAGGATGTGTGTATGGAATGATAAACAAAAGTCATCAACATGCACAATACAAGTTCACAGCACCGTCTGCTTAATCTGATCAACACAGGCCTAAGGGCAAGGGTTTATTTTTCTAGGGAGGATCATTTTTCTGTTTTAACAAGAATGTAAGTCCTTGTAAGTATATAAACTGGTTTTTTTTTTCCTGAAGGCCGCCATGCTGAATACACTCGCTACTTTTCTGCTCTCGAAACATTGTTTAATTTGCTTTAACCATCATTAAAAATTAGCGAACTAGGAAATCCTGTCTATAGTAATAGTGACATGATGATGATGATGATGATGATGATGATGATGATGATGATGATGATGATGATGATGATGATGATGATGATGATGATGATGATGATGATGATATGACTCAAGTTACCAGTTTTACAGCATGCAACTCAATCCTTAGTGCCGATGTTAAGATATTTTCCTTGTACCCATACTGAAACAGTACATTTGGTATAAATCTCCACCACTGATGTATGAAGTCGCTACACCTTTTACAAGAACAGTACATTGCCATTTGTTGGTACATTTTCAGATAGTTTTAATCAATAATGATTCGTAAGAAAAGAACAAGAGGCTCCCTCATGTAAAACATGATTAATAGGCCTACTTTTTTTATACACATGGGTTCTGTGACTTTGAAAGTGAAGTTAAGGTCACCAGCATGTAAATAAGTTGAGAAATTGCGCCAAGGTACAATAATGTAAATTACGTTTTCAGCGTCTGATAAGTCCTGAGATGTCATGTTCATAGATGTGTGATGCAAATCCAGACCCTTGGACAGATGTATGGCCGGAACCACGGATGAAAATTTTCCCGATCTATTATGTATTAATGGCAGCAGCTGTTTAAATTTCGAATAAGATCAGAGTCTCTGGTCATTCACCAACGCGTTATTTCAGTAGGCCCAGTGGACGGTTCTATCAGCTCTGTAAATTTTGCTCTCTCAGAGTCAGAGTCAATCAATAGAACATCAGAAAATATTGAACGACGTTAAGTCATATATACTTTAATTTCAGCTGTAATTAAATCTACATTAGAGCACCAACAGACATCTTATTCCCCATCTATATAACTAGGTGGAATATATATATATATATATATATATATATATATATATATATATATATATATATATATATATATATATATATATATATATATATATATATATATATACATTAGACCCTGACCGAACCCGAACAACCGAACCGGAGCTTACCAGGTTTCAGGATTGAAGCCCGGCTCGGGTTCGGCTTTTACTGTCACTAAACGTTCGGGTTCGTTTATCATTGTCAATCTTGGCAACAAAGTTAAATAAGAAGGTCACTGAGGTTTCTTTTCGTACTTGTATACACTTTAAACAATGCAACAAACGCTACTTTGCAATTAGGTTGCATTAATCGCCTGAGTTAAAACTAACAATGATAATGCCCAAGTGCAAACGGGTAACAGATATAAACCCCTGTTTAAATAAAGCTATAAATGAGCATTCTAAGATATCTAAGTTTATTTATGGCATTTTGAATTGCATATACCAAACCCGAACGGTGCCCGGTTCGGGATCGGTAATGTTTACCGAGTACCGAGTACCCGGTTCGGTTTCGAAATGCATGTTCCGGGCAGGCTATATATATATATATATATATATATATATATATGTGTGTGTGTGTGTGTGTGTGTGTGTGTGTGTGTGTGTGTGTGTGTGTGTGTTCCTCAATGTACCATAAACAATGATCTGTTGCATTACATATTTACAACAGAGCATTATGGCCTTCAAAGAGTAAAGCCTTGTTCTGCCTTATAAGTCGTATAAGATTTTACTCCTTTATTTTCCCATCATAACTGACTAGAGCGATCCATGAATTCGTTTATGTATTTTGTATTGTCCGTGTGGCGCAGTCAAGTGGACTGGGGTGGGGGGGGGGGGGTTTGGGGGGGGGTGTTGTTTTGTTTTGATTTTGTTAGAGTCAAAGACACCTAAGCTCCGACCTTCGCATAACGGAGACCAGCCACAATTCTCAATTTGTCAGACCAGGTATTCCTTCCGATTTACCTGCCAAAAGGGACCACTTCATCAATTTGATTGATAGTTCCCTTTGGCAGCTTCCACCTAAGACGGCAGTCTGCAGAGATACGGTCCTAAATATCGAAATATACGAATAAGTAGCAAGAGAGATGATATTTTCTTTGGAAAAAGTTGACCTAATATACACGCTAAACGTAAGCCGCACAACTCTGTTTATTAAAACGTGATTAAAATTTTAATCAGCTGTATCTTTTTTCAAACCTAAATATACATTACAGGGCATTTGCACTGAATGCAGTAGTGCTTTGATCCAAATCATTCAATAGAAATCTATGTGCATGTACGATTAGATTCCATTGGGAAAGAAGCTCAAATGTGCAACTCATATACATATATATATATATGGAACTCTTGCAAAAACAAGCATGTTGGAAACATTATCTGTTAAAACAGTCATAGTTATATTCTTTAAACAAATATGGAGTTCGATATAAAAATAAAAATGAAATATCATCTGTTGGCAATAGGTTTTCCGTATTGCTACAAATAGTAATACTCGTGGTCTATCAGTCCGTCAATAAAACCGTATCATGCAGATACCTGTGGTTGTTGCTTGCAGACAGGCTTAGAGATTTTAGGTTCAAACTAATGTGCACATCCAGTATCAGAACACTTTAATTGTTGAGACCTAAGATAAACATTGTTATCGTTAAAAAATTGTCATCCAACGTACAAACACAAACACAAAATACAATTCCAAAAGTACATTTCACTGACCAAAGATTCATTTTATTGGCAATTTATCCGTGCCGCAAGGCATGATTGACTGAATTAAGAAGAGGTACTAACTATCATATTATTTTATAATTCTTGGACATATATATATATATATATATATATATATATATATATATATATATATATATATATATATATATATACATATATACATACATACATTTAGATGTGGGTGAAGTTCAGGCCACGGTTCAGATCCCATATTAATTTTGGCCAAATGGACGTGAAACACGTATGTTCCGTTAAATGTTACAAGAGTCATGCATAAATATATAATGATTTTCTCCTATCAGTTCCCAGTGTTTTAGATGCTGTATTATAATGCGTTTATACTGTAGGTTCTGCAGGTGTTACTTGGCTTTTCCCTGCCAGAAGTCACAAAAAATCCATGTTGGCTTTTTGTAATTAAAGTTTCCTTAAGCATATAGGCTGATGCATTGTTTCAAGTATGTACTCTTGTTTCACAGTATGCCAAAATTAAGAAATTTGCCGCAACGTAGGAACTCTTGGCTGGATGTAAAATTTTAGTTTTGCGTAAAGTCCATGTAATGTTATTGTTTCACGCATTTGATTAACCCATCTGAGTACATGGAAAATTGCATATATCGAAGGTCAGAAATTTAGATAATGTTGCCTGGCATGCTTTTCAATTTTTCTCTTTTAACCCAAGCAACTGCAGACCCAACATTTTCCAAAAGTCTGCTCCTTGCACATCGCTTGCACTTCCATATGATAAAGGCGTGAGGCTGGACTGTAGATTGCCAAAGGGTTGCGATATGGCCAGAACCACCAATGCCGACTGTACCAGAAACAGCAGCCATAGACGCATTACTAATGTCGAACTGTAACACAAACATTCCAGCATTACTTCTTTGTTTCAGTTATGTTCAGCTACATGTCAATGGTCTTGAAGAAATGTGGAATCTACCTGGCTTCTTTTTCCTCGATATTGAATTATTAATTCTATTTATAATTTCAGCTATATTTCCGCACAGCATGTCTCCAATTTTATCAGGGCATGGACTACGCATTTGAAGAAGATGGAGGAGGAGAAGAAAAGAAAGAAGCAAAAGAAGACTTTTTCCACATCGTATACGTAATACAAGAGCAACTGGCATAAATTACGTTCATTACAAACTGTTACTCGCTAAATGAATGAGGACACCTTGACCTGGAACTTGATCATTAAAAAGCAGAAAGTGACTATTGAAAATTTAAGGGTAATACCACTGGTAGCATATATATATATATATATATATATATATATATATATATATATATATATATATATATATTGTATTTGTGTCTTTTTGCCCAGAACCACTTCCTAGTAGTCAATATCCTATTCCGCAGTTCGAACTCTTTACTCTCCATAAGCTAACCTGTCCCTGTCTAACCTGTATATATATGGAATTACTATTGTCTATATTGCACACGTTCCTCTGTAAAATTTTGACATAGGCTGTATCAGCCCAAATAAATTAAAGGGTCTTCAGCGGGTAACTACTCAACATGTTTCGGAGCCTTTTACCCGTACACGTCTCTCTGAGTAGCGGCTCCTTGCCTAAGCTAAATATTCAGCAAAGACAACCCACATAATAATAAATAAATATGAACGTGGCAATTGATGAATTAGCTAAATATGTGAAGTTTTGCTTGTAAATGCAGAGCTTCATATCAAAGAAGAATACCTGTCAAACAAACCATAATTACCAAAGTTTCATAGTACAGGTTCAGATAAGAACAATTTGACTTACCCCTGAACCAAAATGTACCCTTTCTAGCTGGACAGCTTTTCCTAGTTAAACCATCTGCCAATGTTTAACTGAAGTGGAAACAAGCTGGGGCATTATATTCAGTCCCAGTGATTGTAAAATAAACAGCTGCAGCTAGACCACCTGTACAGACCAAGGAAAATCCTGACAAGGACTGCAACAATGTACATCCTGTACCAGAGATGTAAAACAAACTCCATGATGACACCTACTCCTCAAACAATTAAGCTCTATTTAACTGCCAACCCTGAGTCAATGTGTCAACTTAATGTGTCAGGTTTGTAACACTTGAGAAAATACTGTCAATTTTGAGTAATTTTTTAATAGTGAGTAAATGTGCATTTAGGCATGTCAGAAAAGAATGGAAGTCATTAGCATTTATGCCAAAAACATGCTATCAAAACAATTTTTCTTAACAGGATTTTAAGTACAATTAGGCAAACATGCAACTGTCGTAGGCCGCTTCTTGCTACCTGTAGCCCCTGGGGGTTTACCTAACAGAAAACATGTAAGCCTAAAATGTCTGATAGTGAATATTAAAACAGAAAGATGCCAAAAGATACAGTTAAGTAGCAAAACAGACAAGTCTAAAAACTGTAGATTATTGTAGCCAGACTTTCTAATAATCTTTGGATGTTAACAGTAGAATTATAGGGCAAGTCAGAAAAGAATGGAAGTCTTTTGTATTTATGTCAAAAGAATGCAATGAAAATATTAACCACATATCAAGTACAATTAGGCAAGCTTGTATATATATATATATATATATATATATATATATATATATATATATATATATATATATATATATATATATATATATATATATATATATATATATATATATATATATATATATATGTGGATAAACACACACATAAATATATATATTTATGTGTGTGTGTGCTTAGTTCGCATCCAGTTGGCATCTTATTTCGCATCCAACAATATAAAAGCATAAGGAGAGGTCGTAAAATCACATGCTACCTTTCCACCACGTTATCACTGAAAGACAGCCCTTTTTCCATCAATTCTGCTAGATTGGTTTTAATGATTCATCACAATAGAAAAGTGTTTAGAGCCATTATCTGGAGACACAGGCATAAACCCCTGGGTGACAGTATTAATCCCGTATTGTACAAGAACATATTATGTAGGAAATGATCAAAGTTTCGCAAGTTTAAAAATTATTTTCTTCTTTAAAATGCTTCAACATATGTAGGTATATGCAAAATAGAGTACTATCATTCACAAATCAATTTCAAGATAACTCTTTGCAGGTTTCCCCATTTATCAATAGAATTACATTTAATTCAGATAAAATGGAAAAAAGGTATGTCGTTAGCTGGATGTCCATGTCCACAATGTAATACAAAAATCAGTACATATATGAATATTCTTCGAAATCTCTAACATATTATCCATATTAAAAAAAAATACACTTTGAAGTAGTTAAATCAGCATTTTTCCTCAGCAAGGTAGCATAACTAGTAATGGAATTCTTTAGCTTTGAATATCGTTGTGTCCCATGTGGCCTTCAAATCTTCCAAAACTTGAAATATTTCACAAATATTCTTGAATTGATCGGGATTGCCGACGAACTCGAATATGCACGGGAAAGAATACAAATAATCACTGCAGCTCTTTGTGTGGTCACGACACACCTGGCTGATGACAGCAATCCAGTCTGTCTAGGTGACATTTTATATATAGATCGACATCCAATTTATGTAATCATCAAAAAGTTTTTGCAGCTGACATTTGCACTTTGGTCCGACTTCAGAATGATGTATGCCAATGTGCTGGTATTTGTGGCTATTGTTAACACAAAATAGCTGCAGGTGGCAAGTTTTTTCATGAGCACGTGTATTAACAAATATATGTATGTACTCCGGTTCTGAATGTGTTTACATTTCTGAACAAAAAATGTATATGGTATATCCATAGGTATAAGTGATTGGGGCCAGTACTGTATATACAAATGAGATACGCGTGATTCTTCTAGCAGTCCAAGTAACATGCAGTGCAGCTTTTTTGTGTGCGTCTGTCTTGGGGGGGGGGGGGGCAAAGCAAACATCCAAAAACACAGAAGAAATGCAGCAGACCCATACCACACTCAGCTTCCATGATTCCAGGTTCGATGAAGTCTGTATTATTTCAATTGCAATAGTTTGCAATATTAACGTCCTGAAACTAGCAGGAAACCCAGCATGACTCAGCAGCGTCTTCTTCATATGATAATGATTTGGGTCTGTTAAAAAAAATTATCCTGTAGGGGGATGGTGGAGTCACTTTTTTGTAAGCACACCCACACCCAGGACATACTTTTCATATGAAACCTCCATCTACCGGATATTTATATTTTCAAATCCCTCTATCTACCGGACGGGTACTTTCCTCCCCCGCCATGACCCATGATACAATTCTGTATCTGTTGCAATAAAAAGAACCATATTGAATCACTAAATTGGAAGAGTGTTCACAACTAGAAAAGTGTCCGAGGAGAACAGATACTCCCACTTGATTGTCCTCATCATCATTGGAAGGAGTAGTATGTGATTGGTGTATTAAGACACACCTTCACATATTGATTTATGTTCTTATCAAGTGTAATAGCGGTACCTCAAACGTTTTTTGAAATATGACACAAGTTCGACATGAGCCAACATTTTCACTGAATTGACATTTTTACAAAGTTAATTAATGAAAATTAAACACAGGTTAATTGACACAAAGAAACAAAAAACAACAACAAAGAAACAAAAGCGGATGCACACCTATATATATTGATAAATTATTCCATCAGGTTTCATATCTGTATATAATAAAACTTCGTAAGATATGCGCGAAACAACTCCGACAAGCCTTACGTCGAGTCAACATTTCCATTCATTAATGACTAATTAGTACGGTATATAAATTCAAGAGACAAACAAAGGTTTACATTTTCATATGGTGATTAATGATCTCACTAAGTTCCATAGCTGTACTTCAAATGCTTTTTGAGATACATGCAACACAAATGTGGAAATTGTAAGATAAAAAGATAGACAACGGCAAATCTAACAGCCCCCCTGACTCTGGTGGGGGTATAAAACTAAAATTGGGAACATTGACACTAAATTTTTTCATCAAACTAGACAATCAAGTCACCAGACAATAAAATAATCATACTATGTTGGCCCACTTCAGATTAGTTACACACTATTATTAACCTTTTTTTTAAAGAGTACCTTAGTACCAAACACAGCACAATTTCTTTGTATTATGATGCTAGTGAATATTGATTTGCAGAACTGAATATAAATAAAAAGTTAAAGGCCAGTTATGGCTGCTGCTAGGTCAAGTGCTTTGAAATAGCCACAAGCCAACTAATGGACTTGTACTTGCCCATTGCTTGTGGACATGCTTTTGGACTATCAACATATCAACATGGTCGACAAAACAAATCATCTATGATTAATTCACAGAAATGCAAGTTAAGTTTGCTAAATAGTAGTCTCGCGGTGGTGTCAATAGTAGTAATGGGGCTTACCTAGGTCATTTGGCACAATTGTCGAATAAAGCCATTTTTTTATTGTTGTTGTTGGTGGTGGTGGTGGTGGTGTTTTTTTTCAGTCTTGACCAAATCCAACGTGTAGCTGTATAAGAATCAAACTGTGACCACCCGTTTTTATTTTTGACATACACGAACAGATCGTCGGTGATCTTTGGTTTTCACAACCGAAACCGAAATTCCGGTTGCTCAATTCGCCCCTAGAGGGGTAAAGTCAATTGATGCATTGAGCATTAGCCTGCAAACAACGTGTTATGTACCCAATCCGTTTTGGGTTGAAATGAAGGCAAACCCATCAGGAAACTTTGCATTTTCAACCGGCTTAAATGAATGATGCAATTAACATTAATTCGTTGTTACATTATTCAAAAATACTGGCGGCTATATTTCATTTCGACCAGCTAATTTGCGATCAAATGACCATTCAACTTTATTGTATGACGTCGAAATGTAAACCGAAGAACTGAATTACGACCATGTATTAAAGGTAGAAAATTGTCCATGTGATCAACTGATGTCGTGGCGAAGTTGACAGTGGGCAATATTGATTACGACGAAAGCTTGTAAATTCATATCGAAAACCCGATCAGGAAGGCGGGAGACAAGTCAGAAATAGGAAGAGTTGACACGTAAGTCAGGTTCCCAAATAGTCTCGTTGTGTGCAACTAACTCATCTAATTCTACCACCACCACCCCCCGCCCTCAACAAGTTTATTTAAAAAAATGCATGCCTAAAATCCTACAAAGGAAATCAAAACTTCAAACTTCTGGCAGACACAGATGCCAGAATTGCCCAATTTTCAAAACTAAATCTTACTGTTCCTCATCGTTCGCCAACAAAGAACACTATGAAATTAGTCCAGATCTAATGTATATTTAAGCGTCCCCCGAGGGGAAAGGATGGGAGGCTTATACCGTTTGTACAGGATATTTCTACCATTCCGATCGGACTGCCAAGTTGAAAAAAAATCTGGCGTAACTGGAAAAATATCAAGCGATTTGAACGATGATGAGCTCTATGGATAGCTAGCATCGGGGCACACGAAAACCTATTTAGGACTTACCCGCCTAGTTTGAAGGTAAAGTTTATATACACCCTATTAAAAAATCCCTGCCATATTTGGAACACTCCTGACTTCTGGTGAGAGAAACCAGATAGAGGCTGTGGAGGACACTAATTCAAGTCCCCTTCACTTACATGTTAAATTTGCCTAATTCGCATATCTTTCATTAAAAACACTTTTGAATATAACCATTGTGATATTCTGTTAGGAAAACTCCAGTACTACCACATAGGGGGAAAAGTCTTCAGTATTTTTGCATTTCTTAATTGCCGCTGATATACATTTCACTGTAATTTTAACACCCTGTACAGTTTGACGCAAAGCCAGAATAACTCCGTTGACTTTCTATACATTCTATGAATTTCCAGCAGCTACCGTGTAATAAGATATGGGTTTTTAAGGATATATAATTTGCTGTCATAGGTATATCTATTCTAAAGTTCAAATGACTTGATAATGGAGGAAACTGATCAGTGCGATCGAATTTTCCAATCAGGACTGAAGAAAAGTTCAGGTGCAACGTCAATATTGGACCATGTTTTTTATTATATTATTTTCTTTTTTCAATTTTGATGTCCCGGTTTATATTTATAGTGCAAAGTACACACTCAAATGAATGACTGGCTCTAAAATATGAATTTAAGAAACAAAAACGCGTTTTCACGCCAAAAAAAATGTGCGCGTGAAATCTCATAGACGAATGCCTACAAGTCAGTATTCTAGCAGGATTACACTTGCGTATTGAAGTTTTGCTCCTGGTATGTAATTTGTCACCTGCTTCTATATTTCCAATGTCACGACCTTTTCAAGTTTTATATTGTTCAATATTTGGAAGGTCACAACTCTGAATTCACTGACCGGGACACATAATACATTGTGTATGAATATATAATAATATATAATGCATGCTTCAGGCACCAGTCCACAAACCATGTGCATATGAAGGCCAGGTCAGTCTGGTTCTAAACAAAATGTACAATGCTGGACTTCCATTCCATTTCTACAGCAGATGATTACAGGTCCTATGCTTAATTTAAATTGACACTTGAGACTTCTTGTATTAATTCTTAGTGCTACTTCAATGCGTAGAGAATGCAATAGTTCTCACGTCTGTTTAAGTAGACCTAGTTTAGTTGCCTTCGTGTGCTGGGTGACGTTAACTGGCCGCATTTCTCCCGGGACTCCGGGCAAACCTTGCCCGAATGCCGAAGGCCATGGCTGCGCTTGATAAAACGCTTGCTTGAATTTTAAGATTAACAATGGACATAATACGATATCACACTGGGCAAGTACTGACAGTGCTTGCAAACATTTAAATTTGTAATGGATTTACATTTGATGGTTTAAACTGTTGATAGGCCTATATGTGCTGCACTGAGGAAGCCTCATGCAAAGACTTTGCTACATTTCGAAATGGAGCACCGCTTTATAAAAATAGATTGACCTTACGGTGAATCCCCGAGCACCGGCAATTATGGCTGCAGGTGTAAACAAAACGTGCACAATCGCTTCCCTTTTATGAGAAGTATATAAATTTTACCAAAACCTATCTTCTTTGAATTTATTATTTAAAATTCCTGTTATCACTTGAAGTAGTGAATAATTGGTGAATATATGAGACTCCTTACATGCAAAAGTATCAGAAAAAGCAGGCGCTTGATTTGTACTATACCAAAGTCAGGAACAGGACTTACTTAATCGATATTTTTTGTTTCTTTTCTTATAATATGCAGAGGTCTTCACAGTAGGCCTATGTACCTTTCTGTATGCAAGCACCCCAGTGACTTGCCTCCTAAGCAGACTTTCTTGGGGCGATACATTATGTTGGCCCCCAGCGAAAGTCTGGCCGGCCGTGTCACAATACCATTTCAAGAGGCAATTAGCAGATCTGGCGATAACGTTGTCAGGCGCCGCTAGACCAATGAATTGTACTTCGCTTATCGTGAAAGTTGCCTACTGCATTATTAATGAGCTGTGCGTCGTCCAATCAGATGCGAGCAACACGTCACTTCCCACACAGCAGTCAAAATAACTCCACGAAGTCGAGGACCCAAGGGAGTAATCCAACTGACACCTTCTCAAACGTGGTTTACCTGCTTGTGTATCTGTGACTTACTGGAGTAAAAGATGTCAGAATGGAACAGGGTGCTGTGTATTGCGATCGGGAAATGTTCCCGGCGTCACCTTCACCCAGAATACAAGACGACACCCCTAACTTGCTCAGTTCTTGCTGATGAGATTTCATTAGACTTACGTCACGAGCGGGCAAACTAAGATTACTACAGGTTTGGCTGGAATAGGCGTTTTCCGTTTCACCAGGTCAGGTATTAGTTGGAATATTCGGCTTTTTCAACTGCCTGTTGATAAAATTACAAAAGTGTCTTTCTTCTCAACAATCACATTAAATAATGCTTGCTCCTGGTGTTTGGTCGCCTGATTACTCCCATCTCTTGCCAACAATCCTCAAGAACTTCCCGGATTTTTTTCTCATCCATTTTTTTCTTTTTTCCCGTGACACTGACGCTGTTCGTAGGCAGCTAATTTAGTAATTACAACTGGGCTGAGTACGTAACACAGTTGCCGTACATGGCAGAACAGTAGCTGGATCAGGGATCACATTAAGCTTGCGTTCTGCGTCATAGACGCAAAAAATAAAGAAATGACGCCTGGAAATTAATAAAACATTGTCATTGTGTCTCTGTGGACGCACGCACAAAAACGCGATGCATTTTTGAAAGATACAACTGCAAAAATTACCCCCAGCGGTCACGGTGTTTTGTATCGACCATTAAGGCATTATCAATCTCTTGATTATTTATTATACTGGTGGAATCCTCTGATGTTCGTCTTTCTATGTAACAAGCTCTCTTATTTGCTAAGAAAAAATATTCGTGGGGTATCCCTCCAAAAATTTGCCAGAATGGGAATGGATGGACGTCACTTCACCTCATTATAAATGCTGATTTGATCACGTGCCGCTCACTGTCCAATCTAATTCGTTGTTCCCCATGTGCTTGTCTCATGTCCGCAATGTTGGGAAGGTACAAGTCGTATCACGCAAAGATTATTGGACTAAGATGTTAAATTTTCAAATCACATTTTCACCAAGAAGAGTTTCATCGAAAAAATCTAGACCCAGATAAAGGCAAGAGTGAAAATTCATTACGGACGGCAAGGAAAATACGCAGATTAGTCATCGCAAGGTTACACCTGGACGAAGCGAAATTTTGCAGTAGCCGGCCTAACAGCGTAACACGATGTTGTTCATCACTGTCTCCGTTGGTTCACGTGGTTATTGGTGTTTTTGAAACAAACTTTGGTTGTTTTTATTTCATTGAAATGTTTGATTGGAACAAATCTGTAGGAATTAAAAAAAAATATGATCGAAGGCCGGAAAAATGTGTAGCGGAAAACCATGCCTGGGTGCATGCCAGTGACAGGCTGTGTTCACTCGCTCGTGTGTTGCACGGCTTGTGGGCCTGCCATGTTGCTTGGTGAATTAAGTGACCGCAATTAAGATCAGACTCTTAACACCGCCTACGGTATCAAATTTTTCAGGTATATTGAAATAGAAAGTGCACAGAAATATAAATCATATAATTTCTGACAATTTCGTCACGTGGAATCAATCGCAAAATTAACAGAGCCCAGGCATGTTCAATCACGCATGCCGCTTGTTGTGCAAGCGAGTTAAAAAACTGTCCAGTGGCACACGGTGTACAACACCAGATACTGGCACAGTGGCAGCGTGCTAGGGGTTAAGCCCCATTCACAACCAATTTTTTGGTAGACCAGGGATGTGCTATACAGACTTAGTCGTAATAGCAGGTTCCTGGGTAGATTGAATCCATCCTTGGTACCGTCAACAACTTTTAGACCCTTTTACATCAAGTTGGCATATTGGTAACTTTTTATTCAATCTTAAATTTTATAATAATGAGTTACCTACGTGAGCATACAGACCCTATGTTATGTTCGTTTCTAGGCTTAAGTTACATGCATGTTTTATATATTTATCATTGAGATATATGTTAATAAATATACCAAATAAAATCAATTAATCAAATTACATCAAATGAAGTCCAGTTTACACAATTTCAGACTGGACCCATAGATTCAGTTCATGGACCCACTATTTTTCCTGAAAATGGAGAAAGATGGGTCCAACGGAAAAATCCTTAATGTGACCCCTGCTGGATATCGCACAGCAGAGGTGTAAATCCCGTTACCCCCATTATGTTGTTCGCACCTTCCCAGCAGGTGAACCCAAACAGTTAATTGAGCTGCGTTTGGTCAATACCCACTGGGCGGTGTAATAGCCTAGAAACAAAATGGCGCTCACAGAGTCACTATCCCACAATCCACTGCGCGCATCCCCACACCTGGCCACTCGCTGGCTGCGATGCCAGGACGGCGCTGTCTGCTTCCAGACAGTGACGCTGCCAAAGAAAGGCAGACGTTCGCCTGGGGGTAGTAGACCGCCAAGAACGGATGTTTAGCAGGCAACCCAGTGACTTGGTTCAGGTTTTTTTTTTCCTTTGGGTAGTGCAGTACCAGCCATGGTGTCCAAATCCATGGCACTGACTTCTGTATGTCTTGGGCGTTTGTTGGGAATTTCTGTGTTACTACAAGGTCTACTACTGTTCCCAAAATGTTCATGTTGGTGTCCGTTATTAGGCCTATTTTGTGTTGCTGGGATGGGCCTACTTTTGAATGTCCATAGAGTTGGGCATGGTGTTGGGAAATATACGTTTTCACTGCCAGCAGCTTCAGCTGGTATCCAAAATTTTCAATTGATTGAGAGATCACTATACCACAAAGGGTAACCATTAATGAAGCTCTATTTGTGATTGCCTTATTAATATTATTGTAAAGCAACATAAAAATTTAATATTAAATTTCCAAGATTATTTTGAATAGATTTTTTTTCAATGTGTGTTCGATGTTTTGCCATAAAGAATACACATGAACATAATGGAATCAAACTGAAGTTCACACCAGTTTTCAGAGAGAGCGCAAGATGTTTCAATGGAGGGGTCCGGGTTACCCACCACCTCAAAATATAGACCACATTGCAACAATGCAAACGTGCTATATTATCATGATATTACCTTTCAAGGTGAAGGTCATTGACTCTGTGAGATTTCCATCCAGCCATAACGTGGTCAATTTAGATCCGATCTGCACCATGTTGGGTCTAATTATAGCTATTGTGACACTACATAATTTTGAAATTTAGATTAGACCTCTAAATGGTCAAAGGTCAAGGTCGTTTGGCCCTTTGGAATTTTCATCCAGTCATAACTCGGGACATTTTCATGCGATTTGGACCATGTTCGGCTCAAATTGTAGGTAATGTAACCCTGCACAATTTTGTAATTTGCATGTGACCTCTAAACATCAAAGCTCAACGTGCTATTAGGAGGGATAACTGAAGTGGGGGCGCGAGTGGGGGGAGGGTTCCCCTCTGCGATTGCAGTCGTAGATCTTTAGTTTAAGTTACAAATATAGAAATGGGATTTACTTACTTATATTTGAAAGTGTGGACTTCATTATGTTCGAAAAATTGATGAAGAACTCCATCTCAGAATTAGTGGTCACCGAACTACAGTTCGGAAAAAGAAGGAACAAATGTTGGATCTTTTCAAAACCAGGACATAGCTATAGGCCTAATTTAAAAGTGATAGAAAAAATCATACCACTCCGAGGAGCGACAAAACATGATTATTGCAAAAGTGACGAAATTTTACTATAAAGGTTTTAAGTTGACATTTTCACATATTGATGAGCCATCAGACATTAATAATAAAGACTTTCCAATACATATTTCGTACAAATACTACTGTCATTTGGAATTAAACGAAACTACGGAAAATAACATGGAATATTCATTTCCAGCACCATAATGTTAAATGATAATAGTGAAGTAAAGTTTAAAGTACATGACAAATACGACGATATTGAATTTAACATGGTAATTTACCTCCATTGAATAGTCATGTTCTCTTGGGACAGCTTGGGATGCTTATGTGTCAAGGTTAACTGTATTTGCCAGATTATCCACAAATTTTACAGGATTGACCTCTGTCATTCAATTTTATTTCAAACACTTGTGAAACAAGGATATTCGTTATCGTTTTTGATGTTTTTCGGGTAAAAATGAATACTTATTACACAAATATAAGGTAGACCTGAGGTATTTATAAATGATGCAGTAAATGTGTAAACCTAACAAATGCGGCTGACTTTTCATGCAATGCGTGTGTGAGGCAAAATATTTCTTAAATTTGAGAATCATTACCATAAAATTGATTTAAAATACTAGTACCTTTAGTTGCTTCCTTTCTCAGGTCAGGAGAAAGATGTTTCCTCCATACTGCATTTCATATTTATTCACTAGTATGTGAATATTTTATTAAGTTGTTATCATTTCAAAATAAAACATCTGGATATCGACGTCCCGTGTTACATGTGACTCACAATGTGACATCTAATCATCTTTAGGTATCCAATGAATAATGCAACGTTCGATAAATATTAAGGCCATACTGTCCTGGTGACGTTTATACTGATAGATTTGTCAAGATTTGGACAGTTTTAGGCTTGCGCTGAATTTTGACAATGATATTTACACGTAATGGTCTCATGCTACTCAGTTTCAAAAATAATCTATCTGCGCGGTGCACACGCATCAGTGATAACCTAATTATTCCATACACGCAATAAAGACAATCGAGTGAGGAATGAATGAAATCAGATTTAACATAAATGTCAATGTGGCTCTCTCAGTGACCCCAAAAAAGTGAAACAGCCCACAATTAGCAAATGAGCTATCTGTTTGTCAACTGTCTGTCATTGTCATCACGTCATGTGCCAATAGGGGAATGCATTGTATAAGTATGCATAAAACCATTTCACTGATGGTATCTGGACTCGCCATTTTTTTTCACCTCCACGGAGACTGTAGGGACCTGAGTGGGTAGACAAGCTATTCATCAAACTTTTTTGGATTTTTGTGGGGTACCGGGAAGTCTTCACATATTCCACACGTTACAAATTTGAATTGATCAGTACAGTCTTATAGGTAATATGATGGAGGTATACCAATGGTTGACTTAAATATATATATATATATATATATATATATATATATATATATATATATGTATATATATGTATATATATGTATGTATATATATATATATATATATATATATATATATATATATATATATATATATATATATATATATACATATATATATATATATATATATATATATATATATAAAACAATCAACTGCTTTACTGGGTTTAATTAAAGGCCCTGAGCGGGCGCGCAGGCACACACATACGGCTCCACAGAGAAAGAGAAAATTCTGGTAAATCTGTGCATTTGATATTTGATGCGTCGTTTTAATTTGGCAACCCTCGTCTGGTAGGGATGCAAAATTACTTTTACAATGTGAATCCTGAATAAACAATGCGTGAAATTTGAATGACAAACCTGGCTTCTTTTTGTACAAAGACAGCTGAGTCCTATCGGTAACATTTCAAATCATGGAATCCCACATTTGTTTACTTTAAAGAAAAGAATTGGGGAGGGGGCGAAGTTTGTGAAATGCTCCAGTGAGGTGCCATACAATCTTAAATGAGCAAAATATTCTCGATTAAATTGGTAACTGTACATATACACATAGGGTAGTGCTATGGGAATTAAAACGTGAAACTTGAGGCATATGTTTAGATATTTTTCAAGGTACATATAAGCGAGGATAATAAATACATTCCCTCCAAGGGAATTTTCCGAATAGGGACTGCACAATGTGGTAAGTCATTTGGCCTGAAACTGGGGAAATGTAAACTATTTTAATACCAGGCGAAAACCCTACTTTCTATCAGTTATGTCCCGAGCAGAAAAGGAGAGCAAATGTGCCTGCGTTCAATATTTCTTTCCAAATAAGAGGGCTTTATTATACCTGGATGAGAAGATATCTGTAGAATTAGAACTGTGCCTGAGATAGTGTGCTGTATAATTGTCAACGATATTGAATGTAACTGTCTTAATTTCTGTTGCTGGAACGCCATACTGAATACACTAGCACTAGCGCGTTTAAGCACGTTGACATTTGAATTAATGTGATAATGAAAAGTACCTGAAAGGATACAGACCGCAGAAACCACAAAAATGATTTGGTGTTTAAAACTTGGCAATGGCCACCAGGGAAACTACCGGTAAACATATTATTTAACAATCTTGGTACCCCAAAATTAACTTTTGCTGTCGAATTATCTTTTAACCTTGACACAGCTAATTGCTTTTCAGTTTACACAATAAGTATTTTAGACATAATTAGAATGCATATAAACATAGCTTTAACTTTATTTCGACGACTGAAATGTAAAAACTGTTCCATTAATGTGATATTCAACTATAGATCCATCTGTTTCCGTTTTAGGTTAAAGTATAGAAAAGTCTGAGCAATGGCCTTGGTCTCCATTGTAGAAAATGTTAAAAAAACGACATTCGCTGGCTTATTTCTCCTATTTCAAACGTAAAAAAACAACTTGCTTTGCATTCTACTTCACGTTTATCCTTATAGCAGCAAATTCAAACCAAGAAAAATGGGGATCATGTGATCAGATTTTTGACAGGTGCATGTGTGTACCTTACCTCCATGATTGACCGTTCCGCACCAAATATGTCTCCAAAAATACACAAAGTTACCAAATAATTTCTAGAGTAGCAGTGCCTTTCAAAAATTCACAGTTGATAAGTACTTTCCCATCCAAAAATTATGATGGGACTTAATTTGTGATACTCTGCTCCTGTGATGCTAACATCCAAAACACAGCAACAATATTCAGTACTCGATCAAAAGTTGTGGATCAGTTGACCCGACCTTGAGGGGTTACTGGTCCAAGAACATTACAGAGAGAGAGAGACAGAGAGAGAGAGACAGACAGACAGACAGATCAGCACGAGGCTTAGGCAACTCCCCAATAAGACTGTGGCACATGAACTGCCATCACTTTTAATTGTGACTCTTTTATAGGAGACATTAACTGTGATGATCAAAGTACCAGAGTCAAATGCATGGGCAGTGCAACATTCAATAATGTCCCCTAAGCTTTCGCTCATTTGACAAGCAGGTGCAAACATGCCTTATTATTATGTAGGTACAAATAATTGTAGGCGCATAGAAAATGTCGAGGAGATCGTGGATGACTACAAGCTTCTCGCGTGTGGAGCTAAAATACAACTTCATGAAGTCATCATCTCCAGCATGTGTCGGTCAACAGATAACCAATTGGCTCAAGCTGGGAAGAAAGCAGTATATACAGCACTGAAGGAGATATGTAATGACAGTTTATAAATAAAGTCTTCAAATTCAGATTGGCAGATCTCACAATCAATTCAAGCAGCCTTGATCTTCCAGGGTCTCCAGCAGCTTGGGCTCGTGAAATGCTGGTCAGTTGCAGACCTGAAGGAAGACTACACCCTTACTCGGCCTGTGGTAGTGAGTGGAGATTGAAAAAATGCATCGAAAAGGCCAACAAGGTCTCGAAAATGAAGAGAACGCTGTAGTAAATAAACGAAGCAGTAAAACACGCATCATCACACAAGCGAGGTACATGCACAAGGTGGGAATACTATGGCTTCTTGACGAGCAACCCAGGGCAGGGAACAGGTCACCTGGTGTTGCATGCTCATTAACGAAAAGAAAAGTACAGGGCGATGTTGCATTGATAGGACATAATTAATTGCGGATACAATTTATGAAACAAAAATCTGCGAAATGACCCTACAGACGAAGCCATTTATAATTAAATGAGGCGTGTGCCACCATGCTTCTGGAACACATATTTAAATGTTCTTAAACAAATGTTTAAAAACACCAAAAGTGCAAGATACTCAAATTGCCGATTGGCATAAATTTATATAGTATGCTGTTGAAAATGTTCACAATGCAAAATCAGTAATGCTTGGGATACATTATTACTTTCCGTGGGTGAAAATTACCTTATTTCTGGATGATGTCATGGGCAGTGCTACCATGCGAATAGAATGAATTTGCCTGAAGTGGCTTATCAACGCATAAAAAAATCGATTGTTCCCCCCTCTTTATATCAATGTTGTTCGTATATAACCTAGACACCACCGTTATTCATACATAGCTGATGTATGTCAAAGATTTTAAAGTGAATCATATATGAACCACACCATGCATGTACGTATAACTTTCAAATGACCTAGTCCAGACAAAAATGTATTCATGATAATTTATGGTTAATCTCCTGCATTAAGCTATGGAAAGTACACAAAAAAGCTACTGTATTATATTCAACAAACTTTATGTGAGTAACCAGACCAAATATAAATAAATATAAAAAAAGAAGGCAGATAAACTTGCCACTTTTTCAAAATAAATGCTGAAGTAAACAAGCTAATTAACAAACAAGTACCTCTGACACAACGCACGGAATGCTTACCTATGTAACGGAAATATTGCCAATTCAATACGTTTGTGTGCTTGCAATAACAAAAACGTTAACCCAGAGACTTGGAAACACCTGATTACTTTATGATATAAAGCGTACCTTTTATGATTCATTTTGCAGATTGTGTATCTTTATAAACAGGAAGACAATATACAACTGGTCTGGTAAGCATATATATGTAGCTAAGCGGTTAAAGATTTACTTTGCTGCTTTATAGAAGTAATCGTTTTGCCGTCAGTCAATCTTAGCCCAAATGGTATCGCTACCATGTCATTGTTTCATGCAAACGTTTGACAAATATTGCTTCCAAGATATTTCACCACACGAAAGTTGTTCAAGAACTTAATGTAGATGAGTATAAAGAGACCTTATTATAGATACCCATGTCCATTCCATGATTGTCTTCTCAAATCGCCCTGGTCAAATAATAACTGGGATGTTTCTATCATACCAAGTGATGCACGATGCAAACTAATTTGAAAAGGTCCTAAATACAACAGAGAGTTGCTTTTCAAATATTTCTTAAAACAGACAATTGGTATCCCAATGGATGCCACCTATGCACCCCTTTAGAGCCCATAAATATTTATTTTACTATGACTGTTAGTTTCTGATAAAGTCGTCAAAAGAACAAAATTCCATGATGAATGTTTTACTCTCACATTTAGGTACATTGATGACATCTCAAGCATCAATAATTAACATTTTCCAGAATATATTTCACAAATATACTTTGGTGATTTGCAATTAAAAGAAACTACAGGGAATGCCATGGAATATTCACTTCTAGATATAATGATGTATGGTGCATTAAAGTTTGAATTGTACGACTAACATGATGATTTTGACTTTAAATTATAGTAAATTAACCTCAGACAGAGAGTAATATTCCACTTCGACAGCTAATGGTGTCATATGTCAAGGTTAAGTGCCTTTGCCAGAGTATGCACCGATTTTGGCAACTTTGACACCCCATCATTTACTTCTATTTCAAACACTTGTGAAACAAGGATGTTCGACAATGAAATTAAACCAATCATTCTTCAGTTATTACCCAGATATAAGTTGGATTTGAGACGTTATTTGAAAGATGTAGATAATATACAAACGTAAGAATCGTTTTATCAGCATCTCAATTATCTTATCTTTATGAGTTCATTGTTATTTTATTGTTTACGGTATCTAGGTCTCAACAGTTGTAAACTGAACATTGATGGCTAATAAACTTGTCAAACCTGTCAACGAAAATAGTATAAGAGTTTCCAAAGTATT